>CM053593.1:278361757-278398385 GCA_028646575.1 Pseudocheirus occidentalis
TTAAAAAAAAAATAAAGTGCTTTACAAACCTTAAAAATTATATAGCTATTAAGTACCCTAAAGATTTTAAGTCAACTGGATTACTCCTTGAAAAGTATATACTCTATTGATGCTTATGGTCACTAACCAGGTAGTTATGATGACTAGAAAAAATCTTTGAGCTTTTCCTTCCTCAGCTTCTTGTACAAATGGAGGGCTTGTTTCCCACATTTAATTTGGTTCATGACAGTTATTTATAACCAGAATAGAGGGGTTTATTGCTGTTTTTAAGGGGGGAAACGGACAAACTAATGTAAAGGTAGAGAAACAAGGAGTGTGATTTTGGAGCACCTATTTCTCAGGTTGATGGAAGGATTGGGAAAAAATAAAATCCATGCTGAATGGCAGTTTTAGCTTGGTAAGGAGCTGTCATTCGAAAATGTTTCATTCTTATAGAGAGACACCTCTGCATTGAGCTCCATGGCATCAGATATGAAGAGATGGAATAGATGGATGGCCTTGTTCCAGGATCTTAACTGTATCTCTTGCTTCATTCCTCTCAGTCTCTCCATGACTTCTTAGGTCCTTTCTCATACTCTGCCAAAATGAAAGCCTTCACAGTAGGGAATTGGTGGAGGAAGATGTAAGGGGAGGGAAGGGTTCTAATTCATATTTGTATGCCTAAAACAAGGAAGGAAAACAAGAAAAGAAAGTTCTTGTGCAGCTGGATATAGTGAATATAGTGGTAGCAGTACAATGAAGAAGAAATGGTTTGCTTCAGGCACTAGCTGTGTGACCTTGGTTAAATTACTTAGCCTCTCAGAGACTCAATTTCCTCATCTGTAAAATGAGAATAATAATGATACTACTTCAGAAATGTTCTAAGAATAAAATAAGATAATGTATATGTACATTTTACAAATGTTGAAGCACTATACAATGTGAGCCTTTATTATTTCTCATACAGAATGAAGGTAATCTATGTGTCTGTCTCTATCTCTCTCCCCTCTCTTCTTACCCTTCTTTTCTCTCCTTTACTCTTTCTCTTTTGTCTTCTCATCTCTCTTCTTTTTTTTCCTTTGCTTTTTGGAGGCCAGGGCAATGGGGGTTAAGTGATTTGCCCAAGGTGACATGGCTAGTAAATGTGTCTGAGGCCAGATTTGAACTCAGGTTCTCCTGACTCCAGGACCAGTGCTCTATTCACTGAACCACTTAGCCCCGCCCCAGCTTCTCATCTTTCTTTCCTCCTGTCTCTTCTTCCTCCTCTTCTTCCTCCTCTCCTTCCTCCTCTCCTTCTTTCTTCTTCTTTCTCTCTCCTTCCCTCCCTTCTCCCCCTTACTTTATTGTTTCTACTGAAGAACCTACAACCTTTTAACTTAAGTTCAAGTTATGAGCAAAAACTGGGTGAATTTCTGCTTAGGTTTTTTCCTCCTTAGGAAGAGGCCCTACCCATTTCCTACCCCATTTTCACAACATGGCCACAGTACATTATAAAACAAAAGATAGTTGCTACTGTCATCATCCTTGAGAAGTAGAAAGGAGTAGCACCAGCTTTGATTATGGCTCTCTTATTTTCCGAAGTCTGCAGGTCTGGAAAATCTGAGGGGTACATATTAGATCCCCATGTATTTCATGCTCTATCAGGAATGGCAGAGGGGGACTGAGAAACTCAAAAGCAAAAAACCCTAGAATATATTTACTGATCTGTGAAAATGCTGCCCAGTCTCTAAAAAGGCAGGCAGGTTGTCAGGAGATAACGAGGAGATTCTGCCGGTCTTTGATATTTCCTACTTTTTCAGCTTTTTCTTTTCTTTCTGAAACCCAACTGCAGAATGGAGGTAACAGTTTTAAAGGAAGTAGCTTTGGTGCTGAGGGATTTTTTTCCTTTTTTTTTTAATAATGCTATATTTTCAAACATCTGTGAAGAATCATATGGCCTACTCTTGAAATTATTCTTCAACTTCACTTTTTATTCTATGCATCCTTTAGTTCTATGAGCATTTTCTTTTCACATGGCTAATGGGCATTTATTTGTTTCTGGTAGCTGTACTTGAAAAGTTCCTAAAGCTTTGAAGGGATTATTATCATGTTTTATCAAACAAGTCTTTACTGAAATTTTTACTAAAGAAGATATATCATCCAAATTCATCGCATTATTGATGGAGTTATGAATTGGTCCAAACTATTCTGGAAAAATATTTGGACTTACATTAGAAAAAAATTTGGACTTACTGTTCTTGGATCCACTGATCCAACCCTTCATTTTATATGTCCAGGATGCCATTGAAAGAAAAAGAAAAGGACCTCTATGTACCAACTTACTCATAGCGGGACAACTTAATAATAGCAAAAATCTGGGAATATGTATCCTTAACTCAAATCTCCCACCCAAACTAACAAAGCCAAGGCACTGGAGGATACATCTTCTATTCCTTTGTGACCAGACCAACCAAATAAAATAAGTTATGTTAAACCAGGTTCTTAACTCAAGGTCTATAAACTTCTTTTTAGATATATTTTTTATTTATTTTGTTAAGTATTTACAAATTACAGGTAAAAATTTTAATATTCATTTAAATTTTTTTTGAGTTCCAAATTCTCTCCCTTCTATACCTTCCCTACCCCTTGAATAGATGATATCATTATATCATTATATCATTATAAATAGGAAGACATGCAAAACATATTTCCATATTGTCCATGTTGCAAATAGAAACACATACACACACACACATACACACACACACACACAAAACCAAGAAAAATAAAGAAAGTTTTTAAAAAGCGTACTTTAATCTGCACTCAGAATTCATCACTTCTCTCTCTGGAGGTAGATAGCATTTTTCATCATGGGACTGTCTTAGATCATTGTCTTGAGCAGAGTAGCTAAGTCTTTCACAACTGATCATCACTACAATATTGCTGTTCCTGTGTACAATGCTCTCCTGGTTTTGCTTACTTCACTTTGCATCAATTCCATAAACTTTTGAAAAATACATTTATAACTTCATTATTACAAATTTTTGATAGCTGTGTTTAAATATATTTGATATTTTTGTAATCCTTTGTATTTTATTTTTTAATATATAATTTATTATTTTTTGTTTTCAACATTTACTTCCGTAAGATTTTGAGTTTTGAATTTTCTCCTCATTCCCTACCTAAAATGGTGTGCAATCTGATATAGGTTCTACTTATACATTCATATTAAACATATTTTCATATTAGTCATGATGTGAAGAAGAATGGGAAGAACCATGAGAAAGAAAAAACAAAACAAGACAACGGAAGAAAAGGAAAGCAAATAGTATGCTTCTATCTGCATTCAGACTTCCCAGTTCTTTCTTTCCATGTGGATAGCGTTTTCCATCATGTGTCTTTTGGGGTTGTCTTAGATCCTTGCATTGCTGAAAAGAGTTCTAAGTCTATCAAGGTCAGTCATTTATACAATGACTGTGTACAATGTTCTCCTGGTTCTGTTCATTTCACTCAGCATCAGTTCATATAAGTCTTTCCAGATTTTTCTGAAGTTCATCTGTTCTGTGTTTTCTTTAATACATTTGAAAACACAAGTGTGAAAAGAAGTCCATATGCTTCACCAGACTGCTAAAGGAGTCCATGAGAAAAAACAAGACAAAACAGAACTAAAGTTTAAAAACCATAGCCTAGAGTATGTGACCATAGTGTCACTGAGTGCAGGCTGTCTGTGAGTGCAGAGAAATTTAAGGATATGTCTATAATAATGCAGTGGTTGTACCCGATAGAGCCACCTTAATTACCTCTTTCCTAGATGTGCCATCCTCATGAAACATTTCTGTCTTTCTCTGGATAATGATATGTGTGACAAATGTATGTGTGTATATACATATATAAATAGATATAGATATGTTAGAAGTGGTAACAGTAAACTATGCATGCAATTTTATTTCTATTAATTTTTTTTCTATTTTTCCAAAACATTATATCTTATCAAAAGCAAATTGTAGTCTAAATGTGGTATCTAAACTTTTAGCAATGTGTTCTTTTAGACCTTAGAATATTTCACTACTTAAGGTCTAAAAGAGCTACTTGTCATTTTATAAATGGATATTGGCAATGTGAATTTTATAAAACTTTATTTGTTTTGGTTTATAAAACTTTAAAAAGTAAAAACAAATGAAATTACTTTTCCAAATAATAATTGCTAAGGTCAAGTTTTATATTCTTGCATTCTACTGCAATTTGATTTCAGTACCACATTGAGGCTGTGTGGATGGATGGGTGTTATTGAGTAGAAGACAGATGAAATTGCATAATGAATAGCAGGTTGGTCTTAGAGTCATGAAAATATGAACACAAGTTGCACTTCTGACACACTGTTAGTAGTCCTGCAAATTGTGTTACTGTGGGCAAATAACTGAATTTCTCAGCAACCTGGGCAATTGTCCTCTAAAACCAATCTTCATTGGCATAGAGTGTTTCTCTACCCATGTTTCAGCATTTATTACATTAATGAATTAATGGGTCTGGACCTAAATTTATTTATTTATTTATTTATTTTTCTTTTTTTTTTTTTTTTGGAGGGCAGTTGGGGTTAAGTGACTTGCCCAAGGTCACACAGCTAGTTTTTGTGCTAAGTGTCTGAGGCCGGATTTGAACTCAGGTACTCCTGACTCCAGGGCCGGTGCTCTATTCACTGCACCACCTAGCCGCCCCTGGACCTAAATTCAAATAAATACATGAAATAAAGGGGAACAAAATGGGATAGTTTCTTCTAGTTAGATGGTCTTAGTTTATAGAAATAAAAATATATTTTAATAGTACAGCAGATGAGACAGGTGAATGAAAACAAGATAAAGAGAAAAATACTACCAGAAGGCAGACACACAATTTGTGAGCAGAAAATATACATGTACTTTCACTGATTCTCTTTCCTGGATTGCGAACACAAAGAAGAATCAAACATTCCAACACTATCTAATCAGATCATTATCTCCACAATTAATGCTGTTCATCTCTACTATTTCCTCCTCCCTATATATGGAGGTATATTATACCAGAGGCTGAAACATGCTGAGCAGATGACTTGGTGGCCTTCCATGGACATCATAAGCAGCTCTTTTAGTCAGATGCTATTTATACATACATCCAGATATACCAGGGAAATAAAACAGAACCTCCTGAGTTTGGTTTCTGTTATAGCATTGATTCCTGGAGGAGTTGAGATTTGACATTTATTTCATTCAAGCCCAATTTGTATGCTACTTAATACAGGGAACTAGGTAGCATTCTGGCCAGAGCATTTGACTTGAAGTCAGTAGGGCCAGGGTTTAAATCCTGCCTTAGACGTTTAGTAGCTGTGTGACACAGGGAGCATCATTTAACATCTCTCAGCCTGTTTCCTTTAAAATGGGAAATGATAATAGTACTACCTCACAGAGTTGTTGTGGGGATCAAATAAAATTATATTTGTAAAGTATTTTGCAAACCTTAAAGCATTACATAAATGCTAACTCCTATAATTATTTATATAAAGCATTTTTCAAATTGTTAGGTGGTGGTGGTGGTGGTGGTGGTGGTGGTGGTGGTAGTGGTAGTGATAGTAGCAACAACAATAATGGGAGCAGTTTAGAACCAAATCCAAGGGTGAACTTTGAGTTGACATTACAACAATCAATTCTAGGTTTGTACTGATAGGAACTTGTAATTTTAAAGTTCCTTTGTTGTGTAGCTGCCCGGAGATTTCAGTATTGAGGAGAGATAAGTGGAGCAAAGTGAATGAGAAGAGTCAAGATACATACTCTAATTTCATGCTTGTGTATGAATACTTTTCTTCCCATGACTTTTGTGTAAAGTTGTGTAATGCCATGCATGGGCAGCTTGCTCCCAAAAGAATACTACCATGAACAGCTTTTAAGGTTCTGATTATAGTGAACAGTAGTGAACAGTATATAGTGAACACTCCATTTATTCCATCATAAATCAAGGCAAACATTCACAACAAATAACAATATAATATTCAAAACATCACATCTTATCACAGAAAATCACAATATAGTATTTACAACAGATTAACATTAAAAGGGCCTCATAGTTTTCATCAAAGTGGTCACAGTATTTAGAACAAAGAACAAAAGAACAGTCATCTGATATCCCTAAAGAGGTTTACCTCCTTACTTAATCATTGAATCATTTCATAATACAAGTCAGTCTTCCACTCATGGGACAATCATAGGTTAACTTAACCAGTCACTTATCTAGCAATCAGTCACTAAGTAATGTTAATCACTAAATACAATCATAAGAAAATTACACAAACCCTCCACCCCTCGGTGTCTAGTAAACTTCAATTTTATCATGCATTCAGTATCCAAGGAGAGGCCTTTTCTTCATCTTGACTCAGGGTGGTTTTTCAGGTTCCCTGGATACCCTTCCATGGTCTCAGCTCCTACCTGAATCTACCAAACAGTCACCTGGATTCAGAGGCAGATAGCTCCCTGGTTCTTCTTTAGTCCTCTGGGCAGTTCTTGCTACACACTGAAGTTCGCAGTATCCAGTACATCTCAAAACCTTCACAATTTCTGTTGCCAAGCACTCAGGGATCAACCAAGCCACAAACAAAGTCTTATCCTGGTCTTGCTTCTTCAGTCCTCCAGCAGTTCAGCTGGCCCTAGGACCAAGAAGAAATCTCAGGCTTCCGGGTGACCTTCTTGGCAGCAACTTCAGCCTTTACCAGATTCTGGTCTCAAGAAAACTCCAACTCAGTTCTCAGCCCAGCAAGTAGCAGCACAGCTTCCAGATGCTGGGAAAATTCTGCTTCCTCTACCACCAGGAGCCCACCAGGATGAAAATTATTATTCTGTCTCTTTCTGGGGTTCCTCTTATACACACACACACACACACACACACACACACACACACACACACGCTTCCTGTTTCAGCCAAACCCTTCCTGTTATGTCAGGAACAGGAAACAGAGTTCACACCCTCTGCCTCTTAGCCATAAAGGTTTGATTAGTAACTATACTAAGGGCTAAGTACCGGCTTACTTAACATAACAAAAAGGAATCTTCAAATTTAAATTAATCACCATTACAAGTTTGAATCCTTAACTTTCTCAAGAAGATGGGTAGCAATCCCTGCCCTACTAGAAAGTTAGAGGGGCCTTGGAGTAGGGCATAAAAGGGAACAGATTGTGGGAGGGGCTTCACAGTGGGATCACTGTTTTGGGCTTGGGGTAGGGGAAAGAAGGGGAGAAAATTTGTAACTCAAAACTGGAAATGAATGATGTAATCAAGAAAATAAATTAAAATTAAACAATTTTTTTAAAAAGAGAAAAAAAATAAAATAACAAAATAAGAAGATGGGAGGCAGGAGGAAATCTACCTTTAATGAAATGCATGTTCCTGAAATACATAATTGATTTGTAGCTTATAATGGGAAGTCCCCATGCATTCCCTATAGAGTGCAAACTTTAAGTGGAAAATTCAACTGCCAGTTTCAAATGTAATTAACATTTCACTTTTGATAACCTTTTCTCTTGTCTCCATGCCAAAACCCCTATCAGATGACTGAATTTGGAACTTTGTCACATTCTCAGATTTTTATATCATCCAAATTATTTTGCAGAAAACATTGAACTCAAGCATGAAGCAATTTTCAAAGCATCATAAGAATCTTCTCAGTCACTGTGCTTTTTCCCATATGTAAAGACAACAGTATTGGCCCATCGACAGGATGTAGTCCAAAGTTGTTACTGTGGAGTTATTTACACTAAATTATTCAATCTCTCCTTCTTTCCTTACCATTTTTTTTTTTTGGTGTGGGGAAACGGTGTTGACAATGCGTTTCAGACTGCAGTAATGGAAGTTTTTCCTCTATCCAAAATCATATAGAAGTCAATTGTTAAAGCTGACCTTATTAATAATGGGCTCTATCCCAATGACATCACCAGGCAGTCATCTTGAATTTGCATCAACCTTTGTCTTTTGTGATAAAGTGATCCTGTTAGTGTTTACTTTTCTGCTTGCATTTGAAATGATTAGGGTGAATGGCAAGTTCAATGAAAGAGTACAAAAACATTTCCTTCAGTCCTCTACCTTAAAACCAATGCTGTTATCAGAACATATGTTAGAAAATGCTTCTTGGTTTTATGTGCTTAATATTTCTGCTTTCACTAAGCTTACTTGATCTATTCCCATCTTTTGTGAAGACAAGTCTGGTGACTTTGTTGGTCTATGAGTCAAAATTTATTACTGTACATTGATCTGTTCCAGGGAACTTTACTACCCTAAAATGATCCTCTGATGACTTCCCATTCACAGTAGCATAAGCAGGCCCTAGAATGGGGCTTCCTGTCCTGTGAACAGAGTCAAAGAGTTTCCTCCACTTACTTCATGAAGATTTCTTAAAGTGATTGTCTCTCTTTGTTTCACCATTTAAGGTCAGCCCCATTCATCTCCAAAATTCCCTGTCCACCTCTTACTCCCCTTCATTTTGCTCCTCATCCTAGCACAGTGGTTCTCAACCTTCCTAATACCATGACCCTTTAATACTCACATGTGGTCATATCTGCATGTGGGCGGACCCACCTGGAGACAGATAGAGGAGCGATGTCTCAGTTTCTAAAACCATTGGAAATATTTGTTTTCCGATGGTCCTAGGCGAATCCTGTGACCCCTGTAAAAGGGTCATTCGACCTCCAAAGGGGTTGCAACCCACAGGTTGAGAACTGCTGTTCTAGCATATTATAAGCAAGCAACCAAAGATCCTGACTTTATGTAGAGCACACAGAACCCATGAAAAACAAGGAAGACAGTCATGTTAGTTCCCTGCGGCTGCAAAGTTTATTCAGATTCAGAAGTCTTGGTCCAAAGGTACTTTTGAGAAATGGTCTCGCTTTGGTGTCACTACACTGGGAAATCCCAGCAAATTAAGATAACTAAAATGTGTATGTAACAACCAGTAAATATGGAATGTATATACTGTTTTTATAATACCTAACATGATGTACATCAGAAGTTCTTAACAGGTCTGAGAACTTATTTTTAAAAATATTTTGATAACCATACCTCAATATAATTAGTTTCCTTTGTAATCTTATTTATTTTATTATATGTGCTTAAAATGCCATTCTGAGAAGGGGTTCATAGATTTCATTAGACAACCAATGTAGTACATGATGCAAAAAAAAAAAAGACCCCTGGATGTAGATGGACAGGTGCTGCTTTATCTTTTTTTTTTTTTTTTGGTGCTGCTTTATTTTGTCCCCCTGATAATAGGAGCCTCCCTGCTGAGAACTGTGTCTCTTAGAACAGCTGTAGCATAGAATGCTGACAGCTGCTGCTTCATGGGTGGTCTGTTGCTCCCATGACAGCCTGCTGATTATCAGTGCTGAAGAATTGGGCACATCCTTGTCCTCCCTCTCCCCACCCCTTAAGATATAGGGAACTGTCCAATTGCTGCTAACTTAGATGCAGCTGTAGGACAGGGTTGGCCTATTAGGCCACCTATAAAAGTACACATCTACCCAAATGAATTTGAAAGGAGCAAATTGAAGAAACTCCTTGTTAAAGTCAAACCCCTGTTTAATCATGCTGTTGTTACCCTCCTCTCCTGAAGCCAGACCTAGTTCTCTGTATCTCTTTGCTCTCTGCTGTAAATTCTATTCCTAAGGTTTGTGCTGTTTTACTTCTGCTTTATGCTCTGTATTCTATCTTTATTCCCTCAGCCTTGAAATTCCCATCCTGGTTACCAACTCTGGTTTGTCATATGACACTTATTGTTCTAGCTGTTTAGGAATTTCCCATCTGTGGTTTTTTTCTTGCTTCCCAACCTGGCAGGTTCCAACCTATACCATGGAATTTGTGCAAAGTCAGTCCCTGGCAGTTATTTTCCTTAGTCCCATTCTGGGGATGAGGCCAAGAAGAATAGCACATTATCATCACATGATACTACCTGAAATGCTGACATAGAGAAGCTTGAAGTTCCAACCTTGCTAAACTAATTTGACATTAGAAATAACTGAAGAAAGCAGAAATCAATCTACTATAAACTGGAAAAAAACATAAATAAAAAGCCTCCTGACTAGAAAATGCCATTCAAACTCTTCTAGGCAAGTGGGTCATTGCTCCTTCAAGAAACGTTCCTTTTCTGATGACCAAAAAGTTCCTATATATGAGGCCTTTTAAAGCTTTTAATAAATTAGCAAAGTTGTGACTGCTTTGCTAGAGTTATCACATGCATTTTTGTTTTGTGGTAGGTTGACGGTTTTATCTTTGTTGTGTTCTTTTTTAACAATCCACAAATAGATATTTACAGTTACATTTATACCTAACTTTCATGGTTAAATTTCTTTTCTTTTTTTTGCTGAGCAGTGCTAAGAAACTTTGCTACCCCAAGATTACCTCCTACTCTCAATAGCATAAGCAGATCATCAGAGCTCTAAAATGAGACTTCTCCTGGGAACAGAAGTATAAGGCAAAGGGTTTCCTCCATGTACATCATCCTTTAGGTATTTGGTGCTTTTATGCTTGGCCATTTAAAAGCAGCCATACTCTTCATCTCCTCTAAATTCTCTGGATCTGTCTACTTTTCCTTCCTTATTTTACTCTTTATACTTGGATATTATAAGAAAGTAATGAAAGGCATAGGTTATGTAGGGCACACAGAACTCATGCAAAATTTGAGTCTTGCATGCAACATACATCAATGGACATGTTAAAATTGCCAAAAGCAAAAAGAAACTATTGAGTACCACAGGCTTTGCTACTACAGTACAGCCCTGTATTTGTGGTCCATTCCTACTTGTCAGTGTATCAATGAAACTGGCTGTTTTGTTTCTGTTTGACAAGTGAAAATTGGGCTCTCAACCAAATAGACACTTAAAAGAACTCTCAGTTTGGCCAAATATATTTTACCATGGATGACAAACTAATTTGTATTAATATAAACATTTTTTCTTGGTCTTTCTTACATTTATTTCAGAGAACCAAATCATGAATTCCCAAAGACAAAAATGGTACATGTTAGAACTAAAACTAGGAGTTTACAGTGACATTCCAAACTAAACTCTGGTTCTTCATTGTCCTATGAACCCAGACAAAGTTGCCATCAAACAAGAACCAAGATTTATTGATAGTTAGATTAGTAGATATGTACATATATCTGGATCATAGATTTATAGATAGATGTAGTTAGAACTATATGTACATGTAAATCTATGTATTTCTGAGTCAAATTCAGAATTCTCCTTCAAGTCTAAGGAAAATAGTATGTTGGGGAAATCAAACTTATTTTGAAAATTATGTAGAAAAATTAAATTTTTTGGACGTGTAGATGCAGTTTCAGTAAGTGTGTGTTAAGTAGTAGTGATAAACTTGCTAGGTTTGAAATTGAAGGACATGAGTTTAAATCCTAGTTGTGTTAGTTACTATCTTTGTGGACTCATGATAGTCAAAGTCTCTCTGGGATTCATTTTCTTGGTCTATAAAATGAGAGGATTAAACTAGATGGGGATTTCCTCAGTTTTTTCATATTTGGTAATATTCTTCTTGGCAGCTGACACTCTCCAGATGTCTGCATTGGATGGATGTGTCAGACAAACCTACTCTTTGAGGGCAGAGCCAAGATGGTGGAGTAAAAGCAGGAATTTGCTTGAGCTCTTCCCTTCAAACACTTCCAAAAAACAAATTCTAGAGCTACAGAACCCACGAAATGACAGAGTTAAACACATCCCCAGCTGAAGACTTCCTGGCAGGCTGACAGGAAGGGTCTATTGCACCAAAACAAGAGCAGAGCACAGTCCAGTAAGGGCCATGCTGTCACAGACAAGCAACACAGAGCAGGCCATAGCAGGCCTCAGTGGACTGAATCACTGGCAGCTGTGGTGGTTTCCAAACTTCTCAACTTACCAATGCCAAAGACAAAGTAGAAGGTCAGTGAGAAAACCCTGTTGGACCTGGGTGAGAGAAGAGCGCAGTCTGTTCCCAGCCCCAAAGAAGTGGAGGTGGAGGTGGCTGCTTCTGGACTCCAGGCTCACAAATGATCAAGCAGCTGATAAGAGGACAATTACAGGGATCTCTTTGCTGGGGCTTAGGCAAGATCCTCTTGCCTTTTCCTGCCTAGATCTGGGTCACAGTCTTGGGTGGTGGTCTTGGGGTGAAGAGAAGTGCTGGTGTGGCAGAGCTTGTGGTGGCTGTGGAGAGGGAGTCCTCCTAACAGCTCTGAGGGAGAAAAGAGGTTTGTAGTCACTCACAGATGAGACCACAGGCCAGGAGAGGAGTAAATACCTCTCCTTTGGTCATATCACCTTAGAAGAACTGAAAATTTATAGGTGCCTAGAAGTAGCTCTGACAACAGCTGTGCAAAACCCCAGAAACTTAAAACAAAGCACTCTCCACTCTTGAAGCAGAGTCCTACCTTGGTGGAAAAAAAACATAAATAAAAAGCCTCCTGACTAGAAAATGCCATTCAAACTCTTCTAGGCAAGTGGGTCACTGCTCCTTCAAGAAATGTTCCTTTTCTGATGACCAAAAGGTTCCTATATATGAGGCCTTTTAAAGGCCTTAACGAGCTCAAAAGTCAAGTAATTGGCTAGGAAAATGAACAGAGGGAAAAAAAATCAGACTATAGAATCTTTCTTTAATGACAAGATCAAAACATACAACTAGAAGAAGACAATAAAGTCAAAACTCCTGCATCAAAAGCCTCCAGGAAAAATACGAATTGGTTGCAGGCCATGGAGGAGCTCAAACAGGATTTTGAAAATCAAGTAAGAGAAGCAGAGGAAAAATTGGAAAGAGAAATGAGAGAGATGAAAGAAAATCATGAAAAATTAGTCAACAGCTCACTAAAGAAGACAAACTCGCTCTTTCTGCCGTCAGGGAGCTCTTGCCATCATAGGGAAATGTCACCCAATGAATCACAATATTGAAATATAAGTTTCTAAAGGACTTATGTGGAAGGTTCCCCTTGATCCAGAAAAGTAGTTGTTAAAGATACATTTAGACTCAGTTGAGGGAAGTGAATCTCAGTACACTTGTGGGATCAGATTCTCTCCGTTCCAAATTGACTCCTTCCAATAGCCTCCTGTTCTTTGGAATAGAATATGAACCCTAGCAGTAGAGCATATGGCTGGAATAATGTTGTATGGTTTTGTTGTAGGTAGCGCTTCTTAGAGGTTTGACCCTTAACCTCTTTTTCCTTTTCTCTCTTTCTTCTGTTATCCTAGTGATGTTCTTATCCTTTCTTTTCACTTTCCATGAAGGAGCAGTTGCTTGACCCTCTACCCACCTTTCTTTCCCCATACCAAGCCCTACCTCAGGTTGATCAGTAGAGAAGAAACTTCTTATGTACTTTGCCTTTTTTTTCTTATCCTCTTTGCCAGAAGTAGAGTAGTCCGTGTGGCCTCATTTTTTTTGTTTGTTTGGTTTTTTTTTTTTTGGAGAGGCAATTGTGTTAAGTGACTTGCTAGTCACACAGCCAGTAAGTGTTAAGTGTCTGAGGCGGCATTTGAACTGAGGTCCTCCTGACTCCTGAGCCTGTACTCTGTTTACTGCATCACCTACCTGCCCTCTGGCCTCATTTTCACAAATTTCACATGGCTGAGGGAATGGATATATAATGATATGTTTTATATGCTTAGCATTTTTGTTGTATAATCTATTTTTATTGTTGTTCAGTTGGTTTTCAGTTGTGTCTTTATGACCTCATTTGGCAAAAATACTGAAATAGTTTGCCATTTCCTTTGCTAGCTCATTTTACAAAGGAGGAAACTGAGGCAAACAGGGCTAAGTGACTTGCCCAGGGTCACACAGCTAGTATCTGAGGCCAGATTTGAATTCAGGAAGATAAGTCTTTCTGACTCCATATTCTAGTATGCCCTCTATTTTTATTATATAGGAACAATTTTTGACAAGCATGTTTTTATTTTTATTATATTTATATTATGTTATGTTACTATATTTATTATCTATTTTTATTATAGGAACAATTTTTGATAAGTGTGTTTTCATTTTTATTATATTATTATTATGTTATGTTATATTTATTATCCATTTTTAGTGTATTGGAAGAATTTTTGACAAGTGTGTTTTATTTGTTGTTTTATTTATACTTCACCTGCGGGCCTGTGTTCTCAGTAGTCCAACTGATACTGGACTGGCGTAATGTCAGATTCTTGAAGACAAGCACTGATTTATTTTTTGTCTTTGTATCCCCCAGTGTCTAGCACAGTGACTGGTGTGTAGTATATGCTTAATAAATATGTACTGCTTAATTGCCTAGGGTACCTGTTACTGAGTTAACAATATTCCTGTAGTCAATGTACAGATAGTTCCCAGTAAGGTTTTCAATTTCCAGAGAAAAATCATGGCAGGCAGGTAAAAATCATTCATTAAGCACTTATTCTGAACCATGTGCTGTCTTAAGCACTAGGGATACATATACAAACGAAAAGAAAGATAGTCCCTGTTTTCAAGGAGCTTATGTTCTAATAGAGAAGAGCAAGACACACAATGGAGCTGATAGGGGGTCAGGCGGGAGGTACCCTTGTGGGCATGGAAACAATGACTGTAGCGTAAGAAAGGAAGTTGGAAGGGAATGAAGTATGGCCAGCCCAGGCCTATCCCCAAATGGACACCCCAAAGGAGCATACTAACAGGAGAAGGGAACTCAGATGAGAGAGAGAGAGAGAGTTGTTCCAGGGTAAGGTCCCAGGTACCAATGGAGGTTCCAAGGATGGAAACCGGGAACCATGACAAAGTCTGGAGAGTCAGCAGCACAGCTGAGAAAGGAAGTAAGCAGATTCTTTTAAACTGTGTAGTTAATTTCTGGGATTTAGCTTTGTAGGTGTTCTATGATTGAGGCCTAACATGATCCCAGGAGGCAGTCAGTCAGTAAACATATAAACAATAAACAGGGCTGGCCACCTTGGATGCCTTGGAGAAGTCATTACACTTTCCTGGGGTACCTAAAAACCTTTCTGGTACCTTGCCTGGCCCTATCTCCTGAATAGTCGTTTATAACAGGGAGCTGATCCATACATAGTCACTACCAGGAGGCAGATGAGGTCCTGAGAGAATACTTTAAAATAAGCAGACTAAGAGTATTTTAAGCCTCTTGGAGGAAGGGGACTGATTCTTGCTCACATAGGTATTTTCAGCATTAAATGCAGTGTCCTGCAAATAAAAAGTGCTTGGTAATATTTGCTGATTTTATTGAGTGGAAAATGTGCCGTGACATGAGTTTGTGGGAGAATCTGAATGCAATCAGCATGATTTAAATTCTTAGGAACCCCTATCTTTCTATTTGTTTTAGGGTGTCTATATATGACATTGGCTATATGATTAAATATCATAAAATAACCTTGCAGGCCTTTTAAAAAATTTCCTGAATCAATTGATTATCTAAAAGCCTTCGTCCAGCATTATTCTATGCTGGTACTAAAGGGTAGGCTGGGGAGTTGTTTTGAAGCTCATTTGTACTGTTCTTTTCAAATGCTGAAAACAATCAGTTGAGCTTGTGTTCCTTTATTATTTTGTTTATTCTTAGCAAACTCCTACCAGAGGGAGAAAAATGAGTTTAGCTTCTTACCTTATAGTGACACCTTGGTATATTGTCTTCTCTCGCTGTGAAAATTAAGCTTCTCATAGGATTAAATTGCTTTACTTATTACTTTATTTTGTTTTGAATCATGCTAAAAGCACATATCTCTGAGTGCCACTGAAGGCATTTCTTCAGGGGAGATTATAATAGCTTCAAGTGGAAGCCGAGAAAACACCACGCAATTCAGTGAAAAAGGTTTGCAAAAGGACAGGGATGATGCAAGCTGAAAACAAGTTTCTCAGCATTCAAGGCACCAATGAGGCAAACAGAGAAGGTGCAAAAGAAGGTGGGAATAAGAAATCAGGCAAAGTCATTTTAGAAGCCTGATTTTTTTTAAAGAATTAGACATAAAAACGTTTGCTCCTTCTGATCAGAGTTGAGAATTTTAGATGCAGTTCCTTTATTGTTGCCAAACCTTGTAAATTCTACCGCTACCATGTTGCTTATGCCTGTCCCTATCTTGCCACTCCCTCAGCCACCACCTCAACTGAGGCCTCCATCATTGTGTCCCTTCACTATTGTGTCCCCTAAAAGAGACTGTGTAAATTGTTGCATTTTTATCCCCAGTTCTTGGCATAGTGCCTGGCATTTAATTGGCTTTTAATAAATGCTTATTGATTGATTGATCGATGTTCCTACTTGGCCTTTTCTCAGTTCTTATCCTTAACTTCTCAGCAGCTTTTCACACTACCACCCTCTTCTCCTTGATACATTTTTTTTCTTTTGGTTTCTGCAGTATTACCCTATCCTGGTTCTCTTTCTACCTTTCTAGTTATACCTCAGGTTTCATTATTGGATCTTCCAAGTTATGTCCTAGATGTATGGGGAACCTGTAGCCTTGAGGCCTTCATAGTCGAGTTTGGATTTGGTCAGAGGACCACACTTGAGGACCTAGAGTGCCACATATGGCCTTGAGGCCACAGGCTCACTCCTGTACCTAGCTTTAGAACCATGAATATTCCTTCCACAAAGCTCCTCCCTAGATCCTCTTCTCTTCTTCCTCTTGACTATTTCCTTTCATGATCTCAGCAGTTCCCACAGATTCATTTCCCATCTCAATTTTGATGAGTCTCACATCTGCTTATCCAGTATTAACTTCTCTCCTAACTTCCAGATTCACATTTCCAACTACTTATTAGACACCTTGAACCAGAAGTCCCATGGACATCTTTAACTCAATATGTGCAAAATAGAATTAATAATCTTCCCTCTACAAGTCTTTCCCTCTTCCTAACTTTCCTATTACTACGAACACCACTATTATCCCAGTTGTTCAGACTCTTAACCTAGGTGTCATATCCTTAGCCCCTCACACTCATTCCCCATTTCCAGCCTGTTTTCAAGTCTTATTGATTTCCCATTCATAGCATCTGTCCATCCCTTCTCTTCTCTGATACTGCCATCATCCTGGTACAAACCATCATTCCCTTATGCCTGAACTCTTTGCAAAAGCCAGCTGGTTGATCTTCCAGCCTCAAGTTTCTCTCCATTTCAGTTCATCCTCCACAAAACTGTCTGTCAGCAGTTCTCGACCTGTGGGTCACAAACCCTTTGGGGGTCAAATGACCCTTTCACAGGGGTCACCTAAGACCATAGGAAAACACATATTTCTGACGGTCTTAGGAACTGAGACACTGCTCCTCTATCCATTTCCACGCGGGTCCACCCACATGCAGACAGGCCTAAAGGGTCACAGCATTAGGAAGGTTGAGAACCACTGTACTTAGAGAAAAAGGGGACCTTATAGATTACTGACTCCTTCCCTTTTTAAAGGACACTTTGGACCCAAGGTCCCATAGGTAGTAAGTGAAAAAGCCAGGCACTGTAATCCAGAACTTTGGACTCCAAACATAGAGCTCTTTCCAGTATGTCATGTTGCCTCTTCACTTCTCCAGGCAGGTCTGCCCACATGCAAATACGCCCACATACGAGTATTAAAGGGTTGGGGCATTAGGAAGGTTGAGAACCACTGGTCTAAGTGATCTTTCTCAAGTAAAGGTCTTGCTGTGTTGTCTGTCTATTCAATAAACTCTAGTGACTCCCTGTGACCCTCCGGGTCAGATACGAAATCCTCTAGTTTTCAAAGTCCTTGGTGACCTCTTGGAACCTTTTATGACATAAGTTGAGTGTCACCTCCTCCTGGAGACCTTTCCTTGTTTTTGTGCATCCCTCAAAGACTTTATTTTACTATCGTATTCACTTTTCTGTTCATGTTGCCTTCTGTCACCCAAACACTACCCCCAATAAATTTAAGTTCCCTGAGGGCAATTTTTGTCTTTCTATCCCCATAGTGCCTAGTAAATAATAGGCGCTTAATAAATGCTTATTGAGTTGACGAAAGAACAGTAGTCAGAATGCATCACAGAATGTTCCAGCCTTCAAACTGTGTGTTCTGGGGGTAGCTAGGTAGAGAGAGCCCTGGGGTTAGAGTCAGGAAGACCCAAGACTTATATACTTCCTAGCTGTGTGACCCTGGGCAAGTTACTTAATGCTGCCTGCCTTGGTTTCCCCAATTATACAATGAGGACAATAATAGCATCTCCACGCCAGAGTTGTTGTAAAGATCAAACCAGAGAATCTTTGTAAAGTGCTTAGCAGAGCACCTCTTTCCTTCCTTCCTTCCACTATTGTCATTATGTAGATTGTTTTCTTGCCAACTTGCTTGTTTTACAGATGAGGAAACTGAGGCCTCCAGAGATCACACAACCGGCACAGGGCCAAACAGGTATTAATTGGCAGAGCCAAAATTTGAAAACAGATCTTTTTGTCTCCAAGTCTGTCTTTAGATCCTCTATACCACAATGCCTCTCAAAACATCTGGAACAAAAAGGAGTGCAAAGTATCAAATAAATAGGAGAAAGCTAAATTTTTATATGAAAAGTTTGCGAGAATTACAACTTTAGCATTTACTATTAAGGTTCTTAACTTTTTTGGTATTATGGAACACTTTAAGCAGTCTAGTGAAGCCTATGGATCCATTCTCAGAATAATTCTGAGAATTATTGAATTACAGAATTCAGAGAATTCTGAAAAATCTCTTTGTTGCTTACATTCAAATTTGAAGGAAATGCTAAATTTCAGCTAGAAGTTGGTGAAAATACAAATGTATTTTTTGCCAATCAGATTCATAGATTTCCCTGAAATCTATCCATGGAATTCATATTAAGAACCACTGGTTTTGTATTAAAACAATTGAACAAGTATCTGAACCCTTAAAAGAAAAAAAAAATCCTAACTAACCCAGTCATATAGTGTCTTTTGCTAAAGGGAGAATAACAAGACACGCAAAAAGCATATTTGGGGTTGGAATAAATTCTAGACTTTTGAAAAAGCTATGTTGTGTGTGCTAACAAATATCACTAACTATAATTAGGAGAGATAAACCTCATTTTGTCGGATTTTTAGCATCAAATTAAAACTTTGTTTCAGCTGGAAGTTCAGGGTCCCCCGTATGAGAAGAGACTAATGGCTTGGAAGATACTGAAAATCAGTTAAGCCATGTCCACAACTTCAGGAAAGGCCAGACATAACTCATATGAGACTGAAGTCAGTCTTTAAAACCTGAGTTTTAAAGGCACACAACAGAAAAAGGGCTTCCCCCATCGATCTGACGATCCAACTGAGTATTAGTAAGCTTTAGTAAATTTTGCTTTGTATGTAATTTCTGCATTTCATGTTATATTTGAAGCCCATTTCTTCTCATGCAAAAGTCCATGAGAAGAAAAAGCCTGGTACAGAGAAATTAGCACTGGATATGAAATCGGAGAACCTGGGTTCAAATTCTGTCTATGCCACATACTACCTGTGTGACCTTGGTAAAGTCACATCACTTCAACAGGCCTTAGTTTACTTATTAATAAAATGATGGGGTCATAGTAAATGAACTCTGAAGTCCTTTCCATTTCCAAATCTATGATTTATTACAAAAACAGAGAAACAACTAGTTATAATTCTGTAGCTGAAGACTATTAGGGTGGTTTTTTTCCCCTGTAGGCTCATAGATTCATGGATTATCAGATTTGGAAAGGATATTGGAGGACTTATTTTTTCAACCCCATAATTTTACATGTGAAGGTTGAGCCATCCAGGGGTTTCTCTGTCTGTCACTAGGGTTGGGTAGATTGAGATCAGTCATGAAGGAGTTTTGTGCCCAAAATTATTTATTATGTATATCCCAGAGCCCCGGAGAAAGTAACTTAAATATTTCATGTTTCTTGTCTAGGGTCTCCCCCAAAGCAATTAATAGGGTCTCTTTTAGTAAGGGATTTAAAATGCATTGTAGATTAGATATAGGACAGCTATTTATTTCTTCTACCACAAAAGGAATGCTTAAAATACAACAGTATATTTTGAGAAATAGTGAAAACATGACATGGTAACTTTCCATTCCTATTTTAC
Organism: Pseudocheirus occidentalis; assembly: GCA_028646575.1. Lineage (NCBI taxonomy): Eukaryota > Metazoa > Chordata > Mammalia > Diprotodontia > Pseudocheiridae > Pseudocheirus > Pseudocheirus occidentalis. The sequence continues at coordinate 278,381,720 of CM053593.1, forward strand.
ACTCTGAGGAGACCGATTTTTGAAACATGAAGTATTTTGTGATAGCACTCACCAGGCACATCACCTTCACCTTAGCTCTGTGTGGTCTAAACAATTCACTCAAAATACATATTTTCTGGCAAGCCAGGACCTGATTTGGACTTATCCTCCATAACATTGTTCATCTTCTCTAAGAAGTTGTTTCAGGGATGGCCACCTACTGGGAAATCAGCACCAAGGTCTAGGAGTTCCCGATTTCTCAAACTAACTAGGTTTCTGCCAGAGCTAGGAACATTCATCTCAGGATCATAATTAGAAATTCTGAATTTTTTAAAGCTGTTGCCAACAGATGCTTTTAGCTGACAATCTGAACTGATGACTTTCTTCTTGGCATCTCTAGCCTTTACTTCTTAAAAGATCTTTCTCCCAACTCCAATGAAGCTGAGGATCATCATTTGTTAGGTTTAGGGTTTGGGTTTTTGTCTTTTGTTTCTGTTTTTGATCTTTGATTCTTAAACTCCCAATACCAGATAGTTGTGGGGGTTTTTTTCCTGTTTAACTGATATAATTAAGTAATGAAAAATAGCAGACAAGACAACCTCATAAAGCATTGGATTTTAACTGACTCCTGCTCCCGAAAATCTAGTGATTGCTTTGTGATACATTGTCTGCAATGTCTTATTGGTTTGGAGAACTAGCAATTATATTGCATCTAAAACTGAGAAATTAGGTTATATGTGTGTGTTTCTTTAAGGGAATGTAGACATTACCATACTTTGAGGACTGAGAACAGAGGTTAAATACAAAGATTGCTTCAGAATTATTGCTTTGTTTAAAATATTTTGCTGGTCCAGCTGAATTTGTCATTAGCTATATCATCCATAATTCCTCATTTGTGAGCAGCTGCCAATAAGGGTATCATGAAAGAATTTTGTCAAAAGCCTTTCTGGAGTCCAGACCTATCATGCATTCGTAAACATAATACAGTGGTGTAAGAAAGATGATTTGTGTTTAGTGTGTCAGGGTTTGCTTCACTGTAGCTGGAGGGGGAAGAAGGATTAGTACAGATTTATTGTGGATGAAAGAGACCTGAGAGTGCTCGAAGTAGGAAATGCTATCTGTGTAGTAGCTGCGCAATCAATACATATTTATTGATTGAAGGAAAGGTGCAGAAAGAAAATCAATAAGGGAGGGAGGCTGGGAGATAGTGGGGGCGTAGGGTGGGGAAGGAATGAAAAATGCATGAATGATTCATGAATTTGTATGTGGGAATTGTGTGCAACAACATGGGCTGTTCAGTTAATTCCGGGTCTGATCTCTGAAGTTTTCCTCTCATCCTTCTTTCCAGAATCTAACCTTGCCTCTGTCATCTTTATCTCCCCAAAGTCATCTGACAACACCTTGTATTTCAATCAACCCAATTTCCCCAGACCTCACCTCATTTCCACATTCACTCCCATGCTTATCTTGTCTTTCCTCAATGATCACTGCAGAACTCACTTCCTCCAGGAAACCCGTCCTGATTAAAGAGGCCCAGAATTAATTCCCATTGACCCAGAGAAGAATGGATGTTTAGCTATTACTCTGGGACTTCTCTTGGAACAAAATAATAATGATGAACAAAAAGCTGTAAAACCTATGCAAAGAGAACAGACTACTTTTGTTCCACCTTGTCACCACAAAAAGGGCCCTAGAGAGTAAGTTGTCCAAGTTCTTCCTGTGAGCTGACAAGCAGCTAGTCACTTTGAGGTTATAAATTATTATAAATGATATTGATTTATGCATGTATGTGCCATTTGGCTTACTTTGTATTAACAAAGGAAAATCCTCCCCTTAGAAATGTTTCATATGTTCAGGGGTAATGTATTACTTGGAGAAAATGAGGCAAATTCATCCATTAACCTATGTCTGCTTCATTTAAGATGTTATGGTAACTATGTTGTGGTAACTGTGTGGGCCTGGAATCATGAAGACCTGAGTTAATTTGATCTCATATCCTTGCTAGCTGTGTGACCCTGTGCAAGTCATTTAATGAGTCTGCCTCAGTTTCCTGAACTGCAAACTAGGGATGATGATAATAATATCTACCCTCTCAAGGTTGACATAAGGATTGTTTGAGATATTTGTAAAATGTTTAGCACATTGTCCAGCACATAATAGGTGTCTAATAAGGGCTTATTCTCTTCCCCTTCCCCAAAGGAAATAAAGAGCAAAACCAAAAGGCCTTGGAGATCAAACTTAAATATGAAATAAAATTTCAGCTCACTCCTTCTGGAGAACAAGAAAGGAAAATGTATTATTAGGTTAATTAATCCTTCCTGAATCTTGAAAGTTACTTCTCTGAAATCCAACTCTTTTGTAATCAAAAGCAGAAAACATTTGTTGTAAGCTGACTGAGCTGATAGAATGATTGAAATAAAAAGACTAATGGATATGAAGACCAACAACTTTGTCCTTAGTATTATAAGTGGTGACCCAAGTGACAGCATCTTGTAAAGTACAAGTGTCAAAGGGGTTCATTGGGCCTGGAATACTTCCTAATGTGCCTGAACCAAATTAAATGTATTTTGAAAATATTTAACAAAATAAATGAAAATACAATAGAACATAGAAAACGTTAAGATGTGGTTTTCTAAGTCAGTAGGCTGTGGGAAGGAACCATATATATGGTTTAGTGACCCATTTCTATTAGAGCTTGACAACACTGATATAGAGAGGAAAGAATACTGAATTTAAAGTCATTGGGTTTAAAATCCAGCTTGGCTACTTCCTGTGTAACCCGGAACAAGCCACTCATTACCTCTCTAGGCCTCCATTTTTTCATCTGGAAAATGAGTGTTGGTTTCCATTTGGTTCAATACAACCAACATTTTATTAAGCACCTGTTATGTGCCAAACACTGGGCTAGGCACTAGAAATATAACACAAAAATGAAAATAGTCCCTGTTCTGAAGAAACTTCCACTCTACTGGAGCCAATCTTCAAGGTTCTTTCTAACTTTTAATTCTTTGATCTGTTTCTAACTCTTGAAAACCTTCTATCCTTTAAAAAAAAGAAAAATTATTCTTCTGTAGATATTTAGAATATATGACTAAGAAGCTAACCATGCTCAGACTACTTTGGACAGTATTTAAGTATGGATCTAAGAGAGACAGCCTGGTATAGTGAGAAGAGTGTTGGAGCTGTTTGGAAAAGAAAGCTCTTCTACCCCATCTCTGCTACCAGTTTACTCTGTGACTATGGGCAAGTCCCTTCACCTCCATGTACTAGTGTTATCCAGTGTTATGGCCTCCTTGTCATTCCTGGCACAAGAAGCTCCTCCCAGTTCTAGGCATTTTCATGGTGGACCCCCATGCCTGGAATTCTCTGACTCTCTTCTGGCTTCTCTAACTTTTTAAGTCCCAACTAATAACCAATCTTCTAAAGATTTTTTGATCATCTTTCATTCTAGTACCTTCCCTTTAAGTTGACTTCCAGTTTATCCTGTATATAGCTATTTTGTATGTAGTTGTTTGCATGTTGTCCCCCTCCCCATTTAAACTGTGAGCTCCTTGGGTACAGAAACCTTTCTTTGTGTCCCCTGAAATCAGCATAGTGTCTAGCACATGCTAAATGCTTAAAAATTCTTGTTGACTTGGACCGAATTTCAGTTTCTCTCTTTATAAAATGGAGATAATACTTGCTTATGCTACTTACCTCATATTACACCCACACACCCACACACACACATTTGTGTGTATACTTTATGGGGTTCTAGTGAGGAAAGCAAGCTGTAAACCTTACAAATGTTTTATAAATGTAAGCTATTGTCTACACATCTTCCTTAGAGATAGGAATCAAGGATCACTTCTTTCCCATAGGTAATGAGAACAGGAAAAGCAAAGATAGTAAACTTATCCAGGGCATTTTCAGGGACAAACCACAATACAAAATAATGGTGAGACTAAAGACAACAATACACAAAATTGGTAGGGTGGTAACAGAACATTTTTCCCCTTTGTGTAGTGGGTTTTATCCTGTCTTCATTAACAATCCTATTTGCTTGTTGTTTGACCAAAAATATTAACATTTTTATTGGGAAAATGACCTTTCAAAGGAGAGTCTGGTTTAAAAAATACAGGCCTAATTATTTCATACTAGTTTGCCTCTAGAAGGAAGGGGATCTGCATTCATTAGGTGGTCTCTTGCTTCTCCTGCTACATTAGATTATGGGGGGGGGGAGAGAAAGTCAAGGACTTTTTTATTTGCTCAAGAAGCTTTTTCTCAGCTTAATAAAGCGGTGTGAGGAAGGGGGAAAAAGGAGGGGTGCCTCTGAGTTATATCATGTTCCGTGGGACTGTCAAGGAGCAAGGGGAGAGCATGGGTTATCTGAGTCAGAGCTGACCTGGTAGATGGTAGTGCTGAGCCAATTTGGGGGTCACTTTTATCTGTCAGAAGCAAGAATGAATCACAGCGAACACACAGACGAGATAAATCCAGCAGCCCTTAACTTCCGAGGGAAGCCTTTTGTCTATGGAGGAAGTAGCAAGTCTCAAATTTAGCAGAGAAACAAAAGAGATCTCATTTTGTGGAAGGTCTGGGTTTAGAGATAAGACAGTTCCCACCAGGCTCAATGGTGTGTTCCTTAGCAGCTGAGCACCAACATTTTGTTCAGAGCCCCAATAATATGCTATAGACAGTTAAAAGTGAAGAGAATGCTGAATTTGGCATCAAATTTGGGTTCAAATCTGGACTTCCCCATGAATTATCTGTATCACTTTGGACAAGTCACTTTCTTTGTGGGGGAAGAGGGTCCTCAGTTGTCTATAATATGAAAAGATTGGATTAGATGACCTCTGAGAGATTGTCTCTAAATTTATAGTTCTTTGCTATGACTTGCAAAAAGAAACAAAACAGAAATTCCCATGATGAAAATGGTGTCTTCAACTTTGTTTCCTGGGATCTCATTTTTTGAGGGGGGTGAAAGGGAAAGGAACAGGAATCAAAAAAAAAATTTTTTTCAGAATTAATTTATTTTTAGCTTTCAACATTCATTTCCACAAGATCCAAATTTTCTCCCCATCTCTCCCTTACCCCCCACCCCAAGATGGCAAACATTCTGATTACCCCTTACCCCAGTCTTCCCTCTCTTCTGTCACCCCTTTCCCTCTTATCTCCTTCCCCCTTACTTTATTGTAGGGCAAGATAGATTTCTATACCCCATTGCCTATGTATCTTATTATCCAGTTACATGTAAAAACAATTTTTTGTTTGACATTTATTTTTAAAAACTTTGAGTTCCACATTCTCTCCCTTCATCCCTCCCCACCCACCCCCACTGGGAAGATAAGCAATTCAATATAGGGTATATATGTGTAGTTATGCAAAACTTTTCCATAGTAGTCATATAGTGAAAGGCTAACTATATTTCCCTCCATCCTATCCTGCCCCCCACTCATTCTGTTTTCTCCTTTAACCCTGTCCCTTTTCAAAAAATTATTCTTTCCTTGAAGCAGTAAGATGCTAGAAACTTCTTTGTTGGCAAAAGTTCCTTCTCAACAGCATAAGGCGACCTTCAGAATTATATCTGCTTGTCAGACACTAACAAAATTATACCATAACACACTGGCATAACAAAGCTATGACTTCTATATCGGGTCACCGATACTGGGAAACATGCAGAATGGATCATCACCAGACTCTAGTTTTCAGGGGACGTGGAATCACTTTGGAAGAAAGGGAAATGCAAGTTCATGTTAATGTTCTGGACTGTGTTTAAGATGGAGGTTGCTAAATTTTCCTGAAACTGAATTCAGTGATCTGACAGATGAATAGCACAGCAGTAGAGCTGTGTTCTTGTTGTGAAGAGTAAAAAGGGTTTACAGATTAGTGCTTGGTCAATAATAATAGCAAAATACACAATAATTTTGTAGCATCAAGTCATTATTACACAGTATTTATTCAGTACCATGATGCACACAGTGAGGTGCTCATGAGATTTATCAGCCATAATCTCTCTAATACTTTTAATTTACCTGTTATGAGTAAGGAACACATGCTATCATCTCCATTTTTTCAAATGATAAAATGGGGCCAAAATGGACATTTCAGAGAGACACAGACCACTGGGACTTTCCATTTGCCATTCTCAAATTCAGCTTCCACATTTTGAGTCACAGTGGAGAGGCAGTTTACAACTGAAACATGTTTGCTTTGCATCAGATGGGCAAATGTGATGGTTAAGGAGTCCAAATATGATGAGAGTCTGAGTGAAAAAATATAAATAATGGTGTAGTGGGAAATGGAGTCTGAGGACCTGGAGTTTGAGTCCTGTCTGCTACTTACTGCCTGTGTAATGTGTGATACTTGCTTTCTCCCACCAACATCCTCATTACCCCCTCCCAGTTGCTTTGTTTGTATTTTTAAATAATTATATATGTACATATTCTTTCCTCTAACACAGTGGTTCTCAACCTTCCTAATGCTGCAGCCCTTTCATACTTCGTATATGGGTGTATCTGCATGTGGGCAGACCTGCATGGAGATGGATAGAAGAGCAGTGTCTCAGTTCCTAAGGCCATCAGAAATATCTTTTACAATGGTCTTAGGCCACCCCTGTGACCCCTGTAAAAGGGTCATTGGACCCCTGTGGGTCGCGACCCACAAGTTAAGAACCTCTGCCTGTGAACTCTTCAAGGGAAGGGACAATTATAATTTTGTCTTTGTATGTTTATTGCCTCACACCATGCCTAGTGGATATTGTTCAGTCATTTCAGTCACATCTGACTCTTCATGACCCCATTTGGGGTTCTCTTGGCAAAGATCCTGGAGTGATTTACCATCCTTCTCCTGTTCATTGTACAAATGAAGAAACTAAAGCAAACAGGGTTAAGTGACTTGCCCAAGGTTACACAGCTAGTAGGTCTTGTAGGTGTCTGAGGCCACATTTGAACTCAGGTCTTTCCAACTCCAGGCCCTTCAATCTATCCACTATTCCACCTAGCTGCCCTGTATAGCTGCCTAGCACATAGGAGGCACTTAATAAATGCTTATTGATTGATAGGCTTCACTTGTGTAGACCACAGTTTCCTCATCAGTGAAATAAGGGTTGAACTGCCCTTTGTAGCCTGAACCCTTCCTACCTTTCCAGTCTTCTTATACCTTATGCCATTTCAAGTATTCTTCAGTCCTGTGACACTAGCCTTCCTCTTGTTCCTCATATAAAACTCTGTGTATTTACTTAGATGTCCCCTATGCCTGGAATCATCCATTCATTCATTTTCCCTCTCTCCCTCTCCTCCTCCTCCTCTTCCTTCTCCTTCTCCTCCTCCTCTTCCTTCTCCTTCTCCTCCTCTTCCTTCTCCTTCTCTTTCTCCTCCTCCTCTTCCTTCTCCTTCTCCTCCTCCTCTTCCTTCTCCTCCTCCTCTTCCTTCTCCTTCTCCTCCTCCTTCTCCTTCTCCTTCTTCTCTCTCTCTTTCTCTTCTCTCTCCCCCCTTTTCTCCCCCTTCCTCTGTCCTTCTCCATTTCTCCATTTTTCTTTCCTTCTCCCTCATCCCCATCTCCTGCCTTCCTTCAAGTCCCAGCTAAAATTCTCCTTTCTTTAAGAAACTACTCCCAATTCTCCTTCAGGCAGGGAAAGTTTCTGTTCTTCTGTGACTTATTTCCAATTTATCTTGTCTATATATTGTTTGTACACTGTTGTTTACATATTTTCTCCTGAATTAGACTCTGAGTTTTAGCTATTAATACCTTAAAACAACATTAAGACTTTGGGAGATACTCTATGTAAATGTTAGTGGCTGCTATTACTGTCACTTTATGTTATTGATGGCTTAAATATGTATTACTATTAAGTAGCTATTAAATAGCTGCTACTGTTATTTTAAGCTATAATAATAATTATAATTATGTGGGATAATAAACTGTTATCTTCAATTAATTACTATCTTAAATAATAAATTAATATATTAAAACTCACTAAGAGTTTGGGGGACATATTGTATAGCCTTTAAGGCTTGTAAAACATTTGAAATATGATTGTAAGGACCATATCTCCCTGACCCAAAATACAAAGAAGGCTTATTTAGAAAACATCTTCTCATTTGAGTGGGTAGTCCAGAGAATTTATGCAAAAATATTTCTCTCACATTGTATAATTTCCTAGACCACAATGGATAGTACCTAGTAAAAGCTTTAAAAAAAACCTTTTGCATCCAATTATTAAGGGGAAAATGCTATATTAAACCAAATATAAGGGAGGTCAGGTTTCCTCTAAACAAAAAACATAAATATAACATAATTTAACAACAACAAACATAATTTGACATCAGCATCATCAAATTCTGTCAGTCGGCTAAGAATTTATTAAGAATCTATTATATATCTAGAATAGTGTAGACAATGGGTATATGAAGACAACCAAGAAACTCCTGAAACTCTCCCTACCCTGAAGGAATTTACCCTAACCAGGAGGAGACAACATTGCCACATACAAGTTTAAATTTTTCAAAGACACCAGGGAGGTGATACTTGAGCATATCTTTGAAGGAACTAGAGGAAAGCTGGGAGTACATTTCAGGAACAGGGCAGAGTGGCCAGTGCAAACTCATGGAAGTGAGAGATGTGACTTTGTGTGTAAAGTCTGGTTTGGCTAGACTGTAATTCACATGCAATTCAAGATATCACCCTCATAATGTCATTGGTCCTCTTCAAAAATGAAGGATGAATAACAACAACAAAAAAAGGTGTGCGAAAGGAAGTAAATATAATAAATCTAGAAAGGTACACTGGAGCCAGATGGTGAACAGCATTAAATCATGCATCAAAGGATTTTGTACTTTATCCCACAGGTGAAACAAAGCCAATGAAGCCATTTGAGTGGGGAACTGATGAGATCAAAACTGTTTTAGGAATATCATTCTGGTGACTGGGTAAAGGATGGATTAGAGGAAAGAAGAACCCAAAGAAGAGTATTGCAATAGTCCAGGCAGTGGCGATTAGGAAAGAGAATCAAGATGAGAGATTTTGACAGGTAGAATCAGTAAGACTCAGCAACTGGTTGAATTAGATGTGTTAGATATGTGGGGTTAGAGAGAGTGAGGAATCAAACCTCCAACATCACCAGGTGACTAGAAGGATGGCGGTGTACTCAATAGAAATAAGGAAGTTCTAAAGTTGGTTGGGAAAGCTGGAGGATAGATAGAAAGCTACATACTCCGCTTATCATCATTTGCATTAACATTCTCAAGCAACAATAAAAAGATTTGTTAAAGACCTATTGTGTGTAGAGCTCTGTTTTAGGGCTGGCAGTAGATAGAAAGTTTAGATAAAACAAGTCTTGAGTCTCAAGGAACTTACTAGTAAATAATTCTTACAAAACCTCTTGCTTCTTATGTGAATTAATAGATAAATTTATGTGGTAAGCTGCTAAGAGACTCTCTGGACAAGTCACTTAATTTCTCGGGGCTTTAAATGTACTCCTTTCTATGACTGGCCGCTGCACTAGATCACCACTAAGCTGTCTTCCTGTTAAAATGATGTAGCCCACCGCTGAGGTGTTGCTCTAATTTGTACTCCAACTTGCAATTTGGGTTTCCAGAAGACACCTGAGTGAGATGAAAGAGTTCAGAGTCTGAATCTGAAGTTAGAAAAGGTCCGTATTCTTTCTCATGAGAAAGGACTTTGCCCCTATTGCCCCCATGGCGGCAGGGAGAGAACAACAGGTAGAAGCCAGCCCATGGTTCTATAACCTTCTAATGCAGAAACCCAACCTCCCCCAACTGGCCTTCACTCTTATTGGTAGGGGGGCTGATCCACAACCTAAGTGCAAGAGACAAAGGACCCAAAAACATGTGGGTGTCCAGTGAAAGCAGTCTTAACCTTATTTGGCATATTTTGAGCTGGCACTGGGGTGAGTCTTCATTGCTCTAAGCCCCAGATTGCTGGAAGGTCAGGTGACCTAAATCTAGGCCTAGTAAACACTGAAGCCATTCTAGATTTGATTTTTCAGAATAGGGAAACTCAATATACTTTATATATTATAAATTATCCCTATAATTTATAAATTATCCCTCACACACCTAACATGAAGGGTTCCAAGAGTAAATCCAAAGGGCTGGGTTTCTAGCAGTCACTCAGAAATTCCCATTAACATCAATCCGCCAGGCTTCAATTAGACTTCAGAAAAGAGTATATGTGAAGGAGGTAGAGTAGACATGCCCTCAAAGTCTGGGAAGTACTTTCCCATAAGTACATATAGTACTCCATAAGAGAGTGGGCTCTAACTATAGAGGACATATGTAGCCAAAGAATTAATTCACAACCTGTAGTTCTTGGAAAACTTTCTTTAAATCCATAACTGGAATTCTTCTGTGCTATAATGGTGCTGTACTTCTTGAGGCCACTTCCTTTCCTGTGCAACTAACTTTCTATATATAACTGCACCCAGTTTTGCCCTCAGTATGTCTTCTGGACGCATTGTCTGCTATTGGCCCATTTTCTCTGATAATATTGTTAATAAGAAGGGAAGAATTCCCCAATAATTATTCTTTTTTGAAGAATTGGCTAAAATTTTCCAAGTGGAAATTCTTCCAGCACTAGACAGGCTCACTGATGGTTTAGTAACTACTGAAATTCCTCTGGCTATTTAAGACCCTAGTGATGTGTTGCTGATTTGGTTAGCCAATTACCCAGTTCCCTTCTTAAAGTACTCAATTAAGGAGAAGTGCTACTGTGATTAAATTTTGTGGTTGTGTTGTGGTTTGTCCCTCATTCTAGAAAGAGGACTGTGACATCAGGGAGATGATGACATGACTTGCAGCTGACTTTGATTTAAGTGAGGGAGGGCTCTGCAGGATCACTAGCCTCACATTCTCCTCCAGAGCCATCTGGGTCCAGATATTGATCAGGATGACTGGAGATGGCCCAGGATACAGAGGGAGACCTTGGTCCTCTCAACCTAAGGTCTTTTCAGCTTCTTACTTTGAGTAAGGCAATACCATTCAGTGAATCAGCCTCTTTAAGAAATGAGTGAAGGAATCACCCTTTTAATTAAAAAAAATCAAAGTAGGAGGGGAAGATCCTCAGGGTTGCTGGCCAAAAGAGAAACAGCTACTATTTACTCCCTCTGAGCCCAGAGGACCCATTTAAGTGGTGCTTGGGTCAAGACCCATTGTTGTCCAATTCTTGAAATTCAGAGTGAATTGGATTTAAGTCTTGGTCTTTAAGAAAGATAACTAGCAAATGAAACCAAAATTGACTATGTAGCTTTTAGCACATTATAAAACATAATCATGTTTATTGACAGATTGATTCACTTGAGGAATCTGGGCCTTCTGATATTAAGAAACTCAACCTTATACGTATTTATGTTCCTATAAATTACATGTCTTGTGAGTGCAGATCTTTGAGTACGGGTATTTAATTTGTATTGTCTTTCTTGGTTTTCTCCTTAGTTTCAAAAACTGCAGAGGACTCCACGCCTACATAGAAGAGTATGTTGAAAACCATTAAAGTAGGGAAATGAACAAAGGAGAAGGGAAGAAAGAGAAACAAACAAACATGTACTAAGTACCTACTTAGACTCTAAATCAGTGGTTCTCAACCTGTGGGTCTCAACCCCTTTGAGGGTTGAACCACCCTTTCACAGGGGTCACAGGGGTTCCCTGAGACCATCAAAAAACACATATTTCCTTTGGTCTTAGGAACTGAGACATGCTTCTATATCTGTCTCCAGGCTGGTCCACCCACATGCAGATACACCCACATACAAGTATTAAACTGTCAGGGCATTAAGAAGGTTGAGAACCACTGTAAACCCAGTGTTTGATCCCCTCCACCACCTAGTTGCCTCTGGAGACAGGGGAAGGAAGAGCAGACAAGAAGAGTGTAGCTAGACTAGAGAAAAGGGGAGAACATTGGCAAATTCAGATCTCAGGCAAACAGCATCAGCCTCAGCTCCTGTTTATATTTCTCATCTGTGCTATATGCACAGAGATAGTTGAACAATTTATTATTTTTTTAAAAAAGGTGCAAGAAGATTAAATTGTGGGGTAGCAGAAAATCATGTGTTAGGAGGCAATCACAGGATTCAATTCTGTGTCTTTTTGTTTCCCTTGTAGGATCTCTCTCCTTATCATCCACATGTGTTGACATTAAAAGAAATATTCCTTGACATATAGCATTAGACATACAGAGAAACTATTTGGAAATGCCAATTGAGCTGATAGCCTGCTAGGTCTGATACATAGTAGATGCTTAACAAATATCTGTTAGTTGATTGAGAGTTATTGCCAGGACTTTTCTTGTAGTCAAGAAAGCAGATATTTTCTTTTCCTATAAGAGTCCCTGTGAACGCACACACACATGCTCACAAACAAAATCAAGGAATTAAAATATGTTAGAGGCCATCTACTCTAAATTCTTACCACCAAACCAAATCACTCATGAAATACATTCCCGTGTATCCATGGGTAGTCTATTTCAAAAACCTTAGCAATCCATTCCAGTGCTTAATAATTCTCCTTTCTAGGAAACTCCACTGACTCAAAATACATTGTGGTACATGAACATAAGAGACAGCTCAGTGGATAGAGTGCTGGGCCTGGACTGAAGAAGATCTGAATTAAAAATTTGACCTCAGATACTTCCTAGCCTAGTCTGGGCAAGGCACTTAGCCTCTGCTTTCCTTACTGCACTAGAGAAGGAAATGACAAACCACTCCAGTGTCTTTGCCAAGAAAACCCCAAGGACAGTATTGTCATGCTTATGGTCCATGGTGTCACAGAGTCAGACATGACTGAACAACAAATTTGAATATAATGTGATATTTTTCTGCTATAAGAAAATAAGATTGTGATGACTGAAAAGATTAATGAGAAAACTTCTGTGAACTGATGCAAAGTGAAGTACGCAGAACCCAGAAAACAATATACACAGTGACTACAACAATTTAAATAGAAAAATGACAATTAAAAAAAGCAAAATCTTGGTGACCATATTTGACCCCTAAGAACTGATACGAAAAGGCACTCCCCTCTTCTTTGAAAAATTAGGGGACTTAGAATGGGGAACACTTCATATGTTAGACCTTTTTGATATGATGGTTTGTTTTTCAGAATTTTTTTCTTTTTTGTTATAAAGGATTACTGGGAGAGGGGAGGGAAGAGGATGTTGGGAAATATAGGTGACATAAAAGCAAAACAATAAAAATGTATTGTTTTTTGTTTTAAAAAAGAGAAAAGTTTACCCTTTGTCTAACCTAAATCTTTTAGGAACTATAACTTGAGCTTCTCTCTCATTCTTCCCTCAGTGGAGGTAGAGATCCCATATATATGCTCTACACATTGTAACAAAACCACAGGATCATAGCAGCATCAATTGAGAATGGTAAAAGGGTTTAGATTTTATCTAATTCAACTCCTTCATTTACAAATTAAGAAACTCAAGGCCAGAAAGTGACAGAGCCAGGATTCAAACCCCAGTTTTCTGAATTAAAATCTAGAGACCACCAAGATTCAAATCATGAATGTGCATAAAAGATGATTTAATAGAATCATTTGTGTGTGCCTATACACCATGCTAGAATGATCTTCCCCAAGCCTGACAATTTATCTAGTGTTATCAGCTAGACTGTAGGCTCCTTGAGCACATGGATTGTTTTTACTTCATTTTTCATATCCCTGATGCTTTACACAGTACTTGTACATATCAGGTGATTAATAAATGCTTCCTGATGAATCAGTTTTTAGAAAATTGACTTTGGGTGTTGCCTTCAGAAGCTGTGACAAGAAGATTCCTTCTTCATCCCAAACACTATGAAAATGTACATATACATATACACATACATATATATATATACATATATATATACATACACACATACATGCTGATGATACCCTCAGGAAATATGGAGCTGATAAAATGAACTCTTACTTTTGTCTTCCAAATATAACACAAAGCCTGTGGTTTTATTTTCTATTCCAGTTTGATTGAAAATCATGATACCCCCATATACTGGAATTGAAGAATTTACCTTCTCAGATTGATTCTGTAAAAGCAGTTTTTTCTGATTCTCTAAGTCCCCTCCTTCACCTTTTGTTCTTGGAAAATGGACATACAACAATATAGAAACATAAGCGGCACTGTTAGCTCAATCCATTAGACACTCAGCTGTGGTTAGCCTGAAACAACATGACAACTTATTCCCAATGGAAGATTGTTCCATGCATACCAATATGAAAGGACTGCCTACAAAGGAAAGCTGCTCGTTAAAGTGTTTTTGCTAAACCAGGAAAACTTTGCTTTCCTTATCATGGTGTTCAGTGTGCTCTGTGGTGTACTTTCAATGTCTGTGACAATGGAAGATGGGGAGGACAGAGACAATTATGATATGCCAAGGATTGACAGATTTCATTTGAGCTGTTTCTAAAATCTCTCCCCTAACCCCCTCACCAAAGCTTTTTGCCAGAGCCACCAAAAAATACCAAAATGGTCTCATTTGAATTTCATGCCCTTTATCTGGGGAGCCATTGGCGGAGGCACTAATGAGCAGAGCAACAGCCAAAAGGCAGGCAGTAGGAGAGAAAGGCAGGGTAACTGGTTAATCCATACACTGAATAAAGAGGCTCTGAATAATTGAGTTGGCTGTAAAATAAAACTGGCCCCGTCTAATAAAGGCTCAAAGATGAATAGCATGTTGGATGGGTTATTGGGGGTGTGGAGGGAAAGTGGTACATTTATCAGCTGGTGGTAATCCAAGGCTTAAAACAGGGAGCTAAATGAAAACAGGTTCCTGATATAAGCCAAGAAAATAGGCAGCTTCATAGTCACCTGAGAACTTTAATAAAGTGATTTTCTCTTATGATGAGGTCCTAAGTAATTGATATCCTAAAGAGAACTTTTTTTAAAAAACTTATTTTCAACCAGCCTGTATTTATGTTTGTTTACTGAAGGTTCAGCTTGTTTTATGATAAATGTCTATTCCCAATATGAAAATAAAGTTACCAGGAGAAAATATTTCACTAGATCTGTGGGTTCAATTAAAGTGCTGGGTTGAGAAAATTTAGAAGAAAACAATTTCCATTTTTATTGGGATAATCCAGCCCCAAGCACTCCCTTTGGCCTGACTCCAGATTCTTAGCTGTGTTTTTAACAGAAGCAAGGATAAAAAATAATAATAATAATATTTAGTTGTTGCTATAAGGCTAATTTTAGAAGTGAAATATCAAATGACACCTCCCGCACTGAGTTGCCATGGGAATGGGAACTATACAAACAGATAAGTTATTTAATACATGGCAGGAGGAGAAATTGACCATGTGTACTTGTGCCTTGAAAATGCCAATTTTAGATCCTTCTAGACTTTTGAAAGTGATTGCTGCATGGCATGCTAACATTGCTCCTATTATGCTGCTTCTGTATGTCAAGCTTCACTATAGAGCCCTCCTGGGCCATTGCTCACTGAATGCTTGGCCCTCCCTTCTGAGAAGGACATTCATCATAGGAAGACACCCTGCTAAGTATAAAATGGAAAACAATTCTTTACTGACACCTTTCAGTCTTCTTCAATAGATTTCAGTCCCTTTTCACAACATCCTGCTGTCCTTTGGAATGGACTTGCTTGGAGTGAGCATCCTTTATTTCCCCTCTGTGAGGGTTGGTGTGAATGGGCATGGTTATGCCAGGTTATTCAGGCCAGGGGGCATTTACTTCGGGTATTAAATAACATACTTTTCTTTTTGACTGGAGTCAGCAGGGGCCTATTCAACAGATTCAGGTTTAGCCAGGGTTGGTCAGGTCTGTAGCTGTCTTTTGCCAAGAACTGTGAACCCATCTGTAAAAGCACCAATTATGTATCTATGGTTGCACACTAATGAATCACAGTTATGCAAATGTACTCTAAGGAGAAACTCATACAGGGCCCAAGTCAGAGGACCTTAAGAAAGCTTAATTTTTCCTGATGATCTTACCCTCCCTCTGAGGGAGTTAGCAGCTCTCCCTTTCAAGAAGAGAAAATGAATGAATCCTTAGACTAGGAAGCAAGGTATCTGAATTCCATCTCTCTTCTGCCACTAACAACCTATGTGATCTTGGCTTATGATCACTTCCCTTCTCTGGGACTCAGTTTCCTTATCTGTAAAATTAAGTGATCAGAATGGATTTAGGCACAATATTGGTGTGATACGCCATATGTTGAGGGGGAAGGTGCCGTCTCATTCTGGAAAATCCACATAAAAATGTTTGGCTCTTCCCTTCATACCAGAGAAGGTCTGACTTTTTCTTTTTCTTTTATGGGGTATTTACAGTACCTTACCATAAAATTTGGGTTAAGTATTTGTTCATGGGTTATATGTAGGTCACTGGTATAAGTAACAATATTAGCCTTTGTGTGTCACTTGCTGCTGGCTTTCCCATTCTTTTTTTTTACAAGCTAACTTTTTACTTATTTTAACTTTAAAAGAGAAATTGTGTATATTTATGCTATTAAAATATAAAATATATTGATATCATAAGATGCTGTACATATATTTATGCATTTCTGAGTTTTTAATTTTTTTTCTGTTTTCTGCTGACTTATGTGTGTTATCTGTGTCTTCTGCAAAACTCCCCCAAAAATTCCCATTTAATTTCTTGTGCTGACCCAAGATACATCAAAGTCTCAATGGGGAAAGACATAATGTGTAAGGGATAACTGTATTCCATCTACCAT
>CM053593.1:278398885-278436273 GCA_028646575.1 Pseudocheirus occidentalis
CTGGAGAATTATGTGAAAAGTCAGATCAAATAGATCCAGCTACACAGAGTAGCTGGCCTTGATAAGGAGAAGGGTTAACTCATTATCAAAGGCTAGGTAAAAGAATTAGAGAGCAGGGGATGATGAAAAAGGATTTTGAGATAATGAAGAGAACAGGGAAAAGAACAAGTCATTTATTCAGCACCTACTATGTGCCAGATGTTGTGAAAAATGTAGGGTTTTTTACAAATATTATCTCATTTGATCCTCACAACAACTTTGCATGGAAGATGCTATTAGTAACTCCATTTTACAATGGAAGAAACTGAGAGGGAAAAAGGTTAAGTGATTTTCCTACAGCTGCACAGCTGGTAAGGGTGTAAGGCTGGATTTGAACTCAGGTCTTTCTTATACCAGCACTCTATTCATTGTACCACCAGCTGCCTCTTATGAGAAGGGGACAAGAGGAATTGCATGGCAAATGGCTTTAATTGTCTCAGTAAAGTAAGAGGCAAAATCCTCGATTGAGAGGTTTCAGGGGAGGGGGATTCATAGGGCTTGAAGAGAAAAGAGAAAATTTGGAATAGCTTCTATGAGAAGTGAGATGGTGACTCAGTAAGGAAGAAATTTTTTAAAAATCTGACCTGATACTGTGAGGGCCTAGTCGTAATTATACAAATTAATAATGCATTCAGCAGAGTTGTTTGACTTCCTCATGCTCCATTCAGTAGTTCATGAGCAGAAGAAGAGATGGTATATGGTAACAGTAATACAGGCTTCAGGTTTGGCAAATGATGAGAGGCAATCAGACAAGTAGGATTAAGTTGACTAGCTATATAGTCAAGACTGAGAAAGTAAGAAAGTAAAGTCAGAGCAGAGGTAATGGCCATAGAAAATAGTGAGGGATAATGGTATTAGAGATCTTGATAAGTGTGAAAAATACATGCAGTTTGGAAAGATAGGAAATAGTGGTCAAAAAGGTGGGTTTTTTTTTTTAAGGAAGTGGAATACTCATGGGTAATAGGGAGATTGATGGTGGGGTTTTTCTGGTGTGTGGTTGAGGTAGAGTGAAGGAGTAGGTCACTGGATTTCAGGAGATCTGGGAATTGGAAGCCTGAGTTTGAGGGACTGATAACATGGATACTAAGGCCCTTTAGTATATGGACAAGAGTGGGGAAGGAGAGGAAGATGATCTATCAGGCGCTGAACTCAGAAAAAGAAAGAAGAATGACTGGGGAGGTGGGGAAGAGTGGTAGTGGTTGGTACACAATGGTCACCATGATCTGTAGGCTGAAAAATTTTAATTGGGTGAACTTCAAAGGAGGAAAGGTTCTAAGTGATGATGAGAGGCAAAGGAAGAGTCTGAAACCATAAATGGAGGGGCAAAGACTATTGTGATTCCCCCTCCAGGACCAGTGTGTTTCCCCCCTTCAGCCAGTGTTGGAGAAAATGGGCAGGGATACATTGTTATATAAGATGGGAGGACTGTAAGAGAAAAAGATTCAGGTTGAAGGGAAGTTTGTTCAGGATAGAATGGGAATTCCAGAGAGCACAATGAAAGCAATGCATAGAATTAGAGTGCAATATATGTGGGTAGAGTTGAGAAGGATGAGGATCAGAGAACAGTAGGTGGCTGGGGACTGAATAATATCAAGTATGTTAAGTATTCTTGATATCAGGAATATCAAGAGTAACAAGTGTAGGAGGTTGATAGCCATTGAGATAGTAGTAGGTGGCAGATGAATATTAATGTTCACAGTTTCCAAGAGGTGATGTTCAAGGGCTTTAGTTAGTCCTGATTGCTTTTCTGAGTTCATATTAAAATCAGAATTTAACATGATCTTAATGAGTGAGAGAAATGTTTGAACAACAATGACAACAAAACCCAAATAAGGATCAATTCCAAAGTAAAAGATACATAAATATACATGCGAGAGGAAAAATTAGGGGGACAGATAGATGAAAACTTATTGATGATATACTAATATAATAGAAAATGATCTTGGGGTTATACCACCAGAAACAGAATATAACATAACGGAATGCCTTTAAAACACTATTGGTCAAGGGGCAGATTAATTAAATTTAGTTAGCATTTGTTTTTATGAGCTTTTTATTCTATTTACCAATTTTTATTTTTTTATATTTCCCTACTTTTACTCAAGTGCCTGCCCCATGCACCCTTTCCTTGAATTTTAAGAAGAGAATCAAGAACAAATCCCAAAATAAGTCCCATGCTTATTCTCACCCCAGTCCATATCTAATCTTTTTCTTCACTTGCAAAGAAACTGCATTATTAAAAAAAAAAACAATCCATAGCTTTTTTATAAAAAAAAAAAGGTACTAACTTTGTTCTTATCAGGTCAAAGAACTGCAGTACTTTCAATAATTTAAATACATTTTCCATCCTATAGGGAAATGTCAGGATGAGTTGGTGCTTAAGTCTGATTTTTTCCCCCCCTTGGACTAAACATCTTGAAACTCAAACCTAAAAGAACATTCTAAGTCTAAACTTGAAAATTACCTCCCTTTTTCAAAAATACTCAGATCTTTACTTAAAACAGATGTGCACTTCTGAATATCAGATAATTTTAGCATTGTTTTCAGGGGCTACATAAATATATGTGTTCATATATGTGTGTATGTGTGTACATATACACATATATGTGTATATACATACACACGTTCATATATATATATATATATATATTATATATATATATACACACACACACACACACACACACACACAGACATACACCAAAAAAATAATAACATTTGAGAGCAGGATGGGAGCTCAATAGCTGGTCCAACCTGTACACAAAATGAATTCCCATTATAACACGCAATAAGCGGTCATTCATCCTCTGATTAATGATGTTCAATGACAGGGAAACCACTCCTCCAAGCAACCTATTTTACTTCTGAACTACTTTCATTGTAAAGAAGGCTTTCATAATATCACCTAACCTGGCCACTTTGCAGCTTCTACTCCTAGTGGAACTTCCACCCTCTGAGGTGAAATAGAGTACATCAGATCCCTCTTCCAGATGATACATCTCCAAATACTCAAATATAGCTATCATACCTTCTTATCCCTGAGTCTTCTCCAGCCTAAATATACCCAGTTTCTTCAACCAAATCTTATATTACATGGTAGACTAAAGGTCTTTTACCATTCTCATTGCCTTCTGTATGTTCGTCAACTTAGCAATATACTTAAACTATGGCACCCAGAATTGAATGCAATATTCCAGATGTGATTTGAAACAATTCTTTATTCTGGGAAGCAATGCCTCTCTTAAAAATCTTATTGCTTTCTTTTTTCCCCCCAAACTAACCCAACACACTACTAACTCATTAAACTTAGAATCCCTGATAGCCTTTTTTTAAATCAGGTAAACAACTGATATTTCCTATGCCTCCCTTATCTTGTACCTGGGGAGTTCATATAAGACTTTACATTTTCCCCAGTTGAATATTAACTTAATGAATTCAGTCCAATTCCCTAGCAGGGGTGGGGAACCTGTGGCCTTAAGGCCACATGTGGCCCTCCAGGTCTTTCAGTACAGTCTTTTGACTGAGTTTAAGTTTTTATGGAACAAATCTTTTTATTAAGGAGATTTGTTCATGAAGTTTGGGTTCAAAGGGTTGCACTTGAGGATCTAGAGGGCCACATGTGCCCTTGAGGCTACACATTCCCCACCCTTGACTAGAGTGTCAAGATCTTTTTGAATCCTGAATCTGTTATCTAGTATGTTAGCTATCCTTCCCAGCTTTTTGTTATTTGAAAATTTGTTGAACATACCACTTATACCTTTAAGTCATTGATTAAAAAAACTACACAGAACAAGGTCAAGAACTGATCTCTGGAGTACTTCCCTAAGGACCATTTGCCACATTGTCATTAAATCAGTCATGATTATTTTTTTAATCTGGCCATTCACCTAATTCTAAGACCATTTAATTATATTGGAACATTAGAGTCTTATGTATTTGACTATTTCATCTTTTCTAAAAAAATTATGAAATATTTCATAAAATATTTTGTAAAAAATCTTGGAAAATTATTTCTGCAGTATTCCCCCAACTAACTAGTATGTTTGTTAAAAAAAAAAAAAGGAAATTTTGTTGGTCTTATATCTGCTGCCATGACCTGCTCTTGATAAATACATACATACATACATATATATAGTAATTACCACTTCCTTTTCTAAGTGTTCACTAAAAAAGTCTTTAATGATTTATTCTAGAATTTTCTCAGGAATTGAAGTCAAACTCATTAATCTATTATTTTCCCTTGTTGAAAATCTGACCATTTAGCCTTCTCCAATCTTGTGCTACCTCTCCCATTTTCTGTCTTTCAACATTACTATGAGTTGGTCAAAATCACATTTTCAGTTATTTCAGTATCATAAGAATACAGTTTGTCCCATTAAATTCAACAAATGTAACTTTGTTGTTGTTGTTTAGACATTTTTTCAGTCATATCTAACTCTTTGTGACCCCATTTGGAGTTTTCTTGGCAAAGACACTGGAATGGTTTGCCATTTCTTCTCCAGCTCATTTTACAGATGAGGAACTAAGGCAAACAGGGGCAAGTCACTTGCCCAGGATCACACAACTAATAAGTGTTTGCAGTCAGATTTAAACTCAAGAAGATAAGTCTTCCTGACTCTAGACTTGTTGCTCTATCCACTATGCCACCTAGCTGTCTTTAGCCATTTGCTTGATGCTTCTTCGCTAACATACTGTCTACTGAGTTCATGTAATGTGATCCACTGAAGGCATTTTTATTCCATTCTTGGATCTTAGCTGCTTCAAAGGCTCCATCTAGAGATAAACCATCTTCAGTGGTACTTTACAGACTTTGATATCAGTCTTTACTTCTAATTTGTGAAGTCAATTTCAAAATGATTTCTATAAATTTGTAAGCCTTGGATCACATGATTTGAGAACATCTATTAATATTCCTCCTTTCTCATTTTTCTGTAGGTTATCTTGGGGTAATGGACCTCGTTTCTGGATACCATTGTATAGATTGTTGCGTGGACACTCCATATATCCCTTGTTATCCATTTCAACATCTGCAAAAGCAGATGTTAAGATCAGTATTTAGTTGATATTCATTACTGTAAATATGTTCATTGCCTTAAGTCTTTATTTCAAGATGACAGTCATCCTCTCAGTATGAATCATTTCAATTATCTAATAGTCCTATGCTCTGTGTGTCTTGTCTGGAGAAGATCGAGGCAACTGGAAAAAGCTGCCTTTATTTACTGGTTTAATTTCACCTCCTGACTCAAGCTCAGAGCCCTCATTCTCTATTCTTCCCTGGCACACATTAAGAATTTTCACTCCTGTAGTCCAAATGTCATTTTGATATCTTTGGGGAAAGTGTCTACAGGAAGAAGTAACTGTTTAATGTGTTTTTCAGTGGAGTCATATAACTTGATGTCATCAAATGATTAATTTGATATATTGGTACAACTTCCTCTTTAACTTGAAAGCCACACTCAGTTCTCTTCAGGAATGATGATAAAGGATTTAGTGCTTGGCAGAATCACAGCACGTTTAACTGATTCCCTGGAAGATTTCACCTTTTATATCAATTGCTCTTGACATTATTGTATTAGTGGACATGTTTTAAATAGAGAATTTATTATTATTATTATTTCCCTCAAACTCACACTTCTTTGTAAGGATCTCTAGCTCTTGTATACCCTAGACCCTGAAATTCTTTTTAAATTAATGGTAGTCTTTTTTTTTTTTGCCCCAATTCCCTTGGAGAAACATAGAAGCAAAAATCAACCTCCCTACGTGTCTCCCTTTTCTTAATGCCCTCATTATAATCTTCACATTGTTTAATGATTGCTTTTGGTGATACAATGAGATTTTTTTAGAACCATTACCAATCTCATCTACCTCCAACAGGGAGGAGGGAGTTAGAGAAGATTTAAAATAGTAGTAAAATACTCGGGCTCTCCAGTAGCCCTCCACTGTTAGGTAAACACATCCAATGGAGTTATTGCAGTTGAATTTCTAACACTTCAGCTAGAATAAAGGCTTAAAATACATTTAAACAGAGTGTGAGCTTAGAGGATTTCTGTGTGTGTGTGTGTGTGTGTGTGTGTATGTGTGTGTGTGTAAAGCAAAGAGAAGCAGCTAGAAAATACAGTCAATCAAATGGCAAATTACTTATGCAACATCTATTCAGATGTTTAAGACACTGGGCTAGATCCATAGATTATAAGAAACCTTAGAATTCATCTAATTCATTTTACTGATAGAGAGACTTAGATTCAGACATGTAAAGTGACTTGTCTAAGGTCAAATAGGTTAAGTAGATGCCAAGGTTGGGATTCAAATACAGGTCCTCTGATGCCAAATTCATTGCTCTTTCTTTGTTTTTTTGTACCATACTCCCTATATGGTATATATAGGGAATTCCAAGAAGTATCCTAGTTTCATAAATTTAGAACTTCAATAGTTCCTTGAGGTGGTCAAAGAATACAACATTTCTCTTTTACAGATTCATTTTACAGATTAACTGAGTTTAAGTGATTGCCCAGGATCACAGAACTGTTAAATTTTTTTTTAAGTCAGGATTTGAACCAAGGCCCTTTTGACTTCAAGTCTGATGTCTTATCCCATATGAAGTGCAGGACCAGATCCAAGAAGATTAAATTTTGTTTGAGGAAGTACCACACGAAATCTAAAAATGACAAGGTAACTAATAATACAAGGCAAGAAAGGATGTGAGCTCAAAAAAAATTCTATAGAGTGTACATGATGTTGGTATTTAACATTTAGAATTTAGAATTGGGATAGATCATTCCTAATTAGGATGTCTAGGGAAGGTTTCCCAGAGGACCTGCCATATGAAATAACCTCTAGTTCAGGTTTTGGATAGCTACAGGGTAAAAAGCATTCTGTATGGTGTAAAGGGAGGAAGAGAGAACATGTAGAAAGTTTTCTAGGACAATTCAACAAACATTTATTAAATATTTACTATTTGACCTATCTTTGCACTGGATGTTCTCCATGCCTGAATACTCTTCTGCCCTTCCTCTGACTTTTAGAATCCCTGACTTCATTTCAGATTCAGTTCAAGTTCTACCTCCTTCTTTTCCTGGTCCTCCAAGCTGCTAGTGCCATCTCTCTTAGGTTACCTCCCATCCACTCTGCATTTATCTTCAATATTCTAATTTATACAGGTTGTCTCTTGAATTATAATGTGAACTCCCTGAGGGCAGAGATTATCTCTGCTTTTCTTAACTTTCCCCACCACTTGGCATAACTCTAGGCATATAGGAAGTGATTAAATGCTTATTGATTGAATGCAGTTGCAAGGATTATATAGACAACCCCACCTCCTCAACCCTCCACCCCCAGCAAGTAGAAGGAACCTGAAGCAGCTAGAGCGCTGGCCCTGGGGTCAGGAGGACCTGAGTTCAAATACAGCTTCAGATACCTACTAGCCATGTGACCCTGGGCAAGTTATTTAACCCTGTTTGCCTCAGTTTCTCCACCTGTAAAATGAACTACAGAAGGAAATGGCAAACCATGTCAATATTTTTGCCAACAAAACCCCAAATGAGGTCACAGAAAGTTGAATGTGATTGAAATGGCTCAACAATAAACAACAACAAAAGAAAGATTCTGCCTAGAGTGGAGGATTTCTATTAGAAAGTTATAGGGCTCAAAAGGTAGGCTGGGTAAACTTGAAAATCAGTTTAAGGAGTTTGGGCTTTAGACTTTGTCCTACAGACAATGGGGAGCCATTGAAGAATGCTGAGGAGGGACATGATTGATAAAAAAAAATTTTAGGAACATTTATTTATATGTGATGGATTAGAGATGGGGGAGCATAGTGAAAGCAGATAGACTTATTAAGAGGATATTGAAGTAGGGCAGTAACAACTCTTTGAACTAGAGTGATTTGTGGTAATCAGAATTAAAAGAAAGTTTTGTTTGTAATCCCCACCTCTCCCCTCCCCCAAAACCCCCAAATTATGAAGGAACAATTGGCATGACTTAGTTACTAAATGTAGGGATTTAGGAAGAAAGAATTTTCAAAGTTAGACAAAGTGGAAATAATTGGGAAAGAATCAGGAAAGTCGTGAAGAGAAGTTGGACCATGAAGAGTTTGCCTTGAAATATATAGAAACTTGCATGTTGAGTTTCAGGATCTAGTGGTACATTCTTTTGAAAATGTCATCTCCCATATCTGGAATATACTCCCTTCCTCATCTCCACCACACTGAATTCCTAGTGATCTTCAAGATTCAGTTCAGATAGCACCTTATCCATGAAGCCAACCCCCAGCTGGCTACTTCAATATTCACTTTTTATATATTCTGTATGTACTCATATATGAACATATTGTCTTCTCCACTAGAATGTAAGCTTAAGTGCAGAGACATTCACTCTGGTTTCTGTATCCCCAATACCCAAATAAGGGTCTCATGTACAATAATAAATGTTTGTTAACTGGTTTATTAGTTGGGACAACTGGAAATTAGGGACTTACAAGATGGGTCAAGGTTGCTTTGATGGGAAAGATGAAGCTATAAGGCTGGATGAGGTTGTTAGATGACAAGGATCCTATCCTGATGAGCAGAAGATCAAAGATTGATTATTGAGGAATGCCCATGAATCAGGGTATGAGGAAAATGAAGAGCCAGTGAAGGATCATGCATTGTAGAAATAGACATAGAATGGGCCAAAAAGTCATTCAGTCAAATCATTCCATTCACCCTAACAAACATTTATTAAGTGTCTATTATGTGCCTGGCACTGTGCTAGGTGCTAAGTATACAAAACTAAAAATGAAATGGTTTTTGCCCTTAAGGACCCTGTATTCTATTTTTCCAATGACTTACTTCTATACATGAGAGCAAGTGAGGTTAGGTAACTTGCCATGGTCATATAGACAGTAAATGACACTGCCAAGATCTGAAGCCAGGCCTTTGACCTATCTAGGGCTCTTGGAATACTTGAAGAAGCAATGAAGTTCTAAAATAATGTAATATTTATAGATTATTGGCATTTATAGGGACCTTAGATATTTTAAAGATGAGAAAACTGACTGCAAAAGTTCAAGAACAGTATGACAGTGGACAGAACAATGGGATCATCAAAAATTTGAATTCTAGTTCTAGCCTTTCCAATTATTAGTTGTAGGATCTTAGGCAAGTCCCTTTGTGGTGTTGGGCCCCATTTACAAAAAGAAAATTTAGGTCTCCAGTCTCTCTGCCTCTAACAATCTGAATCTCTAAAACTTTTTAAAGGTTACATGGGAAGACAGAGAGAGAACAAAAGCCTGAGGAGTGGAAAGGAGGGGAATGTTTCTAGAACGAAGAGATTTAACATTTCTTTACTTAAAATAGTTGCTTCACCAACGTTAAATTGGGGAACAAAACGAGAAGGAAAAGGTCACAGTTCTGTAGACTGAGAAAAGGAACAGGTCATTGGTGATCTTCAAACTTTTTAGGGGTGGCTAGGTGGTGCAGTGAATAGACCACCAGCCTTGAAGTCAGGAGGACCTGAGTTCAAATATGACCTCAGACACTTAAAACTTAGTAGCTGTGTGACTAGGTAAGTCTTAACCCCAATTGTCCTGTCTTCCCCTCTCCAAAAAGCAAACACACACACACACACACACACACACACACACAAGAATGTGTTCTTTGAGTTGTATGGTAGGGGTGAAAAATATTGCAGGGGAGTTAAGTAGTAAATAAATAACAAATAGATGGAAATGAAACAATTCCCACAAGATTGTTGCCAGTGAAAGGAAGGAAAGAAATCAGATTGGAAAAATAGAGGAAAACCTAAAAATTCTTCCAATCCATTTATATTGTGAGGCACTGTGATCCAGGGAAAAGACTAAAGATTTAAAATCAATTAGTGTAGGTTCACATTTTGGCCCTTCCACTTACAGCGTATGGATATAATTTGATAACTGTGGGAGTCATTTAATATCTTTGGGTCTCAGTTTCATCTTTTGTAAAATGACAGCTTGTACTAAATTATCTCTAAGATTCCTTCTGGTTTAAAATAAAAAAAATTTCTTTGTTGGAGTGGGTCCATGATATAAAGTTGACTCTCTACCTCATGGGAAAAAAAAACCCCAAACATTTTAATATACAGACTTTGTGCAGGGAAGAGGATATCTATATTCTAAGTCTAACTCTAACCTTGAGTAAAAAGTACATCCTTGAAAAGATTCTTTTCATTGCTATTATTCTTGGGGATAAGAGAGGATTTTAAATAGCTGCATCCAAAGGCATTTTGTCTTAGAGATTGCGAACCATTAAAACATATATGAACTTAAAACATTTAATCATCATTTTAAGATAGAAAAAACATATATATATATATATATATATATATATATATATATATAAACTCCCCATCATTAAAAGAAGAATTATACTTAATAAGTATTCTGCAAAGCATATATTAAGTTATTTTCACTGTCATCTCTAATTCAGACTAAAGATTTCACAGAAGGTATTTTACTTAGTATCCTATAATTTTCAGAGAGAACATTTTTAAAATTAGGACTTACTGGAAGAACAGTTTAATCGTGATTTTGTGTAATTCAGAGGCAATGTCTCAAATTTAAACCTTCAAATTTTCCCTTGGAGGTTTTAGTCTTTCTTTAAAAGTACAGAGGGAGTAGCACACAATTTAACTCCTGAGCTTTCAGGGAAGAGCTGCACCAAAGTCAATTGGGTAATTGCCTTTGGCTTTGTGGGTAACTTTCCCTTTTAGGCAATGGGAGGGAATAACATTTGAGTGAAACCTTCGGAAGTTCTTCCTAGCAAGCTGGCAGCATGGAAATGTGCCCAGTTTGCTTGATGAAGATAGTGTGACCTTGACTTTATTTCTTACAGTCGTTTCACAGTGTCTTCTAAATTGAGATCAGGTGTTAGGCTCACTAGTTTGCAATGCTTCCTTTTAATTGCTTAAAAAACAAACAAACAGCATAAAACCATGAATCTCCATGTAGAATTAAATGTCTTCACCTAGGGAGGAAGTCTTGTCCTGGAGATGTTGAACTTGCTTTTAAAAAAATAAAATATATACATATATACATGCATATACACAGAGTATGTGTGTATACTTATATATCTATCTATTGACAGAAATTATATTTCAATATAATTTGTTTCCTTGTAATTCTGTTTTAGTTTACACATTTAAAAACATTACTTTGAGATTCAGTCTATAAACTTCCCAAGTCTGTCCATGAAGAGGCTAAAAATCCCTGACCTAGGTGAAAAGAAATGAAGAGGCTTTGTTTTAAAGAATGCTCAAATATGCCCAATATAAGGAATAAAGAACTCATTCTTGAAAGTTGAAGTGAAGTTTGTTTCAGGTTTAAAATCAAACTTTTACAAAGCTATAAAATATCTCATGCCATAAAACAGAAAAAGCCAACATCCTCTTTATTGGTCAAAGCTCTTTTTCCTCCCAGTTATTTATCTATTTTGGTGCTTAGGCAAAAACAAATCTTTGTCTATTTTCATTTCCAAAAAGGTCAGATGAATAACAATACCACTGCCCTCTCATTTTGTCTACCTCTCAAAGACAGATAAAGAAAAACCAATAAATTAAGTGATTAGAATTCACAGTGTTTTTAAGTCCCAGCTCTTTTGAAACACATCTACATATATAGATATGCTTGAAATATTTGCTGTTTTTTTTATTTCCTACTTATGGTTTTTCATTTTGTAATTATACTATGATTAGAAGCAGTGCTATCAGGTAGTTAGGGAAGTGGTCTTGGAGCTTGGAAAAATGGAAAACCTCAGTACAAATTCTGCCTCCAACACATCCTGACTCTGTGACCCTAGGCAAATCATTTAACTTCTCAGTGGTCTAGGCAATTCTAAAGCTATAAATTGCTGAGAAGGCACTTGCCTGCATTGCTCGAGGGACTTTCCTCATTTGGGAGTTCTCTGGTTGTCATTTTCAGCCCTGTCCAACTCTTCATGACCCCATTTGGGGTTTTCTTGGCAAGGATACTAGGGTACTTTGACATTTTTTTCTCCAGCTCATTTTTTACAGATGAGGAAACTGAGGCACATTAAGTGACTTGCTAGTAATTCTTGATTTCAGGGCCTACGTTGACTTTAGAGAGTTCCTTACATCAATCAATCACAGCTCTGTTCCCTGTCCCTGTGGTGGCACAATTGCATTGGTTCTGCCTCTAACCAGTCTGACTTTGGTCAAATGAAAGCAATACAGTATGGCAGTTGCTGGGGAGTAGGAGAACCTGGTTTCAAATCCCTCATTTTATGTGTAACTGTCTTATGATCGCAGGCAAATCACTTAACCTCACTGGACTGTGGTTCCCTAATGAGTAAAAGGAGAGAATTGAACAAGAGTTGAGGTCCTTTCAAGTGCTTAATCTCTATGTCACTTGCCCTTCTAAAGCCCATCTTCTACTTTGGAAAATGGGACAGGTAATAATACTTTATCTGTATACTTTACAGGACTGTAGTGAGAGCCAACTGAGACAATATTTGCAGAAATGTTATGAAAATTGTTGTTTTTTATGGAAGAAAGATATGAAAATGAAAATGATAACCAGATATTTGTCACTTCATTTTCTTTCCTTCTTTTTTTAACCTTACTTACCATTCAATTTCTGGAACAGATTTCAGAAGGGGAACCAAATTAATCTAATTTGGGAATAGAGTAAATATAGAATAAATTTACTCAAGAGAAAATGACAAAGGACTTCTTTTACACTGGACATCTCAGGAAGTAGACCTTACTATTTTAGAATTTGCAATCATCATTTAGTTTTGTGGATCAAAGCAATTTTCCAAAATCTATTTTCCAGGCAGGAGGACACAGTCACTTTTCTCCTTCTTAGCGTAAAGAATGACATTTTTAAAATCCCTAGGAGAAATCAGTGGAAACAAATCATTTCCTTTCTATCTTATTTCTAGGCTTGTATAGAAAGTGTATTACAACATATTGAAATGTGGGTTTGGAAATCTTATTCTGACTGTCTTTTTCTAAAATATCCAGCCAAATTTATTTTTGCAAAATAAAGATTTTTGCTGTAGTTTGAGCTTCTGGTCTGAAAAACTTCACATATTTGCGTCCAATGGATATATCACTGAGCTTAGAAACAGAAAGTCCAGAATTATACTTCCCATTTCCCTGGGCATCATCTGAGTGAAGACCAGAGGAAGATTGCATGATTACCTGAGTAAATCGTCCATCTCCCCACTCCAAGTTAATCCAGCCAATTCAAATTGAGGTGGAGTGTTGTTTTCCCTAAATTATCTACTAAGTGACTCAAACCTGTTTGCCTCAGTTTCCTCATATGTAAAAAGAGCAGGAGAAGAAAATTGTAAACCACTTCAGTATCTTTGCCAAGAAAAATCCAGATTGAGTCACCAAAAGTTGGACATGACTGAAACAACTGAACAAATATTATATAATAATGGAATTAGAGGTACAGGTACCAAGCTGAAAGGACTTTTAAGGGTCAAACCCTTCATTGCATAGATAAGAAAACCGAAGTCTAAAGGGGTAACCATGAAGTGCCTAGGCTGAGATCAACCAAGGACTGAGAATTTAAAGTAAAATACTGCACTGTGATGTTATACATTATCCTTTTATATTGCAGGATTGAAAAAAAAAGTTTTCGGGAAACCATTTTTCACCCTCTTAGATTCAAACCTATTCAGGCAAAATTACCTGAAAGATGAACAAACCTATCAGATATCTGTGTAGCACTTTCAGTTATTTTATTGTGCCTTGGACAAGGCATCTAATGTTCCTGGCCTTGTTCTCTCTTTTTTTTCCATTTCCATGGAAGCTACATGTTCCAAGATACAGAGACAAAGACAAAATATTTCATGTGTGAGAGATAGCCCTATACAAGAGAAAAAGGTGGGATGTGGAATGTCATGTAGAGAACAGCAAATAGGACAAGTGGACTGGAATACACAATGTGTCAGGGAAGGGAAGAGTAATGTAAAATTATTCTAAAGGGAATGTGAAGACCAGATTGTGAAGGGCTTTAGATGTTAAAGAGGGGAATTGGTATTTTAAAGCCAATAGGGAGTCCTTGTATCTTCTTGGACTGAAGAGGGAGACACAGTTAAAACTGTGCTTTTGGGAATGGTAACTTGCCAAGTATCTAAAAGAAAGCCTGGCGGTGGGAGAAATTAAAGACTAGGAGATCAGTTAGGAGGCTGTAGCATTAGCCCAGAAAAGATGAAAATATGAGGCCCTGAACTAGTGTGGCAGCTGGGAGTTGTGACTTTGTGTTCATTTTCTACCCCTTATTTAGGGGATGGGCAGAGGTCAATAAGCTGTAATAGAAAAAGTCAGGCAAGACCTGGATTCTAATTCTATCTCTGACACTTACTGAGTTTGTGACCATGGACAAGGTTAAGTTAGTAAAGTTAACCTTGAGAAAGAAGCAGATCCTTGAATAGATACTCTTAATCACTATCATCTGTATTGATACCTACTGAATTTGGGATGGCTATACAAGGCCTTTTAAACATTTACAAACTTAAATATTTAATAACCAGAGAACTATGGTTCTCTGAGCTTCAGTTTCCTAATCTATAAAAATGAAGATATAACAGAACCTACTTCATAGGCTTATTAGGACAATTAAGTTAGATGATATGTGTAAGGCACTTTATAAGTCTTAAAACACCTTATCAATATTATTACCAATAGCAGTTATTTTAAATTGTTGTAAAGATAAGTGAGATGATATTTATATGACTTACGATTCTTTTCCTTCACTTTCCCTTAGGTATTCTTGTTATATATTAAAATTCTAATATAGCTATATATTATATATATATTCTAAAAATGTGAAACTCTTCAAGTGTTGCTAAATGCTGATTAGGAAGACCTGCTTATGAACTAAGATGATGACCATAAGCTCCCTACTAGCTTCCAATGCAATAAGAGAGAATTTCCACACATCCTCTGTTACTGGGGATGAGAGATAATATCACTTCTGTGTGTCATCCTCCTTTCAACATGTTAAAAAAAAAGACATTATTAACTTTTCATAACCCAAGAGGTTAGTTCAAAAACATCATCAACTTGAAACATGAAGCATCTTCATTCGGTTCTTTGTCAAGAGTGTCATTCAGGCTGATTCTCTCTCTGGTGTGAGCTCCAAATGGGAGTCCATCATTGCTGATGGCAACAGTCTCTTTCTTATCCATTTTTGAAATATTTCTCTTTAATGAGACTTCTCTTATGATTTGGTAATGTTCACCAGTGACTCACAATAAGTAGTCCTGGGGACAGTTGGAGAGAAAGAATGACCCCTTTGTGTGACAACACTAGGCCCATTTTTGTACAAGGCCTCCATTATGAAAAAGAAGATGACCTCTAACCCTTTGACTTTCAAATATGAAAATCAAAGGCAAGTTTTGTGTAATTGGTCCAGTTTCCTGTATTGAAATGATCTACCCTGGAATTTCAGAAACAATTTGCCTCATTAAATTCAAAATATAACAATGAAAATGCATTGGAAGAAGACATATCCATGTTGCATTGTGTTCTTAATATTCAGATCCTTTTTTTTTTAGAAGCTGGCCCTTTCATTTCTTTTCCTCTTCCTGCTCTGTACCCTCTTTCACAGTCCACTGGTGTCTGGAATACTTTACTGATGGTATTCAGACTCAAGGGAGCTCTGTTTGCTATCTATAAAGAAAACAAATAAGCATCTTTTTGTAAATAAGATTTCTATGAAAATCTGATGCTAAATTCAATTCACAGGAGTGTTCAAGAAACTCACCCAAAGCAGATTTCCTACCTAAAAAGCTTCAGTTCCAACATATTAAGTCTATAAAACATCAAAACAACTGAATGAGAGAAAGGAAAATTTAATTCATTTTCTGGTTGTTGTGTCCCCCCAACATAAATATGCACATATTAGAAAATGTCAAGACACACAAAAGCCTTTCAAACATCTAGATATTAAGATGTTATGATTAGGACATATCTTTAAAGAACAAATTGCTTTCCTTTTCTATTAAATTTAACATCGGACCACAGGAAAATGAATTTAGGGATGGAAAAGACCTCAGAGACCATTGAATATAAGTCCCTCATTTTACAGATGAGGATATCAAGACACAGAGAATTCAAGTGACTTGTCAAGGGTTACACAGCAATATCTTTTACTTAAAATTTATTCTAGCTCTAGTTCATTACACGTAGAATGAACAGTGGAATGATTTATTGATGTTTTCCTCATTTTTTCTTCAGTGAAATTGAACTCTGATGCCTTTTAGAATAGAAATGACTCTGGATTCTCAGAAGAAGCCTTACCAACAGAGTATGACAAGCTAGTAAGGTCTGGAAGCTCGTGATGAACTGCCATGCCAACATCATCTTAGCTATACTTGGAAAGGCTCTGTACCAAAAAGCTGACTCTCTTTATAGATGATAATTCTTCCTCATTCCTCCCTGTCCCTTGCCCTGCCACCCTAGCAACTCACTGGACCAGTGAATAAGCATGGAAGGGACTGTGGTCTGAATTGGTGGAGAAAGAATTCACAGTAACAAATCATTTATCTTCTCAATTTTTTTTCACTCCATCAGCTACACTGATCTATGTTTACCCCTAAAAGTGTCCCCAATCAGCTTTTTCTAAAATTATAGCAACCAAATCTATAGTATCTTTTAAGCAATTCCTATAAAGTTTAATCTTATACTTTTTTTCTTCAAGGTATCTT
Source organism: Pseudocheirus occidentalis (assembly GCA_028646575.1). Classification (NCBI taxonomy): domain Eukaryota; kingdom Metazoa; phylum Chordata; class Mammalia; order Diprotodontia; family Pseudocheiridae; genus Pseudocheirus; species Pseudocheirus occidentalis. Next base: position 278,415,619 of record CM053593.1, read on the forward strand.
TTCAAATAGTATTTCTATGTATATAATCATACCTCTGTCTAAGTATTTTTCAAATTGCACTCTGATAATCACAGAAAGAAAGGTTCTGATTTTTAAGTCTTTACAAAAATTTGGCTGAGGTTCTTTAACAAGAATAACTTGTGAGTATTGCAAAGAAGCCTTTAAGTTTTCAATTTTGCTTAAGTATGTGTTTATTTAGCTATGACAGTTGATATAAAATGCTTAAAGGTTTACAAAGGGCTTTTCCTCCCAGTCATCCATGATGTAGGCAGGGTAAGTATAGTATTCCCATTTTACAAATAAGGAAGCTGAGTCTCAAAGATGTGAAGTCATTTGTTCTTGTTCACACAGCTAGTAAGCATCATAACATAAATACAATATAAACATTTTTCCATTCCCTGTAGTTCTGAACAATTACTGGTAAAGGCCTAAGAATGATGCTAACAATGCCAAAAGGTAAGGTTTCTTAAAATATTAAAATTTGTTTAAAAAAATCTGTCCAGATATGCAAACAATATAAACTTAGATGTAAGACTCTTAGCTGTCAGAAAATCATTGTATTTTGTAAGTAGACTATCATTAGTATATTCAGATTTACATGCAAAGTGGAGGAAAAAGCCAAAAAAAGAGAATATAATTGACATAATGTCTCTGGTTTGGCTCTTAAGAAGACCTTAATCATGGATTTTTGCTACATGATAGCAATATGTGGTAAAAATGCCAACTTTTCACCCATTCTGTTTTCATGATGATCATTGAATCTATCAAATAAGTATGTGTATATTTCTTCTAGGAGGCCCTACCCTACTGTGAGTATTTAGGAAAAAAGAAGAGGAGGAACAAAATCCATCAAAAGAAGCAATTTGAGAGGGACAGGAACTGGGACCCAACAGGTTGCACAATATCTAAAAATAAACAGCAGCAGAGTTGTCAACACATCTTAGCTATCAGCAGCTTCCCTTCATTAAATCTAATTCCTATGCAATGGTGATTTCAACTGACGCTTACAAAGAAAAGTAATTTCATGTCCATGATCGAAGCCTTCAGCTTTCTGGGAGTTGAAGACCAGTTCTATTTCATCTGTTTATTTTTTTCTTTTAGAATGCAAAAGTGATGAGAACCAGAAGAGACTTTCAATTCTCTAAGACTTAGGCTGACCCCTTCATTAGATAAATGAAGAAGGCATCCACTATGCTTGGAATTCTAAGAAATGGGGGCTTAGAATCACAGCTGGTGAGCTAGGAAGGACCTCAAAGGTCATCGAGTCCAACCCTCTAAATGAATAGATAAGGAAATAGGTCCAGGAAGACTGACTTCCCTGGATCCACAGAGAAATCAGAGGAGGGATACCAATCCAAGTTCTCTGCCTGAAGAATCACTACTTTTTCCAATATAACAAATAAATTAAGGGGATTTGATTGGATTATTAAAAAGTGATTGTCATGGTATCATGTAGGTAACTAGTCATTTAAAAACTTTTGATGAATGCTTCCATTTCCAGTTAGTTTCCATTTTAATGAATGTAAATCCAAATGGGAGGTCATCACTTCTTCACTAATTTCATTCAAGCCAATCTTTTTTATATATATATTAAAACAATCAACATGGCGGTAGCCCTAGAGTTTCTGGATGGACTACGTGATCTCAAAGTGACCAAATTACATGGAATCATGTTCTACTAAAGAGTTGGCCATTTGATACTTATATATTTGCTAAACTACTATCTACTTTGCTGTGGTTAAATTTCTGACTCTATGTTTTTGTGGCTCATTTTACAGTGCAATAGGCCATATTCTGTCAAAGGTTAAATAGGATTTAAGGTGTAAAAAGCATTCCAGAGCAATACAACCTTGTGAAGAAAAATCAATGTGGCAAGAATTGAAGGTGTGGGATTTTTTTTTTCTTGAAAGTCACATCAACAAGCACTTACTAAGTGCCTATTAGATACCAGGAGGTACCTTCCATCTTCTGGCATACAGAAGATATGCAGAGAAAGACAGACAATGGTTCCTGCTCTCAAGGAGCTTACAGTGTAATGGAGGAGACAAGATGCCAACAACTATGTGTCTTGTGATAGGCCCAGAGTCAATTGGAGAAAATCCCAGGGGGAAGGCACAAGCATTAAGATGGAAAGGTTTTTTGTGGAAGGTGAGATTTTAGCTGAGAATTAAGGGAGGCCAGGGAAGTCTGATGGTGAAGTGAGATAGAATTCATGTGAATTTAAAAACTAGTCTATTTTTTAAAGCATGTCATTAAAAAGAAGATTGGATAAAGTGAGGAAGGAGGTGATGATTTCCATTTGGACTTATATTCACTTGGAATGAAAATTCAACAAAATAATTTATTAAATTCCTGGCTACTTAACACTATAGGCATTCAATAATCCAACTAAATCAATCTAATGTTCTTGACATGCGAAAATAATATTTTAAAATCTTACAATGTAACATGTTACTATTTCTTGAAATGATTCTCCCTACCCCAGAGACACAGACACAGACACACACAGACACACACAGACACACACACACACACACACACACACACACACACACACACACTGGCATTGCTACTGCTCCATCTCATTTTCACTCCCTCTTATGGTTCCCCTTTCCACTTATGTGGAATCCTCCAATGAACTTTAGAGAGAAGAAAGTTCTGCTAAAATCCCCAAATTTCTCAAGTTTAAGATGCAACTTAGAACTTAAACTGGCAAGACTGCACTTAATCTTTTTTAATTTAAGACCAATTACAAGGTTGACAGCTGTAGCAGTCAGAGGGCACTTTTTTTTTTGCCTTTGTTGCAACGGTGTGGGAAGGGGGATAGAGATGTGTGGTTTGTATGTTTTATTGGGTTTGATTTTTTTTTAATTTGATGGTGTTTTCTTGCCTCCCTCGAATAGCTCATTACCTTATTCATAAAATAATGGATGCCAATAAATCCACCTCACCTTGGTTAAGTCAGTGACACCTTGTATTTATTATCAGAGGAATATTTTTAAAACTCCCAAATAACTTTGGTGAGATGAGAAATATTTTGGTTGTCTGGGGAAAGCTATGAATATCTTCTGTGTGCTGACAGCAACCTCAGAATTCTAAGTTCTGGAGTTTAGATTTTTCATTATGTTTTCATTACACTGAAACTAAAGTAAAACTGATCAAATTATAACCAAAAAAATGCATTCTATTTTAAGGAACTGCTCTTTCCATTCAAATGCATGTAGTATTGCCAAGGGCTGACAGAAAACAGCAAAAGACAAGAATGATTAAAGAGGAAAACATTATTACCAACATAAAGGACGTATATTGTAAGCTGGATATTAAAGTTACTTATAGATTCTATCAAAAAGTATTCATTAATCCACTGAAAAGCACTTTTGGAAGACATAGTGGTTTAAATACAGAATATTCTCCAATCATTTCCAACAAGGGGCTTCCCATCTTCCCTAGAGTGTCTCCTGGAAACTAATGAAGGCTTTATGCTTTGTAACCAGCTGCTTGCATAAACTAGGCAAGTAAGAAACCAGCAATAATGACTATATTCTTAATAAAGGGAATTTAAACCACACACTAAAAACCATTCTCCTGAAACAGTTATTAATGATGCATTATGCTTTAAGAGTCTTCAAGCTCTCTATAAGGTCAGCATTTCATTTGCCCACACTCAGTCAAGTAAGAAAGCCACTCAAAACAGCAATGGATCTGAAATTTAACCCAGAAAATTATGCTTCCTTATTATGTTTATTCCACAAACATCCCTACATGGACTTCCTTTGGAAAACATTATGGTCACTTACACTGTATTCTCTGGGCAATAGGATAAAACCCTGGTTGAGTTCCACTCTAAATAATGGAAGGGGAAAAGAGGCATTTCCTTGGGTCCTATAAAAAAAAGTCAGCAATAGGAACATAGCCGGAAGAGGTACAATAAAGTATTTCTTTTTTACTCCCTACACTCCACCTCCTACACTGGCATCATTTGCAGTTGATACCACAATGTTTGCCCTCTCATCTCTTCAGAAGTCCATCTGCTGTTCAGACTGGGAGAACAGCCTGTGGCTATGCAATAGGTTCATCTTAACTGATAAACTGACAGCAATTTAGTACAAATTTCTTTTCTTGCCTTTACCCTCGGTTACCTCCATTCATCAAAACCTCAGAAACTCATCCAATCTTCAGCCTGAGGCATACAGGAGTTACAATATACTTTGGTGAAGGGAGTAACCACAGAGATGAAATTACAGATCTTTGAAATATTGAAGTTCCTTGTTGGCAGATTCAGCTTTCATCTAATTGGGTAAAGATTCTTTGACTTTATTGAATGTGTCTGACATGAAATTTAGCTACTTGAACAATTCACTTACATTCATAATGCAAATTTGTGCCCTGAGAAACCCCCGCAAGAGTTCCATTGAAAGATGATGACAGCCTTCAAAATTATTCTCTCTGCATCTATTCCATTTTCTTTCAATGTAATAAAGTTAACCTGGGGCATTCAGGAGGGGTGCTTGTTTATAGGGCAAATGTTTTCAATGCCATTCATGAGTATTTCAGGCCCAAGAAGCATATCTGCCTATGTTATTAATGACTTATTTGGAATGGGGATTTACAAAGCACTGGCATGTGACTCCATAAATGTTAATCAAATGAATTTATCTTTTAAATTTAATATGCTCTTGCCAAGTGGACTAAGAGATATGATGACTTCTTAAGTCCTTCCCCAGACTTTGGAACGTAATGAAATTTACATAGAAGAAATAGCAATCACCACTGGATTAATAATTATAATATGACACTAACAACTCATTCATACAGTGCTTGAAGGCTAATACAGAAGTTTCCTCACTACAAAGCTGAGGTAGGCAGTAGAATCATTATTAATCCTATTTTATAGATGAAGAAACTGAATGTGAGTTTAAATGACTTCAAAGGATCGTCGGATTTAGGGCTATAAGAGACAGGATGCTGTTTCTTTGCCTCTTTTTTTTTGTCTTAGAACTCTCAGTGCTTAGTACAGTTCTTGGCAAATAGTAGATACTTAATGAATACTTGGAGAAATTAATGTTGTATGATTTCAAAACCCTTCCTCTGCCTGTTCCTCCTCCACCTCCAGATACCCCCCAGTTTATCAATATTCTTCCTAAACTGTAGCACTCAGAATTGAACAAAATACTTTAGATGTGGCCTTTCTAGGGCAAAGGATGATAGGACTATTAGCTCCCTATTTTTAGACTCAAAATCTACCTTCCACTCTGTGGAAGTCCTCCACTTGTTAATGCTTTCCCTTTTCTGATTACTTTCTATCTACTCTCTATCTACTTTGTATATACCTTTATTTACATGTTGCGTCCCTCACTAAAGAGTAAGCTTCTTGAAGGCAGGCATTCTGTTTTGCCTTTCATTGAATCCCCAGCTCTTAGTGCAGCATCTGAAAGATAATAAATGATTGATTGGTTGCTTCTTTTGCTACAGCATAAGACTGCATTAGGTTTTTTTTTTAGGCTGCACACTATTGATTCATGTTGAATTTCAATTCACTAAAGCTATAAAATTATTGTTCATGAACAGATTTGACATCTTGTCCAAAATATTTACTCTTTAAAAAAAATCCCAATATTTTACTTCTAAACCAAATAAGAAACCACTATATCATCTACAGTCAAAAGCAATGCAAGTACACTAAATATTTCCTACATTATTTCTTGTCTTCCGATTTTTAAAAATTAAATTTATTTATTTAGTTTTCGTTTTCAACATTCACTTTTATAAAATTTTGAGTTCTACATTTTGCCCTCTCCCTTCCCACTTCCCAAGATAGCATGCAGTCTGATATAGGCCATACATGTAAAATCATATTAAACATATTTCCACATTAGTCATGTTGGGAAAGATGAATCAGAACAAAAGGGAAAATCCATGAGATAGAAAAAAAGGGAGAAAATAGTATGCTTCAATTTGCATTTGGACTCCATAGTTCTTTCTCTAGATGTGGATAGCACAAAATATTTGCTCTTAAACACTGATAAGACATGTAATCTTATAATCATAAACTAGTAGATAAATAATTTAATATGCCATTCCTTAGTTTTTCCAGTGATAAAATGGGTATATTGGTTCCGTTGTTTAGTAGTTTAGGATGTTAATTAATGAGGCAATCTTTGTCAACTATTGTTGACAAAGAACATAATTGAATATTGATAGTTGAAAAGCCCCAGACTGAAGTTCTAAATTTATACAAAATCTATCCAGTTGCTTATGTCTTCCCCTATAGTTTCTCCTAGGAATCTGGCCATCTGTCTGAGACTCCACAAAGAAATGACTAAAGGGCCCTCAATTCTAATGCAAATAATCAGAATAGCAATACAATGATTTTAAGACAGCCAAGGGAAAAGTCCGAAGCAAAAAGCACTCACACGTGAACCAATAACCATCAAAGTAGTTCTCCCTCTCTCTCAGGTGGTCTGAACTTGAGGGAAAAGTTAAGTTTTCTACCTACTTGGAGTCACTAGAGCAGCGGTTCTCAACCTGTGGATCCCAAACCCTTTGGGGGTTGCCTAAGACCATCGGAAAACACATATTTCAGATAGTCTTAGGAACCAAGACACTGCTCCTTTATCTGTCTCCAGGCGGGTCTGCCCACATTATTAAAGGGTCACAGCATTAGGAAGGTTAAGAACCACTGCACTAGAGTGCTTACCACCCTCCCTTCAGTGAGCTCCACATCCTCAATGAATCTCTAGACTACTAATTAAGCACTGACCTCCTGCTTTAGAAGAAAGCTATCTGAATTGCTAGTCAATCTCTAGTCAGACCTATCTCTCCTGGGGATCTATACTATGCTCCTGACATAACTAGCTATACTAGGCAAAGTGTGAGTTTACTACTACACATTGTGGCTCTGACTCTGACTGTTCTTGTGTTCAGCCCCTGTGTGGTTCTGAAACTTCTTCACTTTGCTCAGAAATTTGGTATTGTCCAGAAACTCCTGTTTTCTAACTAGGAACTTAGCATCATCTGGGACCTACTAAGAGGTCCTGGCATTCCTCCTCTTGCTATAGAACTTCATAATTCTGCTACTGCCATTCTCTGCATACTGGTTCACATTCTTGTAGCTCTTGGCTTGGTCTAGTAAGCTTCCATAACCCATCTTTGCCATTTTGGGGGGAGGGCACATATGTTTCTCCCTCTCCTGGGACTAGATCATTCATTCTTCTCTGGGGCAATATGGTTCCGTACAGGAGCTTTTGCAAATAACTGGGTTTCCCCTTCAGGGAACCAAGCCTGAATCTCCATTTGGATCTCCTTTCCTATTTCTGGTTCTATTTTTTCCTCTTTCCAGTACTGTCTTTCTCTTTCTTCCTCTGTAAAGGCCATATATAAGGGCACAGTTCAGCTGTATGACAAACTATGATTCAATTAGGAATCCTCAAATGTTGTTTGAACAAGAGATCCTGAGTTCCAGAACAAAACCCTCATCCATGGAAAAGAGGTAAAGGGCAGTGGGCAGTGGGCAATGAGAACCCAGTACAATGCCTGGGTGCATACCCTTACATTTAAAACAGAATCATTCTATACCACAAAACTATTTTTTTTCCCTTGCATGCTTGAATACTTACACCATTCTCAGATTCACTGAAGTGGAATATAAGATATCAATTTCATCATTTATTATGATATAGTCAGCTACAGTCATTTCCTTTTGCCTGACTATATCAAGATTTCAAATACAAACCTACCTGACTTCTATTAAGCCTCCGTGAATTGATTTATATTTGTTGAATATGTTTGATCTAAAAGTCTCCATGCAGAATTCAAAAACATATTGCCAGCTCTCCTAATTATTAGCAAGTTTTTCCTAAAGTTATTTTGCCTAAAATTAAGCCTAAAGCCACCTCTCTGTAATATCCACCTATAATGATCACTGAATTTATGATACAAGGAAATTCTTCAATACTTTGATGGATCTGGAACCTAATCAATTTTAGTTCTCCCTTAACTAATGCAGGTACTGTGGCCTATCCATGCCTTCTCATCTTGGGTGGGTCCTGTTTTTATTTACCTGTAGGTCACTCACAACTGAGGAGTACTAGTGAAATCAAACAAATAAATGTTGGGAACTACCTACTATGCACAGGCACATTATTAGGTACTAGAATACAAAGAACAAACTAATTGCTGCTCTCAAGGAGCTTATACTCTAGAGGAACATGCATACTGCTATTCTCTTGCTCTTCTATAAATAAAACATAAAATATATATTATTTTTTAATATGATACTATAATAGATCTTAGATGTCTAATCATGCTTTGGGAGTGCCCCTACTCTGCAGACACATATGTAATAGATAAGTTTTTTTAGGTAACAGATGTTTTATCACTTCCAATAGCAAGCATCCCATGGTGAGCATGGGATGCTTGGTGATGTCCACACAAAGTTAGTGTTAAAACCCTTTATCTAATCATTTGGAATGGTGAGTTACTAACCTTCCTAAGGAGGCACCATCACAGGACTCAAATAAATCCTATCATTTAATTTAATCGCCTTTTGTCTAATGGTCCAAGTGATAAGATAACACCTTTTTAAAAGGTTTTTTTCTCAAAGACATTTGCTAAACTTCCTAGAGAAGGCAGAATGACTTTTGAGTACTTTGGTGGATAATTTGGTACAGTGGAGGCAAAAGGCAACTTCAAGCAGGAAGGCAAATGAATCCAAGGTAGGGGTAAGGAGGAAGAATTTAAAATATATGTTTTTTGATAATGGGGGAAAATAAATGTTAAAGTTAGTTTTAGGTTGAACTCATTATGATTACTTCTTATACAATATTTGAGACAATGTAACCATGCAATCTTTTTTTTAAGAAGTAATTTATAATTGGCTCTCAGAAATAATTTATAATTGACTCTCAGTAACTCACAGGCTTTCCTCAACTTAAGGTAATACTTTCTTGCCAATACTCAATATGAAACTTGCCCAAAATATCTTTGATCCTGATTAAAAAAAACTTCTCAATACTCAATAGCAGTGTATAATCCTAATTCCTAAAAAAGGTCAGCAATAATATACAGTTAAGCCTCAACTGATGGGAATAATGAATGCCCTAAGTATTTGAATTGTCACTATTCAAAGTTATAATTATGCAAAATGTGGTAATTGGTCCAATGGGAATAGAAATGGGAATAGAAATAATGTGACCACCTCAGGAAGATTCATTATGTATATTAATGAAGACCTAGCTGCAGTCTTACAACAGTCATCCCTCCATGATACCAATATAGTCTATCTCTATGCAATAGGTTAAATACTAGAAACATATATATTTGCTGATGAGGCTGTAAATAAAAGAATCTACTCTGCTTCAGAGAAGGCTATATAAATGTCTCAGCTCCTTAGAGATTACTTGATGTGATAATTCAGCTTTCAATATCAGTAGTTTCTTTCTTCTATCTTTTGAACCAGTCATTCAAAGTGAGAAAGGTTTTGGGAATTAAGAATGGAAGAAAAGGTGTCTCTCTCCCCTGCCCTAAACTAAAATAAATAGAAAGAAGAACATGGAAATTGAGTAAGCTACGGAGTCCAATATGTGAAGTTTGTCACATTTCCTGGAATAGAAGAGTTTATTCTTTTTTTTTTTTGGTATGGAAAAAATGTGAATTTCACATTTATAACTAAAATAGCTAAACATTTAAAAATCTACATTTAAAATGATAGGCAAAGTACTTGTTATATTATATTATTATTGAATGAAACGTTGCAGAACACAAAAGCTTTCCGTTTTTAGTTAAAGGAAAAACAGAATGTCAATATAAAATGACAAAAATAGCACTGAAATATGCAGGATTCACCTGTTGAATTTTAAACAGTTGAATTCTAACTAAATTAGCAAGTAAATGTTTTCAATTATATTTTTTTGAGATTAGATTTCCCTATTTCACTCCCAGGTTTGACCCCACTATAAATAAGCATATTTACAACAGCTCCATTTCCAACCTAGGTTAGTTTGCCCCCTCCTTAGGCAGTCTGGTAGTTTCCCAGTCTTAGACATATTACAGTTGGACTCTGTAGACAGCAGAAGAGCTTTAACTAACCCTGCTGCAGCCCTAAACTCCCAAGCTCAAGAGACCCACTAACCTCAACCTCACCAGTAGTAAGGATTATATTGTACCATGCTTTCGATTGCTTTTGATAAATAAAATAAATATAGCATCATTCCTTTTCCTGGTCCTAATGCCAGGACTCTTTAATACTCATATGTGGGTGTATCTGCATGTGGGCGGACCCACCTGGAGACAGTGGGTTGAAGAGCAGTGTCTTGGTTCTTAAGACCAACTGAGGTATGTGTTTTCCTATGGTCTTAGGCGACCCCTGTGACCCCTGTGAAAGGGTCAATTGACCCCCAAAGGGGCTGCGACCCACAGGTTGAGAACCACTGTCTAACATGTCTTTCCCCCTCTATTCTTTCCCTCTTCCATCTCTCCCTCTCCAACTCCTAATCCATACCTGATAAAGCTGACCCATACTGAGAGCTCCCTACATGAAGGAAATTGAAGCTCCCTACTGCCCTGACCAAGAAAAGCATCAAATTATTTAAAATAAAATGAAGATTTTTTAATCTGGGCAGCTAGGTGGTGCAATGAATAGAGCACTGGCCCTGGAGTCAGGAGGACCTGAGTTCAAATCTGACCTTAGACACTTGACACAAAAACTTTGGGCGAGTCACTTAACCCCAACTGCCCTCCAAAAAACAAAATATATATATATAAAATAAATGGATGAAATTGATAGTTTAGCTTTTTTTTATTTAAAGTAAACTTTTCCTAAAGGAAATAGTCTGAAGAAGGCAATAATAATAACAACAGACACTTATATAGCACATTAAAGTTTCCAATGCCATGCTGGGCACACAGTGGGGCTTAATAAATGTTTATTGAATTATATTGAATATCATTTGAAATACATTATCTCAAGTTGTGTGGAGTTTAAAAGAAAACAAATGAGGGGAACAGAATTTCATTTCATAGCCTGTTTCTAAATCAAGTTAAACCACCTTAGACTTGAAATCCAACTGTTCATTGACCTTATGGGAGATGGATCTTGATGCAATCAACCCTGCCTGTAATGAAGAGGGAGATAGCTGTGATTTTTAACTTTGATGCTGCTTACCATGTTCCCATGCTCTCACAATTTAGCCTTGGTCTGAGCATACACATTCTAGGATAACAGAAATTACTTTGGAGGATATTCAATATATTCTCTTCAAAGGCTTCTCTTCCTAAGAGCCCCAAGCTAGGCTCTTTAAATCATCATTTCTGAATGTAACATTCTGCCAGTAATAAAAGAAAAACCTCCTGTTCTTATGCCTCAAACATTTAATCAGTGAAACCAATGCATCAGCAGTGCCTACACTTGGACACTATGATTTGTTGTTTAAACATGACCAGTGTAGTAGTACAAACTCTCCATTTAATATTTAAAGGAGAATCTAAAGGCTTAATAAATTTTGATGTCTGAAAAAGTAGCATTTGCTGATATCATATATTTCACATTTGCTAAAGAAGTTATTGAATTATCTACTTTAGTAGCCAAAGGAGGTCATGCTCTGAGCTTAGGAAAGTTCAGGATTCAAAATAGTTAGAGTTCTAGACTAAAGGCTGTTTTAGTGTCTGACATTCTCTCCAAATCACCCTTGTACTTTAGAGGAGATCTTTCATAAGGAGGGAAACCAATCCAGAAGACCAATTGGAAGACCAATCCAGAGGTCTTTCATGAGCAATTGCTAACATTTTATTTTTTAATTCTTCATTATTTTCCCATTCCACCCCTCATTGCCCATGCTCCACTTGTGATTTGTGGAAAAGGCTTAGTGAGGAAACTCTCTTATGCAGATATAATGAGAAGAGGGCAGGATTTGGAAACAGAGGACAGGCATTTCAATCCCAGCTCTTCCACTCTTTTGTGTGACCTTGGGTAAACTTCTTTGGGTCTCAGTTTCTTCATCAGCAAAATGAGGGGTTGGACCAAATATTCTCTAGGTCCATTTCCTAGTCTAAATTTATGATACTATGAACTGCTTTATAACTTACAGCCATAGAGAGTTTTGTGAGGGCACTGTGATGTTAAGCAACTCATCCAAGTTCCCAAAGTCTGTATACCTCAAAATTAGGAGTTCAACCCAGGTCTTCTTGGTTCCAAGGGTAGATCTTCTGTCTGTCTGTCTATCTATACCATCTATACCATAATCTCCATACTTCCTTAGATATATAGTCTATTGCATAAATAATAGAAAAATTTGGGCAGTACTACTCACATCAAACAGAAAAATCATAGTTATGTAACTCCTTTTCATTTTTTCCCTCATACCTACTTATATAACCTGTAGCTCAAAGCCCAATTACACAGGAGTCTCCTCACTGATGAGGACAGATTACTCAATGTTCCCTGCCTAAGTGAAGGCTGGAGTCAGCAAAAGCTTAAGAGAATTTGTACTTGGTCTTTCAGCTTTAAGAGTGGAAGCACATGGTTTCAAAAAAAAATTTTTTTCAGAGAAAGTTCTCTTAAGGGAGTGAAAAACTTTGGGAAGAAGTGGACAATTTAAATGTTAAATTCAAAAGGGGCATCTCAATTATGTCCCTATCCTCAACTTACTACACTAGAGATTTGGGGATTTGAGCCAAGATATCTCACTCCCAGTGGAAGAACTGGGAGGTTCTATATGTTGTCTGGCATATTCTCATCTATATGCCGTCTCTTATTTCTCTTTGCTATCTGCTTGGATAAATGGGCTTATTTGCTATACACTATATATGACCTTGGGGCAGTTAGGTGACACAATGGATAGAGTGTCAGGCTTGGAGTCACAAAGACTTGAGTTCAAATCCAGCCTCAGACACTTAATAGTTGAGTGGCCCTGGGCAAGTAAAAGTGGTAAGCTCTGTTTGCCTCAGTTTCCTCATCTCTCAGATGTGCTTGTGAAAGAAGTGGCAAACCACTCCAGTATCTTTTCCAAGAAAGCCCCAAATGGGGTCATGGAGAGTCAGACATGACTGAAACGATTCAATTACAAATATAGTTTGGGGTCACTCTATCCCCATTAATGGACAGCAATAAGGAGCTCAGTGTCACAACATCTTTCTAGCTCTAACACTGAGAGCCTAATGACCCACATGACTGTCATACTCTTGAAAAATCAACCTGGTTACAACCATGAGCATTCACACAACACTCATAATCATATGAAGGCCAGTAAAATGACTTGCTTCCTTACTGCGAAATGTCATCCTCATTTTATTCATAAGAAAATTTTTCTCAATTGAAATGTTGTGGCTAAACAAGAAAGATTGCTGATATATTATTTTTCAGGGACTAATTCATAATAGACCTCACCTTCTCTCCCTTTGATGACCTACCTTTTGCACATTTTACTTCTTGCTGGTATCTTCACTAGACAGTGGGCAGGAAAAATAAAAATAAATAAAATTCAAGGCATCCAAGGCATTCTGACAGTAGATTTGGGCAAGAAGAAATTAAGGTAGGGGCGGCTAAGTGGTAAAGTGAATAGAGCACTGGCCCTGGAGTCAGGAGGACCTGAGTTCAAATCCTGCCTCAGACACTTAATACTAGGCATGTGACCTTGGGCAAGTCACTTAACCCCAATTGCCCTGCCTTCCCGCTGGAAAGAAGGAAGGAAGGAAGGAAGGAAGGAAGGAAGGAAGGAAGGAAGGAAGGAAGGAAGGAAGGAAGGAGGGAGGAGGGAGGCAGGGAGGAAGGAAGGTTAGCACAGTAGAGAGAGTACTGAACTTAGAGTCAAGTGACTCCAACATGGGTTTGAGTTCTGGCTCTGTGGCATAGGACAATAATATGTACCTACTAAGGTTGTTAGGAGGACTAAATGATAAAATTATTTGTAAAGTACTTGGCGCAATGACTAGCACAGAATATGCTTAATAAACGATTGTTTACTTCCTTCAGTTTCTTCTGTGAAGCGACTGTCACCAAGATTATTTTTCCTTCTCAATCCCTAAAGCATCCAGTATCACATTTATTGGCCATTTACTTTGTACTGCCCTGTCCTATGAGTTAGCTTTTCATGTACATGGGTCTTATCTTTTTCTTAACTAGATTTCAAGGTCCTTGACCATAAATCTTCTAAAACTACCATCTTGGATCAAAGCCACGGTTACCCCCACCCTAGTTACGGCTGTGTTCACTGATTGCACACACACACACACACACACGTGCACATATGCACACATACATACACACATATACGTGTATATGTGTGTGAATACACGCACACACATAATAGTGTCTTAACTAGAATGTATGAGTATAAGGGGCCAAAGGAGATTACCCGCAATTACTGGACCTAGAGGAGAAAACATGGAACAGAGTGAGAGGAATGATGGGTAAATTGAGTCCACAACAAAATCCAAGGAAATAAACAGAATTCTGGTCTCTGATCAAAGTCAAGTGTTCACACAGGCTACTGATGCTGAGTTAGGATGGCAGTTGTAAACTGAACTCAAGAGCAAAAATGTCTGAATTTGGAGGAAATTTTTTTATATAACAAAACATCATGGAGCTGGGAAACAAGACATATCCAAAGTGGACAATTTACCTGGAATCAGGAAGATCTGAGTTCAAATTTGGCCTCAGACACTTACTAGCTAAATGATTTGGGGCAAGATGATTAGCTTCTGTCTGCCTCCATTTTCTCATCCATACAATGGGGATAACAGTAGTTGCTTCACAGGGTTCTTGTGAGGACAGAATGAGGTAATATTTGTAAAGAGTTTTGCAAACCTTGGAGTGCCACATAAACAGCAGCTACCTGCTGACCTTCCTAACTTAAGGTATTCCTATATTGCCATGATTCAACCTGGCTGTAACCCTTCTTTGCTCATCTGTCACTGACAGTTTCAGTATTGTTTTAGACATCTTCAGTATCTTCCAAGCCATTAAGTTTATATCTTTAAGCATAAAACTTTACATAGCAAAACTAGTACTTTATATGTTTATGTGGGTGTTGGTTATCATTCCCATTCTTTAAGATAACCATTTATATACTTCCTTCTCAAAACTTCTGCTATGAGAGTGGTTAGAGGGGGTGTTTATGCCCAACTCAGCTTCAAAACAGCAAGAGACATGCCAAATAAATTAAGGTAATTACAACTAAATGAAGAGAAAAGGAAGAAATAGCAGTGATACTAAGAAAGGATCCAGCCAAGACCAGATCTCAATATAATGAAGAAATTCTATGAGGGTAAGAAAATGACAAAAAGAAATTCACACACAAAAAAATTATGTAATAACTAACTTTGGAACTTCAAAACAAGAGAATGGAATAGACAGAATTCCAAATATGATTGGAACCAATAAACAGTTTTTAAGTGCCTACTATGTACCTACTAATGTGCTAAAAAACAAAACAAAACCCAAACAATAACAAACTAGAATCTCAATGGAAAAAAAAAAAGTGGAGATAGAACTCAAATTCTGACTTTGCCACAAAACTTTCTCTATCTTGGTCCTTAATTGATTATTCCATTTTTTTTAACTCTTACAGCATTTATGTGTACCAGATAATTTAACACTTTATACTTTCTTGTATTAGTCCCTAGAGCAGTGGTTCTCAACCTTCCTAATGCCACGACCCTTTAATACAGTTCTACATGTTGTGGTGACCCCAACCATAAAATTATTTTCGTTGCTACTTCATAACTGTAATTTTGCTACTGTTATGAATTGTAATGTAAATCATCTGATATGCAGGATGTATTTTCATTGTTACAAACTGAACATAACCCATAGGTTGAGAACCACTGCCCTAGAGCTTTATAAGCATGCCATAAACTCTTAGAGGACAGATATCAATTCTAATCAGTGGCTTCCACTCATATATTTATTCAAAAACATTTATTAAACCCTTACTATGTGTCAGGCATTGTATTGAGTACATAAATGTTTAATAAGCATTTGTTGATTGATCTGTTTACATTTTCACTTACTTTATACCCATTATAATGAAAGCTTAGGGAATCATCCCATTATTCAACAATACTGAATAATAAAGTAACTTGTTAAATGTTTAATAAACATTTATCTGGTCTCTAATGTGTAAAATGAATTATTATTGTTAACAGTCAACCAACTGTCATCCAAGTTCTAGGCCCATAATGCCTAATAAATGCTTAATTAATATACCAAAGGAAATTTACTTTGTGTCATTTCTAGAAAATTAAGCAACTACTTTTTTTAAGAAAAGCAGAGACAGTATAATAACTAAATAGGAAAAAGTAATAAAACAGTGGCTCTTAAATGATGACATGTGATCCTGGGTAGGTCACTTAGTCCTGTCTGCCTCAGTTTCCTCATATGTAAAATAAGCTGGAGAAGAAAATGGCAAACCACTCCAGTATCTTTGCCAAGAAAACTCCAAATAGGTCACAAAGAGTCAGACACAACTGAAATGACAGAATAACAACACATTTACACTTGGAAATTGGCAAATACTACAAATTTGGGCTTGATTTATCGTGTTGATTGTCTCCACTTGAAAAAGTGATGGAGAAAACATTAATAAGGCAAATTATTAAAAGCATATTTTTCTTTACTGAGAGTCATTTGTTAAATATTTGCCAGCATACCTCTGGTAATAACCCAAAATGGAAGAAAGAAGAAATGTTTAATAAACATTTATCAAGTCCTTATAATGTAAAATGAACTATAATCAATAACAGTTAATAGTCAACTGTCTTCAAACTGCTAGGCCCATAGTACCTAATAAGTGCTTAAAGGAAATTTACTTTGTGTTATTTCTAGAAAACTTCTAGTGCAATAGGTTACCCTCAAAGCTGGTGGATTCTTCCTCACTGAAGGTCCTCAAGCAAAGGCCATTTAGACCACTTATACAACTTATCTACTTTGCTAAGGGGATTATTCTTCAGGTACAGGTTAGATTAAATGGATCTTGGGGAATTTCTTTATATCTGAGATTCTGGGTAAGCCTGTATACCACAATCAGGTGGCAAAAAATTACTTTATTGAAGAAACAGATGGGGGAAACTTTTCTTAATTTTTAAGACTTTGTCTCTAAAGTGGCCAGTCTCCAGCCCAATCCTACTCTGATGTCACAGGATGCTTTATTTTTGACCTGTCCTTTTTCATCCCTTTTTTCATCTCCTAGAGATGACTGTCTGTTCCTAGAAGCTCTACATACCAATGCCCACACTCAGTATAGACACTAGTTCTAGCCTTAGAACCCCCGGGATAAAGAGAGCCAGTTTCAGTCTCCTTAATAACAGTGATTACAGATATGCAATGTCCCAATCAGTAAGATTGGGAACCTTTAAAAAAAGAAGTGAGAACCTGGCCAATGCTATGGGTTGAAGAATGGAATGAGGGAAGAGAATAAGCATTTATTAAGTGCCTTCTATGTGCCAGGCACTGTGCTAAGTTTACAAATATTATCTCATTAAGTCCTCATAAAAACCCCATTTATAGCTGAAGAAACTGAGACAGGTAGAGATTAAGTGACCTGTCCAGGGTCACATGGTTTGTCAGGATATGAAGTAAAATTTGAACCCAGATCTTCCTAACTCAAGGCCTAGTCCTTTATGTACCACATCACCTAGGAACTTTTGCACCTTATGTGTTGTCACCGCAGGAGAGCAGGTCCTCTTGAAAGGGACACCATAATTATGAAAAAAAAAACCTGGGAAATATATTTATGGGGAAAGGCAGGGAGGGTCGACATGAGCCATGGCTAGCAAAGAATCACTAGGGAAGGAAGTGGACCAATAATCACTGAGAGAATGTTTCAGCTAGGATACCAGAATCCTGACATGAAGCTTCTCTATTCCTGTGTTAGTTATAGGTTCTGAATGACCACCAGATATCTGTAAGAATCACACATGAAGTATCGTTAGCTAAAAATGATTTCCCCAAGTACTGCTAAAATTCTCCTGCCCATTGCCATCATCACTATTTCCCAACCTCTTCCTTCTATACCCCCACTTTCTTCCTCAAATCCTCCTACATCACCAGAGGTATCTAAAACCACTTAGCATCCAGGAGCAACTGGTAGGCAGTGCTCTACACAACTATATGCAAACAAAACCTGGTTTCTAGTCTACACTCTACTTGAATCTAATTTTTGACTCTAGGCAAATGATTGTACATCATGAAATTTTCTCATCCTGATAATGGAGATAATGATACAAGCCTTGTAGGGCTATTAGGAGATTTAATGAGGCAATAATACATGTAAAGTGCTTTGTACTCTCTGGAAGAAATATCTTTTATAATAAAGTTTTCTATTGTTCTTTAATCAGGTCTAAGCTTCTATGAAACCAGTACCATGCCAAAAAAAAAAAAAGATATCTCAATTAATTAGCCAAAAGTGAGGCTACAAGTTGCTAATCTTTCAGGGAATGTGACTCTCTTTGAAACTTGGATTCCAGCAGCCAAATTCAATTCAATTAACATTTATTGAATGCCAATAAGTTGCTCTGAATTTCACTAAGTGACAGGGTAGGGTGATCACATCAAGCCAAGGAACAATAAAGGCCTCTTGAATGAGATCCAGCACTATTACAAAAACAAACAAATAAAAAAACATCTTATTAATCCAAAAAGGAACAAAAATAAAGAGGCAGATAAAGCCAGACTATTGTACAGATTATGACAAAGTGTTGGATGGGAAGCTTGTTGAATGAATCCATCAGTGCCTACAGCCTAGACAGACACTTTAGTTGAACAGTGAGTTGAACTCAGAATTAAATGAGAGAGACAGACAGACCGACATTTGGGAACCATTGTTGCATTTTATTAAAATTATTTTTATTTATATCTTTTGTTTTATAGATTATAAAATATTTTTCCAGTATATCTCTCCCTTTCCCCTCCCATGGAGCCATCCCATCTAACCAATATATTTTTAAAAGAAAAATAAGAGGGAAAACACAGCAAAACTGAACAACATATTGAAAAAGTCTGAAAATATATGCAATGTATCACATCCATGGACCTCCCATCACCACAAAGGAGTGAGATGGGAATATCTTTTCATATCTCTTCTTTGGGATCATGTTTATTTTTTGTAATTTTGTAAAATTCACTTTTAATTTTTGTTCTTTCTATTTACATTGTCTAGTCTAGTCCACACACATGTATGTACATATGTACATGTATATATATACATACATATGCACACATATAATTTTTTTGGTTCCGCTTATTTCACTCTGCATCAATACATGAAAGTATTTCCTTGCTTCTTTGTATTCATCAAATGTGTTGTTTCTTACAGTACAACAGTATTTCATTATTATAATACACTTCAATAGGTTTAGCTATTTTACAACCAATAGGCATCTACTTAGTTTTCAATTCTTTTCGACCACAATGTTCTGCTATAAATATTTTGGTGTACACAGGGGTTTTCTTTTTATCAATGGCCTCCTTGGAGCATATGTGTAATAGTGGATTTTCTGGGTCAAAGGATATAAATATTGTAATAACTTTATTTTCATAATTCCAAATTGCTTTCCAAAATAATTTCACTGATTCACAGTTCTACCAATAATGTACTAATGTGCCTATCTTTGCATAACCTCTCCAACATTGACTACTTTCATTTTTTGTCATCTTTGCCAATTCTCAGGGCATAAGGTGAAACCTCAAGATTGTTTTGATTTGCCTCCCTCTTATCAGTGATTTTGAGCATTCTTTTATATAGATGCTAATAGTTTGCAATTCTTAAATTGTCTATTCATATTTTGACCACAAATATTAAAGAATGGCTTTTCATTTCAGCCCTTTCTCCCAGGTTTCATGTGCTCTTAAATACACACACACACACACATATACACACATACACACACAAACAATAAAGTTTGCTAAACAACATCAGTATTCTTCCCTGAGAATCATGGAATAGCATTATCTGTATGACCTTGGAAAGTTCACTTAAACTCTCTGAGTCTTAGTTTTCTGACCTGTAAAATGATCTATAAGGTCCTTGACAGTTCTAGATCTATGGTCCTACATTATTACAAATCTCTCACAAATCAAAATTGTGTATGGCCCAACAGGCAACAGAAAGCTACTTGGTCATTATAAATAAGCTATAACATTGCAATAATGTTTTGCATATGAGAAGTGGCATAAAACATCAACGATATAATTGATCAGAAAAATGTAAAGTAGTACTTTTATGTTAGCAAAGGCCTCAAAGGAAATACACATTGTGAAATGAATAAGTTATAGTCCCTACTTGTAATGCAATATTATATTATAAGTAGATTAGAAGAAAATACATTCAGGCATCAGTGTAATAATCTATATAAATAGTCATTCTCTGGCATTTTGTATTGAGCACAGAGCCACAATTCTCATTACAATGGGAAAATGTTTGATTAACATTACTGCACCATTGGGGGCGGAGCCAAGATGGCGGCATAGAAGCAGCAAAGGACCACAGCTCCCACACAAACACACTAAAAAACTCATAAAATGGGACGCTAAACAGATTTTCAAGCTCCAAAACTCTCCACAGGACTGAAAGCAAATCTGTTGCTACAGGCAGCTCAGCAGGCAGGGCTCTTCACAGCAGACTGGGACCCACCCCTGAAACCCCAGCCTGCGCAGGCCCTGGG
>CM053593.1:278436773-278464940 GCA_028646575.1 Pseudocheirus occidentalis
CTTAAGTAAAAAGCTTTTATTTTAAAAAAAATGTAAGTCAATCTTAGTTCTATTCAGCATTGCAAGGATATAAGACAACTCAAAAGACTGACGATGGAAAATACTGTCCACATCCAGAACTTTGGAGTTTGAATGCAAATGGAAGCATACTATTTGCTCTCCTTTTGTTATTTTGTTTTATTTTTTCTTTCTCACGGCTCCTCCCATTAGTTCTACTTCTTTATATCATGACTAATGTGAAAATATGTTTAATATGAGTGTATAAGTAAAGCCTGTATCAGATTGCACACCATCTTGGAGAGGGGGGAGGAGAAAGTGAGGGAGAAGATTCAAAACTCAAAATCTTCTGGAAATGAATGTTAAAAACTAAAAATTAATTAATTATTTAAAAAAAACAAATAAAAACCCCACAAATCAGTAATGATCCATTAGGGGCAGCTAGGCAGCATAATGGATAGAGCACCAGCTCTGGAGTCAGGAGGAACTGAGTTTAAATCTGGCCTCAGACATGTCTGTGTGACTCTAGGTAAGTCATTTAACCTTGATTGCCTTACCAAAGAAAGAAAAAAACAATCCATTGGCACCAGAACAAGCATGGAATATCACTCTAGGGAAGGGGACACTGCTTGAAAGAAGATAATTCTTTTCAACAGACAGTTATGAAGAACCTACTATGTACCAGAAGCTGCGCTGAGATAAAGGCACTGTAAAGCCACACACAAGCAGCTTTCCAGAGGATTGCTGATGTGAACAGTTTTCAAGGTGCTGATTATATAGTATAGCAAACTCTCTATTCAATAACAAATCAAAGCAAAACATTCACAGAACATCAAAATATAGCATTCACCATGCTCAATAGCTTATCACTAAAGTGGCCACATAGTTTTCACCAAAGTGGTCACATAATGTTCAACAAAGTACAATCATTTAGTAACTCAATCATTCAATCATTGTTAAGGAGGCTTGCCTCCTTAAGGCACGCAAAGTACAAAACTCAAAGTCCTCCACCCATCGGGTGCAACAATTTCATCAGTCGCTACTCAGTACCCTTTTAAAGGGTAGTGAAAAGTACAAAAGCTATCCACCCCTAGGTCACAGGTACATTACAATTGCATCAGTCACTACTCAGTATTCATAGAGGGGTCTTTCCATCTTGACTCAAGGCAGGTAGCTCCTACCTGAATCCACCAAACTGTCACCTGGGTTCAAAGGCAGACAGCTCCCGGTTCCTTGTCTGGCTCTCCATACAGTTCCTGCTCCACATTGGAGCTCACAGTGTCCAGTCCATCTCAAATCCTTCACAATCTGTGTTCCTGGGAATACAAGGCTTAACGAGGTCACAATAACATTCATACACATTAACAAGGCCACAACAACATTTGTACAAAATACCTGCATCACTGTCATGTTTTCTCAGTCTTCAGCAGCTGCAGCTGGCCCTTAGAAGTCCTCAGCAGCTCTGGCTGGCCCTCAGGAATCCTTAGCAGCTCCAGCTGGATCTCTGAAATCCTTAGCACCATGAACTCCATTCTCAAAATCAAAATCACTTTATCCAGCCTCCATGTGGCTTGCTCCAAGAAATTGTCTCAATTTTCAGTTTTCGTTCCTCTTCTCAGTTCTTCTCAATTCTCAGCTCAGTCTTCAGTCTAGCAGCAGCTGCCCTGCCTCCACAATGCTTACCCCAGGAAATTCTGACTGTCCAGATTATGCTCTTCCTTAAATATAATATAGCTCTTCCCTTTTCAGCCTCTTCCTGTTACATCAGCAACAGGGGTTCATACCTTCTGTTTCTTTAACAGAGACTTAATTTAAAACTAGATGCTAAGTACCTCTTAGCTTAGCAGTACAAAGGGATCTTCAAATTTCATAACCATTACAGGCACTAATGTCATTTTCAAAGCTGTGCACTCTTATGGAAGGTAAGAAGATTTATCTGTGATGATAGACAAGACAAAAGATTGACTTGAGGAAAGAAGACAATTTGCCCATATCTAATTTATTGTGAAATCCTGTGCCGTGTCTGGAAAACTTGCTTGTCCAGTTGGGAGAAGGGTGTTTGAATTTTTGGCAATCTCCAGTTTTGTTACCACACTGGGTGAGTGTTCAAGTAAATGGCTCCTTGAATGAGCAGCTCAGGGTAGGAGGTCTTCAGCGAAGGCAGGTCCGCAAACAAACAGTACCTAACAGGAGCATGAGGCTCAAGTGAATCCTTAATAAATATGATTTGGTGGTGACAGATTTAAGGCCAAGATCTACACTAAAGTAGCAGTCTCAAGTCAACAGTATAAAAAAAACCCGAAAGACTATCTCCCTTCTAGGACTGACACAGAAGGGAAAGTATTGCTTTTGGGCTTATAAAATTGAGAAATGGAAGAATCTAATTACATTTCAAGGAAAAGCACTGCGAAGTGTGAACATTTGGGTTCTGGGTCAAAAACTAAAATTGTCATCTCAGAGACCTGCAGTCTAATCTATCCATAAAGCAAACAGAAAAAGAAAATGGGGAAGAGAGGTCAAGAGAAGTATTTTTTGTATCTCTAGTTTCATCTTCCTGTGTTTTTCTTTTTCTATCAAAAGCTGAAGATAGGTTTCCTGGTTCCTAGTTTTCTTTGTCAAAATTTAGCTGTCTTCAAATACTAGGAGATACAGTTTCACTGTTTATTTCTCATTGGAAAGATATCCACAAAGCTAATGGTGATGAGGGTATGTTTTAGGAGGAGTAGAAATGGAGGATCGTATTCCTCTGAGATTCCACAGGTTCCTTTTGATCTTTTTGGTTTTTATATTTATAAAATATATATAGCTTACATTTATAAAGTAATGTAGGTTTAGAAAGTGATTCATAGACAGGGCAGAAAGGGACCACAAAGCCCATCTGGTCTACTCTCCTCATTTTAAAGATAAGGAGACTGAAGCATAAAGGTAAAGTGACTTTTCAGGGTTATACAAGTAGCATTTTGAATCCAGATTCTCTGACTCTAGAGTCACTGCTTTTTCACTATATCAGGTCACCGCCTGCATATTATTTCACAGGATTCTCCCAATATCACTAGAAGGTAGATTAGTATAATATTATCATACCCATTTTAAAGATAGGAAGTTGATATTCATATGGTAGTAGTAGTGGTGGTGGTGGTAGTAGTAGTAGTAGTAGTAGTAGTAGTAGTAGTAGTAGTAGTAGTAGCAGTAGCAGTAGTAGTAGCAGCAGCAGCAGTAGTAGTAGTAGTGGTGGTAGCAGTAGTGGTAGCAGTAGTGGTAGTAGTAGTGGTAGTAGTGGTAGTAGTAGAGTGGTAGTAGTGGTGGTGGTAGTGGTAGTAGAAGTGATAGTGATGGTAGTGGTGGTAGTAGTAGTAGTAGTAGTAGTGCTGGTGGTGCTAGTGTTACTATTAATAATAATAACAAAAACAACAAAAACTGACGTTTATAAAGTGTGTTAAAGTTTGCAAAATGCTTAACATTTATTATCTCATTTGATTTTCACAGTAATGTTGTAAGGCAAGTCCTATACCTATTAATATCACCATTTTATATCTCCATTCATAGCTTGTGTAACTGAATCTCAGAGAATTATTTACCAATGGTCAAACAGTTAGTTAGTGGTGGAGTTGAACCCAGGTCTCAGGATTTAGGACTGGAAGAAACCTTAGAGAAAATCTAGCCTGGGGCTTCTTAAACTCCCTTCAGGACTTCTTAAACTGTGGGTCAGGACTCACAGTTTAAGAAGTGCTGAGTATGTAAGGAAATTGAGCCCCAGGAAAAGTGAAGTAATTTGCTTATAATCACATAGCAAATAAGTCTCAGTGCCAGAATTTGAGCTCAGGTTTTATGAATTCAAATTTAGTGCCCTTGTTTCAATACTGTAACTTGTTCAAGGTAATATGAAGAGTAAGTTGCAAAGTGGAGACTCAAGATTCGACATGAATTCTTCCAAGTCCAGATACCAGTGTCCTTTCCACAGTACCACATGATCTAATAAAGCATGTTTCTCTGACATGTTGTCCCACCCTCATTTGTTTGCAGGTGAGGAAACTGAGGTACAGAAAGGAAGGGGATTTTCTAGGCTTGCTGGTAGACTCAAGTACAGTTGCAGTCAGAGAAGGCTCATGTTTCTGATGTGCTTGGAGAGTAGTCACACAGTGATATCTCAAGTGAATGTAGAACAATGCTTCTAACCCTTTTTTTGGCAGGTACCCCATTGTCAGGCTAATGAAACCAATCAACCCATTTTCAGAATAATGCTTTCGATTTGATAAAATTAAATTCATAGATTGCAAAGGAAAGCAGTTATGTTGAAATTCAGTTATCAAAATATTTTTCCTGGTTTTTTTTGTTTTGCTTTTTTGCTTTGGAGGAGGGAAGGCAGGGCAATTGGGTTTAAGTGACTTGCCCAGGGTCATAAGGCCAGTAACTGTTAAGTGTCTGAGGGTGGATTTGAACTCAGGTCCTCCTGACTCCAGGGCCGGTGCTCTATTCACTGTGCCATCTAGCTGCCCCAAAAATATTTGTTTTTGAAGTTCATGGATGCCTGCTATAGACTTTTAAGGTTTGCCAAGCACTTTCCTCACAATAACCCCTTAAGGGAAGTGGTACAAATGTTACCGTCTCATGGATGAGGAAGCCGATACTCAGAGAATTTAAGTGAGTTGTCCATAGCCAGTGACAAAACCAAGTTTCAAATTGTTGCCTGCTAATACTGTCTACTGCTCTTTCTACTACACCAAGGTCATTCCCCAGTTCTGTGGGAATACAGATGTATTTCTTGAAGACTTGTGTGTGTACTGAGCCCAATCTCGAACCTGATCCGAACTGTCCTTCCTGGGTTAGTTTACTCCAAAAGTCACTTCAACTTGGGTACTCACTCTGTTCAGGTCCATTACTGTATGGCAGCTCCCAAAGTTGGCAGGAGCCCCAAAGGAAATATTGTTACGTTTATTGTAGAGTCAAGTTCTCAACTCTGTGTAGAGGCAGCTTACCAGGCGTTAATTTGTCTTAGTCTAGAAACCTAACTTAATTTTCCGGATGCCAAAATCATCCTGGTGACTGGGTATGTCAATTTTGCTCCTTCCTAAGGGGTTTTACTTCTTAAGTTCCATTTTTCCAGTCCTGTGGTTTCATAAGAAGTAATTTGAAATAGGGAACTCCATTAGAGCAGGTATTTCCAAACCTTTAGAAGTCTCCGGAGCATTGTATTTTTTTAAAGTCGAATTTCAATCAAGTCATAACCATTTAATGAGGTAGATGATTATAGCTGACATCTATGTCCATTTGTGTATTACTTTTAGGTTTGCAATGTCATTTACATACATTATTTCATTTGAGTCTTACTGTAATCCTTTGAGGTAGATACTATAGGTTCTATTTTTCCCTATTTTACAGATAAGCAAACTGAAGGAAAATGAAATAGCCTTATTCTCAATAATCTCTAATTCGGATAGGGGAAACAATAAATGCATGTAATATATACATATACATTATATATATTATTTATATGTACATATATACATATACATACATATATATATATACACACACACTACGTAACTATAAGGTTAATAAATGCCTATATATGTAGTAGTTAAATACAAGTTTGGGAAGGAGGGAACTAGCAGTTGGGGATATCAGGAAAGGCGTCATGCAGAAGATGGTGCCTGAGCTATGTCTTAAAGGAAGAAAGGGACTCTGTGAAGCAAAGAAAAGGAGGAAGTATATTCCTGGCATGAGGAAAACCTAATGCAAAGGCACAAAGATGGAAGATGGGGTGACCTGTGTGAAGTATAGAGAGAAGTGTGACTAGATCACAGAGCTTGGAAATGGAGCATCATTTAGGAGCATCATTGTCCTATGATGCTGGAAATAAAGGTGGAGGCCAAGTTGTATAGGAGGAATTTATATGTGATCTTCCAGGCCATTCTGGTGGCCCCTGGTGTTGGTTGAGTTGAGGAGACACATAGTCACATCTGCTCTTAAGGAAAATTACTTTGGTGGCAGTGTGTAGATGGACTGAAGAAGCTTGAAGCAGAGACCAATTGGGAGGCCTTACACTAAAATAAATAGGAGGTGATTAGAGCCTCAACTTAAGTGGTAGTTCAGTAGACAATTGACCTTGGGTGAGTATAGACAAGCTGGTATAGTAGTAGAAGCATGTAGTGGGGTCAGAATTTTTGCTGGGTGAGTCTTTGGGGGACCAGTAGAGGATGTGTGGACCCTAATAGCCTCATTCTAGTTATATGTCTAAAAAATGATTCAATTTATGTAGCCTTCTGACAGTGAGTTTAAAATATCACCATCTTCACATAAACATAATGTCATGTAATTGTGTGAGTTTGATATCTTATTTTCATCTATTTTTATATAAGAAGGATTGTGGAATTATTTGAACTCCCCTTCATTCTGTGGTTCCTTGTGCTATCAGCTATTGTCAATGCCAATTTAGTCTCAGCCTAATATCTATACTGTCTTCCTCTGTCCAGGAGTCTCAGTGTGTTTGGGAGTAGCATGGACCTGTCCTTGATAGGTTCATCCTTTCCCCGAGTTCCTGCCCATTAAGACCACCCTCCACCACCAAATTCTAGAGAATTTCTATCTTACTTAAGCATCTCTGCAACCTCCCATTGTTGAAGGGTTTTTTGCATTTGGGATAGCCTGAACCTGTCCTCTAATGGGCTAGACTCCATCTCAAGTAGATACCATAACTCCATAAATGTCCTTTGTCAATCAATATCTGCCCTTCTTCATACTCTCCAGGAGTTTCTCTGTATTTGGAGAAGGTTGGGCATAGCCTTTATGGTGTGGTTTAAGTCCTTAGCAGACTCACTGGTACTCTAATCCCTAAAATCCTGTCTCAATCAATCATTTGCTCTTCCTCCCACTGTCAGATAAACATGGTGGTTGGGGTAAAGTGGACTTTATCCTGACTGTCACTAGCTTCTGTCCCCATCCTAGCAGGTTCTTTGATCACCCTAAAGTCCTGTCTTTCTTCTACTATGGTAGAAGAAAAGGAGCACTAGATTTAGAACCAGAGTCTATCACTTTCAAACCTATGCCTGAGAAAGCCACTCTGTTTCACCAGGCCTCAGTTTCTTAAAAGGTTCTATTGCAGTGGTTCTCAGCCTGTGGGTCATGACCCCTTTGGGGTCACAGGGGTCACCTAAGACCATCGGAAAACGCATATTTCCAATGGTCTTAGGAATCAAGACATGGCTCCTCTATCCATCTCCAGGCTGGTTCACACACACAGATATGCCCACATACGAGTATTAAAAGGTTCGAGGCATTAGGAAGGTTGAGAACCACTATTCTATTGACATCTAAGTCTATGATCTTAGATAGGCTTCAAAGGGGATTTCATTTTTGTCCATTAAATATCTATGCCATAGTAAAAGGCTGAGTCAGGTTCAGGTCCTGTCTCTGATTACAGTAACTACGTGACCATGGACAAATTACTTCACCTCTCAGTGTTGGGGAGGCTCTCCAAGACTAACAGTGATAGGGAAGTTGCTTTTCTGCATCAGTAGAGGGAGTTTCCACATGAACATTTCTCCATATGAATGTTATCCTCAGTATAGGTAGCCCCCTTCCTACCACTGTCCCTTCCAAAAGAGATTGTTGATTACAGTCATAGTTTATTTGTGTCTTGAAAAAGAATGGAAGATGGTAAATTAATGGAAGAAAAGAAGAAGCAAGGGACACAAGTGATCAGGTTTTATTTTCAGATGGGGATAGTATATTGGCATTCAGTTGCACCTTCTTAGCCAGAAATAGCAAGGAGTATGAGAAAGGAATGTGAGGGATGCCAAGGAAAAATGAAAATCAATACCACCAGAAAATGAGAGTCTTGCAAGGTATGGATATATTTTTTAAATGATGGTTCACAGAAAGTAAAAAGAGAGTTGGGAAGTTTATGGGAAGAGACAGAAAACAATGAAAGAAAAAAGAAAAAACCCTCAGGCAGCCAAAAAATAAAAATAAAACAAAAATGAGATCCAGGGATTACTTGTAAAACAATTGGCAAACACATTTTCTTTTGTTTTGGGTTTTTTTTATTTTGGTCTTTTTGAGAGTGGGGGGAAGGCGGGGCAATTGGGGTTAAGTGACTTGCCCAAGGTCACACAGTGACACTTGATTTGAACTCAGGACCTCCTGACTCCAGGGCCCGCACCCTACTCACTGCTCCACCTGGCTGCCTCAACAAATACAAATATTAAGAGTTAGGTAGGACCCTATATTTATCTGTCTAGAATGCATGTGTTTAGAAAATGAGTATATTTTCCAAGTCCACCCCATTGACAAGGACTCTTCAGTTTCATTTTTATGACTCCTAAGATGCTGGTTTCTATTACAGGTTCCAAATGCATTTACACAAGATACACACATATATACTCTCACACATTCCAACACTTTGCCTCCCTGAGCTTTAATTTCCTCATCTGTAAAATGAGGTGACATTTGTTCTACCTGTATCATATGGTATTTGTGCAGAAAATCTGCAAACAGTAAAATGCTATATGAATATGAGTTATTATTCCTCATATGATTATTTGCACATATACACATCAATCCCCTTTGCCCTATTATAAATTTTATTAGAAAAGAGCCAGTATTATTTTTGATCCTTGTATTCCCCAGGCATAGCACAAAACTTTAAACATAGTTTAATCAGTATTACTTGATTTGAGTTAGAGTGAAACCTTCATGAGAGTAGGGATTGTTTGATTCTTTGTCTTTGCAGCTGTCTTAGCACAGTGGTTTATACATAGTAAGCATTCAATTAAAGGCTTATTGATTAGTTGATTGCATTAAAAGGGGAGGAAAGCTAACTTAGATTCACACATCAAATAAGTGTCAGTCAGAATTTGAATTCAGTTTTTCCAGGATTCCAAATCTATAACTCTTCCCACTATGCTACCCTGAGGGAAAAAAGAGATAAAGGTGTCAAAGATAAAGGCTAGTCATTATGCTAGAAGAAATATGAAGCAAGAGAAATCACTTTATCACTTTCAGTTGTCGGGTTTAGGTATAAGTTCATGGAGGAAGTAGCAACTTGGCTGGACCTTGAAGAAGGATAAGGGCTTCAATAGAGAAGAGCAAAGGAATTTATTTCGGACATAAGAAAAGAATAGGATGAGCTCAGGGGAATGGTAGTAATCTAGTTTTGCTAAAATGTAGTTCAGAAAGGGGATTGTAGTGAGATAAAGCTAAAAGGGTAGGTGAGATCCATGTTGTTGAGAGTCTTAATGCAAAACTAAGAACCTAATATTTTATCTCATAGGAAGGTATCAAAATTCTTTAAGCAAGGGAGTTGCATGGACATTGTATATTAGGAAGATTGATTGGGCAGTTGTGTAAAGAAGGAATTGGAGAGGGGAGAAATTAGAGCTAGGGAACCAAGGTAGGAGGTCTGAACTGAAGGCTATGGCAGTGAAGAGTTTTGAGTACATGTCCTCTAAAAATTGGTGGAAGGAACTGGGAATTTTTTATCCTCAAGGAAAGAAGATTCCAGAGAATATGATAGCTAAACTCAAGTATTGGAAGGGCTTGTCATTAAAGAATTACATCATCAAAAAGACAAGAAGGAGAAGGAGAATGAGGAGAAGGAGCAGGTGGAGGAGGAGAAAGAGGAGTTACTCATGTAGGGATGGATTAGTAACTGATGGGCTACTCACATACTCCATTTGGTATCTTTGTGATTTGAAGAGCATATAATGATTGCTCCCATCATATTGGGATGACCCTCTCTGGTCACATAGGCTAGGCAGATGTGGATGAGTTGTGATCTTTTGCTTCTGAAGAAATACCCGTGTGACTGAAATCACAGATACAGTATATATTGGTGTACTGAGTCCTCTTCTGACTGGTTTCATAAAGCCCTCTCAGAATAACCCAGAAGTTGAATAAATTCCAACTTTAGCTTAGGATCATTATGATCATATGGATTGGAACCTGTTAGAGTAGAATTTTTGGAGCTGAATTATTCCTGTCCTAAATGCATTCTATTATACATTACAAGATAGTTCCTGTTAATCTAGAGCTTTCAGTCTAATCAAAGAAAATAATGTAGGTTCAGTGAAATAAACAGATGAAGCTAAATGCACATCAAAATGCTACTAATGTAATATCCATGAAATAATAATACCAAAAGTTAATTCTCAGATGCTCAAGGAAAAGTTTGTGAAGAAATGCCACCCCACCCTGAATGATCTCATCATACTTGTGGGAATTGGGGAATGGGGATGGGGAATTCCTTCCCTTCAAGGTCTTATGAGCAGCCCCAAAGTGTGCGTTCTTTAGCTATACTTTTGACACACAAAGGGGTGTTAACAGGATGATATAAATGTTAACTGTCAAGGGAAAAAGGGTAGTCTGATAAAGAAGCTAGGACACACGAAGTTGAGAGTATCTGGTTTCTGTTGTCAGGCCTATGTTTTGAGATTAAATTGAGGTATGTAAAGTGCCTTGAAAGCTTTAAGACCATGTATAAATGTGAATGTTATTATTTTGATGATCACCATTTCTTTTGTGAATTATATAATCTGTCCCTCAAGTGAACGCATCTGGTAAATGGGAATACTTTAATGCTGACTGTGATGCTACGTATCAGGAGAACATTAAGGACATTTACTTTCTACTTTTTGGTAAGGAAAGAAAGGCTGTTGAATTTTAAAAATATGCATCAAAAATTCTCTCTACCTTTAAGATGCTTATATTCCTGATGTAAAATATGTGTATAAATAACTATAATGCAGAACAGAATTTACTAAGGACATATGGAAGTTGGGAAGCCAGTTCTTATAAAATGTAAAAAGAAGGTTGGAAAACTTTTGATTAAGGGGAATCAGGAGAGGCTTCATAAAAGTAATAGTATTTGAGGTGGGCCATGAAGGAAAACTAGGATTTCAACTGGTAGAGATATGGTGGAAGAGCATTTCAGGAATAGGAAACAGCCTAGGAAGAAATGAAAAGCCTGAGTCAGGAAAGGACAAGAAGCTTAGTTGGGTTGGAATATGGCATAAAAAAGGGGAGTGATTTGAGAAAAAGATAGACAATTAGATTAAAGCAAGAGCACAGAGGATCCTGAATGAAAGTTCAGGGTGTTTAGAATTTATTCAGTTAATAGGAATCTTTCAGTAAACAGAGCCATAATTGACATGAGACGCCATGGCTTTGTTCCACTCACCTGTACCCTCCAGGATATATTTGCTCCCCCAGGGGTTGTGTTCCTCTCTCCTGGGACAACCTTCCCACAAGGATGAGGCAGGCTGTTCACGCCTTCTCTTCAACATACTTCCTATCTTGGGACTCAACAACAAAGGTGGAACAGCCTGGCTACTGCCCTCACCTTTAAGAAAACCAGCCCTTGTCGCAGCTAAGTGGCACAATGAATAGAGCACCCTGGCCCTAGAGTCAGGAGGACCTGCTTCAGACACTTAACACTTACTAGCTGTGTGACCAAGTCATTTAACCCCAATAGTCCTGCCTCCCCCTCTCCAAAAAGAAAAAAAACCTTAAAAAAAGAAAGAAAACCACCCCTATCCTTTCCTAGTCCCTATCCTCCCCTGCCCTCCCTTTTCACTGGGCCCTCTTTTATTCATTACCCACACTCCCCTTCACTCTAGATCTCTTCCCCTCACATTCTTCCCATCTTTCAGTGCTTACTGAAACCTAGCTTTCTTTGAAGCACACCATACCTTCTCCAAGGCTGGTTTTTCTTTTACTCACACCTGTCACATGTGGGACCCAGAGGAAGAGTTGGCATGTTTCCTACTAATTTTTTCAGACCACTCTCAACCACTATTATTTAATACACCTCTCCTTTAAAATTCACTTCATCCTTGCTATTGTCATCTAAGTCACTCCCTCTTCCTATGTGATTTTATTACTTGACTCATAGTCTTCTTCCCACTCCAATTCTTACCCATTTGAATACCCTGACCTCCCACTTCCTCAACCCTGCCACCTCTAAACTACTTCAGTTGTTTCCAGGAGTACTACTACCTAATTGATATATTTATATTCTTTCTGCTCCCCATTCAACTAATTTTGCCCCAGGTCCCAGAATTCCTAGTTACTATTCTACCAGAAGAATTAATATCCCACTTCAATAAATGATGTTGACTTCTCAGGCACAAGAATAACAGTGTTTAACCATGTCTTCATATTACAGCATTCTATGCACTGGAAGATAACGTGGCAATCCTTCAGAATTATGCAAAGTGGGTATTAAAGATGCAACTCCATTGAGGAGCCTCTCTGTTAGGGACCTTGCAGATAATATTGTTTAAAAACTTATTCTACATAAGATGTACAGACACTGGGGTATATCTTGCCCTACCAGATAGTCGGAGTGGGTATGAGGGAGAATATAGAAGGAAGCAGATTGGGGAGAGGGTATACAGTGGGATCGCTGTTTTGGGGTGATGGGTTGAGGAAATATGGGGAGAAAATGTATAACTCAAAATATTGTGAAAATGAATGATGTAAAATAAAAATAAACATAAAATTTAATTTAAAAAACTTATTTTACAAATGAAGAGACTGAGACTTTTAGAGATGGAGAGATTTTCCCAGCGTTACACAGGGTTGTTGTAAAAGCAAGGACTAGAACAGAAGTGTCCTGGGCTCATGCCACTCTACTGATGCTGGTTTTCATGAGAAATAATTAAACATGAAGACAATGTTGGTAATTTCAGAATGGATATGTTTTTATTTGGAGGAAATAGATTGTATTCTGCTTTGCCCCAGAGAGTAGGACTAGGAAATGATGTTACAGAGAGGCAGATTTAAGCTGTACGAAAGGAACAGCTTCCTAATAATTAGAACTGTCCAAAGGAACAGGCAAGCTTGGGATGTTTCCCTTCACTGTAGGCCTTTAAGCAAAGACTGGAGGACTACATGTTAAGATATTGTAGAGGAGATTCCTGTTGGACTGGTTAGCCTTTGCGGTCACTTCCAATCCTGAGAGACCTTGACTCATAAAATTACATACCCTATGTGGGATATTATAGATTAGTGTTGTCTGTATACAGTAGAGACAATAACTTAAATGTTATGGCTATTTGACCATATTTCTGTTTGTTTATTGGGAATAATATTCAAATGAGATTTGAATGTTCACAGAGATGAAGCCTATCTTCCCTTTGCTGCCTTGTCTACACCTAACGCTGCTTTTATGTTCTTCTGAAATCCAAGAGTATAACCTAGGACTTAGTCCAAATGTGCCCCACCTCTACCACAGGGCATGATCTACCTGAAGTTTTTATTAAACATCCCCATCAGAACATAACCTCCTTGAGGACAAGAGTCGTTATTGTTGCTGTTGTTTGCTTTTGCTTTGTATCATCAGTACCAAGCAGTGTTGGGAACATTGTAAACACCTCATAAATATTTGTTGATTAGGACTGTAAAAGTACATTCTTATTCATGAAGTCATTGATGTTGAACTAGGGAAATGCCATCAGTTGAGTCTAAACTGATATGCCTTGACTGAATATCTCCTATGGCACTCAAGAATGGTTCAATCTCTTAAATATCAGTATGTTCACTTATTTGATCAAAATTGAGTAGTGACCAACACTAGGTTTATTACTGTGTGTTTTTATTTTTAAAAAGTTAATTAAACTGCATTTATATTGCTTTCATATTAGCTTTTATATTAATGTTAAATTCATATTTTGAATAGCTAACAGGCTATTATTCACTAATATTATCACTAAAAACATTCATGAGGCCTGCACACTCGTGATTTTTTGATAATGTGTTTATTTTTTAAAATGGACTTCTCTATTCTAGAAAAATTTAGAAATAAAAAAGGAATACCTCTTATGCCAGTATATCTTAAATATCATTGCTTATGTACAGAAGAGAATATTCTAAAAATATTGTATTTTTTAAGAGCTTCATTTTTATCTCTGACATTAACTTAGATACAGATTATGTCTGATCCAACTCAGAGAGAGGTTTAGAATGTAATATCCCCTCAAAGTTAGAAACTTTCATAGGAACCCCTAAACTATTCTGCTTTGATGTAAATGTCTCACATCTTCATGTGAGAAGTCTTCTTCATGGTATGTCAATTTTTTCCCTCATATGTCAAATCCTGTATCTTTTAGTTTTTAATATACCATCTCTCTCCATTTAGATGTCAAAAGTCATGATTAAATCTTAATCAATCTACCTATGACAACAATAGCTAGAATTTATATAACACTTTTAAGGTTTGCAGTCCACTCTACTTAATAAATATCAGCTACTATGCTAGGCTTTGGAGATACAAAGAAAAAATGAAATAGTCTCTGCTCTTAAGGAGCTTACATTCTAACAGCAATGG
This sequence comes from Pseudocheirus occidentalis, assembly GCA_028646575.1. Lineage (NCBI taxonomy): Eukaryota > Metazoa > Chordata > Mammalia > Diprotodontia > Pseudocheiridae > Pseudocheirus > Pseudocheirus occidentalis. Next base: position 278,451,097 of record CM053593.1, read on the forward strand.
GACCTATAAAATTGGGTGCAATTTTGTTTAAAAAAGTATATCTACAGTATAAACATAAGGTGATTAGAGAAGGAGAATACTTGCAATTGGAAAAATCAGGAAAGGTCATCTAAATGGGTTCTTAACCCTATTGTATAACAGATATGTTTGGCGATCTAGTGATACCTTTAGACCCTTTTTCAGAATAATAATTTAAATGCATAATAAATAAAGACATAAATTACAAAAGAAACCAAATAATGGTGAAAATGAAGATGTAATTTTTCCCGCTCAGGGTCATAGGTCACCCCATCCCCAAGTTGAGAATCCCTTGGTTTTTTAAATGTTTTAAAAGAAGAGAGAGATTTTATGAGAGTGGGAGAGAATATAGTCAAGGCATCATGGGAGACAGCCAGTGAAAAAGCATGTGGATGAGAGATGAAATACTCTCTGAGGAAATGAGAGAAGGCCAATTTTCAAAGTGGTTTCCAAAGCAATGAAATAAGATAGAGTTTTCTTGTGGGTGATGAGTAACCACCCCCAAACAATAAACCTTTCTAAAGGAAACAAGAACTACAAATGTGATGTTTTTCTAGAAATTTTCTAAACCTGGGTAAAATAATGAAAAAAGTCTCTCTTTGATAAAGTACCAAGCAAACATAATGTGCTCAATAAATGCTTGTTGAATGAATGAAAGGATGGCAAAACTAATTGAAAATTAGCTTAATATTCCCATTACTCAAGGAATAAATGTCAGTACAATAAGGTCAGTCTAACTCCTCTTTCAGAAAATATCACTAACCCAGTCACTGAGAAAGCATTCCTCTGCCTTCCATTTATAACTTCATAAGGTTTATCTATGATATGCTCTTAAAACAATCCGATTTGTCTTACTCCCGGTCATTTAATTACAGTTCCAGTAAATATCTACAGAAGATAGGACTAATTTTGTTGATTACACCTTGATTCAGAGTACATACATTGGTAGGTTGGGTTTTTTTTTAATTTGAGTAATGTAATCTAAGGACCTTCAGTGCTTATTCCAAAATAATCCATTTTGCATATAAACTAACTTATCTTTTCAAGAACCCAAAGAAACAAAATGGAGTAGAGTCTGTAATGTACAGCAGACTCCAGCCACTGACATTTAATCTCTCTGGCAGTGTGTATACTCAGAAGACAGGCATGTTTTAGGAGTTCACTAATACTTCTACTGGGATTGTTTCTCCTCCTTTCTCCCTCTTCCCCTGGTTTCCTCTAATCTATAAACACAAATGGTCCAATAACAGAAAGAACAAGCTTAGATGATTTTAACATCATTTTCATGTTCTCATTTAAAACTTCATTGTGATGAGGGAATTTAGAGTTGAGTCTGATTTTCCATTCGTTAGGTAGAACTCCACATACAGTGACATAACAGTTTCTCATTTGAAGGAATATTGAAACTGCAACAGGCAGGACCATATGTGTTAATGAACAAAGTACATGAAGCACTTGACACCATGTTGTATAATTACATATAAGAAGTAAATATCATTTGATGGAAGATGAGTCTTTGATATCTAGTTTTAGCACCATTGTGGGATTCCTGTGTACCTTATTTAACTACTATGCCTCCGTTTGCCCCTTTGCTTAAACTTGTTAAGATCTCCTGGGATGAATGCTTTCCTCTGTCAGACTACCTTCCATCTACTCTAAAAGACAAAAACTGGTGTTTGTGTTTATTTATATCCCTAGAGCTCAGCATAATGCCTGCCATATAGCAAAGACTTAAGACATGCTTGTTTCTCAAGGCTTCCAAAAATACTGTCTAGTGCACATTCTTAAATTAAGGGAGAATTTTAAGGGAGGGCGATGGTGGGAGTATGGTTTTATGATCTCATCCATTATAGGGATCTCCCAATATGAAAACTCCATCTACTAATGCAGATCAGCAAGGTTTATAGCTTATATACAGTCTTAGAAGGTTACTTGGGGTGCTGAAAAAATTAAATGACTTGCCCCTGGTCACATAGCTAGTTTGTTGGCAGAGGTGAGACTTGACTGCAGTTCTTCCTGATTATAAGGCCAGTTCCTTATCCACCATGACTTGTTTAAACATAGGTCAAAAAATAGAGTCCATGGTCTCAAATTTCAACAAATCTTAAGTACAAATAATGAGTAGTTTTCCTCTTCTTTATTTTTAGAAGGCAAAATCCTTAACAGTCATTCACAAAAGGAACATGGACAAGAAATGCAGACAAAAGAAGCTGTTAAGCATTAACTTAAGTGTCTTCTGTATGAAATCCTTTCTACTTCATTGTTTCCCCCTGGCTTTTGGGGGTTTTTTTAGGAGGAGAAAAATAATACTTGACTTTTGGTGTCAACATTGAGTGTTATGGGTTAATTAAGACATCCTTCTTTTGAAGTTTCATGCTTTTCAACTTCAGGGAGAAAGGAAAGTTAATTTTTCCCCATTCAAGTATAATAATGAAGAATCAATCATAAGTATATATGTTGAGATATCAAACATTGTTCAAAACAGGAATCTTGCATGATCAGAACATATGCATGGAGATACTTTATTGAAGGAAAGATTTTAAGGCTTCATTTGGGTTTGTTGAATCAAATATTTTTAAGTCAATAAATATAACCACATTGGGAGTGTACTTACAGTCAGTTGTGTGACTGTGGAAAGGTAGTTTGTTGTTGAAAATTATGAAGGAAATTCTGCTTGTTCCCTTCTCATATTTTCCTCAAGGGTGTATTAATACCTATGAAGATTATTCTCACAAAGATGTCATCCACATGAGAAAATGGGCACATAGATTAATAATAGTGATGATAATGATGATGATGATGATGGTGGTAGCTAGCATGTATATAGCACTTTAAGGTCTACAAAATGTTTTTAAAACATCTCATTTTATCTTTACAACAGTATTGGGAAGTAGTTGCTATAATTATCCCCATTATATAGATGAGGAAAATGAGGAAGATAATGGTTTAGTGACTTACCCATAGTCATACATCTAGTCAGTGTCTGAGATGGGGAGAAGAAAGTGAGACTGGTCACCTTGCACAGCTCTCCCTCACTCAAAGTTGATTGCAAGTTGTGTCATAATCTCCCTGATATCATGATCCTCTTGGAGAAAAAAAAGACAAATACAACCAGTGAGTCATCCAAGATGCCTGAATGGGGATTCAACCAGTTCAGTAATTCAGCTTTCCCTGTCCCTCTTTTTTTACCACTCCCTCTCCAAAAGAAAGTAAATTTTAATGGCCAAAAGCTGCCTACTTCATGTGGGGCTTACTGACTTAGGAATACCTGAGTTCAAATTCTGCCTCAGACTTCTTGCTGTGTTTATCCTTCAAATCAAAGTCAATTGCATTCCCCTGATGTCATGATCCTCTTGGAGAAAGAAGAACAAACACAAGTCTGAGGCAAGGTTTGAACTAAAGTATTATTGACTCCGGATCCAGTGTTATCCATAGCACCACCTAGTTACCTATGTGGTGATTATTGGTGGCTTCTCAATCACCTTTGCCTAATAAGTTGATGGTCTTACTGAACACAGATAGTTAATTTCACATTCACTCAGAACCACAGAATTTGTGGGATGTAAGGGACCTCAGCAGATGATACATTTTCTTTGCCAAGAAAACCTCAAATGGGGTCATGAAAAGTTAAACATGACTGAAAAATGACTCAACAAAAGCAATAACATGTACCATGTAGTTTGCTAAGAATTGAAATACTGAAATACACACACACACATACACACATACATCAGATTCCTCCATGCTCTTTGACAGAATGAGACAAATGTTAAAGTTTTCACTCCACCATTTTGATGCTGAATTCACAAGCACATATTAAGTAGACCAATATACAAGATCATTTCAGGGCCTCATGAAAATCAGATTACATCTTTCTTTGTCCTGCTTCAAACAGTGCATTTCACCAAAATAGTTCTTTTAGTGATATCTTTTTTTTTATTTGGATAGGTTCAAGCACAAGATCTTAAAGATAAAGTAGATTTAATGGTCATCTAGTCCAAAACTCACATTTAACAGATGAAGAAACTGGGATCTGTACAGTTTAAATGGCTTGTCCAAGATCAGATAATTATGTTATTAATGGTGTAGCTGGGACTAGAAGCCAAGTCTCCTTATGGCACATACAGTGTTTTTTTCCCCTCAGTATAACACACTACATCTATATACTTACTTTATCTTACATTTTAAATAGTAAATATTTGGAAGAGAAAGGATTTGTGACACTTAGCCTTGTTTGCCTCAGTTTCATCAGCTATAAAATGGGGATAATAATAGCACCTACCTTACAAGGTTGTTGTGAAGAGCAAATGATATATTTGTAAAGCATGGTGAAAGCATTAAAACACAATACAAATTCTACTTATTTGATGATGATAATAACATCACTTTTAGTATGTTTAGATGGACTTAAACTCAATTCTTCCTGACTTCAAAGTCAACCCTCTATCCACTATTGCAACCTAGTTATAGTGTTGGAATTTCACAAAAAGTATTCTCCTTGCCATATTGGGAGGAAGTGAAAAATTCTCCCAAAATATTAAGCAAACCTCCTTTGCTGAAATTATGAAATTATGATATATACAAAAGTAACACTGAATAGACAGGCATAGATGGTTTGGGATCTGCATTGTTGAAAGTATTATTCAAAGTGATAAGATCATGGATCCACAGGAGTATCTGTGTACCCAACTGCCTGACTCTTAGAAAAATCTGAAAATGGTCCCCAACATTAAGAATTTGGACTTTAGTTTTCACTAATGTTTTTTGAAGTTTCTTATTAAAATATCAACCTGTATAGCAAAATTTTATTTTCAGAGAACAGTTTTCTATAGAAATATAAATTTTGCTAAACAGTTGTGAATACTATTTCATATTTATCTCATGTTCCAAAATAACTTCTAGATTTAACTTTCACCTAGTAAAAATATCTGTAACACATATATTCTTATTATGAACTAATGGTTTCCTACTTAATCTCTCATATAATTTTGGGAACCAGGGGGCACAGTACATTGAAGTTGGGGTGTGAAGTCAGGAAGACAAGGTCAAAATCTCAGACCCTTACTAGCTGCATGATCCTGGGCAAGTCATTCAATCTCTGTCAGCCTCTATTTCCTAAACTATAAAACAGGGGTAATAATAACTCCTACATTATAGGGCTGTTGTAAGGATTAAATTAGATAATATTTGTAAATTGCTTAGCACAGTGCCTTGCTCATAGCAAGTGCTTAATAAATTCTTTTTTTTTTGCTTTTTTTTGGAGGGGGAGGGCATGGAAATTGGGGTTAAGTGACTTGCCCAAGGTCACATGGATAGTATGTCAAGTGTCTGAGAGCAGATTTGAACTCAGATCCTCCTGACTCGAGGGCTGGTGCTCTATTCATTGCCTCACGTAGCCACCCCTTAATAAATTCTTGTTTCCTTTTCTCCTTTACTGTTTTTTTGTCATCTTGAGAAGTAATCAGGAAACATGCTCAGATTTTTCACTTTACGTCTATTGTATATCTCTCCACCCAGCTTTCCTGTCCTCTCCTACCTCAAAATCAAGTAGGAAACTAAGATTTTTCTCTTGGGATATCTTTCTCTCCCAACTGCTCTTTTTTGTTCCAATCCCCAGAGTGTAGGTAACAGTGAAGAATATTTCTTCTGGCTGAAATTCATTCTGACTGCAATGGAAATGTCAACATCCTTTCTTCTTGATTCTTATTGATTTTTTTGTGATAAATTACCAAATTCTGTTTTACATAAAATTATTTTGTTCTAGAACAAAAGTAGTTTCAATGGGAGTGCAGGTTCAGATGTAACAGATGTTTGAGATTTTTTATTTAATTAAGATTTGAAATAAGAGAGAGAAAAGAATAAGAGTGTAATTAGAATACTGTGGTAGTGTAATTAGGGTACTATTAATGTGAGCCTCAATGAGCATTCAGTACCATGGACAGAACTGACTGTCAGTCCAGTTCTGTCCACTCTTGTGTTTCTCTGCTCCCAGACTTTTACCATCTAGGAGTATGGCTTATTCAATTAACCTATCAATCTGTGGCTCATACCCCTGCTTAGAGTTGGCTACATCCCTGTCTTTCCTTCTCAGTTTGTTGTGTCAATCAATCCTTCTGCTCAAAGGTCAAAACTTTAGCAAGCAGTTTAATTGAATTAAATAAAAAGGTTAATAAAATTCAAGCAAAAAACAATTCCTTCCCATTCCCCTTTTCCTTTCCTATGCAAGGTGGAATCTCACTGTTATTGGGAAGAAGATAAGTTTCATGTGCTTAATGAAAACTCCAATTTCCACCTCACCCAACTACCATACTGTTAAAGAAAATATGACAAAGAAGGGGTGTTTCATTCATTTACCATAGTTAGTACCACCTAGGAGCTCAGATTTTTTTCCTTTTGATTTGAATTCTACAGAAATCTTAAATTCTGTCAAAACAGTTCTCCATGCTGCTCACTTCTTAGCTCAAATGAATAGGCACTTATTTGCCCTACAGTGGCCTCCACTGCTAAGGATTTAGCTCACCTCTGTACAAAAGTACAGGTACAGTAGGGACTTCTTATGGCCCTTCCCTAGGTACTAGGGCAAAAATAAAGCCCTTGATAACAAACTTCTCCCTCATCAATCTCTCTCCTTCTATCTTACAATCTCTTTGAAATTCATCTTTAAGGTATCTGCACCCAGTGGGGTCTTTCTCAAATAAACCACATGGACCCCAGTAATATCATTTGTAGAGTTCATTTGCTTTCAAAAAGATGCTGTCTAAAGGCAAGGCATGCAAATCCACAGACACAGTTCCATTATAAGCATAAATATGACTTGGTCCATTGTCTGTTTTAAAATGATTTTACTATACTGCTGAGATACTTTCAAAGGACAACTGGAGAATTGCAGTGATTCTGTGCTACTTTGATTTTCAGCATGCCAGTTCCTGCTAACAGAACAATTGTGGTCATCTTTAAATATAAAAAAGGGTGAAGAAATAAATATGGCAGCTAGCATCTAATCATAACTTCACTGACATAGAATCCATTTATTTCTTAGCTTTGCTGCTCAGTACCCCTAAGCTTCCTGCAAGAACTTCTAAGCAAAAACATAGTCAGTGACCTTGATTATTCATTTTTCCAACAAGTTTTAATTTTGCGTAGAAAATTTCATCACTTAGTGGAATCTAATTTTACCAATCTGCATGACTTCTAATATATTTCATCTCACACATAGAAATCAGTGAATGTTCAAAGAACAAATATAATTTGCTCAGGTTCTTTATTTTCTAAGAAGGCAAAGTGCATAATAAATTAAATTTCACATTCTATAAATTCAAAGAGAGGGAAGCAGCAGTCACTTTTTTCACATCAATTTCTTTGGGGGGGTTATTTTTATTTATTTCACAGATCTTAGATAATTTATTTCTGCCCATTTGGCCTGAGGGTACACTTAATATTTAAAAAAATTCAAAGTTAAAAGCATTTTGCTCACAAAATGCCCAAATCAGTAAAAGCTTTATAAAGACAGAGGTGAGCAATACAGGTCACATAAAAGGTAACCTTCCTTGTCAAGAGTTTTCAAGATGACATTAGCCAATGAGGTAATTAGAATCAGAACAGCCGGTTTATAACTAAGAGCAAATAGTGTCATAACATTCAAGACTCCTAAATATTTACTCGGGTCTCTTTTATTTCCTTGTAAAATACTCAGAGGCCAGGAGCTCCTTTAATTTGGCCAGTATTAATTCAATAAGCATTGGGACCCAAGATACATAAGGCATTATGCTATTATTATAGAAACAAAGATAAAAAATAATGCATCTTCTTTTCTATAGGATTTTACAATGTAATGGGGAAGATAGACTATGTACACAAATAAGGATGAAATAAGGTACAGGAGAAATGAAAAAGACAAAACATTATTTTAAAAATTGAAGAAGGAACAGTCTTTCAGATAGGGATGGGTCAAGATGAAGAAGGGAAGAGGAGAATCTATAAAAATATATTGGATGGAGGTGGCACCTGAGCTGGGTTTTTAAAGAAGAAGAAGATTTCAGTAAGTAGCATTTATTTCAGGCATTGTTAAAGAGTGGATAGCATTAGGACATGTAAATATTTTTCTCCAGAGATGAGAAAGAGTAGAATAAGATCAGAGTGGAGCTAGAAATGGTTGAAAGGCAAGTGGGCTCTAGATTGTGGAGGATCTAAAAAGCCAGGCTAAGAAGGTTGTATCAGAGAAGCCACTAAGTACTGGGGCTTTAGTGATCATAAGCAAGAAGTCATGATAGGAATATTTCCTCTAGCCACATTCTCAAAGTGGAATAACCTAAGCTTACAAATGTTTTTCAACACCCATGTGAGTCCAGACCACTTCCTTTCCCTTCCTTCTGTGATTACCTTTCATTTACACTGTACATGTTGTGTAGGTACGTAAAGTATTGATTTACATGGTCTCTCCCCAAATCAGATGTGCTTGCCTTGAAAGCAAACTCCATGTTTTTAATTTTCATTGTATCTCCAGCAGTGAGGCTGGTGTCTGGAACATAGTAAGCTCTTGATAAGTATTTCTTTATTGACATCTCAGAAACATCTTCCTTTAGTGAAAATGGGATCATTGCTTTAAAGTGAATTAAAAGAGATTGAAGAGGTTGGTGGTGGTGGTGGTGGTGGTGGTGGTGGTGGTGGTGGTGGTGGTGGTGGTGGTGGTGGTGGTGGTGGTGGTGGTGGTGTTTTTCCTAGTCCAAGCCCCTCTTTGAAGGCCACACAGATAGTAAGTTACAAGCTCTAGGTCCTTTGATTCCAGAGACAGTACACCATCCACTAAACCATATTGCTTCTCAGTTCCCCAGGAAGCACAGATATTTGAGAGAAACCTAAACAAAAGGCATTATAGAGAGAACTGTGATAAATCAATTTTAGGTCTAATGCTTGTTTTCACCCCCCACCCACCCACCTTGATTGCTTTGTAGCTATGAGCATCTGGTTCGTTATTTATTTGCAGAAAAGGGAGAGCCCTCTTGACAGATGTTAGGTCTCCTGTGTCCAGTGACTGGATAAAGTCATTCTTCTTCCGCAGTTTCCTATAGTAGCAGGGTTTCTGTGATCATAGTTTCTCTCCTACCTGTATTTTCATCTGTTCACTATTTTCTTCTCTTTTCCATCCTATCCTTGCAATATGGTGTTATCTGAAAATGTCTACCTCAGCTACCCTTTAAGCTCACCAGGCAGACATCTTCTACTTTATCATACTTTTCTTTTTCTTGTCAATCCTATCTGTACAAGCCTTTCTATTTATACGAAATCTATTTATACAAGACATAAAAAAGGAGGAGACCTTGCAACAAATAAGGGAATATCCTTCAAAAAGGAGACAAAAGAGGACGGAAAAAAGCATGTTCATTTTCTTAGAAGAACAACATAAGCAATAGAAGATACTAGAAAGAGCAGCACTTTTAATGCTATTTATTTAAATCTCAGTTTAGCCATATTTGGGGGTGAAGAGGTTGCTGAAACTCATTTTTCTAAAAACCAAAGTAACATTTTTAAAGTCAGGATACAAAAGAGGGGTTGAATTGAAGATTACTTAAGTAATCTTAACTCTCTCAATGATCCTGTCCTTTACAACCTCCATAGAATTGTGTTATGTATACACAAAGTGGTGCTACTAGGAGCCATTTCTAGAAATAAATCCTCTTAGTCAATATCTCAGTAAGTCTCACCTGGTCCTAAATTTTGTGTTGCAAAAATTAGTGTTCTCAAAATTTTTCATTCCAGAATCTATATATGCCACCCATTACCCCCAAAGATAAAAGTCTCACTGTAGTTCCTGGTAAAATGACACTGATTTTGATGAGACGCCAAAGTATTCTTCAGTGTTTAAAGGATCCTTGAGTTCATCACTCTGGATAAAAAAAAAACCATGATACAGCATTCTTGCCTTTCTGTGTATCCTTCATGTTAATATAGTGTCTGGCACATAATAAGTACTTAATTTGTTAACTGTACGTATTCCACCAACATGGATTGCAACTTAGCAGATGGTCCTTGAGAGTTTGCAAAAATGCTTTACATACATTATCCCATTTGAGCCTCACAACAACTCTGTCAGGCAGATCCGTCAGTCAGCTAGCATTTATCAAGCACGAAATATATGCCAGGTACTGAATATACTAAGAGCTGGGAATACCAAGAAAGGCAAATGATCCCTCTCCTCAAAAAAAATAATTTAGTGGACTATATAATGTGAATATTATTCATTCCATTTCATAGATGAAGAAATTGGGGATTAGGGAGATAAAATGACTTACCTATAGTTATAACAACTAGCAAGCATCCAAAGCTGGATTTTGACCTGGCTCCTCCTGGTTCCTTACGTAATTGAATGAGGGTATGAAAGCAGGATGTCACCTTTGGAAACTATGAGAAGAGTGAATGAATAACCTACTATATATACTGTAATACTAGCAGTATTAAAGTTAAAAATATACCATGTTTTCTGCCCCTAAATTTTCCTTATTCATTCAATGCCATATTTGTTATCAACTTTTTTTTTTATCTTATACTTGGGTCTGATGTATTTTCCTTTTTATTTTTGGCCATATTTACTAATTTGGTTTTCCATACTTGAATACAATTAGCATGGATGAAATTACACATACTATTTCACATACTATTTGTAAGTAGGCAGCTACTACCACTCATGTTTCATTTATAGCCCCAAATCAGCCAGCACTGATCTAGATGGCTAGTAAGCACTAGAAAGATACTTTGTAATGGACCGTGAAGAAAACTGTCTGCACTGGTGTGTGATCATGTTTGTCATGTTTTCTCCATAAAACTGTATTGCTGTTCACATTTACTAAAGTCTAGAAAATATCTCGATTTTACCTATTTATACACATGTGTGTGCATGTGTGTGTGTAATATACATACTCACCTCTCAATGTCCATTTCTTTGGAGTTTTATGATGTCTTCTATTGTTATTGCTGGTAAATTTGAACACCAACATGAGCTCTAAATTGAGAATGGGCTGCTCAGAGCTCTATCTCCTGAATGTCATTCTGGTCTTCCCAAACTCAGCATGTGCTATTATCAGAGCTCTGGTGACTTAACATTGAACGGACTGTCCACATATTTGGCAAAATTGAAATAAATTTTCATAGTCTCTAAAGGGGATTTGATTTAGTTGAGAGGTGAGGAGAAGACTAAGAGAAAATAAGAACAGTAAAACATTTTAGACTTTTGTCTAATGGCCACAGAGACTAACAACTCAGACGGAGAACTGATAATGGCTACAGCGTAGAGATTTCTAGACTGTGGCAAACCTTGAAGGAAGAAAAAAAAAAACCCAATGAACAGTTTGTTGTATCTCTTCCTGTTTTATGCATTATGTTCATTTGCAAGGCAGATAGACCTTTTATTTTTATTCACCATCAAATCACACCAGTCACAGTTAAATTACAAGGTCACTAATTAAAAACAGAAAATTGAATACAGGAGACTTGGTTTGTTTGACTCAAGATAAAAGAAGAGACCTGTGGTTTGCCAGTTTCTAAAGGGGCAACGGTAGAGACCTCAGGAAGAAAACTTCTTAATAAGACAGGCTTCATGACTTCTTGGGTCCATCTTCACCCCACCCCCTCCATTAGAGTTCTGGGAATCCATCATCCTAGCATCCAGGAAAGTACTCCCTTTTTAATTGTGGTTTGTGGGGCAGATGGTCTTTTTGGCAAAGCAAAGTCTATCTCCCTGCCAGCTCAATTTGACAGCAAATTATTTGTGACTAGAAAGAATTTTTTTTGGTTTTGGTTTTAAAGTGCATTGAACAAGTTGGTGCCCACATCAATTAGAAAGTAACCACCATCTATTTTTTTTAAAGCACTTTGCCTACTATTATCTAATTTTCTTTTACTTACACTTTTGTTCAATACAGTACACAAAACCATGGTGATTTTTATTAGTATTTTAACTTAATGTGTTAAAGTATTAGGAAATGTTAGAAAATGGATTTTATGATTCCCTTGGTTTATAATGTGCTCCCCATAAAGAAGCACCCTCCTCCAGAAGCATAGGTTGACACTCTCAGCAACTTAGAGGCAGCTTCCTAAGAGTTATCTACTAAGTCATAAATGGGTTGCAACCTGTGTTGGCACAGGGATTTCCAATACCCTGACAAAATAACTGATCTTTCATATATTTTAGTAACATGTGAGACTGTTCAAGATTTATGGGCTTCTGTAATCTTTACATTCATGTCATGTACCCAGAGGGAAAAAAATCATTTTTTTCTTTCCTTTCCCTTGAAAAGGTCTCCTGCCTCTGGATGTTTGTTCCCAGTATTCCCACCATCTGTAATGTCCTCCACACTCTTTTTTAACAATTTATCACAATAATAATGATTATAAACTGCCATTTGTGTAGAACTTTAAATGCTTTATGTACACTTTCTCATTTGAACCTCACAAGTCCTATGAAGAGGGTGCTGTATGAGGGGTAGTGAGGTGTCACAATGGATAGAGCACTGAACCTAGAGTCAGGAAGACCTGAGTTCAAATCTAGCCTCAGATACTTACTAACTGTATGACCCTGGGCAAGTCTCTTAACCTGTTTACCTCAGTTTCTTCATCTGTAAAATGGGGCTGATAATAACACCTACCTCCCATAGTTGTTATGAGTATCAAATGAGATGATAATTTTAAAGTGCTTAGCACAATGTATCTGACACATAATAAGCACTATATAGATATTAGCTATTATTGTTATTTTCATTTTATAGATAAGTCATGGTCCTGCAAAGGTTAAAAGATTTGCCTGTGGTCACACAGCTAATAGTGTGTCAAAGGCAATATTTGGACCCCAGGTCTTCCTTGTTTCAGATCCAATATTCTGTCCATTAGCTCCTGTTTCTTCTAAAAAGAAAAAAAAACATTCTCATTTGGGTCCTAACCTATGGGCCACTTTCTTCATGAAGCTCTCCATAATCCTTCTAGATCACAGTGACCTCGCCCCTCTGTGAAATCCTATAGCACTCAGACGTATGTGACTAATCTGGGTCCTGGTAAGTCCTAGACACCCAAGCTAATTAAGTGAATTATTTGCTTCTGATGATGCCTTGGGAGTGATCAACAGATGAGCTGAGTAGGAGTTGTGTGTACTGTGCTAAGAATAACAAATAGTGACTCATTTTAATCTATGGGCAAAGAACTATGGAATCTTGTCTGGCAAAAAAAATGAGCTCCTTCACTGAAGACATTTGAATTGTCTTTCAATACTTACTTTCCCAAACCTGTTAAGATCCTTGATTGCTGAGAGTGTTTTTCATTTTGTCTTAATATCCTGACAGCTGGTACAATTTCTGGCATACAGTAGACCCAATAAATGATTGTTGGAATTAGATTATATTCTCTTGAATTATGTTAAGACAGAAACTTAAAAGACATCTTGCATTGTTCCCACTTCTTAAATTCTTACAAGATTTCTGCCCCTATAACACTATGAAAACTATTCTAAGATTACTAACTAACTAAAAGTATTCTATCTAAGATCACATGGCCAAATTCAGTGACCTTATTTTAGTCCTCATCATCCATGACCTAATTTCTTTTTTTTTTTTTGCTTCTTTTTTTTTTTTTGGAGGGCAGTTGGGGTTAAGTGACTTGCTCAAGGTCACATGGCTAGTTTTTGTGTTAAGTGTCTGAGACCAGATTTGAACTCAGGTACTCCTGACTCCAGGGCCAGTGCTCTATTCACTGCGCCACCTAGCCGCCCCCATGACCTAATTTCAATATGTGACTCTGTTGACCATCCCATCCTTTTTGAAATGTTTTCTTCCCAGGCTTTTCTA
>CM053593.1:278470744-278501309 GCA_028646575.1 Pseudocheirus occidentalis
TCCTCTCCTCTCCTCTCCTCTTATATGTAAGCTATTGCCATGGTCTGCTGATTGTACCCCTCTAACATCTCTTGCCTATCCCCCTTCTCTCCTCTGATACCGCTCCCAATCTGGTACAGGCCTTTATCATCTCATACCTGGACTATTGCTATAGCCTACTTGGTTGGTCTTCCTGTCACAAGTCTTTCCCCATTCCAGTCCAACTTCCATTCAGCTGTCAAACTCATCTTTCTAAAATAATATACCTCCCACTCTCCCTAGTTCAATCAACTCCAGTGTCTCCCTATTGCTTTCAGGATCAAACATAAAGTCTTATTTGTCTCACAATCTTCCATATCTTGGCTCCCTTCCTAACTTTCTAATTTTACTCTTTATACCTATAACTTATTCTGTGTTTTAGTGACACTGGTCTTTTTGTTGCTGCTCACACTAGACATAGGCACTTACTTGTTGTCCTCCCATGCTTGGAACTCTCTTTCTGCCTCCTGGCTTCCCTGGCTGCCTTCAAGTCTCAATGAAAGGCCCGCTTTCTATAAGAAACTTTTCCTGATCCCCCTTAATGTCAATGCCTCCCCCTTTTTTGATAATCTCCAATTTATTCAGTATACATCTTCCTTTTATGTAGTACAGTTGTTTGTATGTTGTTTCCCCAACTGGACTGTGAGCTCCTTGAGAGCTGAGGTTCTTTTGTCTTGTACCGCCATGCTTAGCAGTGTTTGCCCATAATAGGTGCTTCAAAACACTTGCTGACTGACTGGCCGACTCTCTACACCATTCCGCCTCTCTAAAAACTCTTGCCCTGCATATCTCAGAGGGCTGTTATGAGGATCAGATGAAGTAACCTCTGTAAAGCACTTTGTAAAGTCCTTAGACTCACAAGCATTAGAGCTGGAAGGGTCCTTGGAGATAATTTAGTCCAGAGATTCCTAAGTTTGGTCTATAGACCCCTAAAGAGTCCATGCACATATGTCAGTTACCATAAACTTGCATGAAAAAATTACATATTTGTAATCCCACGTATTTCATTTTCCTTAAAAATATATAAAACATCATTCTGAGAAAGGGTTCATAGGCTTCTATCTGACACAAAAATGGTTAAGAAACTCCAATCTAGTACAACCCCTCATGTTATAGGTGATAAAACCGAGACCAATGAGGCAAAATGTTTGGATAAAAATCACATAGCTAGTAAGTGCATCAACTGGAACTTGAACCCTAGGTCTTAAGATTCTTAGGAAAGTTCTTATCCTCCTCTTTTTCCTTCTTATCCTCATTAGAATATTCATTAGGATCACCTAGAAGCTATATTCCCAACTATAAACATCTTCCTTCAGTCCATATACATAAATCTACATAAATCTAGAACTGAAGCAGACCTTAGAGGTTCTCTCTCTTAATCTTATTTTACAGATGTAGAAACTGAGGGCTAAGAAAGTTAAGTGACTTGCACAAGGTCATATCAGTATAATGTATCAGGTAACACAAAAAGTAAGCATTACAGGTAAGATTTAAACCCAAGTCCTTTTCTACTAACTAGGGTCAAAACTCTACCACTGTGATTGCCACGTGGACATATGATAGTTTCAAACCAACTGGTTTGATGTTATGGCAGTCAATGACTGATTAGGGAGAACTTCTGAAGTAAGGGATGTTTAAAAGGCCAAGCATCCACATTTGTCAAGCATCTCTTCTAAACTGATAGTCTTACTTAGAATAGGGTTACAGTAAAACAAGGAAATTCAATGCATTTTTTTGGCAAGGGTGACTCTAAACACAATGATTGAATAGTCAACAATTCTGTGACATGGCAGTCACTTTTACATCCTCCTCTACCTCCCCCCTCAACACATATAGACACAGACACATTTCCTCCCCCTCTCCCCACCTGCCCCCCGCCCATGACAGGCTAAAACAATTTTTTAATATTTGTTTTTTTTAAAAAAGATTTTAATTCCAAATCCTATCCCTCTCTCCCTCCCTCCTTCCTTTCTCTGAGATGGCATATAATCAGATACAGGTTATACAAGTGCAATCATCTAAAACATTTTCATATTAGTTCTTTTGTAAGAAAAGGCTCAAATACAAGAAAAAGAACAGAAAGTGAAAAATAGTGTGCTTCCATAATCAAACATTATCAATTCTTTCTCTGGAGGTGGATAGTATGCTTCATTATTAGTCCTTCAGGATTGTCTTAGATCATTGTGTTGCTGAAAATAGCTACCTTAGTCACAATTCTTCATTAAACAATATTGCTGTTCCTGTGGTCTCCTGGTTCTGTTTACTTCACTTTGCATAAGTTTATGGTAAGTCTTTCCAGGTTTTTGTGAGAGCATCCTGCTTGTAATTTCTTATAGCACAATAATAGTACATGACATTTGTATATCACAGCTTGTTTAGCCATCCCCCAAATACATCCTTGTATTTTCAAAGGAGAGAGTACACTTGCCAGGGAAATGGATTTGTCTTATAGAGCAAGGTCAGGACTTCCTTACACATGATTGATCCATTTCATGGACAAGGTTAGGATGATGACCATACAAGGCATAATGAACAAGATGAAATAAAATAAAACAAAATCTATCAAGAAATCTGTGACTCAAATGAAATACAATAAAATGTATTCATGAATCTGTGAATCAAATCAAATCAACATTTTTCTTGGTTTCAAGTTTGGTAAGAAAGAACAATAGACAAGTCAATTCATATTAAAAGAAGAACTGAAAAGAATTCTCCAAACATTCAAATCTATTTTCTCTTCAATTTATAAACATTTATTGAGTGTCTACTTTGTATGAAGTCCTATGCTGCATCAATATGTAGAGAACAGCTCTGAGATTTGAGAACATTTACTTTGTCTTATTGTGAACTCAAATCTGAACAAAACAAAATAAAATACGAAGAATAAGAAATATTGAAAACAATTTCTGGTATTTAGGAAATTTCCATAGTTTAGAGAAAATTTAGAAATGCTTTGGACTCTTTGGGAGTTTTAAAGGATAATTTATGGATTTGGATATTATCAACATTTGTATATAGCTATTTAGATTAACAAAATAGCTTCTAGCATAATGCCTTGCATGTAAGTAATTAGTATGTGTTGAATTGAATGCTTAACTTTTATTAGCTTAATGTAGTGAATGATATCTTCTGACAATAACTGAAGATTTGTTAGCCCCATATTAGCCCCCCTAAAACCCTTCCCCTAACCCCTTCAGGGAGAGGCTTTCTGGTCAATACACTTTAGCAGATTGGAGCTAAGATGGCTGATCACAGGGAACAATGTCAGCAGGGATCATAGTGGAGTTATATCATGAAAAGTAATGACCCCTAGTGGGGAGAGAGATGGAGAATAAAAAGGTGAGGGAAAGGTACAGACCTCCAGAGTTTTGACATCACCAGAAAATATTGGTGACTCTGCAGCATTAGAAAGATACATTATCTCCTCCATACATGAACCCTAGGCACATATTATTTCCCACATGTTTGCCCTTCCAAGACTCTGCCCTGGCTTTATATGTTCCCTATGTGTGACTTCTAAGCATATCTACCTAGCCCAATGACAGTAAGTGGATTTATTGGAGAGTGTGACTCAGGTTTATAAGATAAATGTTCCAACACTAATTTCCTACGTAAGTTATTTTGTTGAATACTTTTATTTTGAACTAATTGTATTTTTTTTTTACTAAACAGTAAAAGTAAACATGTTGGGGGCATATGGCTTTGAGTGCATGCAAATCTACTGAATACTTTTTGGGTGTAGCATCTGGGGCCTTGATTATAGATTTATTTATTCAACATATGATAGCTCTGGTTCTGGAGAAACACTTTAAACACATATGAAAGACTGAACACAGAAAATAAAATAAATCAAATCCCAAATCTTTAACCTGATTTCCTAGATCCTTCATGCTCTTGCCTCAACCTACTTTTCTAGGTCTATTTCTCACTACTCTCACATCTGAACTCTCAACTCCAGAAAATCGGAATAATTTGCTGTTCTCCGACAACAATTCTAAAAAAAAAAAAGGTGCTCATTATAAAATTGCCATTAGCCTGATTAATTCTTGCAATAAACAGAATATAAAGTTTACCAAAGTAAGCATATTTTGATTATATCCCAATAGATGGTGTAGAAATTATGCTTCCAGAATGTTCTCAGGCTTCTGTCAGTCAATGAAAACATTATATGGACCCAAAGGAATGATTAATTTCCCTTACTGTTCTACTAAAGATGAGCTTGCAGTGTGTGAAAAGCTCAAACACCTGTTCTTACATTTCTTTTTCACTTGGAGCACCTGACATATGTAATACACTCATGTAGCAGTATAAGCCTGGGAGGTGAGAGAATATCTTTTATTTCATTGTAATCAGGAAAAGGAAATTTTTTAAAAGTGCCACCTGGGGACTTAGCTCTATGATTCCCATTACCATGGAAGCATACTGGGTCATCATCACCTTCCTAGGTGTATTTAAAATGCATTCCTAAGAACTACAACACCAGAATGCTTCTGTAGCTCCATATAATGAAATTACTAGAAGTACCAGCATAATTTTGGGGAATTTCCTAAAATTTTGAAAGTGAAAAAAGACTTTTTTTTTCCTTGAGAAAAGATGATAGAAGAAATTATCAAAGCCAAGATGGAAGCTTAGGATTATTATAGGTTAGGATTTTAAAGGCATTCTACTTTTAAGATGGGGAATAAAATAATCATTTAAAAATATTCATATATTAATTCATTACAAAATTCATGCCACATCTGTACTATGTAAAGCACTGTGCTGGGGGCTGCAGAAGTTTGGCTGACATCTCTGTCCACAGCGACAGGGAAAATAAGACAAGACCGGTACACAAATAGATCATGGAGAAAAATGTACTAAGTACAGGAAACAGACAAAGGGCCAAGGGAAGAGAACACATGTAGTCAGGGGATCAAGAAAAAACTTCATTAAGAAAGTGGGCTCTGTTATTAAAAAGCCAAAAACCTGATATAAAAAAAGAAAATCAGCATTTGCTTATTTTTTAAAAGGCAGCACTTGTGTCAACAAACATTTATTAAGTATCCCTACTATGTATGTATCAGACACTATAATAGACACTGGGGATGTAAAAACAACAAGAAAAGACAATCCTCCCCCCCCCCAGTTTTTTCTCAAGAATCTCATATTCTGTAGTGTTATCTTGTGAGAAATATACTTGTAACTCTATATAAAATAAGTACAAGCTAATTTTAGGTGGAGGTGCAAGGAATGTTCTCCTAGAGGAGGCAATACCTGAGCTGAGTTTTGAAGGAAACCTAGGATACTAAGAGGCTGAGGTAAGGGAGGCCGAGGTAAGGGGGGAAATATGTTTCAGACAAGTGAACATAGTATGGACACAGAGGACTGAGTGCTTAGGTGTAAGGAGCAGGAAGAAGGTCTGTTTGGCTGGACAATAGGGAGAGGAAGAGAAGTAATGTATAAATAGGCTGGAAAGGTAGGGAGAAGCCAGGTTGGGAAGGGTTATAATGCCAGAGCAAAGTTGCAATTTCCTTGACAGAGGAGTTGGATTTTAACAGTTGCAAATGGGGGGAGAGTATTCCAAAGGCAGAGAAAACATTAGCACAGCTAGGGAAGAAGAAAAACCTGGAGCCTTGTTGGGGAAGAGCAAATTATTCAGTTTTTCTGTAGTTGAGAGTTCAGATGTGACAGTTGTGAGAAACAGACCTAGAAAAGTAGGTTGAGGCTAGAGCATGAAGGATCTAGGGAACCAGGTTAAAGATTTGGGATTTGATTTTGTAGATACTGGGAGCCATGGAAGGCTTTTTGAGCACGGTGGTAGCAGTGGGAAAGGAATGGAATGGATAGAACTAGAATGTTTAGGAAGTCATTAGAGAGGTAAAATAGGTGGGACTTAAAAATATGAAATAAATTGTGATTTAAGAAAATTTGATTTTGTAAGAACAAAAATTTGCCACAGGAAATGCATTGGCCATTTAGAACACCAACTGATTGGTAACAGTTTCAACCACAGGATTCACACTTTATTTTTCTATCTATCTGATGTTCAGTGAAGCAGCTGATACACTTTTTCATGGGCAGGCAGGCTTTACATTCCACATGTTTTATTAAGGCAGGAACTGTACCTAAGCTCTGTGACTATATCTATTTGTGCAAATACATAGTGGGTTGGGGTAAGGTAGGGCAGTGTATTTGGGTGTGTGTGTTGGGTATGTGTGTCTTATCATTTAAATCCTAAAGAAGACCTCCTAGCAGTTAAGACACATCAGTTAAGATGTCAACCTTGTTAAATCTAGTTTTAAAACAAAATATGAATGATATGGCTGAATAAAAAAGAAACACACCATTGCAGAATTTCTTTGTTTATTAGAAGGTGGTTTGAAGATGACAATTTTTGAAACTTATTGGATGTATTGTTATATGCTACGTTATTAATGAAAGCATTAACAATCCTAGTACCTGATATTGGTTCTGTTTATTCAGAGGATATCCAATAATTCTTTGTCAAATGAAGAAAGGAAGGAAGGAAGGAGATTTTTTTAGCACAAAGGCTGTAACAGTCCACATTCCATCCAAAAGCATGGGTCAGTCACAAAAGGTCTCCCAATAACACTGACTCATACTGTTCTTGTTAACACTGTGAGGTCACCAGGGGTCACCTGATCAGAGAATGAGAATACTGGAAGAGTGTACTAGGCAAGGTGCCCTCTGCTAGTGGAACAAAGGACACAATTATTCCTCTGGCTGCATTTTCATGGAGGACTCTCACTCAAAGTGATCCTTCATATTCATGACAACTTTGTGTATAACCAGAAGCAAGAACATACTTCACTCACTTCCACTACTGAGAGAGAGGGGTCATACAAATCAGCTGAGGTGCCTGGTTGCAATAGAAAGTTTCATCATGGCTTAAAATTCCAGGCCATTGGGTCAACTCTTTTCTAGATCTTTGAAGGAAATGGTTAAATGTTAAGGACTAACTCTGAAAAGGATGATTGATGATGGAATGGACTTGGAATTTCAAGTTTTCTGAAAGCTGAAAATTAACATTGGTGTTAATTGTACATTACAATTGCCAGCAGTGGGATGGGCAGGGGAGGAAGTACTCCCTAGAAGTTGTTGTGGGTATTTGTTAAATAATCTGCCCTAGGGCAAAGACACAGTTGTCCTGTCCTAGTTCTGGGGAAAACTGAACTAGAGCTTGTTGCTTTGGCAATGACCAATGTCTCCTGCTTTAGTCAGTGATAAATGCTTTTTGAAAGCAACCTTGGAATGAAATGAACCTAGTGGGATATACTCTGAATTATGTACATTAAGAATTATCCTTATCTATTTCTTTTGTGTTTCCTTTACTTCTTCTCACCCACTAAATGAAGGTAGCTCCTGGGTTCAATTTTTAGTTCTTAAAATAGAGTACTGAGATTTTTGCAGGGTGTTTGATACCCTTGATCACAAATTTCAGAGATGTGGACTGGATAACACAAGTTAGGCTGATTTAGAACTGGTTGAATGAGTGAATCTGAAGTGTGGTGCTTAATGGAGTGATGTCAACCAGAAGGAATGTAGCCTGTCACAAGGACCTATCATTTAGTGCTCAACATGTTTTACCAGAGACCTGGCTAATGGCATAGATGACAGGAAACTTGGAGAGACGATCAGCTTATTGGATGTCAAAATTAGGATTCCACAAGATCTTGAAAAAATAAAACAAACAAATCTAACAAGATTCAATATAATAGGGATAACTGCAAAATTCTATATTTTGGCTCAGAAAGTAGACTGTACAAGTAGTGTGTGGGGTAGATTTGACTTAACAATGGTTCATAATAAAAAGGCCTAGGGATTTTCAAAGATCTTCATAAGACTGCAATAGAGAAATATGGCAGCTTTACAAATGAATGTCATCTAAGGTTGATGGAAAGAATAGTATTCAGCAAGGAAGATTATCATATACCTACCATACTCTGCCCTGCTTAGACTGTACATGGAGTATTGTACAAGTGGATATCACATTTTGGGAAGTACAACAAAAATCTGAAGAATGTTCAGAGGATAGGAATGAGAATGGTGACCAGACTTAAAACCATGTCCTTTGGAGATCAGCTGAAGGAACTGGGGATGTTTAACATGGAGAAGACTTGAGGACATATGAAAGATTCTCTTCATGCAAGCAAAGGGCTGCTGTTATTTGGGAGATGAACTTCCCAATTTGTTCCCAGAGCATGAGTAGTAAGTGGAAGTTTCAGAGGTGTTGATGTCAGTGTGACATACAAAGAAATTTCTTAACAATTAGGCTGGTCAAAAGCAGAATAGGCTGTCTCAAGAGTTCTCCTCAAGTTCTCCATCACTGAGAAGATCCAAGTGTTAACAAGGGTGAAATTGGTCAATCCTGGTCTGACCAGATCACAAAAATGGAAAAAACAGGGTGCCTTTGGATGATACTGATTTTAGCAAGCGCTCATGTTTAATACATTTAGCTGTTTGCAAATATCTGCTGGTACCGAAAACAACTTTTCTATGCCCACACCACATTGAAAAAACATTGTTTCTAGGTTTTCCTTACAAGTCATTCGGAAGTGTGTGTGTGTGTGTGTGTGTGTGTGTGTGTGTGTGTGTAAAGGTTGTCTTACTTACCCCATTGCTAAGCATTTCAGTTCTGATTAGATGTGTTACTTTAAAAATGTATGTTCCCTATCTTTTCTTCTACTAAGGTGGACACTATGTTGAGATGAATTTCGAGATTCTCTGCCCTGTCCAGTAAAGATTAGAGCATGCATTAACTAAGATGTTTATCATCCAAAATATCTGTGTTGAACCCAGTAGTTTGAGTGAGGCCAGAGTTGAAGGGAATGTGGCATATATATAGACGATGCTTATGACTCAAAAGTTTATTTACAAAAATATTAAATATGACACAGTAGTCTTGTGTTTAGCACTGTACATTATATTCAAAGTATCTATTGAATTAGAGGAAAACATAGGGCTCTCAACTACATATTAAAAACACATTTGGGTAATGATAACTCTAAACCAGGTGTCACAAGGCAATTAAAAATATAATAATTATTCTAGCTTAATTTCCCAAGTATCTGTAAATACCTTAAAATAAATAGCTATCAGAATCCCATGATTAGAATTTCTTTTTAGGTAGGAACTTTTTCACAGTGGTGTTTGCACTGAAACACAGTACATACTTAATAAATGCTTAATTGATTGATAGTGTTTTTTCTTTTAAAAACAATTTTTTTTTGGCATGGGGGAAGCAGGGCAATTGGGGTTAAGAGACTTGCCCAAGGTCATGTGGCTAGTAAGTGTTAAGTGTCTTAGGTTGGATTTGAACACAGGTCCTCCTGCTCTATTCACTGTGCCCCCCAGCCTCTCCAATATTGTTATTTCCTATGAAGAACAACGTGGTATGAGTAAAGCGTTGGGCCAAAAAAGCCTGAGTTCAAGTATTGGAGCCAAGTACTGATCTACTAATTATATGCCTGTGGATAAATCACTGATCTTTCTCAATATATTAAAGTTGGCAATTCATGGGAGGGGACAGTTTTCCCATCAGAAGTTTTTTACATCACAGCTGTGGACCAAATTGTGTGTATGCATATATGTGTATGTATGCACACACATACGTTATAACACACAGGCATATTTTACAATATATACACTTATACATATATCTTGGAAAGTTAGTGTGGCATATATATGTGTGTTTCTATGTATAATGCATACGTATGTGTGATATATTTTGAAAAAGGCAACATGACGAATGAATATATATTATATATGAACATGCATATTCATTTATGCATATTATATGTATAATATATCTACATCTGTTCTGAAAGAGGCAGTGGCATGGGGGATTGAAAACCGGACTTGGAACCTACAGGAAATGTAGGAAATAGGATTCAAATCCTATTTCTGATACCTATTATCTGTGTAACTCTGGACAAATCAGTCAACTCTCCTAAGTCTCATCTATTTTTTCAAATGGGCTATGATTCACATTGATGTCCACATATATTAAGGTTTTGTATGAACATATTATTACCCCTGGTCTGCAGTACCTTGAAAAGTCTTGCTGTTTGCTTAGAGGTAGGAAGGTATGCTTTTGGTAGAATCTGATTCCTTAAAATATGGTTGCGAGTTAGAGTTCACTGGCAGTTTTCTGGAAGGTGAACAGCAAGGACTGGGGAAGGGCATACGATTCTTGCCAGTTGGAAAGCAATGTCACAACATATTAGTGGAAGGCAAATTAGTACCCAAAGGAGAAAGAGGCAGTGCTAATGCCACTGTGGAAAGGTGCCCACTTGAAAGGAATTCTAATTGTGAGATTCTGATAGCCATTTATTTTAAGACAAAGACATCAGGAAAATGGCGGATGTGGAAGGCTTAATTACATGCAAGGAAATTATTTAATAGTGGGTTTATTTCACACTTTTTAGGTGGATAGTCCTTGCAGGATAAGAAAGAAGTAAATTATTCTAGTTCAAAATGTGAAACCTTTAAGCCACCAGGACTTTTCATGAGCCATGAACATTAATAATCATGGTGATTTGACAAGAAGCATTTCTTAAGTTCTAAACCTATAAGCTTCATGTTAAAAACTCCTCTTTAACACAAACTCAGTTAGCTGAAATCTGTGAAAATTGTCTTCCTTTTCTGGATATCTGTATGCTAGTCCCTTGACAGGAGGTGAATGTGTAAAATTTTATATAGCAACTTTTTGTGCTATATTCCTCCAGAGCATTTCAAGTGTTCATAGTTCCTCATGTGAAATTAATCTAATTATTGTGCCTTCTAGGGCAAAAAGCACCATCCCTTCAAGTTAACAAAGATTTATTAATTGTCTACTATGTGTAAGGTCCATGTACTAGGAACTGGCTAGCTGATGATATTTCCCAGTTGTATAAAACATGAATGAGAAAGACCACACCTCTTTAGGAGAGTGGTTCTCAACCTTCTTAATGCTCCAACCCTTTAATAGTCCTTTGTGGGCATGACTGCATGTGGGTGGACCCACCTGGAGACAGATAGAGGATGTTCCTAAAACCATGGGAAGTACGTGTTTTCAATGGTCTTAGGTGACCCCTCTGCCCCCTGTGAAAGAGTCATTCGATGCCAAAGGGGTTGTGGCCCACAGGTTGAGAACCACTGCTTTAGGATAAGTAATATTCTCTGCAGGAAAATGGGACTCCAGTTGTTAAATCCTTTGTTTGGGTCCAGAAGTATGGATGTGGAGGATACCATAAGACACCTCTTACCAAAAATAGTTCTTGAGATTTTAACTACTTACTTACGGTGATCTTCTTGGAAAGAATAAAGGTACAAAAGAATGGTTCTACTTACAAGGATAAGGCAGCCACCATCAACAACAGCCTCAAAAAAGCCCTGAACATCTACTGTGTTTTTACAAAAAATTATATCTTTGTATGATCCCACTTTTGACAGACGTACCTGTTCTATATAGTTAGTTCATAATTTGGCTTGAATTGACTAAGTAATCAACCAAGTTTTATTAAGTGCCTGCTATGTGCCAAATATTGTGCTCAGCAGGACTATCCAAAGATGAAGAGACAGATGATGGAATATTGACTTTGGGTGAATGGAATGTAAAGGATGTAAAAGTGAAGAATGTAAAATTAGTCTGGAAAGACTAGGTTAGAATTAGATTGTGGCTAGCTCTAAACACTAGGCTGGAAGGTTAGTATTTTGTCCTAAAGAAAATAAAGAGCCCTTTCTGAAGTTTTTTTTTATCTCAAAAGTGATAGTCAGATTTGTAGCTTACGAAGATGGTTTTGACAGCCTACCACCACCATCACCATTATCACTATCAACAAGTATTTATTAAGTATTTTTTATGTACCAAGTACTAAGCTAAGCACTGGAGAGACAAAAAAAGGCCAAAACCAAAACCAATCACTAACCTTAAAGAACTCTTGATCTAATAGGGGAGGAAAAAAAAAGGCAAATTACTATGTAGATGAAAGATATGTAGAAAAGAGATGGGAGGGAGGAAAGGCAGATCAGATTCAAATTCTGTAGGGCCTTGAATACCAGGCTACGTAATTTGGACTTTATTTGGCAGACAATGGAAAGCTTTTAAAGTAGAGATTTTCTGTAAGAACCACCTGAATATTTTTTACACATGGCCCAGACAAGGTTGGTTCAATATTAGGAAAACTATAAGCATAATTGACCATATCAATAACAAAAATAGCAAAAATAATATGACTATCTCAATAGGTACAGAAAAAGCTTTTGACAAAATATAGTACCCATTCCTTTAAAAACACTAGAAAGCATGGAAATAAGTGCAACTTTTTTTTAAAAGAATAAGTAGTATGTATCTGAAACCAAGAGTTAGCATTATCTGTAATGAAGATAAATTAGAAGACTTCCAAAGAAGATAAGAGATGAAGCAAGGATGCCCATTATCACAACTATTATTTAATATTCTAGAAATGCTAGCTGTATCAATAAGAAGAAGGAATAAGAATTAGCAATGAAGACAAAAACTATAACTCTTTGGCAGATGATATGATGGTACATTTAGAGCACCCTAGAGAATCAACTGAAAGAAAGCTGAGAAAAAGTTTTAAAAATTAAAACTTCAGCAAAATTTCAGGATATAAAATAAACCACAAATCATTCACATTTCTACATATTGCCAACAAAACACAGCAGGAAGAGATACAAGAGAAATTCTATTTAAAATTATTTCAGACACTATAAAATACTTGGAATGCACCTGCCAAGACAAACCCAGGTCCTATTTGAGTAGTTACAAAATGCTTTTCATACAACTGGAGAAATGTTAATTGCTCATGGGTAGGCTGAGCCAATATAATAAAAATAATAGTATTCAAATATTAAGATATTTATGTTGAAACACTAATGCATTGTTGGTGGAGTTGTGAACTGATCCAGTCATTTTGGAGAGCACTTTGGAACTATGCCCAAAGGGCTATAAAATGTGCATACTCTTTTGCCCAGCAATACCACTTCTAGGGCTGCATCCCAAAGAGATCATACAAATGGGAAAAGGGCCAACGTATACAAAAATACTCATAACAGGTCTTTTTGTGGTGGCAAAGAACTGGAAATTGAGGGGATGCCCATCAACTGGGGAATGAATGAAGAAGTTGTGGTATATGAATGCAATGGAATACTATTGAGCTATAAGAAATGATGTACAGGCAGACTTCAGAAAAACCTGTAAAGACTTATATGAACTAATGTTAAGTGAGGGGAGCAGAACCAGGAGAACGCTATATACAGTTAACAGTCATATTGTGTGATGACTTGCTTTGATAGACTTGATTCTTCTCAGCAATGCAAAGTTCTAAGACAACTCCAAAAGACTCATGATGGAAAATGCTCTCCACCCCCAGAAAAAGAATTACAGAGTCTGAATGCGGATTGAAGCATACGATTTGCTCTCTCTCTTTTTTGTTTTGTTTTGTCTTTCTCATGGTTCACTCCATTGGTTATAATTCTTCTTTTCTACATGACTTATATATAATGTATAGGTAGAACCTATAAATATAAATATAAATGTATAGGTAGAACCTATATCAGATTGCATGCTGTCTTAGGGAGAGGGGAGCGGAGGAAGAAGGAGAAAATGTAAAACTCAAAAGCTTGTGGAACTGAATGTTGTAAACTAAAAATTAATTAAAAATATTTATAGCAGCTCTTTTTGTGGTGCCAAAGAACTGGAAATTCTGGGGATGCCCATCAATTGGGGAATGGCAGAATAAGTTGGCCTATGATTGTGATGGAATACTACTGTGCTATAAGAAATGATGAGTTCTATGATCTTAGAAAAACATGGATATACTTGCATGGAATAATGAAGAACAAAATGAGCAGAACCAAGAGAATATTGTATATAGTAACAACAATATAGTTTTAAGAACAACTTTGAGTGACTAAGTCATTTTGACTATTAAAAATACCCAAATTAACTTTAAAGAACCTTAAAAGGAAGATGTTTATCTGCATCTAGGGAAAGAACTGATAAATAGAAGCATGTATAGAATGGTTTTATACACACACACACACACACATACACACACACATTTGTGTCTAACAGTAGCCATCTGTAAGGGAGAGGGGAGAGGAGGGAAGAAAAAAGTTACATGATAACTTTTATATTTAAAAAGAATAACAATATTGTAGATATGCAGCTTCATGTGCAAGCATCTTTTTTTATTCTACTGTTATGGAAATGCTTATTTAAGTTCAGAATAAAGTAAATAAAAATTTTACATACATTAATTTACTTATCCAGTACATACTAAGCAAACTACCAAAAATTATTTTATAGAATTAGAAAAAAGAGAATAACAAAGTTCATCTAGATTGAAGAACAAAAGGGTAAGAATATAAAGGTGATCAGTGAAAAAAAATGTGAAGGAAGGTGGCCTAGCAGTACTGGGTCTGGAACTATATTACAGAGGGGTAATCATCAACACAATTTTGGCTAAGAAATAGGGTGGTGGGTCAGTGGAATAGTTTAGGTACATAATACACAGAAGTAAATGATCATAATAACCTAGTATTTGATAAGCGTGAAGATCCAAGCTTTTAGGGCAAGAATTCACCATTTAAGAAATGGTGCTGGGAAAACTAGAAAGCAAATTGACTGCAGCTAGCCATAGACCAGCAATCTCATATTGTATGCCAAAAATAAGGTCAAAAAGGAGAAATTATTTAGATAAAGAGGGAGAAATCACAAGTAAATTAGGGGAGCATGAAAAAATTAACCCGACAGAAGCATGGATAAGGAGTTTATGACCACATGAGAGATAGATAAGATCATGGGAAGTAAAATGGATCATTTTGATTACATAAAATTAAAAAATTTTTGCACAAACAAAGCTAATGCAGCCAGAGAAAAGCAAGAAACTGGGGAGAAATTTTTACAGCAAGTTTCTCTGACTAAGGCCTCATTTCTCAAATATATAGGGAACTGAGTCAAATTTCTAAAAAGATGAACCATTCTCCAATTGATAAATGGTCAAAGGATATGAACAGTTTTCAGAAAAAATCAAAGCTATCAATAGTTACGTTAAGAATGTTCTAATTCGTGATTGATTAGAGAAATGTGAGTTAAAATAATTCTGAGATATCACCTCACACCTGTCAAACACTGGCTAGCATGACAGAAAAGGAAAAGGACAAATGCTGGAAGCAAAATAGAAAAATAGGGTCATTGATGTACTGTTGGTAGAGATGTGAACTGGTCCCACCATTGTGGAGAACAATTTGGAACTGTCCTAGCAATACCACTACTAGTTCTGTATGTGAAAGAGATCAAAGAAAATGAAAAAGGAACTCTTTGTCCCTTATTTCTCAGCCATGGAAGTTTCAGTCTATCCAAAGGAAGATTTGGGTTCCATCCGTGGCCTCATGTTTTGCTACCCGTCCCTGCTCAAGGCTGACAGTAAAAGGAAACAGAATAGCATTCAGAGTTTGGAGAACACTCTGACTTTTTAAGAATTTTTAGAATCCTGGCTTTGTTACTTCTACTTGTATGACCTTGGGTAAGTCACTGGGTTTCAGTTTGCTCATCAGTAAAATGAAGTGACTAAATTAGATGAACTCCAAGATTCTTTCCAGCTCTAAGTCTATAACCCAATGATCTCACTTAGATACATTTACTGAGAGGAAATTGCACTTAGTCTTTTTAATGACAAAAACATTTCCCTTCTCTTCCATTTACGTGAGAAGTGACCCCATTTGTCTCTTGGCAGTTCCCTGTAATTGGCCCTGATATCTCCACACGTTAACAGATGAATCTGTCAGTTTTGTGTCCTTTTTCTCCCCCACAAAGAGCTGTGTACCAACCAGTGCCACATGATATAAAAGCTGCATCTGCAACAACTTTGCCTCAGGACTCATGCCACTCACTGAGTGAATTCAAAAGACAACATGACAGAAGGTGCCAGGCTGATCTCCTGAGGGCTGACCCTGAACCCTGTCACCAGTGCATCTGTTCTGGGACACACATGGGTCATGTCCAACACAGTGGGCTGGCGAGATGGATCGGCATTGTCATGTAGCAGAGGCCCTGGGAGAAGGAAAGGCTGATCTGCTCCTCCGCCCCTCCTGTATGATCCACAGACCTGCTGGTTCATCTCAAGTCACCAAACACCAAAGAAAGGAATGCCAAAGGTCAGATCTGCTAAGAATAATGCAATCAATTTCTATAGCACCTTTAATAAAAATAAGCTGCAATGCCTTTTTTTCTCACACCACTTTTACTGACAATTAGCCTCACTAAAAACCAGACAGAGCAATGAAGAGAAGAATGATAGCAACCATTACTGCTCGGGTGTCTTTTGTCTGAGCTCAGAGTACATAGGTTTTTGTGATTAAATAGTCCTTATCTGGAGGAGGAAAAGAAAGTTTGAGTTAACAAAATAAGCATTAGCCTTAAAATGGTGAATTACCAGTAAAGTCTAATCTTATATAGAACCCCTTCTGCAGGAAGCTAAATTAAAACACTTTCCTGGTGCATTCTCTGGCATCCTCAGTACTTCTTAATGTTTAGTCAAATTAATAATAATACTTTACGTCTATGTAGCACTTTAATGTTTACAAAGCACTTTATAGCAGAATCATAGATTTACAACAGAAAAGTTACTTAAACGTCATCAAGTCTAATATTCATATTTTAACAGGTGAGGAAACTGAGACCCAGAGAGTTTAAGTGACTTGTACAAGGTCACATGGGTAGTAAAATGTTATAGCTAGAACTTACATACAAGTCTTTTGATTCTCTTGCAGCTAAATGGTATAAAGGTGATAAAGTAGATAGACTCCTCTTCCTGAGTTCAAATCTGGCCTCAGATACTTACTAGCTGTGTGACCTTGAACAAGTCACTTAACCTTGGTTGCCCCAGTTACCTCATCTGTAGAATGAGATGCAGAAATAAATGGCAAACTGCTCCACTGTTTTTGCCAAGAATATGCCAAATGAGGTCACAAAGAGTTGGACACAACTGAAGGAAAATTGACTTTTGATTCTACCTCCAATGTTCTTTCCACTATAATATCTTGCTTTAGATACCTCTTCCCAACAGCTCCTTGAGGTAATAGTACTTTGTGGGCATTATTATCTATACTATGCTGATAAGGGAACTGAGGCTCAGAGAGGTCAAGAGTCTTGTCCATGGTAGTACAGTTAGCAAGTATGAAATGTGGGATGGCACACACTTGTCTGAATCATACAGATAGAAAACCTCAAGTGATGTATAAATAATAATGGTGGGGGTGGGGGGGCTACATAGCACACTGAATAAAGCACCAGCCCTGAAATCAGGAGGACCTGAGTTCAAATCCGGCCTCAGACACTTAACACTTTCTAGCCTTGTGACCTTGGGCAAGTCACTTAACCCCAATTGACCCTCCAAAAAGATAATAATGGTAGTTAGCATTTATATAATGCTTTAAGGTTTGCAAAGCATTTCACACTTAGCTCATCTGAACCTCTTGATAACCCTTTTTATTTTCTCCATTTTACAGATGAGGAAACTGAGGCAAAGAGAGCCTCAATGCCTTGCCCAGAGTCACACAAGTAGTAAGTGGCTGAGGCAGGATTTTTACTTAGGTTAACTTCATTCCAAGTCAACATTCTAAGCACTGAATCACCTAGATGCCTAGATGGATACAGAGGTATGTACATGTTAGCTATTATGATTACCAATGTCTTGTGCTCGTTAGAGCCATTTATAGTATCTTCAGGCAGTACTTGCCGCAGCCAGCTTCCATTACAACTTCAGAATGCCCTATGCAGTTGTAAATCTAAGAAACACTTCTCTTGAGGATACTGGCAAAGTAAGATTATTAACTAAAGGCTAGCCAGACCACACAAGTCTGTCACCTGATTAAGAGAGATGATATGTTCTTTGCCAGCAGTCAGCCAGAGCAGAAATCAAAGAATATATATATGAAAATGAAATCCCCTCTAATGGCGTGGATCTTCTCTACTGAATTATGAAGAGGTACCCATATCTAATCTTCACATGTGTGTACATAAATAGGTTGAGTCTCTATGACACCCTCAAAGTGGTTTGGGTGGTAGCAGAATAACTGCTCAAATAACACTGGACTTGTACTCACAAGTTTCTGGATTGTAGTTAGAACCAACTAAGGGAATGTAGGGCTACAGACACCATGCAAATATCATTGAAGTAGCCCTTTACAAAGGGACCAGATGACTTTGTAATTTAGAACCAAAGAAATCATTGAATGTCAGAGCTGGAAGGGGCCTCAGAAATTACCTCATACAATTCCTTCATTTTGCAAATGGGCAACCTGAGACTGAGAGAAGTTAAGAGACTCACTCAAGGTGATGAAGTTAGTAAA
Organism: Pseudocheirus occidentalis; assembly: GCA_028646575.1. Classification (NCBI taxonomy): domain Eukaryota; kingdom Metazoa; phylum Chordata; class Mammalia; order Diprotodontia; family Pseudocheiridae; genus Pseudocheirus; species Pseudocheirus occidentalis. The sequence continues at coordinate 278,489,123 of CM053593.1, forward strand.
TAGCAGAGCCAGGTTAGCAATTCAGTTCTCCTGCCTCTTAGTCAAGTGACCTTTCTTTAAAAAAATTTTTTTGGCTTTTTGGAGGGGGAAGGCAGGGCAATTGGGGTTAAGTGACTTGCCCAAGGTCACATGGCTAGTAAGTGTTAAGTGTCTGAGGTCAAATTTGAACTCAGATCCTTCTGTCTCCAGGGCTGGTGATCTATTCACTGTGCCACCTAGCCAACCCTCAAGTGACCTTTCAATATGGAATACTGCTTCCCTTAAATTCTTAGCACAAGATGTGGAATCCCAGGGACTTTTACAGATTTAACTACTCCCTATACAAAAGAACTCATAGTACCAGGCCCTAACCCTATCCCTATTATCTCTATCCCTGTTTATACTAGATAGCTCAGTTGGTAGAAGATTAGATTTTAAATTTAAGGATCTAGTCTTCATATGCTTGTTTGGATGCGAGTTCCCATTTTGAGGCAGTGTATAACAGTCGATGGAGTTCAATAAATAATGGGTTCAAATTCTACCTCAGACACTTACCATTCTAGGTTTGAAGCCTAAGGAGGTGGCTGGGACAAGAGATGGAAGAGTTGGAAGGGAGGTCTACATACAGCAAGGCTATTTGGTATTCTGACTTACTTTCTCTGGGCAAATAGATGATCATACAAATTTTGATCCACTGAAAACTAAAACTCAGTTTAGGACAATGTGAATGGGAGTGACTGGGTTCTTGTACGCAGTATCTCCTGATTAATTCTCTGCAGGAAATTTGGAGTGGAGTACTACATTAACAGTCAGGAGACTTGGAGTTCTCATCCCAAATCTGCTGCAGACTTGATATTTTGATAATTTGTCTTACTTTTACCATAATGTAAAATGTGACACCTTTTGCTATTTTATCAACCTCTGGAATCAGAGGCACAATGAGAATTAATGTGGCCATGATATCAGATACACATTTTGAAGTCTTCAAAGAAGGTGATGAGGAAATATAGGCAGTATGGTAATTAGATTAATGGTAGATGCAAAATAACACTCATTAATCCCTATTCTGTAGGATCTCTCTGAAATAAATCTTGAGCACTGCTATCTGGACCTTGACAATAATTAATTTTCACCTTCTCTTTACCATTACCCCAAATCCTATATTTTTAGAGACTTGTTCATAGTGAATACTACATAAAGATTTGTGGAATTAATTGAATTCTGCCCTCTGTTGCCTTAGAAAATTGTATCATTCCCTTCCCACATCAATTCAACTATAGTTATCCCTTCTCTATTGTGGGGGCTAGGGGTATGGCACCCCCACTCCCGCTATTTGGAAAAATCTGTGTATTAAAAGATATTAAGGTATTTTAAAACATTAAAGATGGTATTAAATGATTGAAGTATTAAAAGATAAAACACACTGATATTATACAACACTATACCTATATTTTATGTACTTCTGAGTTTTCTAAATTTTTTCTGCGTCATCTGCTAGCCTTTGTATGTTGTCTGTGGGCTAGACCACACTATCATCAGATGGATTTAGGATTGGTTGAATGACTGGACTTTAAGAGTATTCCTTGATGGTATAATGTCAAGTTGGCAAAAGGGCTTCATTGGAATCCCCCAAGGATCTACATTTAACATTTTTATTGAATTCTTGAATAAAGCACAGATAGCATCTTTACCACATTTACAGATGGTACAAAGGGGAGAGGAATAGCTAACCCACTGGATGACAGCCAGCATCTTCATAGGCTACAATATTGGGCCAAATACAACTCTACAGAGAGCAGAATGCTGGATTTGGGTTAAGAAGACGTGGGTTCAAATTCTAGCTCTTCTAATTACTATCTCTGTGACTTTGGGCATATACCTATGAGCCTCAGCGTTTCCATATGTGAAATGAAAGGATTAGGCTACATATGCTCTTAGATCCCATCTATGATGCTCCAGCACAATCTATGAGCTAAAGCTCATATGCCTTATGCCCAAGAAGTTGCAGGGGAGGGAGGTGAGATTCAGTACTACATCTTTTATTGGCATCTTCCTCAAGTTATTGGCTAAAACCACTAACCATTTCCAGTGGAAATGGAGATACCATTTTACAACAGGAAGAAACAAAACAAAACAAAAACTGACTCTGGAATTGGATCTGGGTTAAAATCCTCCTAATTTCTGCCTGTGTAATTTTGTACAAGAAACTTAACCTTCCTGGGACTCAGTTTTCTTATCTGTAAAATGATGGAGATGGACTACATGACTCCTCAAATCCTTTACAATTCTAAAGCTATGATCCCTTGGTCCATTGTTCTCAGTTGGCTTGGGAAAGTTCCATGGAGTCAGATTTTATACAAAGTTCTGTCTACAAGGTCTCTACAAGCTACAACAGCGGAGCTAAAGATGGTATCTGGCCAATGCATTGAAACAATGTTAAAACTTCTTTAAGTGCCTGCAGATGGATGTTGTTGACAATCGATTGTGTCCAATTCTTTGTGACCTTGAGGATCAAAGCACTCCAATATTGTCCATGTGGTTTTCTTGGCTAAGAGACTGGAGTGGTTTGTCATCTTCTTCAGTGGATTAAGGCAAAAAGAAGTTAAGTGACTTGCCCAGGGTCACATAGCTAGTAAATGTTTGAAACCACATTTGAACTCGGGTCTTCACTACTCTAAGGCCAGTGCTCTATCCATTGAGGTACCAAGCTGCCCCTAGCTATTCACAATAGCAAACTTTAATAATATTGTCGTCTTCTGCCATCAGGTACAAGACCACATGCATGAGTTATGTGAGACTTGCCATGGCTCCTCCAAAATGCACTGTACTTCAAACCATAGAAATGTTCTTTCTGCCAGGCATAGTGGTGGTTTCTACATTTCATGTCATATTCTAAAAACTTTAAATAGACAAAGAATTCAACATAGCCATTTAGGATTGGAGTTGTTACCTTTAGTGAGGAAGTTGCCACAGCAAGTGGAGAATAGTAACTCATGTACAAATCATACCAAATTTGCGGGTCACCTCACACAGATATTATAGAAAAGAACTAATTACTTCTGACCAGCAGGAATGGGGCAATTTCAGGAAGTGAAGAGAAGGCATTAATGGTAGCTCTGTGGCTGCAACATGCCAGACACTAACTTTACTCACTGGTTCTGTCTCAGAAAGGTGATGCTTTGGAGAGGATAGAGCACCAAATTTGAAGTTAGAAAAAGCTAGTTTTGAATCCCACCTCTGACACCTAAAGACACCTAGGTGGAACAGCGGATAGTGCACTGGGGATCAATTCAAATCTACCTTCAGATACTTACAGGCTGTCTGACCCTGGGCAAGTCATTTAACTACTGTCTGCCTCAGTTTCCTTAACTATAAAATGGGAATCATAATAGCACTTACCTTACAGGGTTGTAATATAAGCTCCCTGAGGACAGAAACTATTTCTACTTTGTATTCCTCATACAATCCTGCCAGGCCCATAGTAAGAGTGTGTATTGATTGTTTAATTAGAAGATGAAGTGCCTCTCTATTTGAAAATCATTTAGCAATTAGTGACATGTTACATCTGATATCTGATATTGAGAAGAAAATTATAATTTCATAAACAGAGTACTCCTGTGACCAACCCCAAGATCTGGCCTGAAGGGCCTGATGCCCAGGGATGGCCATGATGAAGGAAACATAAGTTTCAGCAACTCTTCCAAGAATCTTTTGTTTTTCTTATCATCATGTGTAACCTGCTCTGTTATTTTTCTACTCCTGCCCCAGGCTAAGAATGTTCTAATGGAACCCTTATCCTGTAAGTTGGAACCAAAGGAACTGATGGACAGAGTTGGAACACAGTCATTGTTTATTCCTGGAGTGCACGTGACCATATGCATAGAGGCAAGAGAGGTAGAGAGAAAGGAAAGTGCAGGTGCTGGCTTTGTGCAGTCACCCTTTGGAATTCTGGTCTGGTGAGAGCCTGGTGTAATGAAAGGAATGCTGGACTTAAGTTAAGAAGTTAAGTTTGAATCTTGCCTCCAACATTTAATAACTGTGGGACCATGGACAAATCATTTATCTGCTTTGAACCACACTTTCCTGGGTCTGACAAAGATACCCAGTTAGTACCACATATTTCTATTGAGGATCTCATTCCTTTCCATTTTTCCAATGGAGTTAAATTAGAAAAAGTACTAGAAGTCACTATCCTACTATTTTCTTATATATAATATCCTAAGAACTATTACACAGGTAAGTAAAAGAATTAAATTTTAAAATGAACTAAAATAAATACTAAAATACTAAAATAAATCTATTTTTCTTCCTTCTACCACATCCCATTGGGGAAAAAGAAAAAGAAATTCCTTTTAACAAATATGCACAGTCAAGCAGACTAAATTCTCTATTTGATTATATTATATCTGCCTGCCTGCCTGCCTGCCTGCCTGTCTGTCTGACTGTCTGTCTGCCTGCCTGCCTGTCTGCCTGTCTATCTATCTGATTTTTCATCCTAACTCTATCATCTCTCAATCAGGGAGAGATAGCATATAGTCCTCTGGAATCATGGAGGGTCATTGAATTGATTGGTGTTCCTACTGCTTTCAAAGTTGTTTGTTTTCAGTGGTTGTTGTTATTGTAAAAATTGTTTTGGTTCTATTCATTTCATTTTGCATCAGTTTATATAAATCTTCAAAATTATCCAAGGAAACAGATGATTTCAAAGATATATGGAAAGAGTTATATGAACTGATGCAGAGTGAAATGAGTGAACCAGGATAATTTATACCATGACATCAATATAATAAAATAGTTGGTTTTTGTAATTGAAACAAAGCATTGAGATATAAGCTTAAATTCTGTAGAAGATAGAAAAAAGTATGAGAGGCAGTTCTGTAAGTATGCCTGATGGTAGGTATAATTTCTATTTCTTCCTGTTCATACATGGTTTTGATTTCTTTTTGCTATGTCTATATTTTGAGAGCTTTAAAATATTTGTTCTCATCTTTTTCTATGAAGTTCAGATAGAAATGACCTTGGGATCTAAATCTATTTATCCATCCAAATCTGTTATTGTCTACCACAAAGTTCCAAAAGTGTGTATTGTATAATATTCTATAAGTATTAACTGCTTCAAATATGTTCTTCTCATTGGGCTTTGATTTCAAGATGCCGGTAAGTCACTTCACATATACAGCCATGGCTGTGATAGTATTATTCATGTTATTATTCATAAAAACTATCAGCTTATATTAAAAGGTAGGTTTCTGTGGCAGATGGTCACCAGTAATACGAAATTGGCCAATACAATTTTGCAATAGCAGAGTGAATAATTATACTTCCAGAGCAAGTAAAAGTTTGGAAGGGCACTCTAATACAGAAAGTCTAGGTTGAGGAAGGAAAGAAGGGAGCAAGGAAGGAAAGTAGAAAGGTAGAACAAAGGTAGAAAGAAGGAAAATCAGAAGAAATAAGAAATAAGATATTCCTATTCCCTATTTTACAGTTGAGGAAAGCAGAAGTTAAGTGATTTTCCCAGGGTCCACATCCTAGTAAGCATCTGAGGCTAGATTTGAACTCAGGTCTTGACTCCAGTCCCAGAACTCTATTTGTGCCACTTAAAGCTACTCTTGAAATTCTTTCAGAGTTTGTCTTTGAATATATAGGTTCCCTTTGACTCTGTGAGTTATATATCATGATTAAGAGGATACATGCATGGAATGCTTGGCATATCTTATATTCTTTGGAAAAAATGACCTCTGCCATGTCATACGTTTGCCTGTCCAGGGTTATAGAAACAAGCAGTGGAGAGTCTACAGCATTGTAGTCATCAAGGTAAAGTAAACAAGGGGAAAAAGCGTCAGATGCGGCTGGGTACAGTGTATCATTAACAGCCAACTGGGATCTGCCTTTTTCCCCCTTTTGGTTCCAGAGGCTTGGGCTTCGGCAAGAAGATTCCTTGGTCACAAACTCCAAACTTCAAGCACAGTGTAATATATTTCCCTTAAGGTAGAGATTATTCTGCTTTTGTTTTGTCTTTGTAGCCCCAGAACCCAACACAGTGCCTTGTACTTAGGAGATATGTAATGTTTGTTGAATTGATTTGAAATAAACAGTGTAAGGGCATAAATCCTTTTTGTCTCTTTTCTATATTCTTGCTCTGGTTTGTATATGCTTTAGAATATTTTTATATTAGAATCAAATATTTCATAAAAAGAAGTTATCTGGCATTCTGGTATTCTTTTGAGCTAATATTTCTCCGAAAGTAATCAGGGTATATTTTAAACCTGTGGGTTTGATGAATATGCTTCCTGTCTTTAAGGATAAATCTGTGCATTTGAGATATACTGGGCCCAATATGAAAAAGATATGCTATTGCCAAATTTAAAAAAAAATTCTATTTTAGACACTTTAGTTTTGGAGAAACTAGAGGAACAGATTCAGTAATACTCTGAGCTCACACGAGTTTTCTAATATATATAAAAATCAGTTGCTTGTACCAGGCCATCACATTCTACCATCAAATACAAGCTTGAAAAGTGGGGAAACTATTGGCTCCTATGAACCCAAGTTCTCCTGAATTTATAAAAATAATTAACCACATAGAATATGGATGGTATATCTTTCAAAACATCATGTTTTTCTACATCTATCAATCCATCAACTGTTTACTTTCTTTTGTAGAGTAAGAAAAATCTGCCTGTCATTTCTGAACATGGCCACATGTCTGAAAGGAGCTTGTCAGCCTGATTCCTGTTATGACAAGAATCTATTCTGAAAGACTCATGCAACTCTCTTACCCTTCATGGACCACCATTGTCTGGATGACTTTGTTGCCTAGCAACACGTCCCATCTTTTCTGTTCAGGCAAATAACCTTTAATGTGCATTTGAAAGTACTTCTTTCGTCTCTCTTTCATTATTAAAAATTGGGGGAAATGCCCTTTTATCATATGCATGCTAAATTACCTCTATTTTTTCTAGAGATATAAGACAGCATAGGAAAATTCAATGTGCTATTCTCAGAGCTTTTCTTCCTCATCTGCCTCAATACCTGGCTGTCTAGCCAAATATAGAATCCCTGAGGAACAGAACACATCTAAGTGCCAAGTCACAAAGTGGTTGTCAGCTTATTTCTTCCCCCAACTTCTAAATGAACTATGTCTCAAAGTCTGCTTTCAGAATTCCAGAGCTGTTCAATAGTTTGGCTTGATGTTATTCTCCTTTCAAAAGCTTCCAAGAGAATGATGGTCCTATACCAAGCATACATAAAGAAAGGTGCCATGACAGAGACTATTCACCAAGACTGAAGTAAGTTCCAGTTAGTCCATTATGATAAATAAAGGTAATTTTGGTGGGTTTAGGTGAGTAAAGTCCAGTGACAACAAGGCATCTATTCATAAAGAGGAACATTTCCTTCTCCCTACTTTGCTCCTGCCCTACTCCGGATGGCAAATGGTGGCTTCTAATTTTTCCCATAATATCTAGGTGCTCAAATGATACAGTGTTTGGAGAAAGAAAGAAAGAATTCTAATCATTTCCACTTATGGTTTTGTCTTCTTCCTTCTAGACTGTAAACTCCTTGAAGCTACTGGCTATGTCTTATTTCAGCAATGTATTTCCAGTGCCTAACACTTTATCTTGTTCCTATTAGGAATTTTATTTATTTTTAATTTATGGAAAAAACCAAGCATTTCCATAACAGGATACACTAAAAGATGATTGCATATGAAACTGCAAATCTATTATGAACAACTTGCTTTTCTTTTAAAATATATTGCCATGTTACATGTAAATGTCTTTTTTCCCCTTTTTTTCTCCTCCTCCCCCCTCTTTGCATTTAATTTTCTTGTCTTTCTATTTAGAGGTAATTTCTCTTGTCAGTACTCTGATATCATCTCTCTTAGACGCTCATTTTATTTTTAATTAAAAATTTTTAGCATTGCCTTTTGTTTTCATGCTGAGTTCATTCCTTCCTTTTCCCTCTCCCACTGAACTTTCCCTTGCAACAAGGGAAAAACATTTAAGCAAAACCAACTGATAGAGCATACTTCATTTTGCATCTGTAGACCCCACTTTTCTATTGAGAGCAGAGTATTTCATTATGGGTTATCTGCTTATAAATAGTTTTGAGTAGCTTATTTAATTTCATAATGTGATTATTGATGTACATGCTTTGTTCTCCTTTACTCCTTTAGATGATAAGCTCTATGAGGGCAGGGACTATATAGTCTTTAATTTCTGAATCCCTGGCACCTCGCATAGTACACTGACCACTGTTATTGTTGTTGCTAGGTTGTTTCAATCTTGTCCAATTCTTGGTGACCGTTTTTGGGGGGTTTTATTGGCAAAGATATTAGAGTGTTTCTCCTCCAACTCATTTTCCAGATGAAGAATCTGAGGCAAACAGGATTAAGTAACTTGTCCAGGGTCACACAGCTAGTAAGTATCTGAGCCTGGATTTAAATTCAGGTCCCCTTGACTCAGGTTCTGGTGCTTTTTCTACTGTGCCAACTAGAATTGGACATAGTAGGTTCTTGTTAAATTGAATTACTTTGAAGAAAGCATAGTCTTTACCTTCCCCCTAAATCTTTCAGATAAAACAAAAGGGAAAGGTATATGAAGTCCTGTGTTATTCCAGCATGTCTGATTAGAGATTCTAGAATTTAACCAAACACAATGCATCCTAGAAGATCTTTTGAAAGTGACACCAAAAGTTTTAAATTTATTTGTCTACCATTCAAGTTTAGTGTATTATATATGACATAGTTTAAGATTTCTTCCTTGATGCTTCCAGGTTCTCTGGGTACAAGATGTTTGCAAAATTCAGGTCAAGAGGATAAATGAGTCAATATTTATTATGTATACACAATGTACCATGTAGTTTGCTTAAAATAGAACATAAGCTCCTTGAAGGTGGAGACTTTTTTCTTTGTATTTTTAATACAGTAACTGCACGTGGTAAGCATTTAATAAATGTGCTTAAATGAAATTGAATAAAGAATCGTCTACAATATCCTGTACTATCCCACATGGCTTCCAAGGATCTCTTCATTGTTTATCCTTCACTTTGCCCTTTTCAATCCTCAGCAGCAAGCTCTTCAAAGTTAGTATTCATTCAATACAGTCATTTTTGAGTGAATGAATTATTCATTCTTCAAAATGGATTTGTGATCTCATTAACATGGGTACTTTCACTGGTAAATACAGAATGCAACCCAGCAATACCTGTCCATCTCTGTGTGAATATCATCTGTCTTCTCCCAAGTTTGACATAGGCATTGACCCAATAGCCTGAGGACTTTCCTTAAATTCTCTTGGCTTTGCTATGGAAAATGTGAGATGTGTATGAGTATCTGTTGCTCTTACTATATTACTGGTCCATCTTTTTCTGTTCACACATTCTTCCCTCCCACCCCCATCGTCTTTTGCTCCACTTCTCCAGGATAATTCTTTGTAATGTGTCATGTCCACCATGTGCCTCTCTATTGATCTTTGGGTAATCCTCAACTTTATTTTATCAGTCCATCATGTTCTATGACTCAGAGTAGAAATAAAAAAAACAAATCCCGGTTGGCTTTCTGGTGCCAAAACTGTTTCATTTACTCTTTCAAGGCTGTGATTCCCAAGGTTGCTCAGAAACAGCTCAAGGAATGCCAGCTTTGAGTATCCTTGCTCAGACTACAGGCTCCTGCTTCCCAAGTGGCTGCCTAAGAGACATGTGACCCCAGAACTCAATCAATGAAGTGTGATATTTCATGACAGGGTTTCTTCCATTTCTTTGGAAAATGACCCACAAAGGAAAAGATTTATTAACATCATTGGTTTACAAAGAAATCAATCTTGTTTTCTGGAAGTACAATTATGACAGCTGTAGGATGGTGATGGAAGATGTAGGGTCTCTGTGTAAGTGTTTATAAAGAACCCTTGCATTGCATAGGATGGACTTATTTTCCCTTATAGAAGATATTCTTCTTACTGTGCAAAATTACTGTAAAGCAGGGGGTCCTTAGCTGAGCTTTGTGAACATAAAAAATATTTTGATAGCTATAATTCAATATGATTAGTTTCCTTTGTAATCCTATATGTTTTATTTCATGCAGTTAAAAGCCCTAATCTGAGTAGTATATAGTTTTTACCAGACACACACACACACACACACACACACACACACACCCCCCCCACACACACACAGGTTAAGAACTTCCAGTTTAAATTATCCCTAAGACTTCCATCTCTATTCTACTACCAATAATAATAGTTAGCATTTACATAGCATTTTAAGGTTTATAAATCACTTTTTGTATCAGTTGATCCTCACAATGTATAAAGGAGTTACTATTACTGGAGAAACTGAGGCCCACAGAGGTTAGGCGACTTAGCTAGGGTCACACAGCTATTATGTGTCTGAGACAGGATTCAAATTCAGATCTTCCTGACTCCATGTTTCATGCTCTATTCAGTGTACCACCTATTAGATTCCACCATTAGATGCAGTCGGGACCTGAAGTGAGGAAAACTTAGGTTCAAATCCCGTCTTAGATAACTATTAGCTATGTGAGTCCAGGCAAGTCATTTAAGCCTTTTGTGCTACACTTTTCTATCTGTAGAATGAAGGGGTTGAATTCAGCTTTTAATGTCCTTTCTAGATCTGTATCAATGACCCCATAATCTAAAAGTAACTCGATACAGCAGTCATTTCTGCTGTGTTCTACAGATTCTACTCTATTATATTTTAATCAACACACTCAAATAACTGTGGGACAAAACATCAAACCACCAACCAGAGTTTCTAAGAGCATTCTACATGAACTTCTCTTATTCTGTGTGCATTCAAGTTAAAGTCCCAAATCCATGAGCCACTATGTACCCAGGGCAGCAGGTGGTGAAAGAAATAGTTAAGACTCGATTTGAGGCAAAAAGCCAAACCCCTCTTCCATTCTCTACCCCCACCACTCAAGACCACTTTGCCTCTGAGGGATCGACCACAGTGATAACAATAGGAGACCAACCTTATGCTTTATGCCAGCACTGCCACACTGCTGCTGCTTCTTAGTGGCTAACTCCACATTTGGGGCCTGTTCCAGTTCCAAGTGATGGTGTGCAAGGCATGCCCTGCTGCTGCTGCTCATCTTTCATTATGAAAATGGGAAAGTCTGACTAGCTGCCAGCCAGGCCATGCAAAGAACCCTTGGCTCCAAACCTTCCTGAACCTCAGGTGGCAGCTGAGCTGTAGAAAGTTCACAGATGAATCACTGCCAAAAGAACACCCATCCCTGAAGAGGTGGGGGTAGGGTAAGAGTGAAGGGGAAACAGTGTCACCCATCTGCCCTACCTCTATACTCCAAAATAACCATCCTAAACCTTTCAAACAGAGCAAACCTGAAAAGGCACTCTAGGCTATTTTGAAGATGTGAATCTTTAAAGAAAAACAACTCTCTTTTTGGTTTGCTGTAATTTAGCTTGCATTTCTACCCTGGTACCCTCAAAAATTCCAATGGATTTTAGGATCTCTTGAATTTTGCAGGTCCCTTCATTGTCCAACCAATTTTCCTGATATTGGGAGGTTGCTGATGGATTTCTGTCTTTCCATCTGTCTTCCTTTGCTCTTGCCACATGATAGTTAGTTCCTTGATATCATCCTTTAATCCTGTTCTTCTTTGGAATTCCTTGTTCCATCAGTCAATAACATTTATTAAGCACCTACTATGCGCCAGGCTAGAGAAGGCAATGACAAACCACTCCATTATCTTTGCCAAGTTAACCCCATGGACAGTACTGGTATGCAATGGCCCACAGGGTCATGAAGAGTCAGACATGATTGAAGGACTGAACAACAACATGTTACCAGGCACTGTGCGTGTTAAGTGCTGGGAATACAGAAAGAGGCAAAAGGCAGTCCTTGCCCTCAATGAGCCCACAACCTAATGGAGGAGACAACATGTAAGCAATAGATATAGAAAGTGAACAATATACAAGAATACAAGTCATTCCCCAATTCATAAATGGTCAAAGAATATGAACAGGAAATTTACAGAGGTAGAAATTAAAGATATCTTTAAGCATATGGAAAAATTCTCTAAATCACTATTGATATGAGAAATGTAAATGAAAACAACTTTGAGGTACCACATCTCACCAGTCAGATTGGCTAAGATGACAAAACAGGAAAATGACAAGTGCTGGAGAGGATGTGGAAAAATTGGAACTCTAACGCATTGTTGGTGTAG
>CM053593.1:278501809-278517803 GCA_028646575.1 Pseudocheirus occidentalis
TACGCTTCGACGTATTGTTTCCTCCGTAAATTGGGACAAAGAAAACGGGACTGCATTGTGTGTTCTAACAGGAAAACACCTGGTGGCAGGCGTCAAACCACTTATTACTGTCAAACGTGCACTAACCAGCCTGCAATGCATATTGGGGAGTGTTTCAAAACTTATCATACTGTACAAAATTATAAACAATAAAATATTGTTTTTTTTTGCAAATATACAGTCCTCAATGTCACCCAATTCATATAAGTCCAATATCATTATAATACGTTACTTGGTTCCAAAATTATACTAAATAATACGAGGGTCTGTAAATGCCCGTTTTCGCTGCAAGGTAGCGTTGAGTAGCTGCTAGCCAATGTCCAGAATGGTTCGGAGAGCAAAGGGTTAAGTTTTAGTAGTTTAAAACAGTATGAAGACTTTTTTGATCACCCCATAAAATGGAACCATCACCTTTCCTATGCTTAAATCAATTGAAGAAAGGCCAAGAGAGGGGTGGGAAACCTGCGCCATTGAGGCTACATGTGGCCCTCTAGGTCCTCAAGTGTGGCTCTGTGACTGAATCTAAACTTCACAGGACAAATTCCTTTCTTAAGGGGACTTGAGGACCTAGAGGGCCACACGTGGCCTCAAGGCTGCAGGTTCCCCACCCCTGGCACAGTTGCCCTACATGGTAGAGATAAAACTAACCCGGGATTAAACATCTTCTATGAGTGATCTACATCAGGTTAAATGAGATTTGGCTATATGAATGATTCATGTATATTCATATAAAAGTCATAGTTTAAATGCTTCTGACATTTATTTAAAAGGTGATACACCAAAAAGTCTTCACAGTCTTATATTTCAATGAAATCATTATAACTCTCCCCCCTTCCCAGCAAATGGAGATGGAGGGGGAGGGTCAGAAAAAGATCTCTCTGTGAACACAAACTCAGACATATCTCTATCTATATATCAGAGTTGGAATGGACCTGAGAGACCATGTACCTAACCTAAAATTCTCTCTACAATACCCAATAAGTACTCATTTAACATTTGCTCTGGTGAGGGGAAAGCCACAACCTCTTGAAGCAATTCCACTTTTGGAAAGCTCTAACCATTCTTTGCTTCAAGACAAAATATATCTTTCCATATCTTCCAACCGTTGTTCTTAATTCTGTTCTTGAGGACAAAAAGAAGTCTAATCTACCTGAGAAGACAACTTTCAAGTCTTTATCCGAGGTAATTTCTTCTCTAAGATTGATTGTCTCCAACCAACCAAATGGCCTGGTCTCTAGTACCATAACTGTGATGGCTAATATCTTCTAGACCTGTTCTAGCTCTTTGCATTCAACTTTGGTTGTCACATTTTGGGAAGGATTACAGTAATTTAAGTGTGATTCTATTCCTTCTATGATATTACCTCTTGCTTCCAATAGAGTTTTTTAAAAAATATATATTTTCTTATCCTTAGAATTCATCACCAGCTTTCATTTCATTTGACACTGTTCTTAAAAGGCTATTATAATTTTGTTTTCATCCTCTGCTACCTACCCTTGCCTCCACCTTCTCTATGTGCTTTTTTTTTCAACTTAAGTTAGCCAATCAGTTCCATGTATAGCTCTACTGGTCTCATCAGAAAGGTCTCCTGTACATGCATATTTCTGTTAGTCATCTTAGTGTCTGTCTGTTTCTGTCTCTCTTTGAACATGCATACACTCATATAGTATATACATATATATGCTAAAAGTATATATTTATGGAAGAGAGAAATGGAACATTGAAATATCTGATAGTTTGACTTTTTATAATTTTGGATCTAAGGTAAACAGAATGAAAATACCATCTGGTAGACAACATGCAAAAAAATCAGTGTTTTAATTTTATACATTTAAAAATTGTTAGCTCCAACTATTATGGAAATGATGGTGCCCAAATAAAAACAATTCATGCCAAAGCAAGTTTTCCAAAAATAAAGAATTCTAGGAACATGTAATATGATGCATATTATAATATCAATACATTTTAGTATGGGGGAAAAAGTATCTAGAATTCAAGACAGGGCAATTAAGCATCTTTCAAATGAAGGAAAAATTCAATGCAGTCAGATAGTCAGTAAACATTTATAAAAATTACCTGCCACATGCCAGGCACTGTACTGAACACAGAAGGTATATATAAAGAAAGACAGAAGACAGTCCCTGATTTCAAGGAGTTCAGTCTAATTGGGGACACAACTTGAAAACAACTGCATTCAGAACAGCTACATACAAATAAATTGTAAATAATCAACAGAGGGAAAGAACTAGGATTAAGAGTGATAATGAAAGGTTCTTGTAGGAGGTGGGGTTTTAGAAGCTAGGGAAGCCAGGAGTTTGAGATGAGGAGGGAGAACTTTGTAGGAATGAGAATTCAAATATTCTATCTTCTTCACTTTGCGGTCCTGTTTATAACTATGAACTTTAGGCACTTAACAGGAAAAAAATACATAAATATTCCTTGGAGTGGGAAGTTAAGTGCTTGTTGGTAAGTACCTTGAAAAAATATATGGTTCATTGCAGAATCATTCTTTTCACTCTCTCAACCATTCTAGGAAATCCTGGTTCAGTGGAGAGAGGAAGAAAGTGTTACAAAATGCTGAGATAAAAATTGTCCAAGATAGCAAAAGAATAAAGGAAACTTGCTTATAAAGGATCAACTTCTTTTAGAAGTTATTTTTAATATTGTCAAGACAATCATATAATTAGTACTACTGTACTAATAAAGTACAATATCGTATATATAGTACAAATAATATGAGTATAGCATTTAATTTAGTTTCAGATTTCTAGAGGGTTGTGGAAACATTCATTCATTCAACAAACAATTATTAAACACATATAATCAAGGCTGAAAGGTGGCACGACAATGATGAATAAGACAGACTTCCTGTTGCCCCAAACACAACATATTTAAAACAAACTCATCATCTTCTTTTGTAAATCTGTCCTCTAATTTCTCCAGTTTTAGTAAGAAGCTCATCACCAAGTAAGTTGGTTATTTGATCAAAAATTATCTGGCCATAGTGACCCATGAGACTACTTTACAGTCCCATATCCCCATGGTACCAACTGCCTGGTGAACATTCCACCTGAATGTCCCACTAGAATTTCAAATTCAAATTGCCCCCAAAGTACTCATTTCCCCCCTTTCAACAGCCCTCTTTTGCTTAAAGTCATCACCATCCTTCCAGGCCCCCAGCTCATAACCGCAAACTTCATTCTAAGTTCATTTTCTTGCCCAAGAGTTGCCATTCAATATCTGTCACCTCCACCTCCTTTCTTCCATCCATACTGCCTCAAGTCAGATCCTCCAACCCAATATAACAAATATGTATTAAATATTTACTATATGCAAGATACTGTGAATAGATGCTGATGATACAGACTGCCCTGGAGAAGCTTACACTCTGCTGGGGAGGTGGGAAGATACTATATTATTGGAAAACCTTCCCAGTTAGTCTCCCTACATTTGACTGGTCTCTTAGAAATATTAATTGGGCACATGTATGAAGGATGAATTAGAAATGTAAAGAATGGAAGTAGATGTCCCTGTGCCTCACTGTCATTTTAAGACTTCCTCTTTCCTATTATCCTCTTTTGAAGTTCATTCAATCCATATTTATCACTTAATTACAATTCTGGTAACTGTTACCTATGGGCCTCCAAAATCTCCTTCCTTTCTCAATGACTTCAGTGCCTAGTTTATATGTTTATAGTTTTATAGTTGATATGATAGTACCTATCATCTTTCTGTTCTCTCCAACAACTGTGCTCATTCTAGGAGACTTTTATATTCATACTTATATCCCCTCAAATAACCCAACCTCCCACTTCTTCAAACTATTCATTTCCCACAACCTACTCCTCTTGACAAAGATGGTCATATTCTTGATCTTACGATCAAACACAAGTGTTCTACTTCCAGGTTTATGAATTCTGAAATTGTTTTTATATAGTCATAATCTTTTGTCATTCCACCTTCCCTCTAGCCTTAAATCCCCACAGTTACTACCAATACTACTTCTCTTGAGTCCTTTTCTCTCTTATTCTATTACTGATCTTGCCCTACCAACCACCATACTGGTATTACTCTCACCATTCATTGACTTGACTTCTATTCATTGATTGCTAAATGAAGCTAGAGAAAAATCACAAAACCATAATTACTATGTCCAATATAAATTTACATTACATAATTTAGACTGGGTCCTCACTGTGGTGAGGGCAGTCCTTTCACATATGTCTTAATTAATTTTACTATCCTACTCACTACAGTAGTTTATCCAAAAAAATTTTATCCCTCCTCAAATCTCCCATCACCCATTACCTCTCATTCTCAGCTGAGAACCTTGCTTCATATTTTACTGAAAAAAGAGATATGTCATCAAGAGTTCCTTCTTCTCTCCTCTTCATCTCATAAAAAGATGCTCTCCTCTCCCTTTCTCCCTCCTTTACCCCATCTCATATGAAAAGATAGACCTCGAGAAAGCTAATACCTCTCTCTTCACATATGATCCCATCCCATCCTATTTTAGTAGATTGCCCCACTTTCATCCCCATTCTCTTTTTTATGGGTTTTAAAAATTTACCATTTCTTAATTTTAACATTCTTTTCTTTTTAAATTTTGTGTTCCAAATTCACTCCCTCCCACTGAGGAGGTAAACAATATGATATCAGTTATACACATGAAATAACACAAAATATTTTTCCATGTTAGCCATATTGCAAAAAAGCAAAAAAATTAAATAAAGGGAGAAAATTATACTTCAGGTTGCACTCAATTAATCAGTTCTCTCTCTGGAGGAGTAAAACACTTTTTCATCATCAGTTCTCTGGAATTGTCTTGGATCATTGATCAAAGTAGATAAGTCTTTCACAGTTGCTCATTATTGCAACATTGCCATTACTGTGCATAATGATCTCCCAATTCTTTTCATTTCACTTTGCATCAGTTCATGTATATCTCTCTATTTACCACTGTATTACTAATATTCAATATCTACCTCTTCAATGACTCATTCTCCACTGTCTACAGACATGCCCATGTCTCCCCCATCCTCAACAAGACCTCACTTAATCTCTTCATCTATACTAGCTATTATACTATATCTTAGCTCCATTTTGTGGATAAACTCCTTCAGAAGGTCATTTATAATTGGTGCCTCTACTTTCTTTCCTCCCTGCAGCCTGACTTCTGACCTCATCATTCAACTGAAACTGCTCTCTATAGGCCACCATTGATCTCTTAATTACCAAATCTAATGGTCTTTTCTCAGTCCCCATCTATCTTGATTTCTCTGCAGCCTCTAACACTGTATAACTAGAAGATATTGTTTTAGTATTTCTCTCACTGTTTTTAGTTGGAAATAACTAGCAATAGAATCACTCTATTGCTTTTTCATAATACTGCTCTTTGTTTTCCTTCCATCTTTCTAAGTACTGCTCAGTCTCCTTTGTTGGATCTTCAACTAGTTCATGCCTGTTACCTGTGGTTATCACCCCAAAGCTCTGTTCTTGACAATTTTCTCTTTTCCCCTTTATGCTGTCTCATCTGGTGATCCCAACAGACCCCATGGATTTAATTGTCATCTATATGCATATGATTCTAAAATCTCTTTATGCAGCTCTGACATATTTTCTGACCTCCTTTCTCACATCTCCAACCACTTATTGGTCATTTGGAACTAGATGTCTTTTGGCATCTCAACACATCCAAAATAGAACTGCTTATCTTCCCCTTATAGCATGCCTCTATTCGTAACTTCCCTGTTACTATCAAGAGCACCAAGCTCAAAACCTCAGTGTCATCCTCAAGTCCTCATTCTTTCTCCTGCCAAGTCCTGTTGATCTTAACTTTGTAAAATCTCTCTCCTGTGCTCCTTTTCCTGCTTTCCCCAAGACAGAATTACTTGGTATGATGCTGCAGAGAGACCCAACCTTGATACCCATTGTCAGAACCTTCTGAGCTACCGTGTGGCATTGAGGCTGCCAGACTCCACTCCTGCCAGTCCACAACAACTGATGTTCAAACAAGACCCATGCTCAAAATGTTTCCACCTTGGAAAGCTCTTCCAGTGGTTGCATCCTATTGGCATAACCTTTGAGAACCAATGGTCACCTCTACACTGCAATGAGACATGAGCATAGGATGGCATATTAAAAAGACAGAAAACTAAACCATTGAAAGATTTCAATAACCTTCCTATAAAAACAGAATAAACAGATAGTAGGTTTGACATTGGAATACAATTTTTTTCTTTAATTTCTTACTTCATATATCTTAGCTATGATGTCTGGTTAGACAGATTCAAAATTCCTTGAACCTGATTCCATATCAGTTTCTTTCTGAAGATAAACACTGTCTTTGGCACTAATAAAAATGACATAAAGATCAGGAAAACAAAGATATAAAAGCCCCCAAACTCTATAAACTATAGTTATGGGCAGAATGTGCTTGATTTACTAACCTGAACCATGCAGTGGCCTGATTCCTAATTTTATCAGGACTATTACATGAAGGAAAAAACCCTTAGGAGATGAAAATTTACACATCTCCTTCACCCTTTCTCCCCCATGACCTGTTTCCTAAGCAAAGGGAAAAGTGTAAAGTAGTTGAGTGCTTTTTCAATTTTTTTTTTTGCATGGAGATTCAGATGGAGTTCTACACAGAGTCAGGTGCCCTAGTTTACATGATGCCCCAAAGCATTATTACTGATGTCATTTATGGGATGACAAGCTGTGTCCCTTGCAATAAAGCATGGTGATGCTGTGGTAGTATTAATAGCCCTACTAATTACCCTACTATAAAAAGTTTATGGCCAGTATAAATTTCCACACTATTACTCTGGTACTGTGGCAGTGGCATTTTTCCAAAAGGGACTCATTTGTTTTTAACTCCTTGCACTAATTCACATGGAGAAGAAAATGAAGTCAAATACATCAAGGAAGATGAGGCAGGGGAAGTGTGAAATTGTTGGCCAATGAAGTACAAAATTGAGCAAAAGCTCTGCTATACCTACAAGGAACTGGGTGACAGATCATTGCCATTTCAGGATCTTATTTTATGATGAAGAAAAGTGAATGTAGATTTGAAAACAAAAAACAACACCACGATCTGTAATTTCTTTGGTGGCTGATTACAGGGAATACCTGGTAAGAAAACTCCCTCCATGGATGCAGACCAAGACTGAAGTTCCTCTAGTACTTTAGTGACTTGGCCAGGACCATACAGACAGTATATATAAGAGACAGGACTCAAGGATGAGTCTCTCTAGGTTCTAAGACTTGCTCTATCCACTAGAGTGGATTAATTTTCTGTTAATAATTAACTAATAATATGCTTCTGCCTCTTCAAGACACCTTTGTTGCTTTAAACTTTCTTGCCATTCCATTAGTATTTAGTGATTTCAGGGAAAAATTTGCCCCTTAGGATCAAACAGCAGTGCAGGAATAGATATTTTAAGCCTACATTATCTATGCTTTATGTAAGACTCTCAAATGAAACCAGATGATTGTAACTGATTTCAAAAAAGGGTCTTTTGTGTTTAGTAATAATGATGAATTTCTAGAATTGGGGAATGGATGGGTGGGAGGAGATTCCAGACCTGTGATTTCATTAGTATACTGAATTCCTGATGTGGAAACTCACCAATTTTTCAGATCAGCAATGTGTCTGTAATTTATAGTCTCAGAGAGAAACTTGCGGTTACTTAAGAGTAATTTGCTGGTCATTCAGCAGGTATTTCAGAGGTAGGCTTTGAACTCAGGTGCTCTGACTTCCAGGCTAGTCTTCTATCTGTTCTACCATATTGCTTCTCCAATTCAAAAGTTTTTCCATGTCAAGATATTTGCTACAGCCATGAAACATGTCCCTTTGGAAATAAACATTTTTCCATCACAGATCAAAGGCAACTTGGGTTATTTTGAACATCTTAGTGGATACTTTTATTGGGAGAAAAAACTGAGATTCTTCACTAACTTTCTTTCCTCAGACAGCAGAGCCAACACAACAAGCACACAAAATGAAACAAAAACACCCCCAAGTAGGCATACCAATTTTCTTTGACTCTGAGGCCCTAAAGGCACTTCATAAACAACCAGTTTCCATTTTTAGAAGAACACAGTGAGGTACCAAGTCAAGAGGAAATAGCATCTGAACACACACACACACACACACACACACACACACACACACACACACTCACTTCTACTAATCTCTTACCCATTCAGATTCTTTCTAATGCAAAAGAGAAGTAAGGACAGGACAGGGAGATTTGTGCAAGGAACAAAGTTAGCATCTCTTGATACCTGGGACTTGGAGCAAGTGAAGTTTTAATTAAGGAACAGATAATGACACAATAATAAGAATAACAATAACTATAGGGGAGCTAAATGGCATAGTGGATGTAATGTTGGATCTGGGATCAGGAAGATCTGAGTTCGAATCTGATCTCAAACAAATACAAGCTGTATGATCCTGGCAAGTCATTGAACTCATTTTCCTCAGTTTCCCGATTCGTAAAATAGGGGTGATGATAGCACCTATCTCTTGGGGTTGTTGTGAGCATCAAATGAGATGATGATTGTAAAGTGCTTAGCTCAATGCCTTGCACATGGTAAGGACTATAGAATCGTTACGTATTGTTAGCATTGTCCTACTGGTAGTAATTCACGATGTTACAGTCTTTGAAAGTTTTCATAGTACTTCACATACATTCTCTCATTTCATCTTCACAACTTATATGTAAAGATTTTAGCAAGTTTCTGACAATACAACTGTAAGACACTAAGGCAGTGGTTCTCAACCTTCCTAATGCCGCGACCCTTTAATACTTATATACGGGTGTATCTGCATGTGGGTGGACCCGTCTGGAGATGGATAGAGGAGCAGTGTCTTGATTCCCAAGACCATTGGAAATATGTGTTTTCTGATGGTCTTAGGTGACCCCTGTGAAAGGATTGTTCAACCCCCAAAGGGGTTGTGACCCACAGGTTGAGAACTGCTACACTAAGGGGAGAAGGGAGAATCTGAGACAAGTCCTTCTATGACTACCAACCTACCAACCAGTATTCATTTCAGGCAATTTGTGCCTATGAATGATGCCAATAGAAGAAATCCAGAACACATTTCTAGTGACCATTAAGTCCTAGAAGGGAAATGGGAGAATTGCAAGGCACAGGGGTAGGGATATTTATGTGCCCTCTTCCAGATGAAGCTAGGAAGAGAAAGGAGTATATGGAAAGTAAAGGACATTATTGAACTTGTCCAAGCATTAGATTAATTTTCTTGGACCATGGCTCAAGGTGATAGACTCCTGGGAAGGGCTAATCCTAAGTGTTTCACAATGACATGGAAGAGTTTCTTAGACAGAAAGCTTAATAACTTGATCAGGGGTTCATGAAATTGAATTTTGAGGAATATAGAGACAAATGTTCATATAAATTTTTATATCACACACTAGAGAGATCAATAGATAATGACATAGAAAGAAAATCAATGAAGACGGTCCTCTGTGACTAAAAAAGGAATAAAAAGGAAAAGGGGAAAGTTAGAACAATGCTTAAAGTCTTAGATGTATCAAAGGAAAAATGTGTGAGTGATGCTGATACGGATACTATCAGTAGCTAGCAGTTATATAGCACTTTAAGATTTGCAAAATACTTTACAAATATCTCATTTGATCCTAACAAAAATCCCATGAAAAAGATACTACTATTACCTCCATTTTACAGATGAAGAAACTGAAGCTGAGAGGTTAAATGACTTGCCCAGAGTCACACAGCTAGGAAATGCCCAAGACAGATTCAAACTCAGGGCTTCCTGACTCTAAGTTCAGTACTCTTTTGACTGTACATATCTAGGTGCCTGAGTAATATGAAAATGATGATAAACATTTTATCACAAAAAGTGATTACATTTTCATAGTCTTATGTGTTGGGATGGAACTTACAACCAGAATATGGCAATGGGCAGGTAGATCTTGTTAACAAGAAGCACAGCTGCTTGAAGAATGGATTACAATCCATGTCAATTAGTTCAACATGAATTGATTAAATGCCTGTATTGTTATACAAAGACAAAAACAAAACAGGAAACACTCCCTGCCCTTAGGGAGCTTACATGCTATTGGGGAAGACATATGTAGGTGTGTGCAAAATATATACTAGATCAATATATACAAATAATTACAAGATAATTTTTTATGGGTAGAGTCCTTTGCATCTAGGGGAAATTAGGGAAGTCTTTGTGTAGAAGATATCACTTGGATAGAGTTTTGAAGGAAACAAGGGATTCTAAGAGATGGAGTTGAGAGAGGAGTGCATTTCAGACATGGGAGATAGGCAGTCCAAAGATGTGGGAATGGAATGTTATATATAAAGTATAGCAAAAAAGACCTTTTGGCTGAACTAGAGAGTTCAGGAAG
Organism: Pseudocheirus occidentalis; assembly: GCA_028646575.1. Classification (NCBI taxonomy): domain Eukaryota; kingdom Metazoa; phylum Chordata; class Mammalia; order Diprotodontia; family Pseudocheiridae; genus Pseudocheirus; species Pseudocheirus occidentalis. Next base: position 278,512,255 of record CM053593.1, read on the forward strand.
AGGAGTAATGTACAATAAGGCTAAAAAAGTAGATTGAATCTAGTCTGTATAGGGATTTAAGGATTAAGCAGAGGAACCTAGAGGCAACAAGGAGCTATTGGAGATGTATACAACATTCATGCAGAGCAATGCCTAGGGCAGAGGTAAACAGGGCTTTGCCCTAGGATGGATAATTTAGAGGGCACTGAGAGTCTTTTTTCCAGGGCCACTTCCTCCATACTGGTGAAAGTTACCCTTACCCATTAGTGTTATTCCTCTCCTGCTTGGTTCTTCCTCTGCCCTTGAAGGGAATGCTACATCTGTCATCTCTTCTTTTCCTACCACTAGTCTTATCCACCAACTCCATTGCTTTCCTGTCTGGTTCTGCTATGCCCCCAATAGCAGTGCCCTTGTTCCACTCAGTAGAACAGCTCCATGAGATATTCAGGTTATGCTATCTCCTCTTACCACGTCTATTTCCCCCATTATCTCCCTTTCACACAATCACTTGCTATAGATGAAAATGTTTCTAGTTAGAGCTTTACTATTATTGTGGCAGCATATGACTCACAGTGAGATAGAGATTATAGATGATTCTTTCATAAAACAAATCATAGAATTGGCACTAAGGCAAAATATAGCGTGATGGGGGAATTCTATTACCCAGACATTTGTTGAGGTCTCTTTCCATAAAAAAACCCCCAGAATATCTGATAAATTCTTGGTTTTCTTGGCTGACAACTTAATCTTTTAGATGGTGGAGAAAGCAATGAAAGGAACCAATGAGAAATAACTAATTAACCAAATGGAAGTAGAAAGAACCTTGGGAGAAGGTAAACATCATTTTATGATTTTTTTAATGGTCCAGGAAGGGAATGCTAGGCATGAACAGACATTTATTCTGGAGAATTCACAGAAATTTTAAAAGGATGTACACTAAAAACAGCAGGTAAAAGTACAACCAATGATGATTTAAAAAAATTTAAAGTGTGATGACTTGCAAGAATTCTAGAAAAGCTAAAGCCCAACATGAGTAAAGGTTTTTTAAAAATGCTTATGAAAACAAGAGGGGCCTAAAAAATAAGTTCTGGACAAGAAGATGAATAAGGGAGAAAACAATGTGTGAGTATGGTTGGTTTAAAGTTAAGAATAGAGGAAAAAAAGAATAATTGCTTTTTACTTTTGCTTTCCCTGTCAAGGAGAATGATTATCAGACTGGAAAGGGAAGAATAAACATGGTTAAGAGGGAATGGTGGAAACACAGAATCTTAATACTGGTATCCTACCAATCCTTTCTCTGAACTTGAAATGCGCCATCCCCAAATCTGGGTAGCAAGCATGTCAAGCTCACTTTGGTTTTCCTCTTCATTCCTGAAATGAATTCTAGGATCATGTGTCCCCTTCCCTCCAAGAAGTCCATCATTTCTGCTTCAGCTACCCATTTATTTCTGTGGGCTAGATTCTAATGTAGAATTGGCAGTTACCCTCTTCACTTTCTCTGCTTTTAGCAGAGTGAAATCATCCTTAAGAAAATCCATAAAGTTAAATAAAAATCTGCCCTTAAACAGAAGTTAAATACAGTTGAAATAGAAATATAACACCCAGCTTACTTAGTGAGTTTAAGTCATCTGGTCTTAAAATAATAAGATACTTAAATAGATCTGTGATCTCAATTTGGATATCCCCTCTGATGATGCAGACCATAACCCATCCATGCTTGCCTATACTTTAGGACTTAATCATAGCAATTAAGAGCCAATCATGCCAAATGAATTCTTTTCAGTTTCACAGGGTTACTAGACTGGTAAATCAGGAGAATGCAGAAACATATAATATTCATATTTCAATCATGTATTTAGAGTTATTCATGGTATCCTTATGGACAATGTAGAGAAATATGGGATATTTGATACTACATTTTTGGGCTATGTAATGGTAATAGAATTTAAAGATCCTCCTGTATTGGTTTGGTTTTTGGGTTGTGTTAAAACCCAGAGCTTGTGAAGCCCACTTGTGGGATGGACTTGTTGACCTCAAGGAAAAAGGCTGAATTGGGAGGAGCTGGTGCAGTGGATCTAGAGAGAAGCCCATGCAGAGAAGTCTAGAAGAACTTTTGGGGAGCAGTATTGTGGAGGCAAGATAGAGAATTGCTGGGGCCCAGAGTTGCTGAGAGAAAGACTGCTGAGGCCCAGTTGGAGCTGCCCAGGACTTTTGAGAACTGCCGCCTGGAACTGCTGAGAACTGACATGGCTGTCATGCCAGTATGTTGTCTGTTTGTTTTGATGTTGTTTTGCCAAATTTGTCTGCTGGTGAAAGACAGTACTGCTGTTGTAGAGGTCCTGGAAACTTGCTGTTGATTCAGAAGCCCTGAAGGAGGATTTTCTTGCTGTATGTTTTCAGAAATCCTGGAAGAGGGTCTTGCTGATGTTTTCAGGGCTTCTGGGACTGTTCTGCAGGCAGAGAATGACTTAATGAGGACACTGGCTATGTATAGCTTTGTTAAGCTTCTTCTCCCCAGGAACAGAGATTGCTGAGGACTTGCCTCATGTCAACATGAAGGAAGGACCTTTCCTCATGTTTTCAATGCTGTGATGTATTTTAACCTTGTTGTAGCTTAAGAGTAGATGGCCTTTTGTGCTCTTCTACCACTTTTAAGAAAATGCTTGGCATTAATGGATGTTATTGTTATTCAGTTGTGATCCAGGGGTGGGAAACTTTTGACTTTTTGTCTGACCAAATGAATGTACTCTGTTTATGATTGGAAACTAATCTCCATTTGAGAAGAGAATAAATGATGGGGTGGAGCAATACTTGGATTGAATTGAGAACTTACTTGCTAAATGAATGAGTTACACTATATTTTGCTCTATTTTGTGAATGTTTCACCTTAATCTGTCACTGAATAAATGGAGTTTGCTATGCTGGTATTCTGAACCTTGGAAGGTGCCTTTCCTTGGCATTACAGGCTAGTTGAGTAACTGTGTGCAGTGCTGATTAATGGATAGATTTGCAATTGAATGATAGGTTATGTTCCATGCCTACAAAATCCCATATTACTCACCATTTTAAAACCATGTAGGAAGACACAGAAGGCATGCTTTACTAAATTTGTAGATGACATGAAACTTCAAGTGATTATTAATGTGTTAAACAACAGAATCTTTATTCAACAATTGAAATGAAATGGAATTCACAAGATAAAATGTAATAAGGATTAAAAATAGGGGACTTCACATTGGCTCAAAAAATTGCCTACACAAGAATAAGATGGGGGAAGACCATGTTTAAAAATTAATTTGAATACGACTTCAGACTTCACATTAACTGGAAGTTTGGCATGAATCAACAGATAGTGATGGCAGCCTAAAAAAAAAATATTATCTTTAATACAAAGAGCACTGGGTTTGTAATTAGAGGACATGGGTTCAAATCCTAGTTCTTCCACTTTTTACTTGTGTGACCTTGGGCAAGTGACATAACTTCTCTAGGACTTAGTTTAAAATGAGAGTGTTGGATTAACTGGCCCCTGAAGTCAATTTCAGGTCTTGATCTATATTATGATCCTATGATAAGTTGGTTTCTAAAATCCCTTCCAGCCTGGAATCTCTGACTCTGTCTATGGTCCTATGATCTATGTTGTCATTAAAGTTCATAGGTCATCCAGTCACTTTAATTGTAATATTCAAAAGCAGGGAGGCAATAATTTCATTATACTATGCATGAGTCAAAAAAGATGAAGTCCAACTTTTGACTTCCATTAGAGAAGGTGATAGAAGGAACAGTAGAAGAGTAACAATCAGGAAGTAAGGAGACATACATCATGTATTTGACTTAGAGGGCTCTGGGCTAGTGTAACAGGTGAGGGGTTGAATTTCAGAAGGATAAATTTAGCAGATTTTACAGAAAAGTAAAGAGGATGACCTCTAGGCCCAAATATTCATCTCTATTCTACTTCCTGACTAAAAGAGAAGATTGAGAATAATTAAGGATAAAAAAGGATTAGGGAGGATTAGTGAATAGGATGTGAAGAGGTAGATTTAAGATGTATAATGAAAAAATAATTGGCAAGGCAAGGTAAGTAAGAAAAAGAAAGTAGAAAAAATGGTGTGTAAACAAAAAGATTGGATTAGAGGGTGGAACAAATTATAAAAAGTTTAACCTTTTAAAAATGGGTAATTTAATGTTAAAAAAACCTTTAATCAAATGTGTTAGGAGTTAGGAATAAACACAAGTACTTTTAAGAAATAAGGCTGAAAGTCTCAACAATTATAGATAGAAGAAATAGAAGACTTATGTGAATATGTAACACTTTGGGAAGAAACCTTCAAAGTATTGCCAAGGATTATGAAGTCTTGGACAGGAAACTGAAGATCAAAACACATTTTCTTCGTGTTGGCTTTTGAATATAAGAGATATTGAAGACTAAAATTTAATTTGGAAAATCATCAATTAGCTAAGAAGGTGGTGTCTAAGAATGGGAATTGGATTTCTTTATCACAATTTAGAATACAGAATTGACAGGTTCCTGGCCGGAAACTGAATGTACCTAATAATAAGTAATAACAATGTAGATGCCAAGTATCTTGTAAAGTTAATCAGAAGGGCTTTAAACTAAAAAGCATGGGATCTGGAGAATGCCTCTCTATAGCCTCCCATTTTGGATGTTATAAAGAGAAGGCATAAAGAAGAAATAAGAATAGCATTTGGGACACCCACAGATTTATAGGAGATAGAATCCAATGACAGAGTCAGTAGTTAAACCCATGGCTTCAACTGTCTATACTCAAATGACCAAAGTTTAGGAATAAGAGACATTAGATGGTCAAATACAAGGGATTAAGTTTGACCTCATGGGTATCATTAAGACTTGGTGGAGTGAAGCCCATGACTGACCAATAGTTCTGGAGAGTTATACCTTATTCAAAAGAAGTAGGGTAGGTAAAAGAGGGAGTAGGGTAGGTAGCACTGTATAGTAGGATTGTGAGGAAATCTAGGAATCAGAGAAAGGAAGTACAATGGAGAGTTTTTGAATGAAGGTCAAATAAGGAAGAGAAAATAAATGATTTTGTCAATGGATTACATTACAGACCATTTGAACAGAAAAAGGAAATAAAAGAGTTGGGGAAAAAGACCACAATTCTGGTATAGAGGCATGAGGTAGGAGTGACGAGAAACTTCAGTTATTTAAGTATCAAGTGGTACTTTCTCTGCCAAAAATAAAGTACCTAATGATATGTCAGTGAATTTCATTCTTCAAAAGGTAAAGGAAACCAGTTTTTTTTAATATCTCATACTGTGAGAATGAAGACAGAGGGATATAGGTTAAAAATAATAGAACTAAATACATCCAGAACTTAAAATGTAATTAATGATTCAAAGTAAATATTTAGGAGGTCTCCAGTAGAGTACCCAAGGGACCTGTGCATAGCCCTATGCAATTAAACATTTTATTAATGACTAGAATAAAGGCATAGGTGGTATGCTTATCAAATTTGCAGAGAAGACAAAGTTCGAAGGAATAGCTGACACAATGGATGACCAAGTAGGATCTCAATGGGCTAACAGTGGTT
>CM053593.1:278518303-278545895 GCA_028646575.1 Pseudocheirus occidentalis
AAAAAAAAAAAGAACTGGGCTTGGAATCAGAAGACCTATCTTCCTGAGTTCAAATCCAGCCTTGGACACTTACTAGTTATATGACCCTGGCCAAGTCACATAACCTTGTTTGCCTGAGTTTTCTCATCTGTAAAATGAGCTGGAGAAGGAAATGGCAAACCATCCCAGTATTTTGCCAAGAAAATCCCAAAAGGGGGTCCTGAAGAATCAGATACAACTGAAACAATGTAACAACAAATCACTCAACAAACATTTATTTTGTTCCAGGCACTGTACTAGGTTTTGGGGATACAACCCTCCCTCTCCCATGAAATAGCCTCTACCCACAAACAGCTTATATTCTACAAGAGGGAGAAAAGATGTATGCTAATCAGTACATGAAACTTACATAAAGTAAGTACAAGGTAATTTTGTTTTTTTGCAGGGGGGAAGGAATGGCAATTGGGATTAAGTGCCCTTCCCAAGGTTACATAGCTAGTAAGTATTAAGTGTCTGAGGCTGGATTTGAACTCAAGTCCTCCTGACTCCAGGGTCTGTGCTTTATTCACTGTACCAACTAGCCTCCCCAAGGTAAATTTTTTAAAAAAGCAAGTGGGCACATGTACCTAGGGGACATCAGGAAAGGTTTCATATAGCTCATGGTTCTTGAGTATAGATAGTTTTGAATGAAACAAAGGATTTTAAGAGGAAGTGAATTCAAGAAAGTACTGCATTTAAAGCCAATACAAAAGTGTGGAGATGGGAGATGGAGTGCGGTGTTTGCGAAATAGCAAGAATACCAGTTTGGGTGGATTATAGACTGCAGGAAGTAATGCGTAATAAGCTTGGAAAGTTATATTGGGGATTAGGTTGTAAAGGGCTTTAAACATCTGCTTAGCTCTGAGACTGGTTCTCCATCCACTCTACCAAGCCTGTCTCTTAGGAAAGGTAACACAATACCCATTTTAAAGAAAAGTAAATTGCACTAAATTGACTTGCTTGAGATTAAACAATGAATTAGTGGGAGGATGGAATTCAAGTCTCCTGACTCTTAGCTCAGTGCTCATAAAATAAGCCAGAGTGTTCTAATTGTCTTAGTAAATGTGTGTGTATACATACATACATACACATATGTATTGGGATATATATACACACACAGCTATGCACATACTTATACACATATGTAAATAGACTATAATAACACATTTATTTACATGTGTATCAATACTTACACACATGCACATGCATATATATAACAAAGGTTAAAAATTTTTTTATTAATGACCCAAAACATCTCCCTGAAACAAAGACTCATTTTTGAAGTAACAGTATTCTAAGGTTTATGGACATTGAACACTACTGTCCCAGAAGAAGTGACAATGAGCAGAGTAATACAACTCAAATGCTAACAAGACAAAGTTGTGATGACAGTTACTTGAACAAAGGTGTGAAAAGCCTTTCCCTCCAAAGTATAAGCTGACAAAAAGGCAGTGAGAACAAACTAATGGGAATAACACTGGTAAAGGATCTGTGGGAGACCAGAAGGCATTATTTACATGTGTTCACATAGGAACTTGGGGGGTAGCAGCAAAATTGGAGTGGGGGTCACAGGAAGGGAACAGAGGCCTCAGTGGAGAGGCAAATAATTAACAGGATAGATAGAAGTGGGAAATGAAACAAGTTCAAAGATGTCTCCCAGACGATGGTTTTTATGGGATTTTCTTTTTTTCTTTTTTTGGATGGAAACAGTTGTAAAGCTCTCCCCTAATTTTTTTTTCAGAATTTATTTATTTTTAGTATTCAACATTCATTTCCACAGGATTCTGAATTCCAAATTTCCTCCCCTTCTCTTCCCTCCCTCCCTCCCCAAGATGGTAAGCATACTGATTACCCTTTCCCCCAGTCTGAGCTCTCTTATATCCTCTCTATCCCCACCCTTACCCCTTACTTACTTGTAGGGCAAGATGGATTTCTCTACCCCATTGCTTGTATGTCTTATTTCTCAGCTGCATGTAAAAACAATATTTTTAACATTAAAAAAACCGTTTGAGGTCCAAATTCTCTCTCTTCTTCCCTCCTCACTCACCCCCAAGTGAGTGAGAAGACAAGCAATTCAATATAGGTTATATATGTGTAGTTATGCAAAACATTTCCATAGTAGTAATATTGTAAAAGACTATATTTCCTTTCATTCTATCCTGTGCTCTACTTATTCTATTTTCTCCTTTGACCTTGTCCCTTTTCAAAAGTGTTTACTTCTGACTACCCCCTCTCCCAATCTGCCCTCCCTTCTATCATCCCCCTCTCTTATCTTCTTCTTTCCTGTAGGACAAGATACCCAATTGAGTGTGTATGTTATTCCTTCCTTAAGTCAAATCCAATGAGTAAGATTAACTCATTCTCTTTCATCTCAATGCTTTTCCACTCCATTGTAAGAGTTTTCTTTTGCCTCTTTTTTATGATATCATTTACCCAAATCTATTTCTCCTTTTCTCCTTCTCCCAATATATTCCTGTCTCACTTCTTAATTTTATTTCTTAGATATCATCCCATCATATTTAACTCACCCTGTGACCTCTATGTACTGATATTGTAATGAGAATGGGAATTTGAAGATTTTTCCCTGCCCCTTAATAGATCTTAAAAGGGGGGGAGTTTGAAGACCTCCCCTGCTTTGAAAGTAAACTCTGCCACCTAAAAGGCTGAATGTAGTCACATGGACTACATCCTCCTGTGATAGAAGGAGTTTGCTGAAGGGGAGCAGAGCCCACAGGAAGATGGGAATCAGAGCTAGTGAGACAGTGGGGGAGACAGGATACTCAGGCAAGGAGTCAGATAGGTTTGTGAGTAGATATTCATCTTGTATTGGTTTGTGGGAAGGCTGAAGGATGCTATGGCTCTCACTGTTATTATGGCTTCTGAATATCTTTGGTACTATGATGGAATCAGCTTACTGGTTCTGGGATTTGGTTTTCTGGTGTCAAAATAAATGCTTCAGTCCTGTCCTCTATATGGAGAGTTTGGTATATTTTGTGAACAAATGTTATGCGATACCTATAGTCATGGTCTTTATCGTGATCTTGGGCGCTGTGAATATTGCATTGGTGCTACAGATGAATACCCCTCCACATATAGACATACATATACATGTATGCATATGAATACATATACACATACACATGTGTGTGTATTCCCTTCAACTATCCTAATACTGAGAAAAGTCTTGTGAGTTACAAATACTGTCTTTCCATGTAGGAATGTAAATAGTTCAACTTTAATAAGTTCCTTATGATTTCTCTTTCCTGTTTACCTTTTCATGCTTCTGTTCCTTCTTGTATCTGATAGTCAAATTTTCTGTTCAGCTCTGGTCTTTTCATCAAGAATGCTTGAAAGTTCTCTATTTCATTGAATGTGCATATTTTCTCCTGAAGTATTATACTCAGTTTTGCTGGGTAGGTGATCATTGCTTTTAATCCTAGCTCCTTTGACCTCTGCAATATCATATTCTAAGCCCTGCGATCCCTTAATGTAGAAGCTGCTAGATCTTGTGTTATCCTGATTGTGTTTCCACGATACTCAACTTGTTTATTCCTGATTACTTGTAATGTTTTCTTCTTAACCTGGGAACTCTGGAATTTGACTATAATATTCCTAGGACTTTTCTTTTTGGGATCTTTTTCAAGAGGCAATTGGTGGATTCTTTCAATTTCTATTTTACCCTCTGGTTCTAGAATAATAGGGCAGTTTTCTGATGCAGAAGTTTTGTCTTTGTTGTCTTCTTTTGGTTCTGTTTTGATCTTCTTTGTCACCAAAAAAGGATTTTATCGTCTGATTTCTTTTCCTCTGTTTGCTCTTTTTCCCAGCCAGTTACTTGACTTTTGAGCTCTTTGCCATGGTAGAACTCTGCTTCCAGAGTGGAGAGTGCTGTGTCCCAAATTTCTAGGGTTCTACACAGCTGTTGTCACAGCTACTTCTAGTCACCTGCCTCAGAACTGTGAAGAGCACTCACTCTCTATAGCCACCACAAGCTGTGTCATGCCAGTGCTCTTCCTTACCCCAGGACCATCACCCAAACTGTGATCCAGATCCAAGCAGGGCAAAGCAAGAGAATCCTGCCTCATTGCCAGCAAACAGATTCACACAATTGCCCTCTGATCACCTGCTTGGTTCCCCCCACAATCTGTGGGCTTGTAGCTCCAGAAGCCGCCGCCACCACCTCCACCTCCCAGGGGCAGGACCATGCTCTTTTCTCACCCAGATCCAACAGATTTTCCCCACTGAACTTTTACTTTGTCTATGGCATTTATGGGTTGAGAAGTCTGGAAACCACCACAGCTGCCAGTGATTCAGTCCCTGGACGTCTACCCCAGCCTGGTCTTTTCAGCTGGTCTGTTCCAGTGTGGCCCTTATAAGACTGTGTTCTGCTCACAGCTGGGTGTGATAGACCCTTCCTGTTGGCTTGCCAGGCTGTCATCAGTGGGAGATTTGTTTCGCGCTGTCATTTTATGGGTTATGTAGCTCTAAAATATGTTTTGAGTCATTTTTTACAAGTATTGGAGGTTGTTGGGGGATGAGCTTAAACAAGTTCCTGCTTTTGCTCCACCATCTTGACTCTGCCCCCTCCCCCCCAACTATCTCAACTCTCCCCTGATTTTATCCTAGCTCCATTTGGATGGGGGGCAACCAGGGACAACTTTTTTTTAAAGCTATACTCTAAGTGTATTTGCTTATACATATATATATATATGTATATGTATATTAATGTATTAGGAGCAGCTAGGTGTTGCAGCAGACAGAGTGCTGGGCCTAGAGTCAGGAAGACTCATCTTCATGACTTCAAATTTAGCCTCAGATGCTTACTAGCTGTGTGACCCTGGGCAAGTCACGACCCTATTTGCCTAAGTTCTTCATCTGTAAAATGAACTGAAGAAGAAGTGGCAAACCACTCCAATATCTTTGAAGAAAACCCCAATGAGATCACAAAGAGTTGGATACAAGTGAAATGACCGAATGATAACAATGTGTGTGTATATACACATATATGTGTATGAGAGCATATACATGTCTACACACATATATTCACACAATGTATACGTACACACACCCACATATGTGTACATTCCACATGCACACACATGTATTTACAACTGTGTACTCACATACATATACACACGTGCATGCACATATATGTATTAACACACGTCCATAAATATACAGACATGTATTTTTACATATATACATGTGTGCATGCACACACATGCATTTACACACATATCTACGTGCTTCTGTCTAGGAAAGGCTATAAAAACATGTCACCACATTTTACCTAGTTTTAAAGCCTTCTGAAGCAACCTATTTCGGATCTCCTCTTAGATGTCAATACTAGTCATCCAAGGGCACACTCTGGGGAGACCTCCCAATACCTAATATCTCCCATGCAGGGAAAACAAAAATTAGCATCTTGCAGCAGGGGAAGACAGGACTGGCAGCACTCTAAGGTGACCAGAGGCCAAGGTAAATAAAAGTCAGTCTGTAAAAATGTCTACTCAGGCTCCCAGAAGCTATTGCTATTCTTGCTACCCTTGCCTCTATGTTGTAGAACCAGTGGTGGTCTGCATTGGTAGAGGGAGTTTCCTCACTAGGACCTCCCTGAATCAATGAAATTACAGGTCTAGTCCAAAATAGAAAGCGCCTGCTGCCAACCATATTCTTGCTACTTCTGGTTATGTCAGTTCTAATTGCTCCTTACTGTGATTCTCAATACAAGCCATTTCATATGATCACAGCTCACACACCCTCATGCATTGAGCATGTAGTCACAGTCACATTTGCTGAGAGACAAGGAGGGAACAGGACCAAGGAGAGGCAAAGAGAGCTCTGCTTAATGGGGCATGGGCCTCACTCAGACCTCTGTGATGTTGCTGTGTAACTCTACTTGGGGCTCTTGTCATCCACTATAATGCACTGGCTAAGGAAGTCATAACCCAGGGAGTTGGGACTGCTGACTCTTAGAAAATCAACTAGTTAAGCCTGGTACCAGAGACAACCACACTAGTTTTCATATGCCCCATGTATTAGGAAATTTGCTGCTGTGGAGACAGGTGCCTATTGATCATGACTATAAAGATGATTTGTGGACACATATTATAGGGTTCCATCATTTATTCTGTGCATTGCCTTCAACAGGAAAATAGTACAGTCTGAATTTTAAATCCTCCTGAAAAAAGATTTGTTTCAATTCTTCACAGAAAGAGGGACATTCATTCATACATTTACACATTAGAACGTTAGCTCCTTGGAGTTAGGGATTGTTTCATTCTTTGTACTTGTATCCTCAGTGCCTAGCTCAATGCCTGGCACATAGTAGGTATGTAATAAATACCTACATATAATCCTAGCACTGTAAGTCATGTCACCTATCTCCTTCTCAGTGTCTTCATCCATGAGATTAAAAAATCATCTTTAAGGTTTCTTCCAACATTCGATTGTATAAACATGCTATTTAATTAGAATTTAATTTATATTATTATTTTATCTATTGCAATACAAATAATTGGTTTAAGGTTTTATTTGGAAAGTCTCTATTTTATTTAATGTTTTTGTTGATAGCATCACCATACATACCCACACACCCACACCACCTCTCTCTATATGTGTGTGAGGGTGTGTGTGTATGTATGTGTGTGTATATATACACACATTTCAATTTCTATTTTACTATACACACACATACATACACACACATACATACACACATCAGGTAGGCTATAACACATATATAAATATTCAGTAACTATAAAGTTGATTAGAATATGTTAAGAGTCCAAGTGTGGTACTAAGTGCTAGTCAATATATTTTCAAACATGCTCATTACAGCATGGCCATCATATAAGAATAAGAGGAAACCCTAGGGAAAGCTATAAAGGATCAGGTGGCATACACTGGAAGTTGAGAAGAAGTTGATTTATTTGCCTGAGAGGTTTTTCCAAGGGGCAAAACATGCAATTTAACCCTTCAGAAGAAAAGAAATAGAAGCAATGGCTGAAGAGCATGAACAAAATCCCCTGGAGCTGAAAAGACAGTATCCGGAATTCTTATCTCATACAACAGCCCTGGAGGATAATCTCCCATCAATTATATGTTTGCTGATGAAGATAATGAAATTCAACAGTCCTTAACTGATTGCTAGTATAGCAGCAATGATTATGGTATCCTGTATGTCTGTAGGCTTTAGGATTTTGAAATTAATACTGGAGCTTCTGATTAAGAACTAAGAGAAAAAAAATGGCTTGGAACTGATAAGTGATACACCGAAAAGAATGAGAAGTATGCCCTTGTGAATTTCTCAATTTAAAAAGATTATTGGATTTATTTAATTTAGCTTGTGTGTTCTTTCGAAAATAACATTTAGTGGACAAATACACTTCTGGATATTAGTTCTTCAAAAGCCTCTAGAGGGTCTCAATTACACTTTAGAAAGATAGATTAGACAAAGAATTTTCTGACATGGTAGTAGAAGAGACAACCAGAGGTATTTATGGTATCTCTTCCCTTGCTTAAGTGTGGCAGAGTATTAATCATCTTGGATAGGGTTGGTGCATTCCCAACAGGAGAAAGAATGTAGATCCAGATGATGAGGGAGTTTATTCTACAAATGGGGTATAACCTAAATAAAGGGCACAAAGATAAAAGATGTAATACCATGCTCAGAGAGCAGCAAGATGGTCAGTTTGGCTTGAAGGTAGTGTTCATAGAGTTTTCAATACATATAGAGTACGTAAAATGAAATAAATCTGGAAACTCAGGCTGGAGCCAGACAGTAAAGAGTATTAAATGTCAGTCAAAGGATCCTTTATTTCATTCTAGATGAATTAAGAAACCAATGAAGACTTTTGAATAGAGAAGTGATATTTTTAAGAAAGATGATTTTGGCAGTTATGAGGAAGATGGATTAGAGAGGGGACTGAAGATTGGAAATACAGAGACCAATAAGGTTTTTTGAATATTTCTGGTGAGAGGTGAAAAAGACACGCAGTAGGGTGGTGGCTGTGTGAGTGGAAAGAAGGGGATGAACATGAGATCTTGTAGAAGTAGAACTGATAAGGCTTGACAACTGATAGGAAGTGGGATATCAATGAAGGGAGACATGAGGATGATTTCTAGGTTGCAAACCAAGGTGACAGGGAAGAGTGATATTCTCAAAAGAAACAAACAAGATAAGTTAAAGTTTAGTGGAGAAGACAATGAGCTCCATTTTGGACATTTTTTAAATGTTTTTTTGGAGGGGGGAAGGTAGGGCAATTGGGGTTAGGTGACTTGCCCAAGGTCACATGGCTAGTTTTGTGTTAAGTGTGTAAGGCTGGATTTGAACTCAAGTCCTCCTGATTCCAGGGCCAGTGCTCTATTCACTGCACCATCTAGCTGTCCCAATGTTGGACATTTTTAAAATTTTATTTTTTAATTTATGGAATAAAGCACGTATTTCTATAACATAGTACAATAAAAAGATGATTGAATATGAAACTCACTCTCCTATGTGCAACTTACTATTCCTTTCAAATATACAAGATTATTACATAAATTTCTTTGTTTTTTCTTACTTTCCCACCCCATACCCTAGAGATGACTATCATTAGACACAAATATATATATATATATGTACATATGTATGTATATATGTATATGTATGCATGTAAAATTATTCCATATATACTTCTGTTTATCAGTTATTTCTCTGGATGCAGATACTGTCTTTCTTCATATGTTCTTTAAAGTTAATTCAGGCATTTATAACATTCAAATTAATTTATTTGCTCCAAGTTGTTCTTAAAATCATATTGCTGTTACTGTATACAATATTCTCTTGGTTCTGCTCATTTCATTCCTCATTATTTCCTGCAAGTCTTTCCATGTCATTCTAAGATCCTTGAGCTTATCAGTTCTTATAGCACAGCAGTATTCCACTGCAATCATATACCACAACTTGTTCAGACATTCCTCAGCTGATGGACATCCCTGCAATTTCTAGTTCTTTGCAACCATAAAGAGAGCAGCTACAAATGTTTTAGAACATTTGGAGTCTTTTCCTTTTTCTCTTATTATTATTATTCTCTTTTTCTTCAGAAACAGATTAAGTAGGGGTATTTCTGGGTCAAAGAGTAGAGGTAGTTTAATAGCTCTCTGGGCATAATTTCAGATTGCTTTCCATGATACTGTTTTTGAGATGACTACTTGATATCCAGGAGATGTTCGGTAGGCAATTGATACTGTAGATTGGCACTCAGGAGAAAGAAAAGGGCTAGATGTATAGGGCTAGACATATGAATAGAGATAATTGAAACAGTAGGAGCTGATGAGATTGCTGAAAGAGGAGAGATGAGAAGAATGACCAAAGCTGAGCTGTGAGAGACACACACACACAGGAGGTAGAACCTGGAGGTTGATAAAAAGACACAGACAAGCAGACAGATCAGAGGAAAACCATGAGAGAGTATCATCATAGGAAATATAGGATCACAGAGGACCCTGGAGATTATCTAGTCTAACTCACTCATTTTGCATAGGAATAAAATTAAAGGAGAGGTTAAGAAGCCTGACAGAAAGCACACATAAGTGGTAGGACTAACATCTTACAGAGGATTAGGATTTGAACCCAGAACTTCTTCTCTAAATCCAGGGTCCTTTCCACTGCAACAAAGTGCCAGAAAAGAAAATATCCTGAAGGAGGGTGTGGTTAAAAGGGACAAAATGTGAGCTCAAAAAGGATGAGGATTAAGAATGTACCACTGATTTTCTTTTACATCACTTTTATTTTATATCACTTTATATATTTACTCTTCTATTGACACATATTCCCTCTAAGTAGAATTGAAGGTCCCTGAGGGCATGGGTGTTTTCATTATTGTATTTGTATGTTTAAGGCTTAAATATAGTTCATTCCTTGGACCATGACATCAGGAAAGTGACATCATGACTTGCAAGTGAATTGAATTTAAGTGAGCGGTGGCTGTTTTGAAAAGGGCCGGTCTCACTTTGTCCTCTGGAGCCATCTGCGTCCAGTGACCAGATATAGATCAGGATGATGAGAGATGCTTAAATGAAGTAAAGCCTTTTCATAAATGCTTGTTGAATTAAATTCAGCAAGTAAGAGAGACCGCGATAGAGTAGTTTTAGTTTAATATGGAGTCTGAAGCCAAATTGGAAGAGGAGCAGAAAGGAGCAGAAGGCAAAAAAAAAAAAAAATGAAGGTAGTCCAACTCTGTGAGTTAGGCTATAAAAGAGAGGAGGGATCTGGGATGATCACTGAAGGTATGGTAGGGTCAAACATTTTTTTAAAGAATAGAGGAGACATTAGCAACTTTGTAGACAGCGGGAAAGGAGTCAATACATAGGGAGAAAGTGAAAATGAGAGAGGGAAAGGGATGATCGAAGAGGCCATGCTCTCCGGTGGAAATAGAGAGGTTATAATCAATAATAAACAAGTCCATTGACTCTGGAGAACTTGACTAACCTCATCATTTCACTTGACTTAACTCCTTTGAACAGACAAGGGATACATTTTCCTGAAAATACTTTAATACAGAGTCAGAAGCAGACAGAAGGGAAGATGGAGCTGTATGCTCAGTTTAAAAAAAATCCATTTAAAACTTTCCAGGATTCAATATCTAAAAGCTTCCTAAATGAGAAAAAAGTCTTGGGGGAAACTGGGCAACCTAGGACACAGAAATGACACCAAAAAAGTTTGACTATATCAGAAAAAAAGATTTTTAGTTATATCTTAAGAGACTCTAACTTTAGATTAAAGAATGTCTGTATTCCTAATCATTCTTGAGCAAATCTGCAACTAGGGTGGATCAATTGAACTTTTACCCAGAGTGCCCAACATAGAAGGCACTGACAGACTTGTGATCCTTCAGCCATTCAGAAATAACAGAGTGCAGAACTTTTTAGTTGTTCAGTCATTTTTCAGTCATGCCCTTCTCTTTATGACTCCATCTGGGTTTTTATTGGCATTTATTGGTTTGCCATTTCCTTCTCCAGCTCATTTTACAGATGTGGAAACTGAGGTAAATAGGGTTAAGTGACTTGCTCAAGGTCACACAGCTTTATCTGAGGCTGGATTTGAACTCAGGTCTTCCTGACTCTAGGTTCAACACTCTATCCACTGTACCACACAACTGTCTGTTTAGAATCTAGTTAGCAAGAATAATTAGCTAAAATAGTAAGCAACCAGAAAGTTGGTTGGGTTGAGTTCCTCCCCTCAACAGCTTCCCTTTGACTTCTTTCAATCTTTCCCTCTTTTCTCTACCTTCTTCCCCCCATGATTTGGTGCCCTCTTCAACTAATGAGAGGGTTATAGTAAAATCTTTAACCAAAGGGAATTTTGTGGGTTTTGCCCCAGGCAAAATAACAAATGTACCTCATTAAATACTGTCATATTAAATCCATTGTATTTGATTTAATTTGAAGAATAAATTATTTTCTAAATGAATAAACCGTGATAAATTCATTGCTCATCATATATGGTTAATTATTTATATATAAATATTGGTTTAAACCTAGAATCTTAGATTCGTGATCTGTATTTCCTTAGTTTAATATGAACATATTAAGGCAATTTTTTTTCTGAAAATTTATCAGTTGTATATTAATACTGACTGGCAGTATCATATTTTTTTTGCCTAACTTTTCTCCTAGTACCTAATATTTTATTTTTCTCTTTATTTTAAGGAAGTATTAAAGGTTTCATTGAAGTAGTCTGGTATAGTAGATAGATTTCAGGATGTGGAGTTAGGAAGACTTGTTTAAGAACTGCCATTGCTACTTAGCAGCTATATAAACACAGACAAGTCACTTATCTTCTATTTGCTGCAGGCAACTCTCTGGGACTAATGGACTAAGGCACTGTCTGGTTGTGGTGATGTACATTTTTGGAAGGAATTCAGGCACTTAAAAAAATCACTTTACATATCATAGTTCCTTCTAGTTTCACATTTAGCTGACTTTCAATCAACTCATTTCTCAGTAAAATCTTCAGCTAATTAATGTCAAGGTCCTTTCTGACTTTTATATTCTGCAATTCTATATCCTTCCTCCCTCATACTTTGGTTTAGAACCATTGTCAACTCAATGGTCAATTAGGGCATTTTTCTTTCCTAGTTCTTTAAAAGAATGTGCTTCACCCTCACTATAGGATTGAGTAATGATGTGCCTTTCCCTCATTCCAGTTTGGATTCTATAAAATAAGGAGGACAAATTGTTAGCTAGGGTGCCCTGTTATAGATGAACAGATTTTCTAACATGTCTGTATTGAAACCTGGCATGGCCTTTAGTGTTATGTGAGAAAACTGGGCAAAGTAGATGTTAAGCTGGAGGTAGGGCTGTTCTTTGGACCAGATTTACTAAAGTCTGGGGAGGAAAGCAGAAATAGGAAATAACTTTTAACAGTGCTTGTTTGCTTTTATCTGGTATTGAATATTTACTTAAAATTGGACATACTCAATAAAGAACCACTCATGAGGACTTTGAGCACTGAAGAGTCAAAATAAAGCAGTTCTTTCAAACATACTGAAAAGGTTATCCTAAAATAATAGACTCATCCATCTTTGTGCTAGAAGGAAACCCAAGATGTTACCTTCTACCCCTATCCTAAGGTGGGGGTGGAATATATGCGAAGAAACTAAACCCAATGCACTTTAGTGTGATACTCATCAAACCAAATCAAGTATTTTATGAAGCCTTTAACAGTAATCTTCTTTTCCTTCACTACGTTTCTACTCTTCTGTTCTCTGGTGTGACGGCATCAACCCTTGGTTTTAGGGAGCTGTGTTAGTTGAGCTCAAACAGTAGCAAAGTTTGGGCATAGGCAGGGTGACAAGATGTGTTTGTCTTCTGAGGACCAAACTAGCTAAGTGAGGAAGAGACTCATTACTGGAAAGTTGGTCCCTAGCTTGCAAACTTCTTTGGTCAAAGAAACTCATGAAGGCCATCAGTCAATCAACTGATTGAATCAACAGGCACTTAATCAAATACTTACTATCTATCAAGCATTGCAATCTATTTTGGTGGAGGGGATACTGATAGCCTACAAGAATCCTTAAAGTAATGAGGTAATTATTAGCAGTAACAGAAATTATGAATGCAACTCTTTCTATAAAAACAGGAATTTCTGTTAAAGATTAAAATTCACTATTAACTACAATTCTGGATTGTAAACATTCAACACAATATTGCTACAGGTCCTACACAATTTGAAAAATATTAAAGCCCAAATAATTTAAACCAGTTCATAAAATCTATTTTTGAAATTTTAAAGACAGTAACAATTAAATTAACAAAATTTCAGCTACATCGAATGATTTAATTCTTGAATTTCTTAAATGTAGCAAATATGGCACAGCGCACACTAAGAGTTAATAACTGCAGACATTGATGTAGTGCTTTAAGATTTGTAAAGCACTTGATCTTCTTTGATCCTCACAATAAAGCTTTAAGAATATGTGAATACTTTGGTAGGCTTATTCAATAGATGGAAGACCATAGTAACCAACTAGGACCTAGGTAACTAGCAAGGTCAACATCAAGAGACATGACACAACCAAGAAGTTTGGCCTATAATCCCTTGTTCCTTAATTTTATTTTGTTTTATTTTTTGTTTATAGGAGTCAAGGCAGGTAATTTGCTTGGGCAGAATGATGGAGTTGAAAAGGTCTCAGAAGACACCTGGTTCTTCTTTCAACAGATACCTATGCCATCATTATTGAAGCATGTCTATACTCAATGATACAAAGTCAATTTCCTTTAAGACTCACCTGGAGTTGTAGTTCAGAATGGCTATTCCTAGAAAGGCACTATGCCCTATGAGCCCCCTGAGTTGGCCACTCAAGGGTTCCCTGTGTGTTACTTTGTCTCTCAGCAAGGCAATTCAAGTTCAGATTAGGTGGACCTACAATAAGCCTAGTCATAGAGAGAAGTTTGTCAGTTCCTGGAATGTGTGAGGCAGTAGTGATCAAGAGCACCTTTTCATCAGTGTTGTTTAGATTGACGTGATTTTCTAGAGTTTCTCTGGTCTGAAAGCAATAATACTGCCTGAGAACTGGGAAGGATATTAGAACTTAAGCGTTCCAACCTTTACTGTCACAGGCATCCTTTTTATCTGATCCCTGATAGACAAAAATCTACTGTCTACAGTTAGAGCATTTCTAGAAACAGGGAACTCATTAGATTGTTACCCAGCCTTTCTCAGCGTTGGACAGTTCCATTCACTAGATAGCAATTTCTTACATATATGGTAATTGTGTGGCCCAGTAGATAAAACAGCAGACTTTGAATCCAGAAAACCTGAGTTCAAATCCAATATTAGACACCCTGTGTGACCCTGGGAAAGTTACTTAATTTTTGCCTACCTCAGTTTCCTCATCTGCAAAATGGGGATATCACATAATATTTGTAAAATTATATGAATGCTAATTAGTTGCTGTTGTTTTTAATTATTTTACTGAGCTTGAATTTACCACCCTCTCTCTTACATCCATTGGCCATAGTTTTCCTAATCTTAAAACACTACATAAATATGAGTCATGTTATCATCTAACCTGTAGTTTTGTTCTTTGGAGATAAACACAGAACAACCAGGATGCTAAGCCTGGGTATGTAAAATGTGTCACAATCCTTACATTACTATATAAATGTTAGCTATCATTTTTATTTGCTTACATAGTTGCTAACTTTTATTCTCTTTTGTTTTGTCAGGGACAAGTGGGAATGCTGTCTAATCTTTAAAGACAATTAGCAGGGAACTTTCTTAGTCTTCTCGTGGCTAAACCTCTCCATTTCATAATGTAACATAGCAGCCCTCTCTTTCCTCCCATCCCTAATTCCTATTCACACTGACTAGCCATTCTCTAAATGCCTGGAAAATGACTGTTACTCAGAGCTCTAGATGTAACCCTGAGGGTCACTGGGGTTTCTAGTACTATTGACCACTGGTATGCTGATATAAAATGTACCCCTTCCCCTACAAAACCTGGGACACACCATTCCTCAATTATACAGAGTCAAGGGGATTACAATATGATGGTAGTGAGTCACACATGTAGAGAACATGGCCAAAAGGAAAAAACACATGACTTCTGATTACTGGAAAACCTTTCTTGAATCCACAGAGACCCTTCTTTTTTGGTTCAAAGGAATTACTTCCTCCCTTGACTATTTTTCTGCATCAGCGTCCCTCTTCATTGTGGCTCTCTCTGCTCCTGGTTGGAGGAATTACTTCTCCTGATCCAGTCTTCAATGATATGATCAATCATGGTAGAGGAGTATAACATTTCTTCTGACCTCCTCTCTCCCATCCCTTACTGTCCTCTGGTACAGGCACAAGTATCTGCCTTCTCAAGGCACTCCTAAAGTTCCACTGTTTCATTGGTATACATACTGTGCAGTCAAAAAATATGGGAAATTGTTTGATTGGTCAATCAGAGCAGCTCTTTCTTGATCCAACCAAAGAAATTCACAACTCTCAAGGGACTGCAGAATACAAATCATTCTTTTATGTATTTAATGCTTCATCATGCCATTATCTTAGAATCTCATCCTTTATAATAAGATCATAAGTTTACAGTTGAAAGGGCCTTCTTCTGTCATTTAATTCAACTCCATCATTTTATACATGAGGAATCTGGAACCCAGTGAAGTTAATTGACTTGTTCAAAGTGTCACATGGGTAGTAAGCAGCAGACTCACTAAGAATGAGTTTTCAGTCATATTTACTAGCACTTTTAAGTACCTTGGAATAGGGTTTATATGAGGCTAGTGCTTGGACTTGTTGAAAGACTGGCTTAAAGCAGCAACGTTATTCAAATGGATCATATTTTGGATTTTTTTGAGTAGCCTGTTTATAATACAAACTGTTTTGTACATCACTTATCAATTGGAAAGTTCTAGATACCAGAGTTTCTGATATATATCATTAAATATAATTATCTGGCAATTTAGTAACCTTTGGAAGCCTATGAAAAATAACCAATATTTTAAAATAATCAATTAGAAAGGTAAGCCTCTTGTTTTCTTTCTACTCTTACTCAAATGGCATGTCTTCAGACTACTGATTATCTTGGTTTCCTCCTCTGAACATGATCTAATTTCCTATTCCATATGAGAGAAATGCAGATTCATAAGGACAAGTGTGAGGTGTTTTAAAAGGTGTTTTCATTTTTCCTCCTGGGAGATACAGGAGAACATGGGGAACCCTCTGCTCTCTTGTAAAAGCATCTCAAGAGGCTATGTTAATTACTGATTATTCTTTTCCCTATTCTTCCTGTGAAAAAGAATACAGGGATTTCCTACAAATTGGGTTGAGAATTCATTTCCTCTTATTCCTTCTCTTTGCCCTGCCACAGTTCCCCAATGGCAGACTAAAGACCAAAGGATATACGTTCTTTTGCTGAGGGCCGTTACTGTTATTATAACATTTTAGGTTAGAATTTATAAGCCCTGTCCCTCACCCATAAACTCCACAATGAAGTGTTGATACACAAGTCAGAAAGTGAAAACTAGGAAGATATTCTGAGGATTCATCCCTGTTAGCATGTTTGTTGTAGAACCCAGAAGTGATAGTGGAGACACTTCTTTCTTTTCCCTTATCTCCCCCCTCCTCCCACAACAGAATGTAAGCTTCTTGAAGGTTGTATTTTTGTCTTTGCAATCTCAATACCTAGCTCAGTTCCTTGCACATAATATTGCCTGTTGATTTGAATGGAATAGCTGCTTAGGATGAATGCCATGGAGCCCTTTCTTTTTTCAGTCTTGGGTTTCCTAATGACTATGAAAGATAGTGTATGCTTTCCATAGTCCCTTATGTCTTTCTTTCCAAGTGCAGCCCTTCCTAGCAGTACTTCAACTTGCTTTTCCTGTTCAAAAAAGTCTATGGTTAATGTGATTTAGTTTTCCTTCATAACTATATTATATAGGAACAAACAGAACCACCCTGAACCAAATAACTTTGGTGAATAACAGCAGGTGATTGCAATGTAAGTCCTCCTGACCAAATTCCATGATTATGACTTGCTAAAGCAGCAGGCAAGTCATCAGTGACAGCCCATCCAACCAGTTTCATTACAGAGTGTGACTGTGATTTCTTTGAAAATGAAATAGAAAAATCCACAGGAGGACCCAGTGAGAGGAAGCTTCTTGTGATCAATCAGGAAACTAAGGAGGAATTCAAAAGGACTTGAGATGAGATGGGGTGAAGGTCCAGGGGTAGGGATGTTGAAGCCAGCTCATGTATCTGTCATGCAGGAGCAGAACAGCCAATAACTAACACTGGGCCCTCCAACAATAACACTTTAGCTAATGTGAACAAGGTAAGCATCCTTTTAGCCTTGCAAGAGCCCGTCTTAGGTTATCTTAAGAACTTTACACATTCACTTTCTCCCTACAGTCTCTTATTGACAGTTTTTCCTACAAATTTTGGCAGGAACCAGAAACATCTCTTCCAGAAGCTTGGCTTAGTCTCCTTCTTGGGACACCTGGATGGTTCCTGCTAACTGCCTAGTGCAGGATGGGAACACACAGAACTCTGCAGAGCATAGAACTCAATTATAGTATGCACAAGGATCCCTACATAAGCCATGTGGATTAGAGTTAGTGGGGTGGGGATGAAAGAGAGAGAGAATTAAGGCGGTTTAGAGACAAATCAACCCATCAGAGCACTCTGCTCCAAGAGGCCACTCTAGCTTGCAAATGAGTGAAGCAACCCTTTCAGGTGAGGCAACCTCTGAGTCTGACAGTCAGGGTTGGTGTTTAGCTGCACAAATGACTTTTGATAGCTGAGAGTCTACATAACGAGATGCTGCTGCTGAAATAAGAAGCACCTGCTCTTAGCTGAAGATAATTATCACCTTCAGATCCAGGGCACCCCAGAGCATCTGGTTTCTACTAACAAAGGAGATGGGAGCAAAGGTGAGGACAGGGCCCGATGCAAAGAAGAGAAGATAAATTGTCTCCACCCCATCTTGAGGATATGACATGAGAGTCTAGGCATGATTCCTCTTTGTTGTAGTGTCAAAATACCGAAAACATCACCAGGAAACCCTCAGCATGGCAGAAATAGAAATAGGAACCTGAGCTTAGCAGTTTTCTTTGAAAACAAAAGCGGCAGCAATAATGTCATCACTACCACCAAATTTTCTGGTATCTTTTGTTCTTTCATCATTTCCATTTCAGAATATATCCTCCCCTCTCCTCACTTCATTAAGTCATTCCTTATTGCAAATTAAAAAAAAAAGAAGGGGAAAAAAGCAGGTTAGCAAAATTAACACAGCATCTGTGTCTGACAGACTGTGAATATCCCATTCCCATAGTGCCCTACCTCTGTCAAGGTGGGAGGGATATTTTTGTTGTTCATTTGTTTCAGTTGTGTCTAACTCCTTAGGGCAGTGGTTCTCAACCTTCCTAATACCACGACCTTTTAATACAGTTCCTCATGTTGTGGTGACCCCCCCCCCAACCATAAAATTATTTTCATTGCTACTTCATAACTGTAATTTTGCTACTGTTATGAATCATAATATAAATATCTGATATGCAGGATATATTTGAATCGAACATAACCCACAGGTTGAGAACCATTGCTTTAGGGGTTTTCTTGGCAAAAATACTAAAGTGGTTTGCCATTTCCTTCTCCAGCTCATATTACAGAGGAGAAAAATGAGGCAAATAGGGATAAATGCCTTGCCCAGAACCAGATACCTAGTAATTGTCTGAGGTCAGATTTGAACTCACAAAGATGAGTCTTCAGGCCTGGCACTCTATCCACTGTGCCACCTAGCTGCCAACATTATTTTTTTCAACTTTTCTCTGAGAAGAAGGCTTAATTGTCTCTTTTTTAATTAAAAAAATTTTTTTTTTGCTTTTTTTGGAGGGGGAACAACAGGGCAATTGGGATTAAGTGACTTGCCCAAGGTCACATGGTTAGTAAGTGTTAAGTGTCTTAAGCTGGATTTGAACTCAGGTCCTCCTGACTCCAGGGTCCCTGCTCTATTCACTGTGCCACCCAGCCATCCTAGGCTTAACTTTCTTAAAGAAAATTTGTTTAATATCTTAGTTTTATTGAACATAGATAGTAGTGCCATGGTCAATCTTTTGAAGGAGGAGTAAGGTGTCTTTGAGCTAACTCCCCACTTTGTTTCATGCCCAAGAGAACAGATTAGAATGTAAAACAAATAAACATAATAATGCTTGTACAGTGCTTTAAATTTTATAAGGTAATTTTGTTGAGTGGCAGCATTATACAATGGAAAATTCTGGGTTTAGAGTCAGAGGACCCAGTATCAGTTCCTTGTTATGCTTCTCACTACCTGAGTGAATTTGGGTAAAGTCAGTTTATTTATTTGAGCCTCGGTCTCCTCATCTGCAAAATACGGAGATTCTAGCAGGTTATCTCTATAGGCCCTTTTAACTCTGAATCTATTAGCTAGGTCATGCAAGTTCCACTGTACTCGTCTTGTAGATTAGAAAATGCAGAACTAGAAAATGTAAACGACTTGACCACATTTACAGAACACCTAAGTCACACGGCATAAACTTACGTTGAGTTCTTTTTGACTTCACCTCTGGTGGTCTTTCCAACATGCCGTGATGAAATGCGCCACAAAAGCGAAAGCATCATGTCTGCCTTATACAGACGGAGACCCCCTTGGGAAGCCCAGACGTGCAAGGCCATAGCAAATCACTAGGTACCAATTTCCTGGTGAATGGGCAGTAATCAAGGTTCCTATTGAAGTCAAATCATGATTTCCCACGTGGGAATTTCTGTTTCATGAATTAATTCTGTGCCAGATTCCCCTAATGTCCAGCTAATGTCTTTTTTCCTGCTGTTCAGGAGTCACCATCATTTTCCAGGACCAGGTAGCAAGGACTGCTCAGGAAATGCACATGCATAAGGGACCCCTCAGGGAGAGAAGGCAGAGAATTAGCTAGCTGGTGCTTAAAAAAAAAAAAGCTCTAAGGTGCTCATCTTATAGATACTCCAAACAATTCTGGGGCTGGCTGCTTAGCAACACCATCTCCTTCCCACCTCCAACTTCCAACCAGACATATTCTGGCTGCATATTATTAGTTTGTGACATCTCTTCCTCTCTGATGTTCATTTTAATCTAAGTTCCCTGTATAAAAATGCATGCATATGGAGGTGAAGGAAATAGAGTGGACGGAGATTGGGCCCTCAGGATGATCCTGGCATGAGGAACAGCAAACTAATTTAAATATCAGCAAGAATAAGACAACATTTGGAAGATAAGGTTGTGATATGACTTAGACCAAAGCTCCTTCCAGAAATTATTTGTGGATTATCTGATTTCGTTTTCTTTTTAAAAATGAATCTAGCCCCTGTTCCCCTCCATTCATGTGTATAATTAAGAATTGACTCAGGTCACAATGAAGACTGTGCTGCAAAGTAAAAATCCCAATAACCATATGTAGAGAGAATAAAAATTCCTCCTACACGTGGCATACATTTCAACTATAGGACCAACTAGCAAACACTTCACAAATTATCTTTTGTTAACTGAAAAGTATCTTTGGTTTGTGTAACAAGAGGCAGAGAGAATAGTAGACTTGGATTCAGGAAGATCTGGATTTAGATTCTGCTTCTGAAAGTAAGTAGTTGTGTGACCATGGACATAATACTTTATATATGGTCCCTTATATGTTCCATGTTTATTCTGTACTAATTTGTTCTTGTGAAAGAAAAATCCAGTCATGTGGCTAGGGGTGGCATAAACCACCACTCCCAAAGGCTGGTGGAGTTCTGAGCTATGGCTAAGGCCTAACAGGGATGTTGTATTGAGTCCAGCACCAATAAGATGAGCCTGGGGTGGAGGGCAAGACCAGATTACTTAAGGAAGGGTGAACTGGCTCCATTAAGAAATGAGATCAGTACTAGGACTGGGCTAAGAGTGATTGCTACCTTGCCAGCCTATCAAGATAGGGTGACTAGGTCTCAAAAACCAAATCAAGTCAATACCAAACAAAGTCACATGGGATGAGAAATTTGATAGAAAATGTGACATATTTTATTCCTTTGGTGTGCAGCAAGAGGTAAGAAACTTCTGAGAGCAAAGCTGAGGCACCTGTGAGCAATTACACACATTGATCAGTTTCAAGGGCCAGCTTGTCATGAGGCCCCCACCAGTGGAGCTTGTAAAAATTGAAAACACACGTTCATATGCACAAATGACATAATTGGGTTCATGAGCTGATTTAATTGTCTAAATGAGTGTTTTGGTGGGAGAGCTCTGTAGCAGTCTTGTGAAAAATTGGTCCAAGTGTTTACTCATCAGTTTAATGTACAAAAGTGAATTATATTCCACAAATCAAATGAAGATTTCAAGGAAAATAGTACCTTTCCCATAAAAAAAAGCAAGAGAAAGTAAGGAGGAAGTCCAGAAGGACAGTATCTCTGGCAGGAGAGCTCTCAATTAAAATACATTTTCCTTCCTATTCTGAATTTGGATTCATTTTGGATGCAACTCATTTTAGGATCAGGGGGAAAAAAGCCTTAAATTTAAAGCAGCTTTTATCTTATCTGCAAGTTTATTAGAATAAAGCCATGACAAACCCACTGCCAGTCAGTTAGGGGCTCTCCTAGTGGGGAACCAGCTGTTTTAGAAAATGTCCTTTTCAAATGTAAAGTAGGTTCCCTCCTCCTCCCCCTCTTCCAGACCTTCCTGCTGTAAGATGACAATTTAAAGTCTCCACAACTCAACTGTGAGCTCCTACGTGGACATTTATAAAAATACTGCAGACTCGTGGTTTTTATTCAAGCCGGAGCCTCATTTAAGCAAGAAAATGCATTTTATAGATTCAGAAATCCAGAGTTCTGTATTTTTATATTTTGATTCATCTACTCCCCTTTACCTCTCGCCACTAACCCCCTCCCCTGACTTAATATTAAACAAATTGCTCATCCTAATGCTCCACTGACCTTTAGCAGATTGTGGCTATTAGAATACAGAATTTGTTCACCTCCTTTCTTGCTGGCTTTTAGGAAGCCAAGATCACTTGCAAGAAGGTAGAAATAATCTCAGAAAGATAGGAATGGGGATCAAATTGTAAATTTTAAGAAAGATGTCTGCCTTTTATCGAGTAACAAGGTTACAAACCAGTTGGCATTTGATGTTTAGGGTCCAGGATCCATTTTAAAGTTCTGTGCTCCATTAAAGGGTTTATTGCTTAATTTGATGTTGGTTACACAGAATAGTGCAATCAGAGCCAATCTCTATTAAATGCTTGGGTGGAAGCCTACTGTGCTCAATGGTTTGCACATAATAGCAACAGAAAATACTATACAACAGCTCCCGAAGACAAAACAATTCAGTTCCATTCAACAAACATTCATTAAATTCATACTAGGAGCAAGTCTCCTTGCTAAGCACTGGGATTACAAAGAAAAAGAAAAAAAATGTATGGAATTGTCCCTACCCTCTGGGAGTTTGCATTTCTAGGAATTTGTCTTTGCTCTTGGAATGAAGAGAGGAAGAGCTGAAGTAATGGCTTGTGTCTACCTGTCTTTCCTGTCCACAGATGGTGGATGAATGATGGACTTGGAAGGAGAGGAGTTTCTCAGTTGGCTGTAATGAAAACTATTTTTAACTGTTGGTAGAGAAAACCTTGTTTTCTGGCATGCAGGGCATTTAGCTGAATGTGGTACATAAAATGGAAATGACTCATTAGGTTCTGTGTTGTGAGTGGGATGGAAGACAGGGTTATCACATTATTCCTCTGAGAGATGTTTCATCAGGCGTCCTCTGAAGTCTCAGCATGGGCACTACCACCCACACAACTAGGGAAAACCTGATCAAAGTTCTGCTGAGTGCAGTGGGGTGGAACCAAAAATAAATCCAAGCGTAGGCTTGCTTCTCATAGGAGAAATAAGCTATTTGACCAAAAGGTGAAGCAAACTCAGATAAACTTTTCTACCCCTCGATTACACGATGAGATTACCATTTTCATTTCTTGGTACCACAGATTATTGCCATAGATTCTTGGGGCCACATTTCTGGAAAAGTTGGGAGGGGTTACTAATGAATACATATGTCTCTTTCAACAGGCATACCGAGGGAGAATAAAGAAATGAGTCTTAAGATGACAGCATAGATAATAAGAGGCAAGAGAAAAGGGACTTTATGGATCATTTAGCTCAGTGCCTCTCATTTGTGCAGATAAAGGAATTGGAGGACATGAAGGTGAAGTCACTTATCCAACCTCACAGAGTTAAAAATCACAGAATCTCAGGTCTATGAGGCAAGGCAGGCTTATCCAAATATGACAGAAATACAATACTTTCTACAGCATCTCTGACAACAGTCATCCACTGAGTGAACGTGAGGGGGTGAGGAGAGGAATAAGTTGAGCTTGACTCTGACAGTTGATATTCAGAGCCTCAGTAGTGAGAAAACTTTAGATTTATACCTAAGAAGAAAATGGAATTTTACTCAAGCTCTAGGGTCTGAGAGAGCTGGGTCTGAGACTTCAAACACAAATGGAAGGAACTGTTGTGGTAAAAATAAAAGTGAACTCTAGAGTAGGAACTGGGATATAACAGAAAATATCTATTTAAACCAACAGAGATAGCATAAACCTTTGGGAACTTGGCTTTAGTTCAAGTCTTCTGAGAAACTCATTTCTCATCAGACGCCATTAGGCAGCCTACGGGCAGATGGAAAGAAGTGATCACCAGATTGGAAAAGATGAAAACTATTTTGAAGACTGTCAGAGGCCTCATGGTAGGAAAAGATTTTTGGTCTCAACCAATTTTCTGGCACTCAGTGCTCAAAATTTGTTCCAGTGGTAAGTGGAGGTCCACTCATGAATTCATGATTTTAACTTTCATATTAAAACTGATGATTAGAGTCATACGAAATTTTTCTTTTATAGTCTTTGTTTTTTCCAAGTAAATTTCCTTGTTATTCTGAAGACCTAGCATGAGCCTCTATGACATTTAGTGCTTTTAAAAATAGCCACCATTTGTAGAGTGTTTTAAGGTTTGCAAAATGCTTTTACAAATATTATCTCATCTTATTTTCACAACAACCCTGGGAAGCAGATGCAATTATTCCCCTTAGATGAGGAAACTGAGGCAGTTAAGTGACTTGCCCAGGGGCACATAGCTAATAAGTGTACAAGGGTGGATTTGAACTCAGGCCTTCCTGACTTCAGGTCCAGCATTCTATCTTTCTGTGCTACCTCATTAAAACACTTCCTGCATCCCTTTCCATGAGTTCATTGGTCATTTATCTTATTTCTTCACCACTAGCATAGACTAGGTTCTGAGTCATTAGAGTTTAGTGAGAAGCAGATGCTTGAAAGACATTTTTTGAAAGAGATTATTCAAGGCCACCAGTATTTAATATAAAAAGTGACCTCTGTGGTTACTGATGACATTTCAGTCACTCTGACCGAGTTTCTTCTACCTCTCCAGCCTACTTTTTACCACATAATATTTCCCTCTCACAGCTTTACCTGCTTTCTCAATCATGTCTATCAATACGCAGGAGGGAGCTCACTTTTTTTTTTTTGGAAAGGGGGAAGGCAGGGCAATTGGGGTTAAGTGACTTGTCCAAGGTCACACAGCTAATAAGTGTCAAGTGTCTGACGCCACATTTGAACTCAGGTCCTCCTGACTCCCGGGCCAGTGCTCTATTCACTGTGCCACCTAGATGCCCCAGGGAGCTCATTTCTAAGGCATCTCATTGGGAAGAACAGAAGCCTAAATTGTACTTACAACATGGACACACACACACACACACACGCACGCACACTGCTCTACCAGCACTCTATGGCTTTTATATCTCTAGTATTTGTCTATACAGCAGAAGTTCTTAGCCTCTAGCCTCTGTCATATGTTCTAAACAGACTAGTAGTCATTTTTGTAGCTGGGGAAAACACCACCAATATTGCTGCTGGTGGGTGTTTTAAGACCACTGGAATTATTATGATGGATGACACCCATTTGCTAAACAGAGCTCCTTTTTTGGCAATATGGTTTGGAGGGAGGTGTTCAAAAGGCTTTGGAGTCCAGTCCAGCCAAAGAGCTGGTTTTACCAGCCCAATCATTTCCAAAGGAACAAAAATATGCTCTATTTCATCTAATCACACAGTAAAACTGTGAGAATAGCAAAGAAGTCGGAGTAGAAAGGGCTGTTTTGATGATAACTTTGTATTCTAGGCTTTGGACAAGTCCACAATACCCAACTAGATACTTTATAGGCTAAGTCGAAAATATGTATGTTAGAAATATGTAGAAACAATAATGAAATTGCATAATGTTGAAATGAACAAAGCAGAATTTCTGAGTCTATTTTTCATCATTAGCATCTTCTTAGGAAATATTATACATTGGGAAATGTGATGTTTCATTAGATTGAAAAAAATTCCCTGCAGTAGATTAAACTAAGGATGTACAAGCTGATATGTTAGCTTTTGCAACTGAAAGAAAACATAGGTATTCAACTCTCAACACATAGTTTGACATCCAGAGGCAAAAATCCAAAAAACAAAAACAACTCAGCAAATACTCATACTTCTGGTTTGAAGTCAGAGGGCTTCAGGAATTTGACTCCTTTTAAAGACTGAAATAGTCAGAATTATAGGGTTGTGAGCGATCTTGAGAGACTTAATTTGTATCTAATTCATCCCCTTTCCTTAAGTTTTGACTACATTGGAAGAGTGCTAGATTCATAATAAGGAGACTTGGCTTTAAATCCTGACACTGACACTTCTGAGTTGTGTGACTATGAGTAAGTCCTTCAACTTCTCTAAGCTTCAGTTTTCTCACCTGGTAAATGGGGTTAATAATATTGTTTCTACCTACCTTCAAGTACTATTATGAGGAAAATGCTTGATAAATGTAAAGGTGCCACGTAATCATGAGCTATTCTTGTTACTGCATTAAACCTAAGAAGGTGCTACACTCACTTTCAGTGCCTTGAACATCTTTCACGTATCTAATCTTTACTCCTTTATGCTGTAAATTGAATATTGTGTGTATAGGTAGTAGACATGAATAACACTTGGTCTTAAGTTCCTCATCTGTAAAACGGGCTGAAGAAGGAAATGGCAAACCAGTAGCTAAGCCAAGAAAACTCCAAATGGGGTCACCCAGAGTTGGACACAACTGACATGAATCAACAGTAAGAAGACTATTCTAAAAAAAAAAGTTTCTGGGTTCTGTTTAGTCTGGCATCGTAAAATGGTGTTGGAAACCATTCCTCACCTAAAAGGGCTCAAATGGTACCCAGAAGACATATTATCTTGCTGCTCAACGACCAATTCAAATACATCAATAGTTTGTCTACTTCTCCAAAAGATTGAGTTATAGAACTTCGGGAAAGGTAAAACAACAATAACAACAACAAACTCATGTTGTCTGTTTGTTATTTAGGAAGAAGTTGATGTCCTATTTCTATTGAAGTCTATTGCCATATGAATTATTATTATCTACAGAGGGCAGATAGTAATATATTAATACTATTATTAAGGTAGCCAGAGCCTCTGGTATATTTAAGTACTTGTTATGTGTAAATTGAGAGGAAGAGTTGCTTCGGCAAGCTCCCCAAATGGAATGAATACACAAGATAGACCCTCAGATAGATGATAGATAGATAGGCTACATAGACAGAAGGATGGTGGCTTTTTTTTTGGTTTTTAGTTTTTAGTTTTTGCTTTTTGGAGGGGGAAAGGTAAGATAGTTGGGGGTTAAGTGACTTGCCCAAGGTCACAGGCTAGGGGTTTTGGTTTTTTTTTGGTTAAGTGTTTGAGGCCAGATTTGAACTCAGGTCCTCCTGATTCCAGGACCAGTGTTCTATTTATTGCACCACCTAGCTGCCCCCTTTCTTCTTCTTTTCCTCCTCCTTCTTTTTGCTTTTTCTGAGGGAGAAGGCAGGGCAATTGGAGTTAAGTGACTTGCCCAAGGTCACATGGCTAGTAAGTGTTAAGTGTCTGAGGTCACATTTGAACTCAGGTCCTCCTGATTCCAGGGCTGGTGCTCTATTCACTGTGCCAGCTAGCCACCCCAAGGATGGTGTTTTTAAGGACATATAAACATACATGCATAAAACAACTCATTTATTTGACCTGGGATTTCAATGATGTAGTGAACTCCTGGTGAAGAAATTCCCTGTAACAATGCTGAGCAGCAACAATTCTAAAATTTATAGTTTGGGAGAGTTGCTTTGAAGACTGAGAGGTTAAGTGATTGAACTCAAACACACAGCTCCCATGTCTCAGAGGTGGAATTTGAGTCTGCCTGGCTCTCCATCCACTGTGCCAACTACCTCTCAATACATCTTTAATCATTTTATGAGTGTGCAACTGTACAAAACTTCACACCCACCCACCATATATACTACATACTTATATATAGTAAGATGAGACTTTTGGGCCTACATTAATACTAAAAATATGAAGGCCACTCTCCTCTGGACATACTCAAGCTTTTAAAATTCAGTTCAAGTCATTACATTGTGGGAAGGGTAACAATACTCTAACTATGGCTTAATTAAGGTAGAATACAAGGTATCCCAAAAGTCTTAGTAATGTTTTAACCCTTTGCACT
>CM053593.1:278546395-278575673 GCA_028646575.1 Pseudocheirus occidentalis
TTATCATGATTTTCTTGCATCATTCTCATTTCTCTCCCTAATTTTTCCTCTACTTCTCTTACTTGGTTTTCAAAATCCTTCTTAATCTGATCTATGGCTTGTAGACAGTCTTCATGATTCTTGGAAGCTTTAGGTGTGGGAGTTCTGACTGTGTTGTCTTCCTTCTGTTCCATGCTTTGATCCTTTTTGTCCCCCCAAAAAAATGAATCTAAAGTTGGATTGCTGAGCTTTCTTTGTTTTATTTGCTTGCTCGTGTTGCCAGTCTGTTACTTGACTTTTGGGGTCAATAGAACCATGCTTTCAGAGGCGAGAGCTCTGTCCCAAATCACTGGGTTTTTTGCAGCTGCTGGATCTATTAGGAGGCCACAGTCTCTGCAGCCCCCACCTACTTTGGCTCACCGAAAACGCACCTCAGGACCACCACCCAAGACCGTGATCCCAATGCAGGCAGCTCAAGGCAAGAATACTTAGCCTCTGAATTATCGCTTGGCCCCCCTGCAATCTGCAGGCCATGAGCTCTGAAGCAGCCACATGGAGGTGGCTACAGGGCCACCTCTTCAGACTGCTTCTAGCAGTGGAGGCAGTCAGCCGGACCCTCTTCCCCAAATTTAGCCTAGTTCCACTGACCTTTTTCCTTTGTCCTTGGCTCTTATGGGTTGGTCATTCTGGAAACTACCCAAGCTGCCGGTGATCCACTCTCCTGAAAGCTCCATCCAGGTCTTCTCCTGGATGGCCTGAGGATAAAACCACATGGGGCTGGGCTTTGCTCCCAGCACACTGTGATGAGCCCTTTCTATCCATCTGCCCAGCTACCTTCAGCAGGAGCCTTGTTTCTCTGTCATTTTATGAGTTCTGGAGCTCTAAAATTTGTTTAGAGTCAAATTTTCTAGGTATTTAAGGTGGTTATGGTGGGAGCCACAGAGTTCTCCTGCTTCTAAGCTGCCATCTTGACTCCACCCCCAAATGAATCACTTCTAAGAGAATAATTAAACGGCCTTTATATTTGCAGTGAGCTTGAATTTCATTCTCTATAGATGAGCTCAGAGAGTATTTCTATGTACATTTGAAATAGCTCCCTTAGGCTTGAGTTTAAGATTATGAGGTAAGCTTTTAGGACTATATCTTCTTCTTTATCCTTGCTATTTTTACACATCCCTGGTGTAGGTCTGTGGAAGTTTAATGACTATTCGGGGGGTATGTCTCAAGTACATTTAAAGGCAATGCTTTCAGAAGCAGGCAACTTGCATACCCCCCAGAGGTAAAACTCTATTTGGATTCTCTTCTAGTTTCCTTAGGTCTGGACTTTCCTATTCCCTAGAATGTGGAACTGTCATAAATATTTAATAGCTCAGCTCAAAATGCCATATGTTACACTTCACTTGCATTGTAAGGTTTTCTGCAAGCCCCTCCGACCTCATGCAATACCTAGACACACCATTAAAGAATCAAATGTAAACCTGCCTTCTGGCTCCATTGTGTCCCATTATAATGTCCATCATTGCCTTTTTCCCAAAATGAAATCTGTCAGAAATCCCTCATTAGGGAGGTACTCCATCCCTTCTGAAACCCATGGACTTGGACTGGTACCCCCAGGGGTTGTCAGGTTATAATAGCACTTGAGATGTGTGACACTTGTCTCTCAATAGACTCGTAATGCTGTCAAGGTCAGGACGCATGCAGATGATTTTAACTATGCTTTGTATTCACTTCCAAAGACTGGGTGTTGGACAAGGCATCTCAGGCAAACATGCTATTCCTTAGGATTTACAGCTAGATGAGATCTTATAGGCCTTTGGGTTCTTTTCTTCAGCCCAGCCCACCGTCAGTTTTACAAATGATGAACCTGGAGTCAATAGGTTAAGTGTTTTGCTTAAGATCTCAAAGCTGAAAAGAATGAAAGTCAGGATTTGAACCTAGGACCTCTGACTCCTCAAACCAGTGGTGTCTCTATTATATAACATTGATAAGGTATAGATTCTGGGAACCCCCCCACCCCCGCCATGAACTCTTCTTGAATCTTCCCACTTGATCTGGCATTTGGCTGAGGCCATAAGCCTTCCATTATGGCTCTGTCCCAATCTCTGTTACCCTTAACCTAGCCCTCCATTGTCTGTTACCTCTGGATGGCTTCTTGCAGCTTCCTACCCTTGAGCAGCATCCTTAATCCCATTGTCTAGGTTCCTGGCATCTGTTCTCTAGTCACCCCCATCCCATTAAGAGCCTCCTTAGACTTCCTCTCAAGATCCTCCCTGGACCCCTCCTCCCATCACTCCTGACTACTAGACCACCCCTACATCCTTCCTAGTCCTTCTGTATATAAGATCCATCTTGCCTCCCTGAAGATGCTCAGATTCATTGTGGACCATTTATTAATACAAGGATCATAAATGTTCAGATTCCTTAAGAGTCTACCCAATATGGCAGATCTTTAACAAACTTTGTTTTACTTTGGCTGAAAGAAGGCTTGGGTCAAATTCATTTGGGCAAGACACAGAATGCAGGGATTTTGGGGTCCTGAGCATCCCTAAACCTCAACAACACTACTTTCTTGGGTCACCTTTATCTTTTTTTTACTGAGACTTGGCATCACAGTATGGTATAGTGGGAAAAAAATTGGATTGAAGTCAGATAATCTGGGTTGAAACTCTGGCTTTACACTATCTTTGTGATCTTGGGCAGTCATTTAACTTTTCGGAAACCCGGGTCCGACATCTGTAAAATGGGAAATATTTTTGGAATACATGAAGTGTTCTTGATCAGAGGGACTGAGGTGGTACAAGGCATAGAGCACTGGGTCTGGAGTCAGGAAGAGCTGAGTCCAAATCTGGCCTCAGAAACTTATTGGCTGTGTGACCCTAGACAAGTTACTGAACCTCTGTCTTCCTCAGTTCCCTAACAATAAAATGCCAATAATAATAGCTACTACCTCCCAATGATGTTGTAATAAATGACATAAGATTTATAAGCATCTAGCAGTGACTGATAAATAGTAGGCATTTAAATGATGCTTTTTTCCTTCCTTTCTTAAATTTTTTGGGTCATACATCCCTTTGGCATACTAGTGAAGCCTGTGGACCCCAGCATTTAGCACAGGGCCCTGCATATAGTAGGTGCTTGATAAATGCATATTAACTGACAGACCAACTTCAAGATAATGTTTTTGCAAAAAATGAAATCTTTAAGGTTACAAAGTTAACTGAAGATTAGTAAAAATAAAGATGTAATTTTTGTTTTCCATCCCTAAGGGGCCCTTACAACTCTAAATCCTTCTGAGTCAAGCAGGTATATGGATGTCTCTTTTAGTCATAGCCTCATGGAGGATTCTATGCTTCAGTTATTGACCAAAAAGAAATGGTGAATTGGTTTCGAATTCTTGATTTGCCTGAGTATAGAGGACCACGGGCCAGTGAGACTCTGATGGCTGAATAAGCCCTCTCAGCTGAAGAGTCTGCTATCAGGCCTGGATTGGTTCCCCACACCCCAGGAAGGAGCTCAGATACACAGGTGTGAGCATTATGTCCCTGAGGTAAGCATGGTATAAGCCCCTGGCCTGGGAACAAGGAAGTGCACAGTGTCCTCAGGGAAAAACAATTAGGAAGAGTTCCATAAAAGCTTGTACATGGGGTAATAAAATTGGCTCTATTTTCTGCCTCTCTCAGAGTCCCATCTCTTTGGTGCATTCTTTCAGCTTCTGGGTAAGCAACGCTTTTTCAGCCCTGCTGCAGGACGGCAGGGTTCCCCACATCTGAGGCTCCTTTTCTTGAGCCTTTCATATAACAAAAATAACCACAATGACTGTGGTTTATGGACTTAAGGAAACAGACCATAATAAGACTTCTGTTAAGTTTCAGCTCTTAATGACAATAAATCAGGTAGCCCAGGTGGAAGCAAACCAGGTGCCCATATACACACTGCCTGTCCTTGCATATTTTATACCCTGTTAATGCATGGTGTTCCTCTTAGACTCTTTTGAGATGAAAATGAAGAAAAACTACTCCCCTATATTACTCTCTCTCCCCACATATGATTTTTTTTTGCTACTTGAAGTAGCAGTTTTAAAAATATCAGTCTATAATGTTTAATGTGAAGGTATATGTAGAACCTATATTAGATTGCATGTTGCTATTAGGGGATGAGAAGAAGAAGGTAGGGGAGAAAATTTGGAACTTAAAAGCTTGTGGGACTGAATGTTATAAACTAATAGTAAATAAATTACATCTATATCTACAGATATTGATATACACACATATTATATATCAGTCTATTTCAAAACTGGATGCAAAGAGAACACTCAATCAGAATAAAAAGAGAAGGAAGTATCAGGAGGTCTAGATTCCAGTGAATTGGACCAGTGATTGATTTTTATGTGACTTTGGATGAGTTACTGTTCTTTCATAAGTAAGGGTGACAATCACATAAAGATTAATGAAAATTATTACCAGATGTTCACATAATTCCTCCCACCTGGTCTATTTTAAAAGAAAATATCAAGGGAAAGGCGGGTGGGTAGCAATTGTGCAATATGGTAATATTGTGCAATAAATATGGTAATAAACCATTTAGTTCTACATCTTCAGATCCCCCCTTCCAGT
This sequence comes from Pseudocheirus occidentalis, assembly GCA_028646575.1. Taxonomy (NCBI): domain Eukaryota; kingdom Metazoa; phylum Chordata; class Mammalia; order Diprotodontia; family Pseudocheiridae; genus Pseudocheirus; species Pseudocheirus occidentalis. The sequence goes on from CM053593.1 coordinate 278,550,988, forward strand.
ATTTGGAACTCTTTTAAAGCTCTAAAATGTTATCTGACTTGCAACAGCAATAAATTTGGCTTATTTGAATAGGTGTGCTTTGTTTTCAAAAATAGATGTGTTCCTTAAAAATTGTGTGAAATTCAAATGTTTACAGTTGAATTCATATTTTAATTGCACTAGGAAGGGCATTCTTTAAAGAAAGTTCATGATGAATCATTTAAAAATTAAAGAAGCTTTTCATAATTGAAATAATATCTCTATTGAATGTATTTGTTGGGTGAGTTAGGTTTTTTATTTGAATTTGTATAAAGTAAAGCAGCTCTTATTTTAGAATGTTACACCTACATAGTAAGAGGGAATCAATCCATAAGCACTTACTATATGCCAGGCATTATGTAAGGAACTGGGAGTACTAGACAAAAATGAAGCCATCTCTGCCCTCAAGGAGCTTTTATGCTGTCAATGGATATATACACAAGATAGATAACAATGTGATTTTTAGGGGGAGGGCATAATCCCTGAGTGGATCAGGATGCTTTTTTAAAAAAATGCCAATTGGTCCTTGGCATTCTCCTTAAATAGTTTCACGTAAAAACAAAGTGTTGCTGGGACAACGTGTTCACCTCAAACCTACCTAACTATTGCATCCAGCCATCTGGCAGCATCCACCCTTTCTACCAACCCCTGGATCTCTCACTGCCAACCTCAGTCCTGTTTTGTTCTGTGCTCTGTTCATTTTAATTACTGCCCCAGCTTGGATTCACATCACTAACTGGCTCTTTTCTCTCAATTTGCCTTCTGCACAGAGTTGCTCCAACAGATCACCCCATCTGCATCTCCCAGGCAGCCCTGCAGCACCGCCTGCTGGCTCAACCCTACCTACCATGGTGAACCCTCAGATACAATCAGAAATAGACTAATAGAATGAATCCTCCACAAAAGTTTAAGAAACCTTTTCTTTCTGTGATTTCGTCAATTACCACTAGCCACCGTAAATTTCCCTAAGAAAATTAAAGAGAAATATAGATAGAATAGAAAGTGTTGTTAATTTTTTCTGATGGCCAGCCAATTAAATAAGAAAAAATAAATAAATTCTAGTCTTTATTTTTTAAAAACATATCTATTTAGTCTGAAAATTTTAATTTTATTAGAATGCAAGAGTACCCATATTGTTTTTAAGGTTTTAATTCTGATCAATGTAAAGGACTTTGCTTTTCAAATGTAGACATATAGCCCACTAGCACTTGTTAGAAAAAAAATCTAAACTCTATATACAGACAACTATCATGAACTGTTTTTAATCATCAGCTATGGCCATTCCCCAAATGCTGCGCATTCCTATGCAAAGTCCTACATTGGAAGGTTATCAAAAACATTTTTTTCCATTCAGTTATTGTACGGTCCTGAAAGGGTTCCAGACCATTTACTGCAGAGAAGGAGAAAGTCTAAAATCTAGTTGTGGTGAATTTAAAATGTGACTCTCTTGTTTTCTCGCTTACTTTCTTTTGCTTCCTTGTACATGTGGTATTGAATTAGGAATCTTAAATTTAGATTATCACACAAAGATATTATAGTACTCTAAATTAAGCACTAAAAATGACATCAGTCTTTCAATGTCATCGTTATTTTGTTCAGCCATTTCAGTCATATCCAACTTTTCTTGATCCCCCTTGAGAGTATTGTTGGCCAAGATATTAGAGTGGTTTGCCATTTCCTTCTCCAACAAGTTTAAGTGACTTGCCCAGGGTCGCACAGCTTGCTAGTTTCTGAAGCTAGATTTGAACTCAGATCTCCCTGACTCTAAGCCTAGCACACTACCACTGTGCCATCTATCTGCCCTGTCACTGATATGGGGAACTCCACTTGAGGAAGCTCTCTGCCAAAGCAGATGAATACCTGCTCTACAATGTATTGTCCTGGAGAGCTGCCTGGGGCATTGAGAGATTATAACGACTTTTTAAGGAGACTTGAACCTATATCTTCCTGAGGCCAGCTCTCTTATCTACTACACCAATAGTGCCTTTATAAATTACAACTTAAAATGCCTACTCTCTAAGAGATTATATTCTGACTTGACAGCTTCATAGCAATAAATGAGCCCAAGATAAATACTTTGAAGGAAAAAGCACTTACTAGGGTATCTAGTAAGTCCTCAATTTAGGGCCTCATTGCTTACTTCCATTACCTAGTGGCCACCACGGCCACGTTTCCACAGGAATTTCTCCTTTCTCCATTACTGCCTTTTAGCATTTGTTCCCTCCTCCCTCTCCTTAATTCTCTTTTTTCTACCTTCTGCAATTCTGTTACTACTAATTGTGCCATTAAATTCAAATTGAGTCCTACTGCGTGCAATGAATGCACTGTGGCATGTACCAGCAATACAAAGACAGGAAAGACAGCTTTGGGACATAAAACCCATGGGAGAGAGAACACCAGGAGCTCTCCTTTATGTATTGGGGAGAAGGATGGAGACTTTCAAGCACTGGCCACTATTAGTGGAGACCCTGGGAACCCCATGAGGTCACTGCTGGGAAATTGTCAATGACAGAAGGAAGAGGGCAATGCTAGATTTGACCAAATAAGAGCTTACCCAGAGAACTGCTCATTTGTCTCTGAAGTATTTCATGATCTTCCCCATCTGTCCTTCCCCAGAACTTGCAAAATAATATGTGCGTACCTGAGTAATGCACTTATCATACTCAGGCTTGTTTTTTTTTTATTTTAGCTATTTACATGCACTATATCTATCTTCCCTGCTAGATTATATTCTCCTTCAAAGCAGGAATTAAGTCTTATTCATCTTTTAAACTCCATTAGAGTCTTGTATTTAATAACTATATGTTACTAATAAGTGTGTAAGGCCAAATTTGAACTTGGGTCTTCTTGGTTCTGTGCCCAGAACTCTATCCACTATGTCACACTTCATGGGCAATTAGAACATTACTTTTTCAGAACAAAAATAGTAAGCCAAGTCTGAATTAGAGTTTGGGGTTTTTTTGTTTTGCGGGAAATGCTGTCTTATAACTTCTAAACAGTGTATATTATAAACTGAGAAATAAATGGAGGTCAATAAACAATGAATGAATGAATGAATGTCAAATGAATATTAAACTTTCCCCACAAATGACCATTTAAGATTTGTAAAGGTACTTCTCCCAATTATGATTTTTAAATATTAAAATCTTATAGTTAAAAAATAAAATAATGTTAACTTGTACTTGTACTTAGAAATGTAGATGTAGGGTCAAGTACAGGTATCTTCTCTTTAAGAAAACTCATCATAAGGAAAAAAAAATCTGAAAATTCTACAAACACATCAGGAAGAGATTCTTTTTACTTCAATGCTGTGAACAATCCTTAAGATCCTCAGTGTAGGTAATCTATTTATGTAGATCAGAACACCCTTCTTTGACTTCTTATTCTCTGGGATGTTTAATATTTTTTCACAAATCTGTAGAGCAGTGTTCTCAGCCTTCCTAATGCTGCGAACCTTTAATACTCATATGTGGGGGTATCTGCATGTGGATGGACCCACCTGGAAACAGATAGAGGAGCAGTGTCTTGTTTCCTAAGACCATCAGAAATATGTGTTTTACGATGGTATTAGGCAAACCCTGTGAAAGGGTCGTTCAACCCCCAAGGAGGTCACAACCCACAGGTTGAGAACGGCTGCTAGAGTATCCATTCAATGTGCTAGATATCTTCCCCTGATTTTTTTTTCATATTTTGGAGGGAGAAGATGTGTGGCTATAGCCCTTAGTTTCTGTTTTTTCTCACTAGCTTTGTAACAATCTCACTTCCTCTTCTTGTCATATAGATATATTCAGTGATGACTTGTACAGATCACCTTTCACATGCTTGTCATACATTATTAGCAGCACGTTTAAATCTACCAAATTTCACCATCTCTCCTTTGCCCTTTGGCTTCTGTGTCATTTTGATTCATCTGAGGATATGTTATTCCATGATTTATATCATTTCGTACTTGACAACATTTTTCCCATCATTACCTTCTCTCTACCCACAAAGCCACAACCCCCTCTCATGAACTCTTTCCTAAAGCCTCCTAAATGGTCCTCTTTCTTCAAGCCTTTACCTATTCCAATCCATTTTCTGCATAAGTGATATAGTTATTTACTTAAAAAGCAAGTTTGACTATGTCATTCTCCTACATAATAAATCAAATGGCTTCCTACTACACTGGCACCTTATATAAGCTCCTCTGTTTGGCATTTACTATTCACAACATTGCCCAAACCTACCTCTCCCTCCTCTTCATGAATTCTATGTTTGGTCAATTTGGCTTTTTTATAAGTTCCTCATACATGGCACTCCTTGTATGAGGACTTGCTCACCATGATTGAAATGTACTCTTTCCTTCCCTTCACCTATTAGAATCACTTGGTTTTTTTTTTCCCCCGAGATTCGGCTCAATTGTCACCTTTAACATCAAGAAAATTCCTGATTGCCAACTTCCATTACTCCACCCTCCCTATCACATGATATTTATTTCATATGTGTTTTGTATAAAACTATATGCATACAATGTATGCTGTCTCTCCCCCGCCCCCAATAAAATGTAAGTTCCTTGAGGGCAGGAAATGCTTCACTTTTATCTTTACATCCCCTGCACTTAGCAGAGTACTTAGAACATAGTGTGTAGTTAATAAATGTTTGCCAGTCGATTGATTGTCATGTAATATCCCTAAGAGATTAATAAAGTAAAAGGAATTGGTTTGGGGCAGGAGGGAGGGTAGGGTAGGTACTATACGACTTCTCAATCTTAAATATATCTTGACTATCTTTTCCTCTTCAATTCTGGGCCCAATTCATTGGCCCAGATTCTTTACAATTATGAAAATGAGGACCCTTAAATTGCTTCCAGCAGTTGTAAATTTGAAGGGACACTTGGAACTACTGATATTGCTGCTAAAGGGCAGAAAGTCTTAAAACTACACATTTTATGCATTCATTCAACAGCATATTTCTCATTCTCCCTCTTAGTGATGTGTTCCATGTTAGAGGCCACTTCTTTTTTTTCCATTTAGTAGTATTCTATTTTTTCCCAATTACATGCAAAGATAGCTTTCAGCTTTCACTTTTAGAAGATTTTGACTTCCAAATGTTTTTTCTCCCTTTCTTCTCTCCCCCTTCTAATGATGGCATGCAATCTAATTTAGGCCATATTTGTACAATCATATTAAACATAATTCTGCATTAGCCATGTTGTGAAAGAAGAATCAGAACAAAAGGGGAAAAGCATGAGAAAGAAAAAACAACAAAAAGAGAAAATAGTATGCTTCAATCTGCATTCAGACTCCACAGTTTTTTTCTCTGAATGTAAACAGCATTTTCCATCATGAATCCCTTGGAAGTATCTTAGATCATTACATTGCTGAGAAGAGCTAAGTCTATCAAAGTTGGTCATTGCACAGTGTTGCTGTTCCTGTGTACAGTGTTCTCCTGGTTCTGCTCATTTCACTCAGCATCAGTTCATGTTAGTGTTTCCAGGTTTTTCTGAAATCTGCCTGCTCATCATTTCCTATAGCACAGTGGTATTCCATTACATTCATATACCACAACTTGTTTAGCCATTCTTCAACTGATAGTCATCTCCTCAATTTCCAATTCTTTGAGGCCACTTCTAATTCAGGAATGGCATAAAGGGAAATAAAATATTACCAACCATTCCTTAGACCCCTTCACAAGAGGTTGTATCATGCTGGTGTATGAGAGAGTTCTATTCACATAGTGGAGGTAAAACGCAAGATGTGGTGGGTCTAAGCTCGAGCCTTGGAATCAGAACACCTGGGTTTGAATTCATTTCTGCCACTTGTAATCTTAGGCAAGAAGAGTGGTCTGTGCTTCAGGAATGTCAGTTGGCAGCTATCTGAAAGATGACAAGGACATGAATTAAGAAGCTATTGTCATGGTTCAGAGGAGAGGTTATAAGATCCTGATTTAGAGTGATGTGAATAAGAATCGAAGAGATAGATCAATCAACATTTATTAAGAGTCAAAGCATTGTGCTAATCACTGGGTAGCAAAAGACAGTCCCTCCCTTAAAGAAGCTTACAATCTAATGCATGGATGAGAAAATTGTTATAAGAGTTAGATAGGACAAAATTTTAGAAACTAATTAGATAGGGGAAGGGGCAGTTTAAGGGAAGGTTAACTGATTGGATGGAAAGGGACAATTTGAGGGAAGAATGAAGAATCAAGGATGGCTTCAAGATTGCAAAACTGAGTGATTAGAAGGATGATGGTGCCCTTGAAATTGAGACATTAGAAGAAGGGGTGGGCTTGGGAGAGAAAGATCATTATATTTGAATATATTGAGTTTAAGATGCTTATATGACAGAGTTGGAGGTATCCAATAGGTAGTTGGTGATATGAAAATGAAGTTCTGGTGAAAAAGTAGGGCTGACATATAGATTGTTGAATGCTCTGAATAGAGATGATCGTTGAACTATGGGAGTTTATGAGATCAAGAAAGAGGAGGCACAAAAGGAAAAGATAATCCAACACAAAGTTTTGGGGGGCAAGATCTGTGTTGATAATCTAGCAAAAGAGACTGAATAAGAAATGCCAGACAAATTTGAGGAAAACAAAGTAAAATCAGTTTCACAGAATCTCAAGAAAGAGAGAGCATCCAGGGATAGTCAATAGTGTCAAACACCACAGAGAAATAAAGTTGAAAGAAATGCCTTTTTATTGCTATGACTATAGGAAAGGAAGATGGATGTGAACTCAAAGGGAATCATAGTAGCCAATCATGATAGGAGTAATAAGAGTAAGTCAAATAAGAGCTATTTAGCTCTTTAAAGTCACTAAGTGCTATTCATTATCTTATTGGAGCTTTACAACAGATTATATAAATACTATCACTCAATCAACAAGCATTTATTAAGCTACTAGTGTGTGCCAAGTTCTATTCTAGGTATAGTATTTTCTGTATACAAAGAAAAGTTCAATGATCCCTGTCCTCGGGATGCTTACCTTCTACTTCAAGAAATATTATTTTCATTCTTCAGGTATGGAAATTGAAGTGGGAGAGGAGTGTTGGTCAGTAAACATTTATTAAGGACCCACTATGTTTCAGGCATAATGTTAAGTGCTCGGGATACAAAGAAAGGCAAAAGCTAGTCCCTGGTCTCAAGCAGTTCACAGTCTAATAGGAGAGGCAATGTGTTAACAACTATGTTCAAACAAACTATATACAGGTCAAAGTGGAAAGAGTAAACAGAGGGCAGGTACTAGAATTAAGAGGAAAGAGGTGAGATTTTAGCTAAGACTTGAAGAGAGGCATAGGTAAGGAGGAAGATCATTCCTCATGGGGGACAGCCAGTGAAAATGTCTGGAATCAGGCAATGGAATGTTTTTTTCTAGGAACAGCAATGAAGTCAGGGTCATTGGATGAAGAGTACAGGACTGATAAGATATAAGAAGATTGGAAAGGGTAGAGAATGGAACAAGTTATGAAGGGCTTTGAATACCAAATGAAGGATTTTATATTTGATCCTGGAGATGATAGGGAGCCACTACAGTTTATTGAGTGGGGGTAGGGTGAAGCAGGAAGTGGTTGGGATGAGTATTAAATGATCAAACCTGCATTTTAGGAAGATCATTTCAATAAATGAGTTGGGGGAAGATTAGAGGAAGGCGAGGCTTGTGGTAGACAGACCAACCAACAGGCTATTGCATTTGTGAGATGATGAGGGTCTGCACCAGAGTGTGGCAGGGTCAGAGGAGAGAAGGGGGCATATGCAAGAGATGTTATGAAGGTGAAAACTGACAGGCCTTGGCAACAAATTGGATATGGGGGAGTAAACAAGATTGATGACTGGAAAATGACTCTTATATCCCGAGTCTGGGTGACTGGAAGGATGGTGGTAGAGAAGTTAGGAAGAGAGGAAAATTTGGGGCAGAACATAATGTGTTCAGTTTTGGAAATGTTGACTTTAAAATACCTATGGGACATATAGTTCTATCTAATATAATAAGACTTGCTTTACTCCCCTTCCCTTTGTGTACTCTACTATAGCCAAACCATGTCCTCATCTCATCCCACATTCTTTTTTTAGTTTTGCCAATTTCTCTTTTTCTTTTTAAATTGTTTTAAATTTTACTTTAATTGTTTTAATTTTACTTAAATACAAAAATTTACTTAGATGCAAAATTTGCCATGCACACAGCAGATCATAAGAGAGGATTCAATATAAAAGAATAAATTTCTGTTGGAAGAAAACGTGTGTGTGTGTGTGTGTGTGTGCCTAAGTGTCCAAAAGATGTAGAAGATGCAAGACCAGAGGTCAGCAGAAAGATAAAAATAGAAATAGCTTTAAAAAATCAGTGCAGAAGTGGTGATTAAATCCATGGGAGCCTGTGAGATCACCAAGTGAAAGAGTTTAGAAGGAGAAGAGAATAGGGCCCCAACACTGTGGGATAATTATGGCTAGCGGGCATGACCTGAATGAAGATCTAGCAAAGGAGACCAAGCATGAGTGGTCAGAGAAGTAAGAGGAGAGCCAGGAGAAAGTAGTAAATGAATCACAGGTAATGGGTATCAGAGGTAGTAGGATCTGAATCCCTGGGTTCCTTATTCCAAGTCCAGCTCTCTCTCCACTATCTGGAATTCACTGACAACAGCTAGAGAATAATGGAAATTTCAGACTTTTTTTACTTGGAAAATCAGTTTCTCTCTGAAAATCCCACCCACTCACCCTCGTGCAGTTAGTTCCTTCCAGCTTTTCATTATTTCACCCAAATGTTTTAATGTTCACAGCAATAAGAGTTATGCAAGATAAGAGTATCATTAATATTCTATCAGAAGATTCTCATTCCCTAAAATATATGCTTTTAAATGTCTCTTTAATGTCATTTTCATGTTCTTATGTTCATTTATCCTTTAGAAAAGAAATATAAATCAAATCTTAATGGTATGAACTACTTTTTCAGATTAACTTTAGACAGCCACACTATATCATGAACCTGCTAACAAAAATAAATTATTGTGTTCTTGGATGTAAAAAGCTTATAATTTTCATACAGTTTAGTATGTAACATGCATTAATATTAGAAATACACAGAAATACTTCTAGCCTTCTGCCTTTTCTCCAAAAGGTCTGACAAACCTTCAAACATGATATAGCACAAAAAAGTAGGTGAAGAAAACTATGTACTGGTAACTTTGATGTTCATCTTCAACAAATTCCTGGATAAATTATTAAATAAATGATTTGAAAGCACTCAGGAAAGAAAATAATAATTACTAACAGTCAAAATTAGTTCACCAAGAATATGGCATGCCAATTAAACTCATTTCCCTTTTAGACAGGGTTACTAGATGAAATCAAGGAAATACTATAGATATTGGATCTGAATTTTCAGTAAAGCATTTAGCTAATTATTCATGATATTTGTGCAGAAAATTGAGACATATAGGCTAAATAAGAGAAAAATTTACTGGATTTGGATCTACTTATCAAATATTGTAAATTCTATATGACAGTATTTCTCCAGCCCATCCTTTCTGCTCATGCTTCCAATATCACAGTTCATAGCCTTTATGACCTTTTACCTGGGCTACTGAAATAGCCTCTTGCTTTTAAGAGAGATCTTCTAAAATACGTCTTTCACAAAGCTATCAAAATAATCTTCTAAATGCTCAAATTTGACAATGTCACTATAAATTCTTAGGCTGACATTAAAAGTCCTCCATAATCTGGTACCAATTTATTGTACTTTTCCAGGCTTGTTTTATTCTCCTTCCATTCATGTACTCTGCTATAGCCAAACCATGTCCTCATCTCATTCTGCATTTTTTTTAGCTTTGCTGAATTCTTTTTTTGTTTTCGTAATTTTTAAAAATTTTATACTTCAATACAAAATAAGAAAAGAGAAAAAAATTGCCATGTACACAGCAGACTATAAGAGAGGATTCAATATAAAAGAATAAATTTCCATTTCAAGAAAACTTATATAATACTATACATTATTTCCAAGCTACCTAGCTTTTCTTTGCTTCCTTATTGGTTTTCTTTTGTTTTCTGCTATGCATTTTTTACTTTATTTTGCCTCTCCCTCCTCTTCCCACTGTGAAAAAGGCTACAATTAAATATGGATATATGTGTGTATGTGGATATACATATACATCTGTAAATATATACACAGATACACTCATGCATATATATATACATGTATATACACATATGACCATACTGTGTTTATTTCTTCCTCTCATCAGTTTCTCTGAATGTAGAGAGCATCTTCCTTCATAAGTCTAAGTCTTTCCATGTTTTTCTAAATCAGTCAGCTCATCATTTCCTACACCACAGTAGTATTCTAACCCAATCACATCCTATCTGAGAGATTGTCTATGAAAGTTTTTTCCCAATTGTCTTCAATCCTTCTGTTCTTGACTATATAGGTTTTATTTATACAAGAAAATTGTAATTTAAAATAATCAAACTTATTCTTTTTATACTTCAACTATGCTCTCACCTCACAATATAGTGTAAGGTCTGACATTGATGAATCTGCTTCCTTTACATCATCCTGCATTCTTTTTGTATTAATGCAGACCAAACCCTGTGCCTGGCACAGCCTCCTTTTACTTCTTTACCTTTTAAAATTCTTTTCTCTCTTTGAGACCCAATACATAACTGTCACCTCTTTCATGAAGACTTTTCTGATTCCCTCAGTTAAAAAGGAACTCTACCTCCTCAGATTTGTCAATAACCTTTTTTCCCAAGTCTTTTCCTTTACTCTTAGGACATTATACCTTTTATCATATTGATTTTTGTACTTGTCTTATTTCTCTATTAGACTGCAAACTCCTTGATGATAAAGAACTGTATATTTTTTATCTTTGTATCCATGGAACCTAGCACATTGCCAAGCTCAGATTTTCAATAAATATTTATTGAATTTTAATTTGCATTTATAATTTGTTGAATCAGTGTATTCAAAATCATAAAACTAGAGCTGTAAGGAATGTCAGAAGCAATCTAATTTAATATTTTATTTTTCCCCAGTTACATGTAAAAATGATTTTAACATTGTTTTTCAAAATTTCTGAATTCCAAATTCTCTCCCCCCTCCCTTTCCTCCTCCCATCTCATTCAGAAGGCAAGCAATTTGACATAGGTTATACACATACAGTCATTCAAAACATATTTCCATGTTAGTCATGTTACAAAAGAAAACACAAACTAAAAAAAAGCACAAGAAAAATTAAGAAAGTAAAAAAAAGGCATGCTTTGATTTGCATTCACACTCCATCAATTCTTTTTCTGGAGATAGTTAGCATTTTTCATTATAAGTCCTTCAGATTGCTAAGAACAGATAAATCACTCACAGTTGATCACCATACAGTATTTCTGTTACTATATACAAGGTTCTTATGATTCTGCTCATTTCACTTTGTATCAGTTAATATAAGTTTTTCCAGCCTTTTCTAGGAACTGGTCATCATTTCTTATAACACAATAGTATTCCGTCACAATCTATACAACAATTTGTTCAACCATTTCCCAATTGATGGACATTCCTTCAATTTCCAATTATTTGCCAACACTAAAAGAATTTCTATAAATATTTTTGTACATATAGACCCTTTTCCATTTTGATTCTTTATCTCTTTGGGATACTGACCTAGTCCTGGTTTTGTTTGGTCAAAGACTATGCTGTTTGGACATGGTTCCAAATTGTTCTCCAGAATGGCTAAATCAGTTCATTAGTGACAATTTTTCCACATCCCCTCCAACATTGTCATTTTCATTTTCTGTCAGACTAGCCAATCTGATAAGTTTGGGGTGGTACCTCAGAGTTATTTTAATTTGCATTAGTGAATTTCAAAATTTTTTCATATGACTATAGGTAGCTTTGATTACTTCATCTGAAAACTACCTGTTTATATCCTTTGACTATTTATCAATTGAGAAATGGCTCTTATTTCTATAAATTTGACTCAGTTCTTTACTCTGATTTTTTTTTGGAGGGAGGAAGGTAGGGCAATTGGGATTAAGTGACTTGCCCAAGGTCACATGGCTAGTAAGTGTTAAGTGTCTGAGTTAGGATTTGAACTCAGGTCCTCTTGACTCCAGGGCTGATGCTCTATTCAGTGTACTACCTAGCCACCCTAGACTCAGTTCTTTATACATTTCAGAAATAAGGTCTTTATCAGAGAAATCTGCTATTATAATTTTTTTCACCATTCTGATTACTATGTATTCCCTTCCATCCCATTTTCCCTGTTCATTCTGTTCTCTCTCTCCTTTCTCCCTGCCTATTCTCATAAGTGACTTGTCTAAGGTCCCACATTTTCCCATTTTTGTCAGAGTTTTTTTGTTGTTCAGTCATTTTTCAGTCATGTCCGACTCTCTGTGACCGCATTTGGGGTTTTCTTGGTAAAGATACTGGAGTAGTTTGCCATTTCCTTCTCCAGCTCATTTTGCAGATGAGGAAATGGAAGCAAACAGCCTTAAGTGACTTAGCCAGAGCCAAACGGCTAATAAGTGTCTAAGGCCAGATTTCAACTCAGGAAGATGAGTCTTCCTGACTCCATGCCCAACACTCTATCCATTGTGTCACCTAGCTGCCCCCTATCAAATGTACCACCATCCTTTTAGTGCCTCAAGTTCATAATCTTAGTGTTCTCCTAGACAGCTTACTGTCCTTCACACCTCCTTCTTTCCCATCATCTCTCATCCACCTCTTTTTCTATACTCACACAGCTAACACCACAGTTCAAGTCCTTATCACCTCTCCACTATATTATTTCAGCAGCCTTCTGTCTACCTCATGTCTCTCCCTTCTCTGTGCCTTTGCAATATATCTAGAATCTGTTTCCTCCTTCCCTCTTGTAATGCTAACTGAATAATAAGGTCTTCCCCTACCATTAATAGGCCTCACATAGAGCCTATTACAGGAAGAACTTGAATAAAGAGAAGCTTGCTTAGGGGGAGGCTTGCTTGTAGGAAGACTTTCACACCTTTTGGTATTAAGTTGATTAGACACTGAGTCATGAGGGTCGTGATCCCTTCTAGCTCTGAGAAGTGTATATATACACTAAATTGGTGTTTTGCATTGGGGATTCACTTGAGAAGGGCCTTGTGATTCCCTGGATGAGACTCTGAGTGACCATATGTTCAGACCTCTAAATGCTCAGATGTAAGGGCTTTCTTAGTTCAGTGGCATATATAAAGTGTATAGCAATATTGCTTCAATTTAGGCAGTCAGAGCCCTGTCAGATGGTCTTTGTGCTAATTTCTTTGCTTGTATTTTCTCCTACATTCAAGATGCTGACTTTTCCCCTGAGCTGGTGAGTGTAATTAAATTAGATTATTGACCCCTTAAAAGTTGCTTTCCTTTTAGAAAAGCAGATCCAAGAACCTGTGATAGCAGGCTCCCCTGGGTATGCTAGGGTGCTTGCTGTTACACCTCTGTCTCAAAGAGTTCCTCTCCTTTTAAATTGAATCACAGGCACCACCTTCTACATGAAGCCTTTCCTGATTTCCCCAACTGCTAGTGCCTTCTTCCCCAAATATTTTATATTTAACTATCCTGTTTGTAGGATATGCTATCTATGTTTGTATATGTACCTGATGTCTCACCTATTGGGATGTAAGATTATTGTGAGGATTATTTAATTCTGTGTACTTGTATCCCTAGTGCCCAGCACAATTTTTGGCACATATTAGGTATTTGATAAACACTGTTTGATTAACTGAAGTATCAGAAGCAGGATTTGAATTCAGGTCCTCTGACTGTAAAGTCATTGCTTTTTCCACTGTACCCCAAATACTTTCCAGCAGATAGATACAAATCTATGGAATATGCCTTGAGGCTCTATCTTTTGTCCTGCTCTGGTCAACATTTTTACTAGTAACTTGGTCACAAATTAATTAGTTAATTTGCTGATGAGAAAAGGATGGGTATGGGGTAGGAAAAGACAATAATTTGGGTGTATTGTAGAATCCAGGTGCCTCAAAAGGTGAGACCAGTAGACAAAACTTGAAAATATAAAATTTGGTAGAAATTAATGCCAGTTCCCACAATTAAATTGTTTTAAAACTCAACTGTGCAGGTTTCTTGTGTAGTTGTTTTTAGTTGTATCCAACGCTTCATGACACCATTTGGGGTTTTCTTGGCAAAAATACTGGAGTGGTTTGCCACTTCCTTCTCCAGCTCATTTTACAGAGGAGGAAACCGAGGCAAACAGGATAAAGTGACTTGCCTAGGGTCACACAGCTAGTAAGTTTCTGAGGTCATATTTGCACTCAGGAAGATGAGTCTTCCTCACTCTAGACCCAGCAGTGCTCAATTTTAGTCAAAAGAGTAAAAGAGGTGACACATTTTAAGAAGGACATTATGAAAATAAAGTGTCATTTAAGGATTTCTTAAAGGGAAGTTTTAAAGAATCATCATATGGAAGAGGGATAAACTAATTTTTTTTTAATTTTCAGAAGTGATTATAAGTACCATGGGTAGAAAGTAACATGCAGGGAAGCAGATTTCAATTCATTATAAGGAAGATTTTTTTTAATAATTAGAGATATCCAATAAAAAATATGGTAGTGAGTTCCTATCACTGGATGTGGTCCAGTGGACATTAAAGGTACACATATCTGGAACATCAGAGAGGGTTTCTGCATGAGAGGTTGGGTTAAAGGTCCTTTAAACTCTCCTCTAACTCAAAAATTCTATGACTTTCTAAAACTTTCTTCATTAACATAAGCTGACTTGGCCTTAGAAACTGGCAATGCCAGATTGGCTGGACCAAGCGTATACTCAGCATTTGTTGTTTTTGTTGTAGAGTCGTTTCTGTCAAGTTTGACTCGATGCGATCCCTTACGGGGTTTTCTTAGCAAAGATCCCAAAGTACTTTGCTATTTCCTTCTCTAGTTCCTTTTACAGATGAAGAAACTGAGGCAAACCCGGTTAAGTGACCAGTTGCTTTTAGTTGTGTCCAACTTTTTGTGACCCCATTTGTGGTTTTCTTGGCAGTGCTTTGGCATTTCCTTCTCCAGTTCATTTTACTGATGAGGAAACTCAGTGGACTTTCTATCATTATTATCCTAATATATTACATAGAAGCAGCAAGGTGGCACAGTAGATAGAGTTTCAGTCTTGGAGTTAGGCCAGATTTGGCCTCAGACACCTACTAAGTAGTTATAAGAGCCAAATAAGACAATATATGTAAAGTGCTTTGCAACCCTTAAAACTCTATGTAGGGGGTGGCTACGTGGTACAGTGACTACACCACTAGCCCTGGAGTCGGGAGGACTTGAGTTCAAATCTGTCCTTAGACACTTAACACTTACTAGCCGTGAGTCCTTGGGCAAGTCACTTAACCCCAATAGCTCTCCAAAAAGGAGGGGGGACAACAATAGCTCTATGCAGATACTGTTATTATGTGAATGAGACAGACTTTCCCATTTTCAAAGCTCTCATATGAATCATTGAAACATTCATTCCATAAAACAGGTATTATTGGCCCATTTTACATATGACCAAATGGAAGACTGATCTTCATTAAGTGCCTCATCAATAGTCATATAGCTAGCAAGTAGCAGAATCAGGATTAGAAGCCAAGAGAAAGGAGTGCACAATCCAGAATTCTTTCTATTGGATCACATCAGCTCTTCAAGTATAAGTTACTCTGGAGGCTTAAATGGACTGCAAACTAAATATGAGTCATCAGTGTGATATGGCAGCTGAAGAAAAAAGGAATCTTGGGCTACATTAGTTATAGTGTCAAAAACAAGAAGAGAGATATTCCCCTCAGACCACATTCAGAGTATTGTATTCACTGGCAGGCACTACATATTAAAAGCTATTGACAAATTGAGACAAATCCAGAGGAGGGCAGCTGGGATGGTAAAGGGATCTTGGAGCCATGTTCGCGTGAGGACTGACTGAAAAAAAAATGGGACTATTTATCTGGGAAAAGAAAAACATTAGGAGGGACCTGCTGATTGGCTCTGAGTCTTTGAAGGGCTATTATGTCAACAAGGGGTTTTAATTATTCTGTTTGGCCCTGTGGGGCACAACCAAGAGCAATGAGGCTTCAAATAAGCAGAAGTCCTTAAGTTTAAGCTCAAAAGAAGCCAGGGATTCTAAGGGGTGAAGGTGAGGAAGGAGAGCATTCCAGGCAGAGTGGAAAGAGCATTGCAAAGACCCAAAAAGAGGTGACTTGTCTTGTATCATTCTAGTTAGAATGTAAATAAAGCACATGAAAGGAGAAATCTAGAAAAAACCTGGAAAGGGAGGCTGGAGTCAGATTTTAAAGGACTTTAAACATCAAACATATAAGTTTGTATTTTATCTTAGAGGCAACAAGGAGTTTCTAAGTTGAATCTTGAGGTATTAGATAGGTTGCAAAGTGTCCTGGTGGAAGGAATTCCCATACTTGGAGTTTCCCACACTGCCAAAATAACATGTTCTTTGTGTGTCTGAAAATAACTTGTGTCTGCTAGCCTGCAAGAAATTTCTGTCTAATGATCCTAGGCAGGCTTGCACTCTGTGAGTAATTCCTTCAATCTCCTAGTAACCTCGATCTCTAAATAATTGCCCCAAATTTTCCATGTCTGGAAATGACCTCTTTTTTTCTCTTTGGTAGTGGAAGTACAGGTACTTCAGCAGCCAGAGGTTTATGAATAGCAGCGGAAGATGTAAAGAACTAGCTTGTGATAAATCCTTATGAAGAGTAGCAAGAAAATTGGCTAGGCATGAATCACTGTGTAAATCCTAGAAACACACATTTCCTAGAAAATGGATGCCAAACAGCCCAGTGAAACACTTTGTTAGTTTGGTTTACTTGGGCTGAATAGGAGAAACCAAAACAATGCCCCACTGCAATATTTTTAAGGAGTATAACCTGGACATTTTGTAAGCACATACCTACATAGGGCTTCAGGTATGTGATTTACTGAATGTGGGGACAAAAACATATTTTTTTAAAGTCTGAAACAGGAGCAGCAAGGTGGTGCAGTGAATAGAGCACTGGCCCTGGAGTCAGAAGTACCGGAGTTCAAATCTGGCCTCAGACACTTAACACAGTACTAGCCGTGTAACCTTGGGAAAGTCACTTAACCCCAATTGCCCTGCCTTCCCCCCTCCAAAAACACAAAACAAAAAAATAGTCTGAAACAAAAGAGAAGCTATATTCTGAATTGCAATAATGGCTATAATAATATAATGATAACTATTGTACCTAGCAATGTATTATCTATTCAGATTTATATGATGCTTTGAAGTTTACAAAGCACCCTGGGAAATAGGCAGCAAAAATATCAGTCTCCCCATTTTACAGATGAGGAAACCGGATTTCAGAGAGTTGAATTAACTGGCTCTAAAGTCTGAGGTCAAGCATATTCCAGAAAGTCTATCTCTGTCCGAAAAGCAGCCCTCTTAGGGATGACATTCTCAGTTACATTTGAAAATGACTCTGGGGTAGTTATATTTCTGGGCCACAGAATTAAAAAGGATAGTGTCCCCTGTGTGGCCTGTGAATGTGAAATTTTCCAATTATAGGAATCTCTTTGCACTTGGCCTTTCAACTAAGAGAGAAGCTTGGTGTGTCATACACTCTGGGGTTTGCTTTTGTTTTTTAAAACCCCTTCCTGATAGGGTTTCGTATTTGCTGCCAGAGAAAAGGCCCATAAAAAGATATGCCACCTTTAGAAGCAATAAGAGATTCACCAATTAGAAGCTGAAGATGGGAGCCCAGTGCTCACCTCCAATTCCCTGAATCACCTTCTCATTGTAACACCTCAGCTTAGGCCCCTGACAGATTGGGCTGGAGTTGGGAAAGCGGGGAGGGGAGGTTCTTTTCCAGGAGTATAGCTGGAGGGCAGTTATAATGAGCAGCTGAAAGCAAGAGAAAGAGGTATTTAGAAGGCAGAAAATTCAATGAACACTGGAAAGGCAAGAGTAGGTCAATCCCTCATTATTCTGCAATAGACTGGGAGCAGGTGGTTCTGCACTTTTTTTTTAATTATGACATACACTAGCAGCTTTGTCTGTGTAAGATTGACCTTACTCCTATAGATTTTGACTTCTATTTTCCAAATTTGAGTCCTGCCTCTTGTTCGTACTTGCTGTGTGACCCTGTCAAAGTCATCATACCTTTCTCATTCTCATCTGTAAAATGCAAGTAAAAATAGTTGCAGGACTAAGAGTAGGATCAAATGATGTGAGATGGAAAGAATTTTGCAAACTTTTAATCACTGTATAAACGTCAGCTAATATCAGAATAATATTACACATTATAGTGTTATGTACATAATGTTATATATGTTTTATAATATTTCTATAGGCAAGCTAAGTATCTCAGTAGATAGAACACTGGACCTGGAATCAGGAAGACAAGTTCCAGTCCTAGCTGTGTGACCCTGTATGACAACCCAGCTTCTGTCTGCCTCAGTTTCCTCCACTGTAAAAAGGCAATGATAATAACATTCACTACTAAGATTGCTGTGAGGATCAAATGATAGACTTGTAAAGTCCTATGCAAACTTACGTGCATGCTAGCTATTGTCATTATGCGGTAGTGCATGCAGCCTCAGAAGGAAATGCCCGGCCACCCCAGTATCCTGAAGGGGCTCACAAAGAGTCAGGCAGGAGTGAAATGACCGAAATACAAATGTATGCGGATAAAGAACTTTACTCTCAGACGTGCATCTGAATGATTCCTTTATATATCTCTATATAAACCTGAGCAAGTTTCTTATTTCATATGTGTTCACATGCGTAATATATACATATATGCACGTGTGTGTATGTACACGTGTGTGTTGTGTGTGGTGCATATGTATCTTATCCTGTGAAACTAGGAAGAGCTATTGCTTAAATGTGAAATGGAAGGCAATGACGATTGTTTCCAACTCTTGGCTATTTCCGGTTCATCCTCTCTGTAGCTTGTCTATACATAGTTAATTGTTAGTTGTCTCCCTCCTCCCTCCCCCCTTAGAGTGTGAGTTCCTTGAGGGAAAGGACTGTCTTTTGCCTCTTTTTGTATGCCTGGGGCTTAGGAGGTGGTGTTTAATATTTGGCAGCTAGGTGGTGAAGTGAATAGAGCACTGGCCCTGGAGTCAGGAGGACCTGAGTTCAAATCTTACCTCAAACACTTGACAAACTTTCTTGCTGTGTGACCTTGGGCAAGTCGCTTAACCCCCCAATTGCCCTCCCTGCCTTACCCCCCTCCAAAAAGCAAAAAAGGGTATTTAATAAATGTTTGTTAACTTCCTGCTTTCCTCATGTACTATCTCCTACAACAGCGGTACTCAACCTGTGAGTTATGTTCAGTTTGTAACAATGAAAATACATCCTGCATATCAGATAGATTCATAACAGTAGCAAAATTACTGTTATGAAGTAGCGACGAAAATAATTTTATGGTTGGAGGTCACCACACCATGTGGAATTGTATTAAAAGGTCGCGGCATTAGGAAGGTTGAGAACGACTGTCCTACAAGAAGGCTTTCTTGAGTGTCTTGCTAAAGCTCACACCTTCTTCCTGAAATTAATATGGATATACTCATCTATGTGCATATTGTATTACCATCACTCCTTCCATAGAATGTAAGCTCCTTTAGTCTTCAAAATCCCAGGACATATTGCAGTGGCTTGCAGATCATAAAATCATGGATTCACAAAGAGAGAACAGGAAGAGACCTCAGAAACCATCAAGCCAAAACTCTTCACTTTACAAATAAAGAAACTGAGGCTCATGGGAGTTAAATTACTTACCCAAGGTCACACAATTAACAAGTATCTTACATAGGATATAAATCCAAATCCTCTGGCTCCAGAACCTGTACTTTTCCCACTGTACCATGTAGCCTTCCTAGAGTAGACAGTTAATAAATGTGGGTAGATTGGACTCCACTCAAATAACATAAAGAAACCTGTGCTCATAGAGATTGAGTGACCTGCCCATAGACACACAGCTAGTAAGCCCAAATTGGAACATGGCTCATCACTTCAGACTCAGAGCTCCGTACCATCTACCACAATGCCTTTCTAATGCCAATAGAAGCTACCTTGTAATACCTGCCTCAGGGGGCTGTTGTGAAGAAAACTATAAACCTGGAAACTCTAGAAAAGTGAGCTGTTACTAAGCCAAAAAGAAAGCCAAAAAATAAGGACTATCTTATTTCATTGCTGTAATAAACTAGTGAATCTGGGATCTCATTGATATGAGGATTTCACCTAACAATGTAGATGTAACTGGCATCATCTTATAGGACTCATGCATTTGTCATCCTAAAAATTCAACACAGGGCATCCACCCATTA
The DNA here is from genome assembly GCA_028646575.1 of Pseudocheirus occidentalis. Classification (NCBI taxonomy): domain Eukaryota; kingdom Metazoa; phylum Chordata; class Mammalia; order Diprotodontia; family Pseudocheiridae; genus Pseudocheirus; species Pseudocheirus occidentalis. Next base: position 278,571,273 of record CM053593.1, read on the forward strand.
GAGCAAGGGCCTTCCTTGAGTCCTTATATTACAAAGATACTGTTGGAGCCCAAAAGTCGTCTATTGGTTATCCCTCCACCTTGTTATGTATACATCCTGCCCGTATCTGAAAGACATATTATGAAAATGAAGATATAAGCCTATACTGCATCAATTTTGTAAATCAGGTTAAGGAACTTAACCGTTTCATATAGACAGCCATTGTGTAGCGGATAGAGAGTTGGTCTTGGTGTCAAAAAGATCTGGCTTCCAGCTCTGCCTCTGATGTATTACTGTCATTGTAACCCTGTTCCCACAGTAACTTAACTTCTCGATACCTCCAAGTAATTTTCTGGAAGCATGAGTATTTTCTACGTGGCATTGTGAATAGATTTGGTGTCAAAAAGATTTCAGAAAAAATGAATGAATGAATGAATGAATGAAGAAATAAAAGAAAAAAAAATTTAATGTAAAAAAAAATTTCAGTATTGATCCTGCCTCAGACACTAACTGGGTAATTCTGAGCTATCCATTTACTTCTCAGGTTCAGTTTCCTTACCTGTAAAATGGGGGTAATGATAGCCCCTACCTCATAGAGTTGTGAGAATCAAATGAGGTCATATATTTTAAAGCACTTTGCCAACACTAAAGCATTTTATAAATGCTGACACTGAGATGCAGGGCACATACTGATTTTCAGTAGCAGCAAGAGATTCTTTCTTGGAGAGGTGTAAAAAGGTTTTCCTTTGGCACGGTACTGCCTGCCTAACATGTTTGTAAATACAATGGAGCATCATTATGGAGATCATCTATGACTTTTTATGGTCACTTAAGCATGTAGAGCAATTTCTTCACGTTAGCCTAGTGACCTTTCTCCATCTCTTTGATGATTGCAAGGCATCAAAGTAAATGCTGTTTTTATAACCCAGAGATATACTGTTGGAGTCAATTAATCTCATCAGAACCTGATCAACCTACTCTATTTTAAAAGAATTCAGTCACAGAATTAGAAAGATCTTTAAGTCCTATCTGGATCTGAAATAGGATAACTTCTACATCAATAAAAATAACTATAATTTATACAGTGACTTAAAATATTATATCATTTGATCTGCAGAATGACCCTGAGAGGTAGGTGCTATTATTACCCTCAGGTTGACAGGTGAGAAAATCAAGGCAGGTGACTTTGCCAAGGTTTCCTTGCCAGTAAGAATCTGAAGCTGGATTTGAACTCAGGTCTTCCTGTATCCAGGTCCAGCTGCTCCCTAACCCAACAAATAATCTTCTAGGCTCTACTTGGAAAATCTTCCATGAGAGGGAACCCACTATCTACTCAACTGAGAGAACTCATTCCCAGTTTTGAAAGCTCTGATTGTAGGAAGTGTTCCATGATGTTGGTTAGAGATTCACCTCCATACACTGCCACTTCTGCCCTTGGAGGCCAATCAGAACAATTCTAATCCTTCTTTCACAAAATATCCCATCAAATATTGGAAAGTTAGGAAGTACCTCAAACAAAAATCCTGTCCTCAGACATCAACTTCTTTCCCAGTTTCTCACTTACCATCTACCTTTCTCTTCTGAAACCCCTGCCTTTATTGACAGCAGTGGTAAAAACATCAAAGTCCCTGTGGTCTTCTGTTTCTTGTCTAGAATTTCATGATCTTTATCTATAATATTTTCTGGTTTTATCATTTGTCTCCAGAAGCTAGGTGGTATAGTGTGTAGAGTGCCAGACCTGGAGTCAGAAAGACTCATCTTCCTGAATTCAAATCTGGCCTCAGATAATTACTGGCTGTGTGACCCTGGATAAGTTACTTAACCCTATCTGGTTGGCTCAGTTTCCTCATTTGAAAAATGAGCTGGAGACGGAAATGGCCAAACATTCTAGTATCTCTACCAAGAAAACCCCAAATGGGGTCATGAAGAGCCAGACATGACTGAAACAAATAATAACAATGACAACAAAGTAAGCAGTGGTCTATAGTCTGATGAATTGGGGAGCCTCTCCATCATACCCTGGATACAAGCCAAAACAGTAAAAAAAACAACAGTAATAGTTACAAAGCAATTTAAGATTTGCAAAACACATTACATTTATTAACTTATTATGACTAAAATAAGTCATGTCAGACTCACCTCATTTCCTTTCTGGACATGTTACTTGTTGTAATTTGACATGTTGATTAGATGTGACTGGACCCAAAGGGTAAACCTAGGAATAATATATGGAAGTTGCAAAGGCAGATTATGATTTAATCTGGAAATAAATTTTCTAGTAATAAGAGTTTCCCCAAGGTAGAATGGTTTGCTTTAGTGTTGGAGGTCCTTAAAGAGAGAGTGGATGACAATCCAACTTCAAGGAATATTTAAACTGAGTGACCTCTGAGCATACTTAAACCCATGATTCTTGGAGCCAGTCTTACAGAGTCAGCTTTGTACTGTGCACTAAGGAAGGCTGAGATCCAATACCACCCTGAACCAAGGAAACCACATACAACTCAATATTTTTGCTAAAAATACTCAGTTACAAATTGTTATACAGTTCCTATGTATGCTAAGTGATAAAGTAGACCAGTTAAGACATTCTGGGTAAGCCTGTCTAGATCCCTCTGTACCAGGAGGATGAAGGGGCTAGAAACATAAAATCAGATTTTTCTCTGTTATTTTGTACCCATTTTTTCTTGGCCATGTGTAGCGGCAACCACACTGGCATACCCAGGATGGCTGCTAGCACAGGTTCTTAGATGTGCTTTACTAGGAAAGATAGCTGTTTAAGGGATCTTTTTAAATAACATTCACTAGTTCAAGGAAAAAGTTAGTACCCTGAACTTAAGAGAAAATACAAACAAAAAAAATACAAGCAGAGAAATAAAGACCAACAGGGCTCCTACCGTCTGAATCAAAGCAATATTGCTATATGCACTTTACATACATTCCTAGATCAAGAGCCTTTTTATCTGAGCAATCAGGGAGCTCTGAACATAAGACCACTCAGAATCTCGACGATGGAATCACAAGATCCTTCTCATAAGCAAGCCCTCAAAGCAAAATACCAACTCAGAGTGTGTATGTATGTATATATACTTCTCAGAGTCAAAAGGTTATGACAATCTTCCTCACTCAGTGCCTGATTAGAAATTAGCAAAAGGTGTGAAATCTTTCCTACAAGCAAACCTCTCTTAAGTAAGCTTCCCTTGAGGGGTTCCATGTGAGACCTATTAATGGATGGGGGGAAGATCTTATATCCCATGAACATTACACCATGGAGCATTAGATAGAAGCCCAGTGCTTACTTGTACCCAGTTAGGCTTAGTGTGTTTATGCAAAGGGGTAAAAGCAATGATGCCACAAAAATACATGATATAGAGATGTTATAAAAATGATTTGTGTGCCTCGTTTGTCATGGGATTCAGTCACTGACCATAAAAAAAAACTCCTTACCTGTTACGAGTTTGCTATCTAAAACTGTATTTACAGAGATGTTACAAGGATGCCCACACATATGAGTGAGCATTGAGCAAATTCATATGTGGTTTATATTATGGAGGCCTAAAGACCCAAAGGGCTTCCTGATTAAATGATTGAGTCTAAAGGTGGCTATTATTTGGATATAATTTGAAGAAGCATATGCTGAGCTCCTTGGGAATTCAAAACACTGATTAAGCCTTTCCTAATATGGTCTTCTTATCACAAGCATCCATTATTACTGTGCTAAAAATTATTATAATGTAGATATATTCAAGAACCTCATACTTGATCCTGGTCTCTTCAGGAGAAAGCACTGGGCCTGGAGTCACAGAGAACTGAGTTCAAATCCAAGCTTAGCCACTTCCTAGCTATGTGACCCTTGGTCACTGTTTGCCTCAGTTTCTTCATCTGCAAAATGGGGGTAATAATAGCACCTAGCTCCCAGTTGTGATGTGAAGATCAGATGAGATAATAAATTGTAAATTTCTTAGTCCAGTTCCTGGTTCGTAGTAAATGTCATATAAATGTTAACTATTACTATCTAGTCTAACAGTATTTGAGTTTACTTCTGCGTTTTATGCCATAAATATCAGGTATAATCTTGTAATCAGAGTTCTTTGACTGATAGGGGGTAAACGCTATCAGGAAATGGTTCTCCCTGCAATCATTTGTAATAACAATGAAAGAATCTCTGACCACGTTTAAACAGAATGAAACATGTTTCTTCCATAACATTGTATGTAAGAAGTTTCTCATAGCTATGTTTCCATTATCCAGTGATACAAAAGCACGTCCCTCAAGAATGTGTCATTAACGACAGCCATTAAAGTGTCCTTCTCAACTATACAGCAAGTCCAAGAGAGTAGGGTTCTGGTTCAATAGAAGGTGGTTATGAAAAATGTTCATGAAAAAGATGAGGCATGTTGCAAATAGGGAGCTCAGAGCACCTCG
>CM053593.1:278576173-278653474 GCA_028646575.1 Pseudocheirus occidentalis
AGAAAGAAAGAAAGAAAGAAAGAAAGAAAGAAAGAAAGAAAGAAAGAAAGAAAGAAAGAAAGAAAGAAAGAAAGAAAGGAGGAAAGAAAGGAGGAAAGAAAAGATGTCTAGACTCAGCTTACTGGTCCAGAAAAGGGTGAGGGGAGAAAGGAAGAGAAGAAAGAAGGGAAAAAAGGAAAAGAAAGTAAGGGAAGGGGAGGGGAGGAACAAAGGAAGGGAAGAAGGAAGGAAGCAAGGAAGTCCTGAGAAACCAAAGTTACCAATAAGTTCACTCCCTTTATGATCTGATTTTTTAGAATCCTTAGCTTCCTTTAAAGCTCATCTCAACTGGCCATTTTTTCATAGCTAAAGTTGCCCTGTCCACCACCTTTCAGCCCATACCCTCTTTCAGAGCTGTACATCCATTTATTAGGAACAAGTAGATTGCACAGTGGAAAGAGGACTAGACCCGGAGGATTCATCTTCCCAGGTTCAAATCTGGCCTCAGACATTTGCTAGCTGTATGACCTTGGACAAGTCACTTGACCTGTTTACCTCCATTCTTCATCTGTAAAATGAGTTGGAGAAAGAAATAGCAAGACACTACAGTATCTTTGCAAAAAAAACAAACAAAAAAAAACAAAAAAAAAACACCAAACAGGATTACAGAGAGTCAGACAGACACAACTGAAACTATTGAATAGCAATAGCAACAACATACATTTATGTACATTGTCATGTCTCTAGGACCTATACTCAGTGGGAGAGGACCAGAAATTCTTCCCAGGCTAAGCCAGGATGTAATCATGAAAGTCCGTTTTCCTTCTCTTCCCTCATTTGTTGCACATCCTGCTACTCTCAGCACGAAAGTCGAGCTAATTATGACTAATGTTTATGTGAGAAATTTGAATTCAAACAAAAAACTATATAAGATTTATAACATACTTTTTCCATAATAGAAAATATCAATCTTTCAATAAATTATATTTATTTTTCCTGTTGTAATATTTATATTGAATGAAAGGGCAAGAACTTAGGAATTTCAGCCTGCAGTTTCTTTGGTTCTCATTTCTTTAGAAAGTGCCCATTTTGTCTCACTGTTAAATTCCTACTTGATTGCTGTTTTGCTTCCATCTTACTATGGCAGGAAGGGGAATTCAGGGCTAATGGGATCAATCCCAAGGGCCTTGTCCTTCTGGCAGGTCTGTGTAGCATTTGTCTGTCTTGTGTGCACAGAGAATTGTTAAGGTACACTGAAGTGGGTATATCCTCTGCATATGTGAATAGATGGACATGAGGCCTTTTCCCCTTGCTTAACAAAGGCTTCCAAGTGAGTGGGCTTTAAAAGGTGATGTCGTTTACCTCATTTAGGGAAAAGCTTTGCCCTCAGAAAATATTATAGTCACATGAATAATGGAAATAGTGCTGGGTTTGAGGTCAGATGACCTGTTCTGCCATTTAATTTCACATGCACTTGAGGGAATAACAACTGATTTGTACCTCAGTTCCCTCACAAGCAAAAGGAGAGGGTTGGGCTAGTTCAGAGGTGTTAAACACATCGGAGGGCAAGTGAAGCCCACCACACTCCTAAGAGCAACCCAACCCAGATTAAAATGGAATTGGGGAATATTTAACAAAATAAATAAAAACATAATAAAACATAGATACTATTACATTTTGAAACGAAGTCAGTGTGTGGCCCACAGGGATCCTTATGTATGGATTAGTTGTCCCTGTTTCTATTTGAATTGGATAGCATTGGGTTTGGTGATCTCTAAGGTAAATGCAAGAACCTCTTATTTCACAATGGCAGGGATGGGTTCCATTTATGGATAATCTCATGTGGTGCTATATGTTTTTGCTTTCCAGGAGAAAATAAGCTGATAGGGGACCTCTTGGTCCTAGGAGGAGCCACGCTGTATGGCATCTCGAATGTGTGGGAAGAATACATCATCCGAACCCTGAGCCGGGTTGAATTTCTAGGAATGATTGGACTCTTTGGTGCCTTCTTCAGTGGAATTCAGCTGTGAGTAGAAGGAAAAAAAGCATTTTAGGGAGTGAAAATCACCAGTGAGTTCCCTGGCTTTCCTATCTCCTCCCTTACTTCTTATATGTAATGGATTTGGTTGCTTCTTGTGAAAATCAGCAATAATTGTTATGTACCTACCAGTTATGCCTCTTTTAATGTCTGAAAACTAGTAATCAGCACTTTCATAAAATGCAGTCTCAGAACCAGAAGGGACCTCAGAGGTCATCCAATTGGCTACTCCTTGATGCATGAATTCTCAATACAACATTCTGACAAAGTGGGCTTTCAACTGCTACTTAAACTCCAGTAAAAGGAACCCACTACCTCACTGGTAGGCATTATTGTCACAGCTCTAATTGTAAGGAAAGTCTTCCTTTTAATCTAAAATTTTAGTTCCTTTGTACTTAACTTGCAATAGACTTGGATCAAATTTTCTAGCAGACACGTAGAAGTACATCATATTTTCCAGACCAGTAGGGTGGTATTTAGTGCATTGAAAAAAATAAATGGAAATGACATGATCTGATGCACTTGACAAGGTGACAAGACCTTACTTGTACTGAACAATATAACTCTTGAGGCATAAGAAGTCTCTTCATAGCACATATCACCAAGAAACTAAAGTCTAGAGAGCTTTTTCAATTCAACAAGCATTTGTTGAGTATCTACTATATGCCAGAGTTTGGTATAATTTTAGTAAAAATTAAATAGCTCTATATTGTTTAAAATCAAATGGCCACTCATGTATATGTTCCTTCAGAGCAGTGATTTACTGTGATGGAATATATGTCTATTATTTTTCTCTTTTAGAAATTACCTATTTTTCTTGGGCCCACTTCTTTCTCTACACTGTCTTGGGGACCTCATCAGTTTACATGGGTTTCATCTTCATCTCTACACTTGTGATCCCCAGAACTACATATCTAGACTGAGTTTCTTTACTGAACTCATCCTGCATCACCAACTGCCTATTGGGCATTTCCAGTTAATATTCCATAGGTATTTCAAACTCAGAATGTCCAAAATAGAACCTTTCCCCAAAAACCCACTCCACTTGAGAACTTCATTGTTACTATCAAGAGTGCCACCATCCTTCTAGTCCTCAGGTTTACAAGAATAGTGGCTTCTTCCACTCCTTGCTTCTTAATTCACTCCACATGTCTAACCAGTTACCAAATCCTGTCGCTTCTACTTCCACAATATCTCTCCTGTCTGTCCCTAATCCCATATTCATACTACTACCACCCTTGTGCAAGATCTTATTGATATTTGCTTGGACTACTGAAATGGCCTTCAAATTGCCTCAGATCTCTGTCCAATTCATCTTCCAAATAGCTATCAACACGATTTTCCTGAAGTACAAGTCTGACCACGGCACTCTCCTATTCAGAAAACTTTGGTAGCTTTCTAGTACTTCAAGTAGCAAATATGATCTCCTCAACTCAGTATTTAAAGCCTAGTACCAATCTACTTTTCCATCCTTATAGCACATTATTCTTCTTCAAATACTCTATGCTCCAACCTCACTTGATTTTGCATTTTCTCTTATAGTCCATCTCCTTTACCTATGCCTTTCCACAAGGGCTATCTCCCAGCCCATAAGAAAGTTCGACCTCTTAGAATTCCTAGTTTCCTTTAAGGATAAATTTAAATTTCACCTTCTACACAGAGCCTTTCCTGATCTCCTCAGCTGCTAAAGCTTTCCATCACTCCCCTCCCTGCATAAATTATCTTGTATAAATTCTACATAATTTGTATTTATGCATATGGAAACCTATATAACTAAGCATTTGGGGTAGGTGGGGAAAAGAAATGCAAAACATAGCCCCCTGCCCTTCAGAGGCTTTCATTCTAAAGGAGAAAGCCACACAATAAATTAGGTGCATATGAGATATATACAGCAGAAGGTCATTTCTGAGGAAGTCATTAGTAGAGAGTTGGGAGTGAGAGACACCAGCAAAGGCCTTCTGCAGACCATGGAATATGAGGAAGCAAAAGAAAGGAAGGGAAGCAATTCAGGCACAAGGGGAGGGGTAGCCAGTGCAAAGGTACAAAGGTGAGAGATAGATTGTCAGGTCCAAGGAACAGCAAGAAGGCTGCGTGTCACAGGATTGTAGAGCATATAAAGAGGAATGAAGTATAAGAAGTCTGGAAAGAGTCAGGTTGTAAAGGCTCTAAATTCCAATGGAAAACTTTTCATTTGATCCTGAAGGCAATAGAGAGTCACTGGAGTTTGAGTAAGGCAGTGACATGGTTATAGCTGGACTTTCAGAAGGCAATTTTAGCTCCTGAGTAGATGGTGAAAGATATGAAGCAAGGATACTAACCAGCAGGCTATTGCAATAGGCCATGTGTGAAGTGATGAGGGTTTACACCAGGGAGACTGCTGTATGAGTAGAAAGAAGTAGACAAGAGATGCTGTGAAGGTCAAAACATTAAGACTTAGCATCAGAGTGAATGTGTACAATCAGTGCTAGAGAGGAGTTGAGTATAACATGGAGTCTGGGAAGCTGAGTAACTAAGACGATGGTGGTAGCCTCAACAGCGTTATAAAAGTCTGGAAGAGGAGAAGGTTAGGGGGAAAGATAATGAGTTCTGTTTTCCATGTGTTCAGTTTGAGTTACCCTTAGCACATCCTTTTCCAAATGTCTGATGGGCAGCTGATGTGAGATTAGAGCTTCTAAAAAAAGGTTAAAGTTGGATATGTAGATGTAAGAGTCATCTTTATGAAGATAACTGAACCAATTGGAGCTAATGAGATCACTAAGCAAGATAAAAAAGGAGAGGAGAAGATCTGGGTAGAACCTTAGGACCCCCATGATTAGTGGGGATGACCTGGATGAATGTCCAATGAAAAAGACTGAGAAAGAGCAGTTTAAAGTAGGAAAAGAACCCAAAGACAGCAGTGTCACAAAAAGCTAGAGAGTATCCAGGAGTAGGAATAGTGTTGAAGGCTGCAGAGAGGTCAAGAAAGATGAGAATTGAGGTAAGACCATTAGATTCGGACATTGAGAGTTGATTGGTAATTTTGGGAGAGCAATTTCAGTTGAAAGATGACATTAAAAGTCAAATAGATGATTTAGAAGGAAGAGAGAAGAGATTACCTAATATAGAGTTTGACAATCAAGAGTAATCTAGGACAAGAGATAGAAAGGATGGTAGAATCAAGTAAGGGTGTGTTTTTAAATATAGGGGAGACATGGGCATGTTTATAGGTTTCAGGAAAGGTACCAGGAGTAGCCAGGGAGAGAACAAAGATTAGATGGAGTGGGGATGATTAAGTGAGTGATCTACTGGAGAAGATAAGAGGGGAATGAGATCAAAAGTACATTTAGAGGGGTTACTCTGGACCTCCCCCCAAAAAACCAGTGAAGAAGGAATAATAAAGGATTTTGATCAGATAAAGGAATTTCAAAATTCATGAACATTTAAAGTGGAATGCTTGTTGGTGATAACAATATCAAGGGTGTGACAATCTATTTCTGTAGTTGAGGCAGAGGAGTAGTTCATGGAAATTGAATTGATTGAGGAACAAGGATGTTAAAGTCTTTGAAGAAGTATATATATAAGTCTCCAGGTAAGAAAGCGGAAAGACTGTGATCCAGACGTTGAAGGAAGAATGTCCTGATAGTCAAAAGATAATGATCAGGATCTGAATTTGATGCTAAATCAAATAAATAAATAAATTTTAAAAGTCAAATAAATCAAATAAATTTGATGATAAATCCTCAAAGGAGGAGAGATTGATGAGTGATTGTGGTAGCGGAAGTCTGGAAGTTGCAGTGGAGAGTAAGAAGTATTCTGGATCTCCCCCCCCTTCATGGCCAGATGGTTCAAGTGAAAGCACAGTGGGCGCTCGAAGGGGTGACTGGAAATATTCTGTCATTAGGCCCCAATAAATTAAAGAAGACCAAAGGGGTTAGAAAGAAAAATAGTTTAAGACAAAAGCAAGTTTGTTCATTGGGTATAAGGCATTCCAGAGGACGAAAGAGGAAGAAGCTAGATGATCTTGTGTAGGACATTTAGGGAAATGGTTGAGAAGGCTAGAACTGAGGAAGCAAGCACTTCAAGACAGGGAACAAGGAATTGAAGTTCCAGAGCCAGGAGTTCAAAATCACTGCAAGAAAGAGAGTATGAGGGAATTGACATATGCTTACCATTGAAAAATGAGTCAAGACAGAGTTATGGTAGATGGAGAGAGCCCCTACCTAAGAGGGGCAGGTGATTAGGCTGTTGTAGGTTGCCCTTCAAGGTTCAACCTCATGGCAGTGAATGATGTTGTGTCTCAGAAGCTTCAGGAGGTCAGTGCCATAACAGGCAGGACCAGGAGGAGGTCTAGCTCCGGAGAAGCGGGTCAGGAGGCAGGAACTGACAGGGAGAAATGGATCTGGCCTAGAGGAAGGCCTCTGGAACACTGCAGAAGGCCCTAGAATACAATGGTCTATATAGGCCCTGACACAATGCTCTCTGGGAAAGGCCCAGTAGTTAATAATATTTTGGCATTGGAAATTGTAAATCATCGTGTGTGAGTACCTTTAGAATCATCTCCTCTCAATTCATATAGCCACCACACTAGGTCAGGTCCTCCATTTCTCACCAGGACTTCTGCAATAGCCTTCTAATCTGTCTCCATGTATAAAGTTTCTCTCCCCTGCAACCCATCCTCCCCTCAGCTGCCAAACTAAAAGCATGGATCTGACCAAGCCTCCTGACCCCCACAGTGACCCCCTATTGCCTCCAGCATCAAGTATAAACTTGTCTGGCATTTAAAGCTCTTGATAATCTGGCCCCTTTCTACCTTTCCAGTCTCCATATATTTAATTTTCCCACATACACTCTGTATTACCAACCCTGAAACTTGGAGTTCCTAAACAAAACACTCAAATTCTATTTCTTGTCTTCAGGCTTTTGCACTCTATATCCCCTATGCCTGAAATTCTTTACTCCCTCACTATCACCTCCTGGCTTCCCTGACTTCCTTCAAACACCACCTTACATATGAAGCTTGCCCCCAGCCCCTTTTCTCTAAGATTGCCTTCCATTTTCCATGTACAGTATATATTTTATATGTACATAATTATTTGTGTATTGTCTCCCCCTCCCCCCTGGCCAATTAGAATGTGAGCTCCTTTACCACAGGAACTGTGATTTTGCCTTTCTATTGTTAGATCATGGCATAGGATCTGGCAAATAGTAAGTACTTAATAAAAGTTTGTTGACTTAATTTTTTTAATGTGCGAAGCACAATTCTTCATCAGTAGGACTGAAATCCTTAGTTAGGATGGTGAAAAATGACTTTGGAATTATTCTAACCATGCAGTGTAGACCTTAACCCACTCTAGAAAATATGTATTGAACAATTAAGTTGTAATTCCACTGGTTCAGTGCCTGAAATAATCTTCAAAACTCATTTCTTGGTATTAGGGTTCTTTTAAAATAGGAGCAGCTGCTTTAAGAAGTAGAGTCTCTCCCCACTCCATAACATTGGAGATCCTGTAATAAGACAGATGGAGCACCAGGCATAAAGTCAGGAAGATCTGAGTTCAATTCCAGCTTCATACACTTACTAGTTATATAACCCTGTTCAAGTCACTTAATTTTTGCCTCAGCTTCCCAATCTATAAAATGGAGACAGTAATGGCCCCTACTTCCCAGGGTTGTGATAAGGATCAAATTACCTAATAATTGTAAAGCACTCACAAGTCTTAAGGCACTAAGTAAATGCTAAATATTTTTTTTTTCAAACAGACCACAGATGACATTTCTCCTGACTCCAGGGCCGGTGCTCTACTCACTGCACCACCTAGCCGCCCCCACAGATGACATTTCTTAGGGGTTAAAGCATGCTTTGGGTAATCGTTGATCTCTAAGGTCCCTTCCAACTCTAGGAATATGCAATAAGATCAAATACGTGCAAGATACACTCTTTTTTTCTAAGAGTTATCCACCATCAAATATTGATAAAGTAATCCAGAATAGGCAGCCCAGTGAAGAGAGAATACCCTGCTAGAAAATATTTCTTGCTTTCTTGTTCATTTTATGCTTAATGTAGGTTTTTAAGAACAATACCACCTAAATTTAGTGTTCTGTGTGTGAGTGGGGAAGGGTGGGTGAGAGGAAAAAGTATCCCAGTTTTGCTATTTACAACAAACATTTTGCCAATTAATTGACTTTCCTATTCTTTTTAAGTGCACAGGAATTCAGTTTTTAATTAACAATGAGCTAACATCTGTGTTTGGGTGACATTGAAAGTGTAAGACTAATGGGGGGGTGGGGTTGGAAGGGAAAGAAAACAATGAAGATCACTGGGGATTCAAGTGAGCTGTCTGGGATTGTTCTCTAATTGAAATGCCTGCTCCCTGTCATTGATTGGCCACTATTAGATTGAGAGCCAAAGTGTGTCACTGGGTTAACCCACTCCTCCTCTCCCCAATGAAACATATCTTAAATTTAGGAGCCATAAAAGATAACTCCTTGCTAGGACTATAGTTGAGGTACGCAGTACCATTTAGGACTATGTGAGCCTTCAGCAAAATGTATCTGTCATTAGAGCCCAAATAATCAAAGTATTATAGGGTATTTTTGTTTTTGCCAAGTTCAAGAAACAGTACATTATAAACACTCTGAGGTATTGGGGAGAGGGGGAGGAAGAGATAGCTGAACTCTTCTTTGTCCCAGAATAACACCATCTTCCCACAATCCCCTCTGATTCCTATATTCTACAGACTGCTCATACAAAGTCATGATTAACCCTTTCAAACTCAGGAGATTTGAAAATGTAATTTTTAAATTTTTTTAAGAAAGTTCAACCAAATAAATTGGGGAGAAGGGGCTTGAAGTCAGGGGAAGGAGTGGAGACAATGAATAAATAATTTGTTTCATTCGGTCATTAAAAGATCTAAATGACTAAATGGCATACTTTCTGTGGACTAAACTGATTCAGAGGTAAAGCTCAAACTGAATAAATAGGCTTGTCCTTACGTGCTTTGTAAAGTCTTCTTGCCTTTTCTTTGTTTTTATCCATACCCAAGGAAGGGGTTGTTATTTGGATGAATCGAGGCAAAATATAGAGTCCACTGTGTTCCTGCTTCTTACTCTTCACCTTCTTTTCTTTTCTAGGGCTATAATGGAGCACAAGGAGCTCTTGAAGGTACCTTGGGATTGGCAAATCGGTAAGGAGATAGTTGATCTTAGCGAAGAGCTTACCTGTGATAATCCATAGGTAGTTTCTTTAAGGAGGGAACAGTGTTGGTGTGGGAGTGAAGATAGTGGTGGAGGTGAGGAATAAAAGAGTAGGAAGAGTAAGAAAATAATAAAGACTTTTGAAGTATGACCCTTATAAAGGGTCATTGTTTGGAATTTTATGTTCCCTAATAATTCTGAATTGAGCTCCCTGCCCACTGACATTGACTGGCCACCATTAAACTGGCAGCCAAAGGATGTCATTGGGTAACATTCCATTTCACCCCAGCCCTGCTCCAAAATAGCAATGAAAGAGGTCCTAAATCTGGAGGGACAAAAAGGATGGCAATTTGGCACAACCAGGAAAAATCACTGCAACAGTGAGAAAAGTGATGTGGTCATTAAGAACTAACAGTTTATGTGAGAAAGGGAAAAGATAAAGGGATTTAAGAAAAAAACATAAAAGAAAACAGACTGTACAAGGCATTCTGAGCCCATAAACTCCTTTTCTGATGGGAGCTGTTTGCACAAAACTAGTTAATTGCTTTCCAAATGGATTTGGTGGAAAATAACAGCCATGCTTTGAGCTGGTTTATAGTCATTCTGCACATCCTGGCCTTCACTTGTTTCTCAAATTCCTTTTTCCTTTTTCAATTTAGGAAATGAGTTTATGATCCAAGGTGGTTTTATAAACCTCATATATTAAACCAATTGGCTAAAAGGAGCAACATTTCAGGGCTTGAAGTCTGTAGGATGGTATGCTTGGTGTCTGTTTTTGTACGTGATGTCTTAATGTGGTTTGAGGCTTAGAACTTCAAGGTACAGTACAAGGAAGGGAGAAGTACCACAGGCCCTAGCAAAGAGAAAATGAAGCAAGCCATTTTCATTGAAAAGAAAATTCTCAGGGGCGGCTAGGTGGTGCAGTGAATAGAGGACCAGCCCTGGAGTCAGGAGGACCTGAGTTCAAATGTGGCCTAAGGCATTTAACATTTAATAGTCATGTGACCCTGGGCAGGTCACTTAAGCCCAATTGCCCTCCTCCCTTTAAAAAGCAAAAAAAGAAAAGAAAATTCACAGAATGAGAAGGAACAAGATGGAAACAAGCCAGGTCTGGAATCCCTGGTAGAATCAGGCACCCCCCAAAACCAGGAAAATCAAGCAAATTTTTATGGGGTTCTTATCTGAGTCAAGCAAGACCAATCTTTGGGGGAAAGCAATGGGGAGGCTGTACTTAGTATGCGGATTAAGGTTCTGGGACTGATGCTGATTTGTTGAGTCAAAGGAGGGGACTTGTGGAATGCCTAGAGAACTGGCAGCTACTTGATAATCAAACTTCCCAAGGGACTTTCTGACTTTACTCCAGGTCTTACTTTAGGGAGTGTCTCAGGGAACTCTAACTTCCCTTGTTCTTTATGTGGTGGGGCAGGAAGGCTACTGAGGTCCTTATACTTGCACAGAGAGTACATAATATTGTGTGTCACCATTGCTAGATGGAATTCTCTTTATCATACTTTAACCATGGGTGCACCTGCCAGAAGTAAGTTGTAATTTAATGGTGTGTTGAAGATTTGTCTAGTCATGCTTCAAAATAAAGTGTATTAGTACGTCAGTGTCATTTGTCCCATACCAGCTCCTGTACCCAAGGTCAACCTGCTGCCTACAGAAATCTCTTTGTAGGCAAATCTTAAATTACCCTCTTGTTCCTGGATCTCTCTGAGGTTTGCATCTATTGTCTTCAGGAACCCACCCACAGACCTATCAGCTGGCTAATAAACCTTACTGTTTCATTCTTAGAAGTTTTGAAGCAGAGTGTTACAATTAAATGAAAAGCAGGTTTTTGGATTTTCCTGAAGGGACTGGATAGGATGTAGGTTGGAGCTGAGAAAAAAACAAGCGGCAGGTTGTAGTTGTACTTGCTTTTGATCATCTCAGAACCATGGAAAAATGCTCTGAATGCTTGGTAACCCTTTAAATCAAGTACCCCATGAGTGGGAATTAACTTGCTATTGATGGTAATAATAATGATCAGAAGGAATGTGCCTGCTAATTATGTGGATGTCATATGTGCATCCATGGGAGTTTTTAATTCAGGCTTAGCTGAATACACCATTAAAAGAGAGCTCCATTTTTGCGCTCTTGCACTGCCATGAATATGTCAAACCAAAGTAGTTAGAAATGCGCAGGGGACATGGACAGGCAATCAGATGTGTTAGGTTAATCATAGAACAATCTGCTCAGGGACAGTGATTGGATATGTGATCAATTTGACCAGGAATAGACATATAATGTTCATTGTTTGTTTTTGACCCCTTCAGACTGGGCTTAGTAAAAGGTTTGCTGTTTCATTTGGGGGTTTTGTTGTTTTTGACTCCAAGATTTAACTTTTTTGCCATTCTCAGAGAGGACAGAAATAGTTTAGAATGGTAGAGTTCTAGACTCAGGAAAACTTGAATTCAAATCCCCTATCTGACATTTAGTGTCCAAATGTGCTTTGTAGCCACAGGTAAAATTACTCAATGCCTCTGACTTTCAGTTTCCCCAGTCTCTAAAATGGGAATAATGCTAGCACCCTTAGTATCTACCTTACAAAGTGATTGTGAGGGGTTATGTAGAGAAATCTATGTAACTTTTTGTGTAATAATTTATGTAACAACAATATATATATATATGTATATATATATATATCTTTGCAACCTTAAAGCACCAAACTTCTCAGCTCCTTACTCAAGGAAGGAGCCTCACCTCTCTTGAATTTCTTGAGCAAATTTCTGGGGAGATTTGGTGAGGAAGATGAAAAAGTTAGAGGTCAGATATTTAATTTCACTCTCAGACATCTGCAGGTGCCATAGCAGCGCCTGTCCCACTGTACAAGGAAGAACTGGGGTATAGACAAAGGAACTACAGCTTCCCTAGAAAGTACCCACTGGAGATGAGCCCCGAATCTATTGTGTCTGTGTGTCTCTGTCTTTGTCTCTGTCTCTCTTCCTCCCCTTCTCCTTCTTTTTCTTCCTTGTAGTCCTCTTCCTCCTCCTTCTTCCTCTCTCCCTCCCTTCCTTTATCTACTTCCTTCCTTCTTCAGAGTGTGTCAGTTAGTGAGTTTCCTCACTAACACTCCTCTCAATTGTTGCCCTCCCCCCCACTTCTGATCCCACCCCAAATCTTACATATTTTGAAACTAAAAAAAAAAGAAAAAGGACAGTGTATAAGTGGGATAATATAAGTACCATTTTTTTTAAACTCCTCGGCAAAAAGTCACTTAATGAATCGATATTTGTTTCATTATCCCTTCTCTTCCATTATATCAACCAATTACAGATGACAATTATTTGAAAGTATGAAGTTCAAAGAGTTCTCTACTCAAAAGAACTAGTTCTGATTAGTTAACTGAGCCAAGTAAAACCTACAACCCAACCCAGTGAAAACATCCTCTCCCGGATGTGCTCTGGCCACAGCAGGAAGACTAATAAATAACTCATTGAGCTTTCTCCTCATCTGCTGTAACTGTGTTAAGAATGCATAAACTAACTTTAAACTGTTCTAAAATCCAAGTGCCCCTGGCAAAAGAAAGTCTGAAATGTCACATCTCGCTTGGGTTTGTAGACTATAGGTTTGTTTTTTGTTTTGTTTTTTGAAGACCAAAAAGAACCTTAGGACTTAGGAAAGCTAGCCTTCTCTAACAATTTTCCCTTTCCAAGTTGTGCCCACTGACTTGTCATCATGACCTTATTCTGAAGTTGGGGTTTCTGTTTCCTTCTTGTCTGTCTGTCTGTCTGTCTTTATCTTTTGTTAGAGACCTGTAATTTTATGGCATAGCAATCTTTTCTGCCATTGCAGTCTGATACCTGCTCTATAATTTATAGTTTTAGAGAATTGTGCAGGGCACTGAGGGCTTAAGTGAATTGTCCAGGGTCATACAGCCTCTATGAGGGAAAAGGTAGACTCTTAGTCTGCTATCAAAGCTGCTTCTCAGCAAGACCTTCTTGCTTTGGCTTTCTTAAAATCAAAAACAAATTTTAAAATGTATGGTCCTTTCAAAAGAGAAGATGAGACCAATGGGCCATTCCAATAATAACTCACATTTATATAGCACTTGAAAGTTCAAAGAGTAATACAGCGGAAATAAAAGGGCTTTGGATCCAAAGGACCAAGTATCTAATCTGATCTCTGAAATTTTACTCTCAGTCTAACTTGGATGCATCACTTAATGTTCCACAGCATCATTTCCCATCTATAAAATAAAAGAATTAGATCTCTGAGGTTCCTTCCAGCTCTAAATTCTTTAATTGATCCAACCTGACAACAGTCCTTGGAGGGCTCAAAAATCTTGCAGTAGAAGAGCTAAAGCGGGAGTCCATGGAGAGAGAGAGAGACTGAGATTTGTTGTTGGTTGGTTGGTTCCGTCATCTCTAACTCTTCAAGACCTCATTTGTATGGTTTTTTGGGCAAAGATACTGTGTTGCTTTTCCATTTCCTTCTCTAGTTCATTTTATAGATAAGGAATTGAGCCAAACAGGGTAAGTGACTTGCCCAGGGTCATATAGCTAATAAGTGTCTGAAGTCAGATTTGAACTCATGGAGATGAGTCTCCCAGATTCTAAGTCCATTGCTCTATCCATTGCACCACCTAGTTACCCAGATATAGATAAATTGTATGTCAGTATAATTGCTTGCACTGTGATCCTATGTATGTCTTATGCAATTAAAAACATTATTCTGAAAACAGAGCCCTAAGAACTACCTACAGTTATCATTATCCCAATTTTACAAATGAAGGAACTAAAGGTCAGAAAGGGTAAGTGATTTGCCCATTGTCACTCAGACCAAGTATGAGAGGCAGGATATGAATACAGGTTTTACTGATTCTAAGTTCAGTGATTTATCTACTACACCAACCTGTACCTGAAGAGAAGAGGTGTGGATTCAAGTGTGCATAACAAGAGGCAAAATGAAGTGCCATGGTTACCTCTAGGGATGATGAACTTCTTAAACACAACAGCCATTTCACAATAGCGTTGTCATGGGGATTATTTATGGGAAAAGTTTACAAATAATGACAAACATTAATAAATTTCAAATTTGTAAGAGGAGGACCATCTCAGTTCAGGAAAAGGTCAGAGATCAAAGCCTTCCCTGTGGGCAAAACTATTATGGACAAAAGACAATCTTCCTGTGAACAAAATAAGTATTATGACTAGCAAAACAATCAAAAAATCTTGCAATCCAGTGTTGTCTTGGGGACTTTTTTTGTTAGTAAGGTGAGCAATTTTTTAAAATATTGTAACTCTACAATCATTATAGGGGGCTGGCATCAAAGCCAGGAAAATCTGGCTTCAAGTGCTAGCTATAAGGCAGTATGACCCTGGGCAAGTCACTTAATCCATTAGTTCACTTTAAGAAAGCCAATAAATGACATTTTGTAATTATGGTACCCATCTACTTTGGATTAAATAATTTTGTCAGTTCTGGGAGTTCCTTGTACCAATGAAATCCCTTGCCTGGTCTCTACCACCTATCAAAAATTTAGAAAAATCAAGCTTCAGCTATGAGCCTACAGCCTAAAAGTCCACGAAACAGTGTATTAGGCTAAGAAAGAACAAATTAGTACATGCTGTTGTTATGTTAACCTTTATTTACAACTTAATAATTTATTTTTTCATGGACTGCTGTCCTCATTAGAGGCTCACCAACAATATACCTCGCATCTGGCAAAATGACAGACTAGGCTTTTGTTTACACTCTGTTTTACGGTTTTAAACCTTTTTGATTCCTTAAGAATTTGTGTTAATGAAGAGAGCCAAATAAATACAGCTCTCCTGTCTGATGGCCACTAACTCAGTATTACTGCATTATAAATACTGTAGAGTAGATCTGTTCCTCAAAGGCAATGCCAGGGCAGCCCAAGCTCTGGCAAGTACTACCAAGCTTGGAAAGGCTTCAGATAAAATCCTCTTTTTAGATCAAACATTTGAGGAGCAATCTGGTTAAGTTTGGAAAGGATGATTGGTAAGTGAACCACAGGGCAATGAATGTTTTGGTCACAGCTAGTCTTTTGTTGTTGTTGTTGAGGCAATCAGGTTTAAGTGACTTGCCCAGGGTCACACAGCTAGCAAGTGTCTGTGGCCGAATTTGAACTCAGGTTCTCCTGACTCCAGGGCCAGCCCTCTATTCACTGTTCCACCTAGATGCCCCTGACAGCTGATCTTGAAGATAATTTAAACTATTAAAGCTTAAAACAGCATTAAGATTTTTGGGACACCTCATAGAAGAGGTGTCATTTGCATAAGATCAGTTCCAACAAAATTACAGGTGCTAGAGGTATTAATTAAAGTTAGATTTGGAACAGAAGTTTTAACATATTAAGGAGCATCAGTCAGTTAATGGATTTTTGCCATGTGAAGGAAAACAATATGTAACATGTCTTATGTGAAAACATTCATTACAGATAGTTGCCCCCTTGAGATCAGAGAATTTTAGGACTGGGAGGGACCTTCAAAGTCATCTGGTCTAATACTTCTATAAATGAGGAAACCAAGGCTCTGAAAGGCTTGCACAAAGTCATAGAGTTATTAAGGGGCATGGACAAAATTCAAACTGGTCTCCAAAATCTATACTCTTGAAGGCAGCTGGGTGGTGCAGTAGGTAAAAAGCTGGGCCTGGACAATGCAGATCAGTACTGGTTCTGCAATTTATAGTCTTAGGCAGTTGCCTAGTGGTACAGAGAGTTAAGTGACTTCCCTGGAGTCACACAGCCGGTATATATCAGAGGTGAGACTTGAACCTTGTCTTTCTGACTCTAAAACCAGTTCTCTTTTCATCACTCCATGCTGCCATTCTTGCTCTGGAGCAGATTATTACATTGCATAAAATGTCCAGAAAAAGGGACAGCCAAAGAAAATTGAATTGGTGGTAGTTTGAGGCATCTGATGAATAATGGCAAGGAGAGTGCTGCATATCTATCTTTCTACCTTGCTCCTTTTCCTGATTACAGCCGCAAATTGCCATCACATACTTGTTTAAGTCTCATTGAGAGTCCATAATGTTCCAGGCACCATTAGAACAGAAATATAAGGGTATGATCCTTCCTTGACTCTCCTACAGGGTCTCAGAGAATGCAGAGACCCATTCTCAGGAAGAATGAGCACAGGAGCACCTTGTCTCCCACCAATGCTCAGATTAGGAAAGCAGCGTCTTCCTGTTGTGTTCATCTGAGATTCCAAAGGTGAAGCCAAATACATTTCCATGCATATTTATACATTGATCATGCAAGAAAGGCTTTAAATTATGCATTTTTAATGAGCTGGTAGTAAGGCAAATAAATTATAAAAAGCATGAAACCCAAGGGCAAAGAAAATAATTTTCAACTTTTTTTTTTATTTGGGAATATGGACTCTTGAAGAAGGATCCAAAAGCCTATATGGTGTTATTAAAACTGAAGCGTTCACTGTAGGACTGCTGCCATTAGTAGATATGTGACTAATCCAGCTTCCTCTCCCATGATTCCACCAAACTAGAGGGGGCTGTTGGCTTGAGCTTTCCTCTATTAGCATTTGCTATCACAGAGGGTGGTGGGATAGGGGAGGGAGGGGCATAGATCAGATGTGGCTTGTATTTTATTAAGGGCCTAAAATGTATTTAGGATTCACACTGTGTAAAAACACCTCCTATGAACAAATCACATTTTTCTTTGGAAGCCTCATGGGACTTTGCGGTCAAAGAGATATTAAGTGTAGCTTAAAATGTTTTTCTCCTATTAGAGCCACAGAAGACCAGACAATTTGGGTTAAGCCATTTGACTAGGCCCTAGATCAGAAACATTTACATTTTTCATTTGGAAATGTTAAATCTGATTTGTCTTTATTCTATCCTTCAGTTCCCAGACTTACTGAATTTTATTATCTCTTGTCCTTTGAAGACAGAGCAGAATCTTTTCTTAATGGATTTGTTGGTGGTTTGCATCAATTTTAGTAGGTGGAAAATGATAAATGGATATCTGAATTTTGGTGCAAAGACACAACTACTAGACATTTCCCAATATAGGACGGCCACAGAATCAGTACGCCATTGCAGATTAGGGCTGGCCGGGCCAGTCCTCTGGCAATTTAGTTTGAGATGGGAATGAAACTAGATGGTAATAGTGAATTTAACAATGAATGAAAGGAGATTTACTTAGCCATAACAATCAGAAGGATATTGAACAAGATGTTCAGCAGAGAAACCTTGATGACACAGTTGAGCACAGTTCCCCTGACTCAAACGTTGCCCATAGTGGTCCACTATTCAAGCATCAGAGAGGTCATGGCTTTTTGTATTTAGGCGACCCAAAAGTAGTATCAGTTGTCTAAGCCTTTAGTTCCCTGAGTTAAATAGACTTTGAGGATGAATGATTTCATACTTTTAAGGAAAAGAACTAGTCTACTCTCATGGTAGTTATTTCTCCTTCTATTCATACGTATAATTGCAGATAAATGATAGAACTGTATAGAATGAGAAATTGACCCCTGAAAGATTTTTATTACCTCTGTCACTCAGCAGGGCTCACTCAATGAGTCACAGATTTTAAGAATTGGAAGGTACTCCAGCAGTGATCTGGTTCATCCCATTCATGAAAAAAAAATCCCTGCTAGAAAGGGCCTATAGGTTTTATTATTCCTTATTTATTATTCTCCTTAAAGAATTAATTATTATCCTTAAAGATAAGGAGACTGAAGTTCTGAGAAATGGTGTGATTTGCCCATGATTATATAGTTAGTATGTATAGGAGTAGCTTAGATCCAGGGAAGGAAATGACCTTACAGATCATCTTGTCCAGCCCCACTCACTTTGTAGCTGAGAAGACTGAGGTTAAAAGAGGTTAATGACTTGCCTAAGGACACACAGGTAGTAGCAAAGCCAAGATTTGAACCCTTCACTCTGGGTTCACTCTACTCCACTATACTGACTCCTGAACCAAGTTTTCCTGTCTTCCAGGCTAAGACTGACCACTCTTCAGGTATCAGGCAGCCATTCTTTCTTTTCCTCAAATCCAACACACTTTCTTCCATTACCATGACTTTGTATAGGTTAGGTATTCTAGGTTATGCCCTCTATCTCTTAGAATCTCTAGGTTCTTTCAAGACTCGGCACAAATGCCGCCTTTTGTATAGGCCCTTTCTGATTCCTCTGTCATTCTAATGTCATCCTCCCAAAAATTTTATACATATGTATTTCATACAGATTATTTCATATGTGTATATTTATTTCATACATACATGTCTCCCTGGAAAGAATGTAATCTTGTTGGGGAAGGCACTATTTTGCTTTTTTCTTTATATTCTCAGTGGCTGCTATATATATATATACATATATATATATATATACACATACACATATATACATACACACATATATACACATATACACATATGCATATATACATACCATATATGTATGTATACATATATATACACATACACATGATTTATTATTAGAAATAGTAAAGAAGTCCTCATTCAGAAATTAAGCATTTTAATACTCAGTCTTGGTTCTGTACTACAAAATAAAGGAGAGAAACAGTGTGTGTGAGAGTGTATGTGTGTATGTGTGTGTGTGTGTGTGTGTGTTGGGGGGAGGGGTCCCTTTATGAGTGCCAGAAGAGGTCCTGAGGCTTTCCTCCGTTGGCTTCCACCTTTCATGCCTCCTGCTACCCTGAAGAGGGTGCCACGGGTCACTCACTCTGCCCTGTGCTTGCTTCCACAGGGCTGTTGTACGTGGGCTTCAGCGCCTGCATGTTTGGCCTGTACAGCTTCATGCCAGTAGTCATAAAGAAGACCAGTGCAACATCGGTCAACCTCAACCTCCTCACTGCCGACCTGTACAGCCTGCTCTGTGGGCTGTTTCTCTTCCATTACAAGGTGAGTGGAGCCAGGGACTTTGGGAAGAAGCGCTCTGTTGGACAGATCGCTAGTTGATGGGAATGAAGCCGTCCAGGGAACTTGCCTACCACCTCAGCAATGAATAGCCCTATGCGCGTTGATGTTTCCTAGGACTTTTGTCCCAAGGCCTCTGTCCCACAGCTTTTTTAGATTCTATGAGCAGCAGGTACAAGGGTACCAAAAACAGCTCTTGTCTGGATTTTTGGATGCGTTGTGATCTACACCCTCCCCCTGCCTCATTTGCTGCTTATTAGTTGTATTCGGAGGCTCTTGCCTCCTTCCTTCCCTCTCTCTCATTACTTTGATACATTCGTGGCTCCTGGTTTCACCATGGTGCTATGCCTTCCACTGCTACATATGGTGGAACCCTTTTGTTATATACCTTTTCTTCTTCTACAATTCCTTTTTGTGTTTTCCCACTATTGTCCACAGGGGGGCCACCCGCAGCTCTTCTCTTGATTTCTGAATGTATCATCTAGAGACCGGTTCCCTGGAGGAGCTCTTCTTTTTATTGTTTTAGTAATCCAGGGGTACCAATATAGCATCTGAGATTTCATAGGATCAAAGGATCTAGAGTTAGAAAGAACCTTAGAGATCAGAGGTTCGTAGACTTAGAGCTAGAGGGGGCCTATGAGACCCCAGTGTGTACCTTTCTTTTTTTTTTTTTTTTGCTTTTTTTTTTTGGAGGGGAGCCGAGTAATTGGGGTTAAGTGACTTGCCCAAGGTCACACAGCTAGTAAGTGTTATGTGTCTGAGGCCAAATTTGAACTCAGGTTCTCCTGATTCCAGGGCTGGTGCTCTATTAACTGTACCACATAGCCACCCCAATCCTTCGTTTTTATAGGTGATATATCTGAGGCCCAAGGTGGTTAAGAGATTTTTGCAGGTTCGTGCTGAAGGTAAGATGGGTCCCCAAAGTGTTCCTAATTCAAAGACCACTCAGGGCTCCTTCCAATATTCCACAGTGCCTTAAATCTCAATGCCCTAAAGGAATATTCTCCTCTGCCCTTAGACTCTGGGTCAACACTGTATTATTGTCAACTTGAGAGTGGATGAAGAAGGATAAAAAAAATACTAAGACCTAAGTCAGTGTGGGATAGTAGAAAGATCACTGGTTTGGAAGTTAGAGGTTCAAATGCCGCCTCTGATGCTTGCTACGTACATGGCTGTGAGCAAGGCAACTTCCCTGGAACACCACATAAATCGATCATTTCCTGCTTCTCAGGGGACCCAGGACATGTCAAGAATCCATACCTGCTACTGTCTTCTTAAGTAGCTGGAAGAAGAGATGTGGCATCACTGGGATGCCAAGAATTCAAGGGGTTGCTATTACAGGTCTGCCAGGGAAGAACTCATTTCATATGCTAGACAGAGCATTGCTAGGTATGGGCTGGAACATCTAAGCAGGTATGGTCCATTAATGTGGCCTTGTTAGCATCCCTCAAAAACTAATACTGTCTTCTTAGCTTTGTTTCCTAAAGTCTTCTAGATGCTTTAAAGACAGGTGCAAGGGGTATTTTTGTGTGTTTCTGAGCTAATCATTTCATATTGACCTCTGATCACTTTTTTCCCAGTATATGCCAGGGAGATTGACTTTAAACATATCATATACTATGCTTGCTAATAGTATTTTGTTGAAAATGTACTCCTGATTTGGAATGTGACCCCCCCAAATGACTAGTGCCAGTCAGGAAGAATTTATTAAACACCTGCTCTGAGTTGGGTACTGTACTAAGTCCTGAGGATAAAAAGAAAGACAAATAATATAGCATTTGACATCAAGTAGGCGACAATTTAAAGGGAGAGACAACATGCAAATCACTGCATACCAATAAAATATATACAGGACAGGGGCAGCTAGGTGGAGTAGTGAATAGAGCACTGTTCCTGGAGTCAGGAAGACCTGAGTTCAAATCCAGCCTCAGACACTTGACACAAAAACTGGCCGTGTGACTTTGGGCAAGTCACTTAACCCCAATCACCCTCCCTGCCTTCCCGCCTCAAAAAAATAAGGCAGAATAGTTTCATGTTAGTCAAATTACTTTTGGGTCGGCTAGGTGGTGCAGTGAATGGAGTCAGGAGGACCTGAGTTCAATCTGGCCTCAGACACTTGACATACTTTACTAGCTGTGTGACTTTGGGCAAGTCACTTAACCCCAACTTCCCTCCAAAAAGCCAAAAAAAAAAAAAAAGACCACGTGGAGGATAATAAGTATAAAAAAAAAACCTGTGGGCTCAGGCAGAATAAGTTAGAAGAGCTTTGACACCAAAGAAAGGATTTTAAATCTGATACTAGAGGTGATAGGGAGCCACTGAAGTTTATTGAGTATGGGAGTAACATGGTCAGACTGGTGATTTAGGCAGGACACGTGGGTGGCTGGGTAGGGATGGAATGGGAAGGCTGACCCGCCAACAGGCTATTGCAATAGTTCAGACCTAAGGTGGTTACAGCAGGCACTGAGGTGATGGCAGTATCAGAGGAGAAGAAGGGGGAGTGGGGATATTCAAGAGATGTTGAAATTGACCTCAGCTACTAATTGGCTATGGAGAGTGAGAGAGAGGAGGCAAGGATGGCACCTAGATGGGGAGCCTAAAGGACTGGGAAAATGATGGAAGATTGTGAGCCAGGTATGAAGCTCATTGAGGAAGCAAGAAGAGCATCCTGAACCTCTGTAGACAGCAGCAGGATTGAAGGAACCGATGAGTCCAAGGGCTGCACCAGAGTATGACATATGTAAAGTGTTATTAATATTACTGTTAGCCAAAAACTGAACAAAAATGCCATCCTGTGAAACCGAAGGATCTAAGTTCAAATCCTAGAACTGTGTGTGACCATCAACAAGTCACTTAATCTCTGTGCATCTCAATTTTCTCGTCTGTAAAATGAGAGGATTGTCCTAGCCGATGTCTAAGGACTTTGCCAACTCTTAATCTATGATCTTGTGACAAGTACACTTTTCCTTTAGCATCTTAGAGTTGGGAGGGACCCTAAAGATCATCTAATAGAAAGAGCTGGTAGCACAGGGGATAATGTACTGAACCTAGAGTTCAGAAGACCTGAGTTCAAACGGGGTGATGCTGAACAAGTCAGTTAACCTCTCTCTGCTTCTGTTTCCTCATTTGTAAGAAGAGGATAATAATAGCACCTGCCTGGAAGGGTTATTGTGAGGATTAAGAGACATGTTTGTAAAGTTCTTTTCAAGGGGCAGCTAGGTAGCATAGTGAACAGAGCACCAGCCCTGGAGTCAGGAGGACCTGAGTTCAAATCCAGCGTCAGACACTTTAACACTTGCTAGCCGTGTGACCTTGGGCAAGTCACTTAACCCTAATGGCCCTGCCTTCCACCCTGCAAAAAAAAAAAAAAAAAGCAAAAAAAAGTTCTCTTCAAGTCTTAGATCTCTACGTAAATACATACTGTTCTTATTGTTACAAAGTCCAGCCCCCTTATCTTTTCTGAGTTAACTACATTCACAGTCCTCCTCACAGCATGTAATTATCAAAAGGATGTTGGATTTCAATTTTAGAAGACCTGTCTTTGAATCATGGCCGTGATACTTAATATTCTTATAAACTTGTTCAGTCATTTTTTCAGTTGTGTCTGGCTCTTCACGACCCCATTTGGGGTTTTCTTGGCAAAGATACCGAAGTGGTTTGCCATTTTTCTTTTTCCAGCTCATTTTTCAGATGAGGAAACTGAGGCAAACAGGGCTAAGTGACTTACCAAGGGTCACACAGCTAAGACTGAAGCTAGATTTGAACATGGGAAGGTGAGTCTTCCTGACTTCAGACCCAGCCTTCTATCTGGGCCTTATTATCCTCATCTGTAAAAATGAAGAGGGCTAGTTAGTCTCTATGACATCAAGGTTCTTCCAGCACTGTCTATGATCACTTAGCACTTGATTGGTAAACTAACTTGTATTGTTCTCCACACATTTTGTATAGAGGTTGCCAGGTGATGGTGGATAGAACGGGGAAAATACAAGCTCAAATGTGACCTCAGACATTTCCTAGCTGTGTGATCTTGAGTAAGTCACTTAACTTTTGTCTGCCTCTGTTTTCTCAACAGCAAAATGAAGATCATATAGTAACACCTATCTCCCAAGGTTGTCGTGAGGATCAAATGATAATTTCTGTTAAGCGCTTAGCACATAATAAGAGCTCAATAAATGCTTCTTTCCTTCTTTTTATATATTGATCTTATCTAACTCTGATCAAAACAAGTTAAAGTCCTGTTCAGTTTTCTATTTTTATGCTTTATTTTTTTAAATCCAACTCATGTCTTATAACCATTTCTGAAGAAACAGACCAGAAGGATAGATGTCTCTATTCAAACCGTCACTTTTAAAAGTTCTTGAAGGTAAGAGAGCTTGGATTTAGAGCCAGAAAGGACCTGAGAGGCCATCTAGTACAATTCCCTCATTTTACAGATGAAGAAACTGAACCTATTCATGGTTAATTGACTTGTTGGAGGTTATTCAAAGAGTACATGGCACAATTAGGGTTTGAACCTCAGTCGTCTCATGCCAAATCCTACATAATTTCTACTATGCATGCTGCCCCTCAAATCAAAGAAGAGGGAAGTCTCGTTCTGAGCCAGTGGTTCTCAACCTTCCTAATGCCATGATCCTTAAGACAGTTCCTCATGTTGTGGTGACCCCCAACCATCAAATTATTTTCATTGCTACTTCATAACTGTAATTTTGCTGCTGTTATGAACTGTAATGTAAATATCTGATATGCAGAATGAATTTTCATTGTTACAAACTGAATGTAACCCACAGGTTGAGAACCGCTATATCTAAGCCATGTAGTAGAATAGGAAAGACATAAAACAACGAGCTGCCACTACATGGCACAAAACTTTCCTGCTGGAGTAATGCTTTTATTAGGGGTAAAGCTCCCCTAACTGTATTCCACTTTGGCCTAACTATAGCAGTGACTCTCAAATTTTCTGGTCTCCCCACAACACTCATCTGTATGACTTATTTAAAGTCTTGGTTATTATGAGTTTCTTATGAAATTTTACTATTATTATTAAAATAATTTTGACCTTGGGAGCCTCTCCCCGAAATAGGGGTCTTTGGGACCCCCCAGGAATCCACAGATCATACATTGAGAACCACAGCACTGTAGTATTTGCCCTGCAATATTTATATGCTGCCACCAGGTGGTAGGAGAGACTCACAGTCACCCAGTCCTTATCCAAGAGGATCCTAGGCAGAAATCAATAAATTTACCCATTAATTTTTTATAATGGATTTTTAATTAACAAAATTACTTAAAATTAATTGAACAGTACAATTTACAAAATTTAGCCATTTAGATAGAGTATAAAAAGTTATGTAGTACTAGAGCTAAGCATCTTTTAGTGTGTTTTGTTTTTACATTTAAAGCATTTACTTGTTACCCTGAGGTTTCTCTGAAGACTCTTGTAACAAAGTAAAGCAAGTAAGAAAAACTGATACAGTGCCTTCATCTAAAAATACATGCAACATTCTGGATCTGTAGGAATGTCCCACCACAAATACACACAGAACTTCTCTTACTTTGTGGGTTGTGTTTTTTGTTTTGGGATTTTTTTTTTTTTTTAGGAATTTATGTTTTTTCCTTCCCATCAGTACCCCATTGAAAAAAAGAGAAACAAAACAAATTCTTTGCAACAAATATAATCAAGCATGTATCCAAAAATGTATTTGTAATATAATTAATATATAACAAATTTTATATAAACATATAAAAAGTCATATAAATCCATTAGCTTTCTCTCAAGAGGCAGATGAGATGCTTTGTTTCATCAGTGATCCTTTTAATCATAGGTGCATTGTATTGACCATAGTTCTCACAGCTTTCCAAGTTGTTTATCCAATGTTGCTATTTTATACGTTATTCTTCTGGTTTTGCTTACTTCAGCATCAATTAAAATAAGTCTTTCCATATCTATTTCCTCATTTCTTACATCACTAATAGTATTCTATTGCTTTCATATTTTACACCTTAGTCAGCCATTCCTCATTTGATGGGCATTCTTCCAGTTTTTTGCTACCACAAACCAAAAACTGCTATAAATATTTTTGTTCATATGGTACCTTTTCTTTCTTTGGTCTCTTTTGAGTATAGGCCCTTATCCTCTGAGACCTCAATATTCACTATGAGGTCCCCTCAAACACAGTTTTCTTGAATTCTACCCTTTCTTCCTTAGCTACACACAAGGATTATCACAACTTTGACCTCACCTTCACATCAAAATTTTCTACAACCATTCTTTTCAATTCTGAATTTCTCCTCTCCCAAAACAATCTCCTATCCTTTCTCTCCAATGAGATACTAATAAAGTGCTTAGCATATAAGAAGTACTATATACTTATTTCTTCTTATTATTAAATTCTTACATACTTCTCTCTCCCTCCCTTCAAAGCCTATTCATAGCACTATTCTTTCTTCAAATGCAATCTATTATTATCTACTGTCATACTGGAGATCTCCACCTGAATATTTCAAATGCAATATATGTAAATGGAACTTTATCTTCCCTGCCCTGCAGGAAATCTTCCCCTTGTACAAACTCCCCTGTTTCAGTTGAGGGTATCAACATCCTTTCAGTCACTCAGATTTATAATCTCAGAATCATCTTGGACTCTTCCCTTGCCCATACCCAACCAGTTGCCAAGTCTTGTTAACACGACTTCCACATAATCTACTTTTTTCCCCTTCTTTTTACTTACACACCCATACCATGGTTTAGTCCCTCATCTCATCGAAACTCGTTTAATAGGCTAATTGTTCCCCTTACTTCCTCTCCAGCTCTCTCTCTTCTCTGATCCATCCAAAACAGTTGTCAAGATAATCTTCCTACACTAGAAGTCTGACCATGTCATTCCCTTGCTCAAACAATTCCAGTGGCACATTATTGCCTCTAGGATAAAGTAAGTCCTCAGCCCGGCATTACAGGCCCCCTTCATTCTGGCTCCCACCTTACCTTTCTAGACTTATTTCACATTACTCCCCTTTGTTCACTCTACAATCCAGGCAAAATGGCCTGCCCACTGTTACCCAGAATTGTCAAACCATTTTCTACCTCCATGCATTCACATAAGCCATCTGCTATTCATAGAATATAGTCCTTCCTCATCTTTACCTTTCAGAATTGTTCGCTTCTTTCAAAGCTCAGTTCAGGCATCGCTTTCTTGTCAAAGCCTTCTCTTGCCCTTAGCTGTTAGTACCGTTTCCTTCCTCAAATATTCTTAGAGTTCAGATGTCTCCTTTGCCCCCTTCATACTCTGCTTTGTATTGTACTTTACCTGTGTGCCTGATGTAGCCTTGTAAAAGAATGGTAGTTCCTTGAAAGCAAGGACCGTATCCCATTTTGTCTCTGTACCTACTACAATGACTTGTACATAAAAGTAACTTAATATGTTGAAGTGACTGGAATGAAATTGACTAGATACAGATGCTCCTGTAACATTGCTGTAACAATGAAACAGCATAGCCCTGGGTTTGGGATCCAAAAACGTGGGTTGGAATCCTGACTCCACTAGTTATTATCTCTGTGACCTTTGATAAGTCATTTGAACCTCTCTAAATCCTATGACCCTATAAGCAACTTGCTAATGTTAACATTAGAAAATGCTCCCTGGGAATCTGAATCTACCTACATATGTAATTCTGGCTTATGCTTCAGTTCAGCTCACTCAAGGTTAAATTGATTGCAACTTCCTACCCTCCTAGCAGCTTCTCATTTTTAATATTGATCTGTAGTTTTCCTTCCAAGTCAGAGGATTGGCATAGGAGAGATGAGGCCCTTTTTCAAAGCATTCATGCTTTCGAAATCATTTTCTGCAGTAAATATGTGACTGTTCCTCAAGAAGAAGAGATTTACTTTATTCTCTCTCACAGTCACCAGGGTCTATTCTAGCTCCCATCACTTTTTCTGCAACTATGATATTGGATTTTCAGGACAGCTTTTAGCTTATTTAATGTTTATACTAATTGGTTTTTCTGATAAATATGAAAAGTTTAAGGTGTTCATTTTCTGACAGTGTCTTAGAGTCAAAAAGTTTCCCCCATTATGGAAACAGACCAAAAAAAAAAATCAGGAGATGTAGTTTTTTTTTAAATCCATGATTGCCTCAAAATTGTTCCAAAAATAGGCTTAAAGGACATCTGTTTTTCTGTTGTTTCTCACTTAGTTTAGCTTTACCATTACTGACAGTGACACTCTGTTCCGTCACCCATTCATTAATTTGTTTCCTTGGAGCAAACTGTCCCTCCAATATTAGAGAAATGCAGTCTGAGAGGTGAGGGCTCTTGTCTCAGTGATAAAAGTTTCCTTAGCCTAAATTAAATGATTAAATGAAGCTATCTTGCCCAAGATTGATTGTTCATTTTGTGTTGTTTTCCGCTTGTGGAAAATTCATTCTATCCCTGTCCCAGTGGGGCCAGCCCTGTTCCTGGGACTTATCAACACACTGACCAGTCATTCAAATTTCCCATCCCTGGGAAGTGAATGGCCTGGTTCTAAATTAGAATCATCTGAAAGGTATAGTGCTCCTTGAAGACTATCATTTTATGAGACTTTCAAGAAACAGTTAGATTTTTTTTCTTATGCTACAACTTTTATCACCTGGCAGTGATATTGAACTCAGAGCAGTAAATCTATAAGAAATCCATGGAAAGAACAGGAAATGAGCTTTACTGGGCTTTAGAGACTCCAAAATCAAACGTAGAGAGATTTACATTGAAGCTTTTTTCTTTTATATGTCAGCTTCTAGCCAAGAAGCTTAGCAATTACTATAGACAAGCCCATCAAAACAAGACAGGCTGGAGAATGCACACAGATCACTTGAAGAATCCTTGTTTTCTGCCTCTACAGTCCCACAGTACAGGTTTATATAGACAGTGTGTTTACTTAATGTAATATAAACAGAGTTCTCTCAAAAATGCTTCTTTGTAGCCTGCCAGCTATGTTAACAGAGCAGGTCCTACCTACCATGACAACAGAGTCTCTTCCCAGGACTATCCCACCTAAATGTGGCTGGTCAGCAAAAGGTTGGCCACCAAGTGATGTATTGTATGGCCATAGCAATTCATGAAAATATCTACTGATCCAGAGAAGGTCTGGGTTTTGTGTAGATTAAAGGAAGATTCTTATCATTGTCAAGGCCACCTCTACAGTATGGATCTTATGAGAAAAGAATGAAGTAGGGAAACAGTATAGTACCTTCATGAGAGAAGTTGATCTGGAGTCAGAAGACCTAGGTTTGAATCCCAGCCGTACCATTTAACTGCATGACACCCAGGGAAAATCACTTAATCTCCATGGGAATCTGTGTCTTTATCTGTTTTTTAAAAAATGGGGAGGAGAGTGAGAAATGGATGGCCTATAAAGTTCCTTCTAGCTCTAAATCTTTTAATTGAGTTTAGGGAACTTCAGGCCTTTGAAGCTGAAAACAATTAAGTCCCTATATACCTTATGCTATATATATATCTTATAATTTTTTTAAATTTCTATCGCTCTTAAAACAAAAGAAATTCCTTTTCTACTTTACCCTTGGTGGCAGTGTATATACATACTCTAGTGTTAGGGAGATAGTTAAATTTTGAATCAGATCTATGATTTCATTGGCCTAGATAGGTATTATTTGTCCTTAGGGCTCAAAGGGGACCAAAATGACATCATGATGGCAGATCAGTGTATAGTGTGTCTAGCTGATGGAATCTCAGAAGGCTCTACAACAGGTCAGGCACAAATAGTCCATATGACCATGGGAGGGAATGGGTACAAAAGCAAAGTAGATAGATGATACACAGGGGCAGCTAGGTGGTGCAGTGAATAGAAAACGGACCCTGAAGTCAGGAGAACCAAGAGTTCAAATCTGGCCTCAGACACTTAACACTTACTAGCTATGTGACTTTGGGCAAGTCACTTAACCCCAACTACTCTACTTTCCCCCCTCCAAAAAGCAAAACAAAAAACTATTTTCTTTCCCTTCCTCTCCTTTCCCTTTTCCCTCTATGGCAGCATGGAATCAAATATAGGATCTACAAATACCTTCACGTTAAACATTAATCAAGTTGTAAAGAAGGATTGTAACCCATGGAAAGTAACCTACAATTCTGATTCTTCCAAGATAGTGGTTAAATAAAGGGGTCTTCATGGCACTCAACAATTTAGAGCTGTGCCTGTCCTGACTTGTAAACTCCATCAAGTGAGGAATGGCTGACTAAGTTGTAAAATATGAAGGTGATGGAATACTATTAGTGAATTACATCTAACTTGTAGGTAGGACCTGCAAGTCACTTAACCTCAAATGCCTCCCCCCCAAAAAAGATAGATGACATACAGACAGGAAGAACAAGCATATATTAAGGACCCACTTTGTGCCAGACACTGTGTACTGAGGACAGTCAATTCCTGTCTTGAAGGAGTTTCCATTCTAATGAAAGAAGAGAACAAAGAAGAGCTTGGAAAGAAGGTGGGTAAAAAGGAAGAATGAATACGGAAATCCTCATGAATAAACTATAATAGAAAGCTAGGTAAACTACTTCCATCAGTGAAGGTCATATTGGACAGTGTTATTGGAGAGCACTTAGAAGCTAAGTGACTTACTCAGAGACACACAGATGGTATATATGTAGGAGAGTCAGTGACCCAGGTTGTCATGGATCCAACTGTAGCCCTCATTACACTACTCCATAATGCCTCAAGTGAGGGATTTGGACTTAAAGTATACTGCCTCTGTCCTGAACTTCAGCCAGGAGTGATATAGCCCTTTGCTTGTACTCACTGTTCAGAAGCAGCTATCTATCCACCTTCCATTTCTTACCTTGCCATGTTCTGACCCTTAATTCTGCTTCCGGCATCATGAACTTTATAGCTGCCTCAAAGATTTTGGTAACTTTTCTGTATTTTTTAACCAACTGCTTAATTGAAAAACGACATTAGAGCTTTAGAATTTAATATAGAAAATGTTCTGTCTTCACATGGCTCTATCCTATCCTCTGGCCTTGAGGCCACATGTGGCTCTCTAGGTCTTCAAGGGCAGTCATTTGCCTGTATCCAAACTTCACAGAACAAATCTCTTCATTTTAATCTCTTAAATTTCTTAATGAAAGAATTTGTTTTTTGAAGTTTAGATTCAGTCAAAGGGCCATGCTTGAGGACCTAGAAGGCCACACGTTCCCCACCATCACACCAATAAACCAACATAAAGTTCAATCCTTTATATGCAAATTGGGAAGTCCCTAGATTTTTGGCAAAAAGGGAGAAGAAATTAATAATACTAAAAATCCAGGAATATATTATTAAAGTAAAATTACTTAAATTTCTCTGCTAACATGGCACCATTCTGCCCTTTCATTCAAAATAACTTACCTTTTCATGACGAGGTAGAAGTCAATATTCGATGTTGCCTTGATATCATTAAGAAAGGTAACTGACTTAAAACTCTCTATTACCTTATCCATAGTTTAGTATCATTGCTGGATTGCTTAAATAGCCATGGTTGAGAAAAGTAGAAAAGATTTTTGTTTTAATTATATTCGTTTAAAGTGAAAGCACCAGATCATAAAGACTTGTTTCTCCTTAGGCTCCCCAGAAGTGTGCCACTAAATGAACCAGCATGGTGGTTCCAGTTTCTAAGTAGTTTGATTCCATTGGATCTCCCACTTGAACTATAATATCTAAGGAGAAAGAGGTCATCATGACAAATTTAATTCCCATGTTGGAACTTCATTTTGTTACACAGATATTCACTGCTGACAAAAGAAAAGCCACTTGTCCCATGCAAGTTTTCTAGAAAATGTCATTAACCCAACACTTTTAGCATTTCAACAGTGTTAGTTTTCATTAGGAAACTTTTTGCATGTTTTATTCTCTTCATTTTTATGCTAAATGCTTTTTCTTCCTTCAGATACTATAAGCAATTTTTTAATCTAAAGATTTTCTAATACTCTCCAGCCCCTTGGCCAGGTATTCTGGTTATATGCCACCATCAAGTCCAGAGACATCACATTCTATCATTTGTCATTGTGCCAAGCACTCTAAATTGCATTCCGCGCTGACAGGCTCATCCTACTCTTTGTTACATAGGATTTGGCAGTGAAAATTCAATTGCCTGGAACGGGGCAGTAGTTTTATTAAAATATTATGCACCGTATTTGAAAGGCCATAATTCTTGAGTTGCAAATACGAATGGCAGAGACAGCAGAAAAGGAGACCCATAAATGCAAAAGATGAAAAGCCCAACCAAATCTGAAAGGGAATAGACTAAAGGCTCCAACTATAGCTAATGTGGTGCACAAATAAGAATCTCCAATCTTTACCATCTTGGAGATTTCTTAGATTTCATAGGCGTGGGTACTCTTCACTAACAAATTGGCATCCAAGAAATGCTATAAATCCCCAATAGAGTAATCATTCATTAAATCTGTTAACATAAGTTTATGAAATAGCTATACAAGGTGTTGTACTAGGCTCTGAGTGTCCACCTAACATGATCTGCTTCTTTTCATATCTTAAGAGTGTCTATACAGGGACAGCTAGGTGGCAGAGTGAATGGAAAGAACACCAGCCCTGGAGTCAGGAGGACCTGAGTTCAAATTCAGCCTCAGATACTTGACACATGTACTAATTGTGTGACCTTGAGCAAGTCACTTAACTCCAATTACCTTGTCTTCCCCCTCCAAAAAAGAAGAGTACCAGTACAGCACTTGTTTTTCTTGTTTCTCCATACTTTATAACTTAACCATCCGCTTTTACCAGTCATTTGCATCCTTAATGACATATTTTATTCCATTTTTTGCATACATCATTAAAGTCACTTGCAATTCTTTTTTTAATTAATTATTTAGTTTTAGTTTACAACATTCAGTTCCTCAATCCCTTGAGTTTCAAATTTTCTTTCCTCCTTGGGCAAGTCACTTAACCCCAATTGCCCTGCCTTCCCCCCTCCAAAAAGCAAAAAACAAAAACAAAAAATATGGGGTGGCTAGGTGGTGCAGCGAACAGAGCACTCACTGGCCCTGGAGTCAGGAGGCTCTGAGTTCAAATCCGGTCTCAGACACTTAACATTTAGTAGCCATGTGACCTTGGGCAAGTCATTTAACCCCAAGCCTTTCCCCCCTCCAAAAAGCAAAAAAAAACCAAAAAAACCCTGAATTTTCTTTCCTTTCCTCTCCTTCCCCTTCTCCCTCCATGACGGCATGCAATCAAATATAGGATCTACAAATACCTTCACATTAAACATTAATCAAGTTGTAAAGAAGGATTATAAACAATTGAAAGTAACCTACAATGCTAATTCTTCCAAGATAGTAGTTAAAGAAAGGGCTCACCATAGCAAGGGGTCTTCATGGCACTCAACGCTTTAGAGCTGTGCCTGTCCTGATTTGTAAACTCCATAATTCTTATGCTAAAATTGCTTACATTTGTCACAAAATCTCACTCTTTTTGATCTTGGATGCTGTTTTTTGGATTGCTACTGAATCAAAAATTATAAGCAATTTTATTTGTGCATTTGTGGGAAGTAAAAGCCAGAAGGAGTATAGCTCTAATTTGTTCAGTACTATGAGCACCCCTTCATTCTCAGGGCTCCGCTACCCTCCCCTACTTGGTGATAGCCATGTGAAAAATCTGCTGCACTTTCTATTTTAAAGGGGCTATTTTTAAAAAGCTGTAGCCTTTGTGCACATGCTGCCCTTGTACATAAATGTAACTATAAATGGAAGATTTCAGAACTAATGGCTTAGACGCCCACTGCCTTTTTTCATATTTATCACAGGCTTGCTTACTCAACACTAGAATTGCTAACACGGGAGAATTGAGGGAATTATAATTAAAGCCAAAAGGCCTTTCACCTGCAAATATCCAAGAGAAAGAGGTATAAATACGTACCTTTGGCCTGGATTTTCTGCGTCCCTCACAGCCTCTCAGGCAAATCTTTTGAGCTACTTCCATTGTCCAGAAGAAAGATACAGGGATGTTAGGGGTGACATTGTGAAGCTGAATCGAAATTAGATCCTGACTGAATTCTACCACATCTCCCCTCTTGTAGTCTCAACGCTGCCCTGGCAGCCTTTCCTATCTCTGGGAACGCCAGTCAGATTCCTGAGCTCCAGGCCTTTAACAAATGTTCAGGACCCACAAAGGGATTCTAGATTGTAAAGAAATATTGATTTAAAAAGAAAAAGAAACACATGAAACTCTTTATTTTTATGTCCTCTTTGAGTCTATGGAGATGGGTTTAGAACCTTATATGTAAGGCTCCACTATTTGGAAATGGAGCAAAACTGCATATAAATGTTGATTAAGAGATGACAACAGTCTATTCTTCAGCATTTACGAAAAAAAAAAAAAGGAAAAATGCCTAAGTAAAAACAAGGCTATCCCTTTGTTTTTATCATTATCATAATGTTATAGCTATTTTGCAGCAAACAAAACTATCCCCTTTAAAATTCCAAATGCCTATTTCTAGTCATCTGGCTACTTCTCTGTTATTTAGTTATAAGTTATCTTTTAAGGTCTCAAAATCTGAGAACTATATCTAGGATATGAATTTTTCTGTTAGCTTCCCCTTGGATTTATTCCTAAAAATTATGTCAGGAAGGCCAAATTACACAGAAGGAGGGACAATGTTCAGCAGTTACCGTGTGATGTTCTCAGCAGGACTGTCTTTCATTTGAAACTTTCATGCCAAATGCCCCATAAAAAATGGATAATTTTGTTCTGAAATGGAAGGATTGAGTTACCTTAAATAGCAAGAAATCTAGTAAAACTTTCAGCAGAATTTTATAAATCAAAGATAGTCCTTGAGCCTGTGTCATTGGTTTTGACAGACTTTTCCAGGAAATTTTCAAGGGAGAACCTGTCAAGCTCTTGAAAAATTACATCCTTTTAGAACTTATCTTGGTAAAAATTAAAATAATTGGCTAAAAAGTGAAAATGTTAGGCTTCACAAGTCTTAAGCTCCTGGTTCTTTGACTCAGGCAAATACTTATTTGGGTATTATGAAGACAAGGTCTTCGGAAAGTCTTCAAAGAAATTTACACACAAACATGTACATACTACACACTGCATTTTTATGTATGTGTGTATATGTCAGTATCTAAGCATACTTATGGAATACCATTACTTTATGTGATGACATACACATAAATTGAGTCTCAGAGTTTTCTGGGATTATATAACCCCCTTTACTTTCTGTCAAAGCCATCTTGTACTCAGATCATCTATTATTCATAAATCATCAACCAGTAAATTGTGAAAAAAGTTGCATCTGGCAATAAAAATGAGTATGCTGTATAACAGGCTGTAACATTCCTCTCCAAGTTAGTCCCAAGCCTTCAACACCAAGAAATAACTATGTCATATGCTAAGTATGTCATAAAGGTTGGTCATAAAGGCTGCTAAAGGCTATAAAGTGATTTTATAAATTGCTTGCATTTTTATATCTGTGGATATTGCTTAAAAAGACTGATCAAAGTTATTGAAGAACAGCTCAAGAATATGACATCTCTAGGTTTAAGTGAAAAAATAAACTTGCATGTGTTGCTCTTTAGCCTAAGTATATCTGCCATGTATGCCCAGTGTAATATGCAGTCCTATATGGGCATCGCCAGTAAGATCAGTTTGTCTATTCATGTACCAAATAAAGAGAAAGTAAAGCCAATAAATCAACTGAAATCACCAACATGACCTAAATAATGACCCTGCCTGAGCTAGAAGGAAGAAGGAATGGATGGAGCAGTTGTTGCTGTGGAGTCATTTCATTCACAACCCACTCTTTGTGACCTCATTTGGGGTTTTCTTGGGAAAGATACTGGAGTGGTTGGCCATTTTCATCTCCAGATCATTTTATTGATGAAGAAACTGAGGTAAATAGGGTTAAATAACTTGCCCAGGATCACACAGGTAGGAAAAGTCTAAGGTCAGATTTGAACTGACATCTTCCTGACTCTAGGTCTGTCACTCTATCCGCTGTGCTACCTAGCTGCTCCAAGAAGTTATATCAGAGGTTAAAAAAAGAAAAAAAAAGCAAGTAAGGCATCACAAGTAATGAGAGGCTCCCTCCATGCTTTCAGACAGTGAGGCTCAGGAGTTAGGAACCTGCAGCCTCGAAGCCACATGTGGCCTTCTAGGTCCTTGGGTGTGGCCTTTGACTAAGTCCAAGTTTTCCAGAACAAATCCTTTTATTAAGGGGATTTGTTCTGTGAAGTTTGGGTTCAGTCAAAGGGCCATACTTGACAACCCAGAGGGCCACATGTGGCCTTGAGGCTGCAGGTTCCCCACCCCTGATAGGTACTTTGGGGGTGGCAATTATATCATTACTAAATTCTTTTCTCTTATGGCCTCAGAGTTATAGTCTTTCAAATGAAATTATGATATTATATTGTACATTGAATGCTTTGAAAGAAATTAGTCCTTTCCTATAAGAGATCTTTATATCACTTGGTCATTTCCTTTCCCAAATTCCTACCCAAATATACATATTCTCTTTGCCTTCTCCCTTCCTCTCTCTTCCTATCTCTCTCTACATGCATATGTTACAGAGAGAGAGAATTTATGTATATTGTACCCACGTGTGCATAGGTATTTATTTAATTTGTATATATTTTAAACATTTAAAATATGAGGTACAGAAGTTGTGGGTTAGCTGTATGAGGGTAGTTCATTTTTAAAGTCGTAGAAGAAAATTATCATCTGCGTGAGTTGTACAGCAAGACAGTTAAATGTGAATGAAGCAAAAACAAGCAGAGTTCTCAAGGACTAGATTACTTCTTATGGAGTAGAATACTGATGGAACTGTCAACTTTCACTAGGGAATGACTGAAGAACAACTTGAAATCTGATGTCGGACACTTGGTGTTATTTAATAATCAGAGAGTAGGAAATGTCTTAGAGAAGTTGACCACTACAGGAAAGGTATCCATCTTCATGCTTGATTGAAAAATGCATTTGTAACTGCCTGCTTTGGTCTGAGTATGGAAGCATACCATAATACTCTTTGGGAATATACATCTCATTCATTGATTTTACTTCCTTTCTTCTGTACCTTTTCCAGTATATATTAGACAAGAAAATATAGAATTCCAATATGAAAGGAGAGTTGATGTATCATCTTGTCAAAGAGTCTATTCTCTTCTTTCATCATAATATCTAATGATGATTGTTCATTTCTATAGACTGAAAAAGAGCAGCTTCAAAGTTAGTCAATAATCCATTAAGCTTGTTTTAAGTTATGTTCAGAGGATGGTGGTTTTGTTCAGTCCTGTCCAACTCTTCATGACCCCGTTTGGGGTTTTCTTGGCAAAGATATCAAAGTGGTTTACCATTTCCTGCTCCAGCTCATTTTCAGATGAGGAAACTGAGGCAAAGAGGGTTAAGTGACTTGCCCAGGAGCATACAGCTAGGACTGTCTGAGACCAGACTTGAGGTCAAGAAGAAGAGTCTTTCTGACTCCAGGTCCAGCACTCTATCCACTGCACCATCTAACTGGTAAAGGCGTCCTTAATCTGTACAGAGGAAATTCTGCCCTAGATAGGTTGTTTTTGAAAATGTGGGTGTAGTTTATGTTGGTAGAAGAGAAAGCAAAATCTCTCCACCTGAGCAAGAGAAGGTATTAGGTTATTGCATAGTGAAAGTTTACAGTTTCATCAGAAATGGAGGTAGAGAGAGACACCTGAGGTCAAATCCAACCTCAGACACTAGTTAGTCATATGACCTTGGACAAATCACTCTAACTCTATTTGCATCAATTTCTTCATCTGCAAAGTGAAGATTATAATATCATCAAAGCTGCTGTGAGGATCAAAGGAGGTAAAATAAAGTGCTTTGCAAATCTTAAAGGGATCTCTAAATGCTTGCTATTATTATTACGTGGCTAATCCAAGGTCATCTATGTTATGTCAAAGGAAAAATTTGAGCACATGCTCTCTGACTCCAAAGCTGGTGCTCTTCCCACTTCAATCATAGTAATAGCATGTTTAGAGTGTTTTAAGGTTTACAAAGCATATTACAAATACCTCATTTGATCCTAACAGCCTTGGGAGGTAACTGATATAATTATCTCCATCTTGCAGGTAAGAAAACTGAGCTATACAGAGGTTAAGTTACTTATCCAGCATCACAACAGCTTGTTAAGTATCTGAGGCTGGATATGAATTCAGGTATTCTTGATTTCAGGTTCAGAATTCCATCTATTGTACTATATAGCTGCTTCTACTACAATGTCTCCTTTGCTGGAAGGAGGCATAATCACAAATGAGATCATGTATTTGAAAGGGATTTGGGGGGGTGGGAGGTGGAGTATGTGTGTGTGTGTAAACACCAAGATAGCACAGTTTTCATAACCAATTTAGAATTTTAGAATTTGTATCCTTCTGGGTTTTACTTGGAATTATTAATTCTACCAATACTAGGAAAGAGGGCAAAAGAGAACTTCATGGTAGAATTTTTGGTGCTGACCCACAAGATTCTAATGTCTGAGGAGCAACTTCAATTTAGTTTTTCACTGATGCTAATATAGTTAGTTGCTCTATAATGCATGCTTTGAGAATGCATTATTGATTTATTAGGGGACAGTATAATTCATATCTTTAGTTTCTTCCTGAGAAATAGTGAGAATGCAGAAAACTGCCCCACTTAACAAAAACTCAAAAGTCATAATCGTTCCTACTCTCCCAAGCAAATTTCAGGTCTTTTTCAAGGTAAAGTTCATGTTTGCTATATATCTTCTGGTATAGTAGAAACTGGGCACAAAAGGGCTGGTTCACACTACCCCCTCTGCCACCTTCTGTCCTGGTCAAGACGCCCAGAGGCCCAGTTTTGACTGGCCTAACTTACAGGAGACTTTGCCTGCCTAGGCTGAGGCCATGGATGCTCCCATTATTTATTGTCATATTTCTGTATTTCTTAACCATTTACTATGAATAAAACTATGCTATCGTTTTCATTAGAGTGCTACCTTTTTATGAGCCACTGATGAAGCTTTAACATTGTGTTCCTAACCCCCTCTTCCTGAAAAGGTTTGTAGGTTTTATGGTGCAATTCTGTATATCATGGTACTTTTTGAGAACACATATACTGCAGAACTGACTATCGATGATATTGACACGAACGGGAATCTCAGTGCAAATTCCCATTTATAAAAGAGGAAAATAATAGCTCAGATTTATAGGACTTTATAGTTTGCAATACTTTCTTCCAATAACAAGGATGAAAGAGAGACATTAGGACACGCAGGCACATCTAATTAGTAGTGAAAGTGTAAGCACAGGGTCTAAGATTAATAAGGTGTAGGTACTTGGACTCAAAATGTTAACTTCGATTATGGAATGAAGAACTAATTATTAGAAGTAGATAGTACTTTAATGCTTTGCTACATGCACTCATATGATTTATGGCTAGTGAATAAGTAGTTGATGTAATTATTATCAAACCTGCTGAACTCCAAAAAATTGGTCCACTATTTTCTGAATCTTCTAAGAATGTTTGGTGAGTCTTTAAATAAGCATGTACAATTTTGCTTGAAAGAGATAGGAAGTTTCAGTGGGGACCACCTAGCTCAATATAAATATGCAAATTTATATAAAATAACTCCTACAAAACAATAAAATTGTTAACTGTAATCCTAAAATATGAAACACAATTATTTCAGAAAAGAAGATATGAATTAATTATCATAGTACCAGTGTTCCTCAACCCAAAGGGACCTACCATTCAGTTACCTTAGAATGGAAGAATTAAACAGTGCTATAGTATCTTTGAACGCCAAGCCTTAGCTATTCTTCCTAAATGATAAGAGAAAATGATAAACCAAGGTGTGTGTTAAAAAGTGAGTCTTGGCAGTGGGTAGGTGGTGCAGTAAATAAAGCACTGGCCCTGGAATCAGGAGGACTTGAGTTCAAATCTGGCCTCAGACACTTAACATTTACTAGCTGTGTGACCTTGAGTATGTCACTTAACCCCAATTGCCCTGCCTTCCCCCTTCCAAAAAGCAAAGAAAAAAAAATTTAAAAAGAAAGTCTCACTGACAACTTCCAGTCATGTCAGGTCATGAGCTAGAAGGGCTACACTCAGTCCCCCAGAGCATGAGGTAATATGCCCTGCATTTACATGCCCAGTCAGACCTGAATGACCATGGATGTCTGACCCTTTCCCAAGGGAAGTCAGTTTTTAATCAAGAGGATCCTGCCTCATTCATAAAGGAAAAGTAATTCCTTAACAAGTACAACCTGATTAGTCAGGTTAACTTCTCTAACTGGAGTCAGTCAAGGAAGAGCCAGGCTACTCCAGCCTCATCCTATTCCAAGCAACTAGAAGTTAACTAACTGGGTGGCAGCTAATAATTCATAATCTAGCCAGGGATGGCTAAGCAAGTAGCCTCCTAACATAATGAACTGTTACTTCTATCCTGT
Source organism: Pseudocheirus occidentalis (assembly GCA_028646575.1). Classification (NCBI taxonomy): domain Eukaryota; kingdom Metazoa; phylum Chordata; class Mammalia; order Diprotodontia; family Pseudocheiridae; genus Pseudocheirus; species Pseudocheirus occidentalis. Next base: position 278,615,687 of record CM053593.1, read on the forward strand.
TTAAAAGTCAATGAATGGGGGAGAGAAGAATGGAAAGCTATTGTGAGCATTGATACAACCTGTACAAGTATTCCTTATGATGAGAAAAGCCAATATACAAAATCCAAAGTCACCAGAGCGATAAAGTAGGTGATTATTACAACGATGATCAAGGAGGTATGAAAATTGAACTAGGGGAACAGGAAGGTAACAGCTGCTATCAATAACACAAATGAGGAAATCAGCCACTTTCTCAATCTAAGGCTACCTTAAGGCAGTATATAAAATTAGGGAGAACCCAGGCCTCAGGACTAATGTTATTAAACTGTCCCAACTACAGAGCTGATGGTGTTGAACTAAGGGAGAACAAGAGATCCAGATGAGACCTTTTTGTAGCATAGTGTCGTGACTCAAGACATATGGTTACTTGGATGTCTTTCCCTGTACTTTTGTATTTGCAATCCTGTGTTGTGGGGAAAGCTTGTATATTAGGCTGCACTGAAAGCTGCCTGATGTTTTGATCATAACAAACATAAAACAACTGGGTCGTCGATGACTCTCTTTCACAATCTAGTTTCTTACTTTCTGAGCCCCTATTTTTTTCTACTTTTGTCAGAGATATAAGACCTTGGCAACCAGAGATCATGTAACCCTGGTGACCGTTCACATCTTTAAAGGATTTCTTTTTTAGTATAAAAGGATTCCTGCATCATTCCAATACCTAGTAATCTTCCTACTGCATCGCTATTTAGAAATTTGTTACCTTACCTATAGAAGCTGGATAAGTCTATGTTTATTTCAGCAAATCCAACTTATGATTTAAGTTAAATATATATGTGTGTGTGTGTAGTGTACATATACACATACATACAAATATGTGCATATATGTATGTGTGGATATGTGTGTATACACACCCAAATTGCATTTTTCCCACTCCCATATTCCCATTATTTAGATACCTCCACTTAAAAAATCTTCTAACCAAATAGTTCTCTATTTTATCATTGATGTCAATTCCTGATCTGCCTCCTGAGCAGAATATGGAGATAGAGACACATGGCTAACTTCTTCACTTTGCAATCCTGCCATTAACCAAATTATAGAGAGTAGCTCTGAGGTGACTCTATAGATAAAACTCCTTATTCAGGTAATCCTGAGGCTGCCTGGGTCTTTTCATTTCTAAGAACAGGGCTGCAGACACATCGTGCTCTAGGGTAAGCATTAATGAATAGGGGTGAGAAGAATGAAAAGGTCAGCAGAAGATCCCCGTTGATATCCATTAATATTATCACTCATCCATTTTTCTCTGGAGATGTTTCTACCAGGATTACTTTGTTCATTTGACGGTAAGAGTGATGTTCTAGTTTCCCCAGAAAGTTTCAAATCAAACCACTCAGGTCTTTCTGTAGAAAGAAAAGAGCAAAGGAAGATGAATTTGTGGATTTGCTGAGACCTGTTATTTTTTCTTAATGGAATGGGTAATAGTTTTCAGTTCTAAAGCCCCCAAGCTATACTCTAAGCAACTTTCACCAGCTTTAGATTCAATCTTCTGCAAAACCTACCTAATCCCACCCAAAGAATTGCTGCTCAGTAATGAGCTTTGAAAAACTGGATGTTTTGTGATGCCAGTATACCAACACTGGAAAGAGTGCTACTGATCAGTATGCAGCCCATATAAACACAACTCATCTCCTTTGACTTTGAATTGTATCACACTTTAAGAAGGAGATTTATAAGTTGTCAAGTTTACAGAGGAGAACCATCCTGGGATGGTGACCTCATCAGCTCCTTGATTACCCCATAAAGGTTCATTTACCATCTTTATGCAGATGTTTCCCATATCTATATATCCACCCTGAGTCTCTCTCCTGGGTACCTGTCACCCATCATTAATTGCATATTGAACATTTCCAAATAAATGTCCCTTAGGCATCTTAAATTCAATATATCCAAAACAGAAATCACTCTTTTTCCCCAAAACCCATCCCTCTTGCAAACTTTCCTATCACTATTGTGAGTACCACCATCTTTCCTGTCACTCAAGTTTACAGCGTCAGTGTAATCCTTGACTCATAACAGCTCCACAAGTTTCCCAAAGAAACTATAGCCTGTCTAAAGGGAACTTCTTGAGCATTGTGGGTGGGGGGAGGACTTCCACAAACTAGGAACTATGAGTTATCCCTTTACCACATGTGCTCTCTAAGCTTGAGCCCACTCTGACTTGGATTCTGCCCACCTACTTGTGGGCAGGCTGTCAGACATGGGAGGAGAGTATTTTGTATCACTTTCTTATTCTATCACCTCAGTAATACTCTTTTCTGAAAAATACTCCTTTCTGAAAACTCCTTAAGGAAAACTGACTAATTTTCAGTTGATAATCTTGAAGAGAAACACATTGTTGCAGGCTGAAGCCAATTGTGTTACAAATTCACTCCCCTGAGGGTGATTCTAAAACCAAGGGGATGGAGGCGGGGTGCATAATATAGCCAGTTTAACTCTGGGAATCTTACTTGTCTACAAGAGTGAGAACTGGTATAAGCATGGCCCAGAGTTTAGATAGACAGTATACTCAGGGGTGTGCTGATAAATGTTTAATGATGTAATGTAAGGGAATTTTGAAGATCTTACCTGCTCCTTAATGGGCCTCATGGAGCCCAACAAGAGAAGCTTGTTTAGGGGAGGCTTGTTTTTTTAGGAAGACCCACACCTTTTGTTACTTTGTAATTAGGAAGGGAGTCACAAAAGTTGTGATGTTCTCTGACCCTGGAGAAAGTTATATATACTCCCTGAGATGAGGTTTTGCTTTGGGACTCACTTTGGAAAGAGTTGGGTGATTTGGCCAGATAGACTCTGGGCAGTCATTGACACCTCCACCACCAGGCCCCACTTTGAAAACCCAAATGTTGGTGCTTCTCTCTCTGGTAACTAACACTGAATGTAGGTAATGGTCAGACAGCTAGAAGCCCTGCCTGTTGGTCTGTTGAATTGTATTATTTTCTGTCTGTATTTTTTGTCTGCTGGTAATTTCTGTTTGCATTTTCTGAAGTTCAGAGTGCTGACTTTTTCCCCTGATCTAAGTGAATGTGATGTGTGTGTGTATATTTGATTAAAGTAAGATTGTTAACCCTTTTAAAGTTGCTTTCCTTTAGAAAAGCAGATCAAAGAACCTGTACTAGCAGCCATCCTGGATAGGATGCTTTCTGTTACAACTGACCAGCTTCCAAAGAGGGAAAAGTATTCATGGCATACTTTTAAGTTTAATTTACATTACCATTTTTTCATCAGTGTCTTAAGTCTAGACTATCAACAAATCAATAAATAAAGCCATGATTTATAGAATTTTCTGATTTCCTAGGTGTAAATGTTCACTCTAAATATTCTATGGCTAGCTTACCCTAAGCCAAGCCAGTTCAAGATGACTCCAGCACATCCATGACTATACTTATATGTGCTCATATTGGCTTTGTTTTTAAAAATGTAAACTCCTGGAGGGCAGAGACTATTTCCCTTTTAATTTTGTATTCCCAGGCTTAGTACATTGGCACATTCTAGGTGCTTAATAAATGCTTGTAGATTGATTGATTGAGATGCCTTAAGATCATGCTTTCTAAAGATTAAAGGGACTAGAACTGCTGAGCTTAGAGAAGATGAAATTTCAGGAAGAAATTATAACTTGTCTTCAAGCACTTGAAGGACTATCATAGAAGAGTGATCAAACTTATTATAGTTGATTCTAGAAGGTAAAACTGTAAACAATGGTTGGAATGTGTAGAGAGTCATATTTTGAATAAATATAAAAGACAAACTTTCTAACAATTAGAGCTGTCCAAAAGTGGAATGAGATGCTTTAGAAATATGGTAGTCATATCTGGAGTTGGGAAGAACCTTAGAGAATATCTGGTACAATCCTTTCATTTTATAGACGAGGAGTCAGAGAAGTTAAGCAACTCAGTCCAGTTAGTAAATAAGAGAATTGGAGTTAGAATTAAGGTCCTGTATCTCCAAGTTCAATGTTCTCTACACCTCCACAACCCCTAAATAGACAGCTACACTCCTCTGAATTTCATCATCTCTCCCTTCCTGCCCATCTTCCTATAAGATCAGATCAACCCTAAAACTTAAAGCTCATCTGTCCCCCCTGCCCCTGGGGCCCTACCTCCCCTCTCTGATTAGAAAAGATAGAGTGGAAAACTCCTCCCAGATCCTCCATTAAAGGAGGGGGCCCAGCCATACTACTCTGGACTTCATCATGTACTCTTCCCAATACTCTCTCCCTACTTTCAGATTCTTTTTGTAAATTATCCTCCCCCACCCTGCCACCCCCATCAGATTGTGAGTTCCTTGAGGGCAGAGACTATCTTTTGCCTTACTTTGTATTCCCATGGCTTAGCACAGTGTCTGGAACATAATAGGCATTTAATAAATGTTTGTTGACTGACTGACTGTAAGGGAAAAGTGAATGACCAGCTTGTGGATTTATCAAGGGGATTCTTGGTCAGGTAGGTGTTGGGCTAAATGACTTTGCTTTCAATTCTGATTCTTTGATTGTCTAACTTGGGACAGAGGCATGAAAAAAGGTAGCAATAACAAGCAGAAGCAACACTTTGTAATAACTAGATGTATCATTAAACCCTGTAAAACCCTTCAGCACAACTTCTGGTTTTGTTATAATGACCTTCATTTGCTGGGCTACAGAAAACAGAAAGCTGTGTGAACAAGTATTTCGATCAATTTATCAAACCAAGTGGAAATGTCTGTTTGGCATATAAAAGATAATGGCAGAAACTCATTTTAGCTCCTTGTTTTGGCCTGTTCCTGTACTCATGTGTGAAATTACCCAAGGGGGGGGGGGGTGGACATATGAACCTCTAAAAGCACTCTTATGGGCCTTAGATGTGATCAGCTGCACAAATTATCCTGCCAGATGAATTGGTTTTACAAACAGAAGGCCTTATAAAGTTATCCAGGTTTGCTGTTTAGAATGAAACCTTGCCCTGGAGTAGTAGCATCAGACCCAGGTACACACCCAAAGAGGCTGCCACAGGAACTCAGCCCTGCCTTCATGCATTTTCTTTTCTTTAGCTACTGGATTTCTTAGAGAACTTGTCTTGATTGTTTTTTAAATCAAACTCTTAGCAACTTCTTGCTTTCCTAACATGGACATGTAAAACTAACTCATCATCTCTTTTTTTCCCCTTAATGTATTTAAGCTTATTTCATATTCACTGCTAACTGGATAAAGGGCAGTGGGAGACAAAAAAACCAGAGGGGCTCTTAGTCTACAAAGCCTGAGAACATTTCAGTGAACTGTTCTGTGCAGCATCCTAGAAATACAGATTTAGAGTTAGAGGGAAATTAGAAGGCCATCTAGTCTAATCATTTTACAGATGTAGAAACTGAGGCTGTAGAAACATAGCAAGTAGCAAGGATGAGACTCAAATCCAGGTCTTCTGACTCCCAGTCTAGGATTTGTTCCACTATACCACACCATATCTCCAAGGTAATAATTGTCTAACCTTCAATTCTGCTCATTGGTGTATTCTTGTCAATTGTCATCAAATGTGCAATCAAATCAACATTGCCATTACTTCTGGAAAGGGCAGGTCAATTGACTATCCTTTTATTGCCCTCATCACCCCAGTGGTCTCCCAAGTCACCGCTCTGAGAATTTCTCAGTTCTCTCCTCTCTTTATTAAATCTAGACTTGGCAGCTATCACAATACTGATAGATTTCCTGCAAAAGCCTACATATGGGTTCCCACTCAGCTCAGGATGAGAGTCCTGGAATTATAAGCAATCCTAAGTTTGAGAGCTTGGTAACTCAACCTTCAAGGTAAAGAAGAGGATCTCCAAAGACAGAGTGCTCCTTGGAGAAAGATTTCCTACTTGGAGAGCAGAATCAATGATTTTCTCAAACAGAGAAAGGAAGGGGATTACTTATTCAGTAGCCCCTAAATTATTTTGACCTTGTAGGGGGAGTTTCTTGAAGGGCTAGTGAATGATGGTGAGAAAAGAAGAGGGTGCCAAAATCACCATTCCTTTTCTAGGTGAGCTGATGGACTATTTAAGTGATTGATGGGTTTTCTATACCTGAATATGAGTTTACATGTGTCTTTTCCACCTAATACATTTTCTGGGAGATGAAATAAAAGTTGCCCTGTACTTGATAAACATTTGGTTTCTAGGCATTGATATAGGAGATAGGAATCTTATCATATCCTATCATATGAAGACATGGACTTTAAAAAAATACTCTGAGTATTCTAGGAAATTCTACTAGAGAAGCTGTAGCCGAAAACAACAAGCCAAACGGGGGTGGGGAGGACTGCATGTCTTAGGGTCAAGTCCCAAAGATCTTCCTTGATCACTTTGAGCCCAGTCTTTAAGGGTAGGTTACACTATAATTAGAAATTCAAAATTTCCTTTTAAAAAAAACTTGACTTCTTTCACAATTTATTACCAACTTGGTAAACTATGAAGCAGAATGTTTGTCTTTTCATGTATTCTTTAATATTAATAGAAGTGGTCGCTGTCATCACAGTTGAATGCAAACCCAAAATGAAAAAGTCAAGTTATCCCTTTGTTTGTGTGGGCTTTTCCATGGAGCCAGGTCTGTCTGGTTTTCTTGTTCTGGATAGTATTTAAGCCCAAATGCTGGCAACACTGTGGCCATATCAGTCAAAGTCCTTAGCCAAGGAACCCACACCATGTTTACAGTCTGGTTTGCATTCTCTAGATTCTCAATATTCTTCCAAAAAGTCCACAGTGACCTCTGAGGCTTATTATCTTTTCTCCCTAAACCTACCCCTTCTTTTCCTCTTCTTTAACTTCTTATTTTTCCCATGTGCCATCTTTCTAGGCAACCAGGTTCACATCCTCAACTTTTCAGGCCCACCACCTATGTCAATTACTTGTCAGATCTTCCAGTTCTATCTCTGCAACAGTTCTCACATTCATCAATTTCTCTCTCCTCACATCAAAACTGTTAAAGGGTTTGTATGACACAAAAGGCTCCCTGCAGCCAATCCCTTCTCTCTACAAGCCATCTTCCACAGTTCCAAAATTCACATTACTGTGAGTTTAACCATATCACTCCCCTTCTCTAGAAGCCTGAATGCCTCTACACTATCTCCAGGATAAAGTACAAACCCCTCCATTTAGTATTTAAAGTTCCTCAGTCTCTGGTTCCAACCTGTCTTTCCAAGGCTGAAATAGGTATGTATATGCACACACTGCTGTATATTCCAACCAACCAAGTCTACTTCTGTTCCCTGTACAGGATGTTCTCTCATCTCTGTCCCTTTTGCATAGGCTGTTCTCTAGATCTAGAATATTCCTTCTCTTCACTTCTGCCATTTAAAACCCTTAATTCCCTTCAAGGAAATGTCACTTCCTTCAAGAGGCCTTTTCTTATTACCCGAATTTTTAGTCACCTTTCCATCCACCCCACTCCTCCCTCTTCCCCACCTCCCCCCACCATTCTGAATTAGAAGGGAAGGGAAGATACAAGAAGGGTCATTATAAGACAGGAGGTAAATGTTTCCCTTAATATAAGATTAGAGGGTAAGGATTACTTATTTTTGTCTTTGTATCCAATACCTACCACCATTTTTGGCACATAGTAGGTTTTTGTGACAAATGCTTATCGAATTGATTTTATAATAATGTCCACGGAGCAGTGAGCCATTCACACCCTATAAAATTAACTTATCCTTGTTGGAATAAATTCGTCTTCTTTTTTTTTTTAGGCCAGTTTCCTTCAAGATTCAGGATCAGATATAGCCTTTCTCCCCCGCCCCCCTTCTCTTCCGCACTCTTCCTCATCAATCCATTTGTCATTGTTTTTATCTCAGAAATAATAAAAACAATATAACCATTCACAATTGTATAACTGAATAGGGCAAGAAGATCTGTGCCATTCTTTCCTTACAACAGTCTGGATTTGGAGTCACTAGACCTGGGTTTGAATTTCAGCTCTGCTAATTTATTATTTGGGTCACCACAGACAAGTCAATACTTCTCTGTCTTTTAGTTCTCTCATCTTTAAAATAAGGGAATTTAGAAACAAGGAGGGAAAAGGAGCACTAATCAGTACATAATGATCCCTGTGGCCTGGATATTTCATTTTAAAGTGTATCGTTTTATTGTATTTTTATTTATTTTGTTAAATGTCTTTCTAACTATGGTTTAATCAGGTTTAGGACCCCCTGAGGAATATTGTGGGTGGTGTGTTTGACAAATCTGTACCTGGTCACTGAGGTCACTCCTAGCTCCAAAAACTATGGAAAATATAAGGTCCCACTACTTTAAGCAAAGGAATTTAGTTTAATTCAATTCACTAAAGCATTTATTAGGTGCTCTAGCAAGCAATAAAAAGAGCCCTAGATTCAGAGTCAGAAGGCTTTGTTTACAAACCTTAAACCTATAAAAATGTTAGTCATTATCAATATTATCAGATGAAATGTTCTCCAAGTTCCCTTGCAGCTGTGTGGAAAGCGCTGTTCTAGGCTCTCAGGGAGAAACAAATTTTAGGCTAGATGCATCTCTGCCCTGGTGGTCCATATGGTCTGTCACTTGAGCATTTAGAAAGTTCCATCTGTGATAACATTAACCTTGGTTAATGATTCACCATTGTACATCAATTACTAATTTACAGTATTTAGCCACTGATAAAGCCACTTAGAGCCACTAAACTTTTTTTGAGTAACTAAGGCCTCCAAATGACCTAATGCAAGCCCCTGTTAATGCAGTCTTTAGACAACATGAGTCTACACCATCCCCAGAACATGACTGCTCCTCCAAAACTTACTCATGTCTTTCTGGTCTGGAAATCTTAGGAGCCCTTCTCCAAGATTTTCAGATTTTAACATGGTTCCCTAAACCAGTCAACTGGCTCCTATTCAGCCAATAGTCAACAAGCATGTATTTTTTTTTTGAGGGGGGAAGGCAAGGCAATTAGGATTAAGTTACTTGCCCAAGGTCACACAGCTAGTAAGTATGTCAAGTGTCTGACGCCACATTTGAACTCAGGTCGTCCTGAATCCAGGGCCAGTGCTCTATTCACTGCACCACCTAGCTGTCCCTTCAACAGTCATTTATTAAGGGCTTATTATGTGCCAGATACTGTGTTAAACACCAGGAATACGTATGCAGGCAGAAAGATAGCCCCTCTGCCCTGAAAGAACTTACATTTACAAAATACAGAAGTACAGAGCAGAACATATTTTAATAATTATGTTCTTCCCCCCGCCCCCACTGCAAAAAGTAACCAATTTTATTCTAGATTCCTTGTCAAAAACAAAATTTTGCCTGGTCACTGACATTATCAGTTCAGTACTGCCATAGGACAGTCTTACTAGGAAATTCTCAAACATTCTTTCTAAGCACTTTAGCAACAGAAATGGCTAACCCCCACATTTTGGGATTTTCCTGAAGTGTAGTCAAGGACTACCCCATATTTCTGAGCTTTACGTAGCCACTGGACTCATAGCTCCCTCAGTTTTATCCTTCATAAGTGTTTCTTGCTGGATAATAACAAGCTGAAGATGAACCAATAGGTACTTTTGCTTTCACGGCAGCAAACTGAATGAGGGCCGAAAAAGATGGTGATCCTTCCTAATCTTTCAATAATCTAAATGCACCAGCATCAGTGATTAATGGCCGAAGCTTCAGAGAAAAGCCTCTTTCACTTGATCTGGGAGGAGTTGGGCAATAAACAGTGTCTTTCTATTATAGAGGGTAGCCTGGCTTAATTGGTAGAAAGCTGATCTCAAAGCCACGAAGGGCTGTGTTCAAGTCCTGACTCCAATGTATACTGGCAATATGGAGCTGGGCAAGTAGCCTTTCAGTGAGTATTCTAGGCAGCTGTCAGGCTTTAAGTATAGTTTCCTCATCTGGGAGTTCCTCATACCAATGAAATCAGAAGTCTTATCCTTGTCCTGTCCTGCGCTTGACTCTGGAGGCATTTTCATCTCCATCCACCATCATGTTCCAAAGGGTATATAGAGTTAGCTTCATCCAAGGGTCTAGTTCCAGTGGTTTAAAATGAGATAACAGTAGAGTGCTTTACAAATCTTATGTTCAACGTACATACCAGCTGTTAAAATGCCTTCTTTTGGCATTCTAAGTTAGAATAGCAAATAAAATTTTTTCAAGTTTTCAAAATTTATAGTCACAGGACAAATAAATTCTCATTGTTATCAAGATGATTTTAAGGTGATCTCTAAACTGTGAATCATTCATATCTTGTTATATATCAAAGATTGTTACATCTTGTATTGATCACATCAGGCTTCTACCCTTTGTTTATGTTATTCAGTTCTTTCAGTACCGTCCAATGCATCATGACCCCATTAGGGGTTTTCTTGGCAAATATACTAGATTGGTTTGCCATTTCCTTTTCCAGCTCATTTTACAGCTGTGGAAATGGAGGCAAATAGGATTAAGTGACTTGCCTAGGGTCACACAGCAAGTAAGTATCTGAAGCCAGATTTGAACTCTGGAAGATGAGTCTTCTTGACTCCAGGCCTGACACTGTATCCACTGCACCACCTAGCTGCCCATCACTTACAGCCAATTCTTGTGGATGTGGCATCAAGAATATAACCTTTAGCTCCATCTCCTATTCCCTTCCTTATAGCACTGGACAGAAACACTCTTTCATCTGTCAACTTGAAGGAAACAAACACGAGTACAGGAATGACATTAAATTATTTCATTTGTCCACATTATCTCACTGCCAACCAGAACTTTGAGATCTCTCTTTTCTTCCTCAGTGAGCGTAGTTTGACATGTCAATATCCCACATCACTTACTGGTTATTGGGAAAATAACCTCTTTCAGACTCAGATTCCTCATCTGTAAAAAATAATAATAATAATAATAATAGCACCTACCTTACAGGGTCCTTTTAAGAATCAAATGAAATAATATTTGTAAAGCACTTTGCAAAACTTAATATGCTATATAAAAAGCTCTCTGGCAATCACCTTAATCTTTGCCTTCATTCTTAGACACCTTGGACTACTAGAGTTCATCAACCTTCTCGACTCCCATGACCCTAAGCCAATCACATCCAGGGATAGTCATACCTACACCAAACTGTAGCCCCAATCTGTTCCACCTCTGAGACCTGGAACTCCAAAGTCTTCTTCTCTTTCCTCACTCATACTATTGATATCTGCTTGGCATACTCTTTGATAAGAGAGTGGCTATTTGTCCAAGGACCAGCCTAGCTAAATTAGAGAGGCTCATCTGATGAAGGTCTCATTTCCAAGATATATGAAACTGATTCAAATATATAAGGACAAGAGCTATCCCCCATTTGATAAATAGTCAAAGGATATAAGCAGGCAGGTCTCAGAAGGGAAAAAACCAAGCTATCTATAACCAAATCTTTTCAATGCACTAAATCAGCAATAATTAGAGAAATACAAAGTAAAACAACTCTGATGTTCTACTTCATATCCATCAAATTGGCCCAGTTCATAAAAAAGAAATATATTCTCATCACCAACTTGACTATAGGATAAGGGATTTTTTGCCCACAGTAATGCTTTAAGATTACTCTTAGAGGTGTTTGTTGTAGACTATCAATGAAGGTGTGCCATCTTGACAAATGGGAGGGTACTGATAGCATTATCTCACTCTTAGGATTCCATCCTTCTCCAGTTTTCTCCCAAGAGAGGTCACCGAGCATTTCAATCAGTCTTTTATTTTCCAGCAGTCTCTGAACTTTGTTTTAATGGATCCTCCTCTCTCTCTTCTCAGATCACTGACCTCTGCCAAGGGGCATAGTTTTATTTTTGCCCTATTTATAATTTAGGATTTTGCCAAAAGAGGTAATCTGTCAAATCCTTCATCTTCCCTTCCTAGAATTTTTCCATCTGTGGCAGAGACCTGAATTTAAAGGTATTACGTTCTAAGTTATTTTGTTTGTTTTTCCCCACTTACATATTCTAGATCTCTAAAATTCCCCAGCTTACAGACAAGGAAATTCTGGTCAATTTTTGCCATATTGGACTCCATCCCTTGTGAGTCCTGAACCATTGTAGCTCCTTTTACCACTAAACCTCGGGATTGAGCCCCTGTTGCCCAGTATTGGAAACCTAGTGAGACAGGTTCTAGACCAAACTTTCTTTGGGAGAAACATTATGATCCAAATGTCTCATCAAAGTAAGAGATTTTGACTAGAAAGCTAGAGGGGTGTCTAGAAAGCTAGAGGGGTGTTGGAGGAGGGCATAAAAGGGAACAGATTGTGGGAGGGGCCTTACAGTGGGATCAACGTTCTGGGCTGGGGGGTAGGGGCAAAAAGGGGAGAAAATTTGTAACTCAAAACCTTGTGGAAATGAATGATGTAACCAAGAAAATAAATTAAAATTAAAAAAAATAATACAGGGGAAAAAAAGAGACTTTGAGTCAAATGTCTAGTGCTGCCACACTGAAAACATTGGCCTGGGTAGTTACGGAGTGGCTGGGGAGCCTCATGGGAAAAGCTAAAATGACTGACTCACCCTAGTGATCTAGTCTCATCTCTCTCTTCCTTTCTCAAAGAAACACTTCCCTATTCCAACCCCAGTACCAATTACAGTAATGAGGCAAGTGATCCAAGGACACTGCACCTAAATCACAACTCATGACATGCCATCAACCAAAGAAAGTTATCATTGCCAGCTACGCACCAGTTGGGTGGGCTTATGTCTCTCTTCCCCACCTACCTACACTCCTGGACATCTATATTCACTATATACTTAATGTCTCTTTTTTTCTTATCAGAATTATTTATCTTTGTATCATAAAAATTTCGTCCTTGAGAACATCTAATCCCTCATGGGCTAAGAACTCTCTGAAATTTGCTCTCCCAAAATCTGGAGTACAGGTCAGACTGCTCCAAGTTTTTCCTTTGTTATTGTTGTTGGATCTTGTCCAACTTTTGGGGACCCCATTTGGGCTTTTTTGACAAAGATACTGGAGTGCCATTTCTTCTCCAGCTCATTTTACAAATGAGGAACTGAGGTAAACAAGGTTAAGTGAATTGGGGTCACACATATAGTAAGTACCAAATTCTAACTTAAGATCAGAGTCTTTCTGGTTCCAGAGCCGGTGACCACCTAGCTGCCTTTTATCCCACTTTAACGGTCACTGATTCTAAAGTTAAGTGGTCACCTAAGGTCTTATTTCTACTTCAGCCACTGGTTCCTTCTAAATCAGCGGTTCTCAACCTTCCTAATGCCACAACCCCTTTAATACCCATATGTGGGCATATCTGCATGAGGGCAGACCCACCTGGAGACAGATAGAGGAGGGGTGTCTCGGTTCCTAAGACCATTAGAAATATGCATTTTTTGATGGTCCTAGGCGACCCCCAAAGGAATTGCAACCCACAGGTTGAGAACCACTGTTCTAAATGCTCAGAATCAAATCCAGAGAGAAACAGTTCCCCTCATCATTTCCTGCACCATTTCTTCAACTAAATTGCCCTTCAGACAAGTCAGGCAATCATCAAGATTTGGCACTTTGAGGATATAAGGAAAGGTAAAAGCACAGCTCCTTCCCTCAAGAAGTACACCTTTTACGGCGGGAGACAACATGTGAATAATTAAGCATACACAAGATACTTCAAGTAAGAGGGAAGGTAATTTTAGATGAAAAGCACTCACACGACGGGAGCTGGGAAAGGCTTCCCACAAAAGACTAGATTTTAGTTGAGTCCTGAAGAATTTATCGACCACTCTAATTTTAGAGAAAAAGAAATCAACTTGAGAGAAGAGGTCCCCTAATCATTATTATATCCTACATCCAACCTAATTTTGTGGTCTGTTTCCCTAACTCATTATTAATTTTCCTCCTTCTCCCTGGGTGGGTGCTCCTACCACATTACTACATCTGTTTCTACCTTCATTAATCATCACTTAAGGGCTCCCCACTGTGCTACCCTACTCCAGTCTGTAGGCTTCCCTTCATAAGTACGTATTTGTGATATGCAGGACTGCTACATAACTCCTTTTACCTAATCCGTTATACTCTTCCATGACTATATTCCAGCCATAAGTCACTTCCTACCAAATCTCAATGATACTTATGGAGCCAAATTTATCTGCCTTTAGATCTATAGTTCACTTTTTATTACTCATATTTTATACATAAATATGTGAGGCCTTGTGCTTTTATTTCAGTCCCTTTTCGTATATTTTGTCTCATTAGAAGTGTTGGTCTACACCACTGTTACTTTTCTACCTTTGTTGTACTTGCTACTTTCCAGCTTGAGAGATGCAGTTTTCTCCCTTACTATTCCATTTTCTTTTTTTTCCTTTGTTTTCTTTTTGGAGGGGGGAAGGCAGGGCAATTGGGGTTAAGTGACCTGCCCAAGGTCACATGGCTAGTTTTGTGTTAAGTGTGTGAGGTGGGATTCAAACTCAGGTCCTCCTGACTCCAAAGCCAGTGCTCTATTCATTGCACCACCTAGCCACTCCACTGTTCCATTTTCTATGTAAAGTCCTTTCAATCAGACTTGTATATCTCAAGGTCAAATGTATTATCACTTCAGGTGCATTCCATCCCTGCCCAAGACATTCCTAGCACAAAATCCAAACCATGATCTCAAGCACTATCTTTTTCACCAATCATTCACTTCCCACCACTCTTTTCTCTTCTGGAGTCCCTACCTTCTGTTAAGAGCAGTGATGAAAACAATACTTTTGCCTCCTAGGTCTTCAATTTCTTTCCCACCTCTTTATAATCCTTAGCAATACTTCCTAATTTTCTTCAGGAATTTTTCCCATATTAATCATAAAAATTAGATAATAATTGACAATATTGACAATAATTTGACAAGTCTGAGGAGATGCACCTCTAGTAGGGAAACCAGCCTGCATTTTGTGTACATATAATTGTTACTATGACAAAAACATAGATTATAAATTCTATAAAATTCCCCCTTTCTAGAATGAAGAGCCTAAGTTCTCTGTAACCCTTACTTCTATATCTTACAGGTAGTTTTGTCTTATTTGCTCCAGGGGGAGTGAAACAGGAGAGGGGAGCTCAGTATTGGGCCTTACTCTAGCCAGTCTTCTAATAGTTTATGTTCAACATTGGAATGAGATGAGAATCTTGAAGGTCACTCAACAGTTTAAGACAGACATTCAACAATATGAGATTTACTAAAGCCACAAAAAAGGAAAGTCAACGAAGACATGCACTGAGGATACTCTAAGCTGAATCAGCTGAGCTCACATCCCATGCCACCGAGTCTCCCACCACCCAAGCATCAGAGAGCACCTGGGGCTTTGTGTGGCTATTTTGTCAACTGTGATATTGAGAGCATGAATCTTTAGTCCCTAGAGACAAACAAGTCTAGAAAATTATTTCAATCTTCTCACTCTCCCTTAGAGTTAATGCCTTTCTTCTTTCTTCTCTTGATTGGCTCTCATTTAGGCTGTATACAGCTTGTTTGCACCTGGCTGAATGCACATTGTCTCCTCTGTTAGACTGTAATTAGTCTGAGAGCAGGGATTGTCTTGCCTTTCCTTTTATCCCCAGCCCTTAGCATAGTACCTACCTCATAAGAAGTAATATACATGTATTGTCTAAGGGAAAGCTAGTTCACCTTGCATAGGGGGCAGCATAGGGAGGAGAGATTAGGACATTATTCCTACTACAAGTAGGATAGGTTTCATCTGTGGTGTGATTTCCTCCATCTTCCAGGAGCTTTCACCTTCTTTTCACAAAATATACTGGTACTCAACCCTTGTTCAAGTATATTTCATCTTCACTTTGGAGATTTCAAAGATTCCGAAACTCTAATGTAATTAGGAGCTTCCCTCAGCTGTTGTCCGAAAGAAGGTCTTAAACAGGAATCCGGCTTCCAGTTCCTTCTCACCTCTTCCATCCTCTTCTCCATTTGCACATTATGACACCTTCCATCACCATCTTACTTCACTATGTTAACTTCTGACATGAACGTAAAGAATTTCAAAAACTTTAAAGCATTGTAGAAATGTGAGTTATTGTCATTCTGTTCATTATGTTGTTTCATTATGTTAAATAACCTTCATACATGAGCATCGTTCTTCAGCTTTGTAAAGCTTCACAATCTGTCCCTGTTAGGAGTTAGCTAAAGTATCTCAAAAGGGCATGTTGGGAACTTTCAACAGCAATCTGGGCCTAAGGGAAAAGACACCACAATTTAGACTTAACAGCCATTCTTTGTCCTCTATTTTTGTAGTTCACAGACATTTCTGGAATGGAGATGCTAAATGCTTTGCTCTGACTAGCAAGGTGTTTGTTTGTTCTTATAGCCTCCTTCCTTTAATGGTAATGTGGAGCTGTTACCTGATGCTTTAGTGACTTGTCGGTTCTAATCTATTGAGAACTGAGAAGAACTAAAAGGATTTCAGTCTATTTTCTCTGTACTCCTCTGTCTCTCCTCTAGCATTTACAGACCATTTCTCTAATTTTTTCTCAAGAAGCCTGAGCTCTAGGATTGATTTGCAATTAATGATTTCACAGCAGCCATAAGTCTCCCAGTGATTTCCCTGTTCCTGAAATGGAGACAGTATTTTGAACCAGTAGGGACTCCATTAATAAGACCTAGTACAATTGTCTTCTTATAATCAAGCCAAAAGGAGGGAGCAGTGCAATGAAGCCATTTTTCTTTGCGTTTCCTATTTTTTAAAAATGGTTTGTAATTATTTCTCATGCTCAAATCTTTTTCTGGATTCATATAGATAGTATAGGATTACAACACCTCAATAAATCTAAATTTCTTATGGCAAATATGTCAGAGTCTCTTTATATGATTCTCATAGTCCACTGGGGTGGGTGAAATCATCTTTAGATGAAAGATTATTGTCATGAGGTTCTCCATGTAATTCCAGTGATCAGGTATTTACAGGGAAACTCTATAAAAGAAGAATTGGGCTTATTCTGCTGGATCCCAGAAGGCAGATGTAGAAAAGGAACAAATTTAGTCTCATTGTAAGATTCAATTTATTGGGGTCAGGGGAACTTCCTAACAATTAGAGTTATTCAAAGGTGGAACAGCCTACATTGGGAGATAATAGGTAGCCCATTTATGGAGGCCTTTTAAAAGGGTCTGGGTAACCACTTATCAGATATACTGAAGTGGGGAGTTCTTTGACAGGGTATTAAACTAAAATGGCTGCTGAGGTTCCTACCAATTCTGAAGTTCTGTGATATTGTGAAATGCTGTGGATGAAGTTCCCTTGGATAGGCTCCGTGATACCCATTCTCCCCCATACCCAAATCCATGCCATAGTAAATTGTATTTGGCAAAAGTTTATAGAAATTAAAGAAACATTTATTAGAAATATTGGCATCTTTCTCATGCCATATTTAAGAAAAATATTATGCTTCTGCTTTGATCACTGGAGCAGCTAGGTGATTCAGTGGATAGAGCCTTGGGCCTGGAGTCAGGAAGACCCGAGTTCAATTCCAGCTTCCTACACTTACTAGCTGTATGACCCTGGGCAAGTCACTTAACCCTATTTGCCTCAGTTTCCTCATCGGTCAAATTAGCTGAAAAGGGAAATGGCAAAGCACTCCAGTATCTTTACCAAGAAAATCCCAAATGGTGTTACAGAGAGTTGGACATGGCTGAAAAATGACAGAACAACAACATAAGTTTGATCATCAAGCAAAACTGAAAATCCACTCATGATGAAGTTAACTTTTTGTTGTTACCTTCATCACTGAGGAATATTGCTTTATTATCCATTCTTCCCCACAACCAGTACTCTACTGCTAAATATATTAGATGCATACCCCCTCTCTGCACATGCATTGTAGGGAGACCAGAAATCGAAAGAAGCTCCTTTCCATATAGTATTCTTTTAAAATTATTATTAATGGGGCGGCTAGGTGGCGCAGTGACTAGAGCACCAGCCCTGGAGTCAGGAGGACCTGAGTTCAAATTCGGCATCAGACACTTGACAAGTTTACTAGCTGTGTGACTTTGGGCAAGTCCCTTAACCCCTCCAAAAAGCAAAAAAAAAAAACAAAAACAAGCAAATAAAATTATTATTAACAATAATGTAATAATGATTATTTAAAGGACCTATGATTTCCTCAATGTGCAAATTCCTTCCACCAATGCCGATTGGGGAAGGGAAAAGGGAAGAGAAGCAAATAAGCATTTATAAAGCCCCAATTATAGTTTCTTCCTTGGTTACTATAGTGCCCAGCACACAGTAGGTGCTAAGTGTTTTACAAATATTATCTCATTTTATCCTTATAAGAACTCCCCAAAGTAAGTACTATTATCCTCATTTATAGCTGAAGAAGCCAAGGCACACAGAAGTTAGATGACTTCCCCAGGGTTACATATCTAGTAAGCTGTATGGGGCCAGATATGAATTCAAGTCTTCCTGACCTCAGGCACAGCACTCTCTCTACTGTACCATCCAGATGCCATCTATAGGATAGACTCTAAAAGGGAGATCTAAGATACAGAAAAATCCATTGACTTACCCCTGTTTTCATAGTAACTAATAAAATCAGAGGTGCCTTGGCTCCAGGTCCTCCTGACTCCAAGTACAGCATTCTATAGATTGGACCACACAATAAGGTCAAGCTCCACTGCCCATGCTCCACTTAATGACTGTATTTTGGACCCTCCTGGCTTAGAGTGAATGTCTATGGTAGCTGTTTCTCTTTGGAACAGCAGCCCTGAGGACTTCCCCTCCCAGCTTGATTTCTTTTTCTTTTATTTTAATTAAAGGGGCCATCCCTCAGCTCACTTCATTCACTGAATGAGCATTACCTCACTCTCAGTGAGTACATGAAAAGGCCTTAGCCTAAAAGGGCCAAGGTCTCCCATTGCACCCTGGGTCATCTCAAGTCATCCTGATGAATATCTGGTCACTGGATCCAGATGGCTCTGGAGGAGAAAGTGAGGCTGGTCACCTTGCACAGCCCTCACCACCTCAAATCAAAGTCAGCTGCAAGTCATGTCATCATTTCCCTGATGCCCTGGTCCTCTTCGAAAAGGAAGGACAAACACAATAGCAACAGCATCCTATGCACTTAAGCTACCCTGTCACACCAGGAATAATAATATCTGAACTTTATATGGCACTTTACAATTCCTCACAACAATCCCAGAAGAGAGGAATTACAGGTATTATAAAAGCCCTACTTTACAGATAGGGAGACTGAGACTCCAAAAGATGAAGAAGCATCGGTGAATGAAATGTGGTTATTTGTTTTACACAAATCAGAGCCTCATAACTGCTAAACATCGCAGGCAGATCTTCTAGCTCGCAGTCCATCATTCCTCCTACTCAGCCACAAAGTGTGGCACAATTATTTTCACAGGGAGAAAGAAAATCAAATATTTAATAGTTAAATAAACACTGTTACTATAGCCAACATTTATATAGTGCCTAACCATGTGCCAGCCACTGTATTTAAAAACCTTACAAATATTATCACATTGGAGCCTCACAGCTGTGGAGCATTGCTATCTCCATTTTACAGTTGAGGAAACTGAGGCAACCTGAGATTAAGTGAGATGCCCAAGGTCACACAGCTAGCAAGTATCTGAGGCTGAATCCGAACTCATATCTTCCTGACTCCAGGCCCAAAACTCCATGTGGTACCTAGATTCCTCAGAAATTAAGGTATCCCTGAACTTGAGTCTGGAACATGACTCTATTTGAAAAAATTGGCACAGAATGAGTTTTTACAGCTTGACTATGGAGAGATTCAGAATTTAGAGGAGAGAGGAGAATAAAGTAGAAAAATGGGTTTTTTCCCTTGATTCCCAAAGGTCATTCTGCCTTCTTTAATGATACACAACTCAACAAATGCTCCTAGCCCATGCTGTAATATTTGCCTTTTCCTAAGAGCTAGTTTTTGAATACGCCATTTGTAAGGCTATACAACGACAGATAACTTTGGATTATGGTCATGGACCAATTACCTAATTTGTGTCTTCTCTAGGCTCCTTCTCCCCACTTCCCACCCTCCATCCCTCTTCCTATTCTTAATTTTATTTCTGGCTCCAAAGCTGTATATTAGCATTTAACCTCCAGGGCTGGCTAGGGGAAATAGGATAAGATGACTTCAAATAGTGACTTTTTTTCCTTTTGGGTTTAATGTTTTATTAAGCCTGAGAAAGTTACCACTTGGCTAAAGTGAGGTTTGAGAATTACCTACAAATTTCCATTCTTCATTTAATCCCTGTGGTCCCTTCTGCCAGAGAACACTGACTGCATATACTTGCTTTGGTTGAAAGAGGCGAGAAAGGGCATAGCTAGCAGTGGAACAAAGTGGCTCTGATAAGTCATTGAAATCCACAGATACTCCAAGGATCTCATTTCTGACTTGCTTCCCTCTAGAAAAACAGACTAATTTTATTTTTGTCTCTCTTCTGGTAGTCTAATAATAGGGAAGATGGTCAAAAAAGATAGTTCACAGAAAGAAGAGAAGCAAAAGGATATTAAGGATGGGAATCAATGAAAGCAAAGAATCATGAACCATTCCTAGCCAAGGCTTGATCTGGTGGCTGATCTAAGGCAACCACAAGAGTTCCAACTAGCTTATATACTAGCCAATAGTGTGAAGGGTTTGGGGAATTCTAACTTCTCAGTTCTGTGTCTTTTTTCCATCTTCCGGCTCCTTGCTCTATCAAGACTGGAGAAAAAATATCTGAAACTCCTTCATACTTATGCAGTAAAAACTGATAATAGCTTAGTCTTCTTTTCATGAGGTTGGAATGGCAGTGTATTTACCTCAATAAGGCTTTGGTAGGGATAAAAATATTACATTAGACCTAACAATCTAATCTGACACAGAGAGTTCCCAAAGTTGACAGCAAGACCAACTCTATAGATAAATAGCCTTCAGATTTGATTAAGGTAAAGCAAGAGTGACCAAATATTGCTGCATTAATCAGATACCAGATGTAGAAAAGAATACTTATGGCTGATAGAATGCAGTTCTAGTTGAGGACTTGCAAGTCCCAGCCAGCAGGCAGAGGAAGGGTGTGAGGCAGGGGGACCTTCTGTCCTGAAATCAGGCCAATGGCCAGTGGCTTCCTCTACCTACAATTCCGGGACTTTGTACAGTACAGAAGAGAAGGGGTCACAGATCTAGAGCTAGAAAGATCAAATATTATCATTTATCTCCCTCACTTTACAAATGAAAAAACCGACCCAAATATTCTGCCAAGGGTCACAAAGGTAAGAAGTTAGAAAGGTGGCCTCAACCCCAACTTCTCTTCCTCCAAATCCTATGGTCTATCAGTTCTGGAACACCACACTTATTTGTATATAGAAAGGAAAATGCTCATTCTCTTGCCAAATGATCTCCAATGAAAACTCTCAAAGGATTCAAGGGTTTAGAAAAATTTCCTGAATGCATCAAAATTCCTGGATGCATGTACAAAAAGAAATTCACTTTTTCCTCATCTTTATTCACATTCATACTTTACTTTTCTTTTTTTGAGACAATCAGAACTAAGTGACTTCCCTAAGGTCGCACACCTATTGAGTGTCTAAGGCCAAATTTGGACTCAGTTTCCTCCTGACTCCAGGGCCAGTGCATAATTTACTTTTAAAAATAGGATTACCTAGAAGGCAAAGTATGTTAGAAAAACAGCAGGGAGTATATTTAACACAATAAGGTTTTGGTGGGGAGAAAACATTATATTAGACCTTTCTAACAATCTAATATGGCCTTCCCAAAGCCAACTATTTAGATGAATGGCCTTCAAATTTGATTAAGGTAAAGCAAGAGTGACCAAATGCAGCTGCATCAGGCAGGCACCAGATGTTTATGGTTGTGTTAAAAGGAGTATATATAGTATCCATATTTTCTTTCAAGATTAATTAATCCATAAACAACCAACTCTTTTTGAGTAACATTAGGATATTTTTGCTTTTAACTTATATACTTGTCTCTAACTAGCCCTCCCTCCATGACATGCCTGTTCATTACTCCCACAGACTTAAAAATGATTTGTGCCTCATCATTTGAGCTAGAGATTTTAGCAAAAGATATGCAGGGTTTATGAAAAGAAAGAAACTGGAAAGGAGAAAATTAATTTTCTAAAAAGAAGACTGGCAAAAATTACTAAAATGCCTGTTCAAAAGAAACTGTCATCCAGAGCCATACGTAGGGCAAGAAAACAGGGGCATTGTCCTAGGATACAAAAATGTAGGTGGGCATTGATAGTGATTATACTCCTTCAACAAGATAGAAATGATTGAACTTACTTCCAGGTCACATGACCCAATGAGATGGATGACTAGACATTTCCTCTGACCCTCATAATCTCTCAAACCTCTCCAAAACAGAATTTATGCACCAAAGGTAAAGCACTTTCAGCTATCTCCATTATTTAGGTCCAGGAATCCAAATAAAGGTAAAAATCTCCATAAACTAATGCTCAATTTTAGCTCATTGAGCACTGCCTCCCTTATTATACACCATGCTATAGGTAGCAAGGTTGCCGTAGACCAACTGACTGATGAGCTCAACAAAATGCAGCCCTACACCCTGGTCCTGCCCAATCGCTCTCCGTTGCTATGGAGATCCAAGATCCAAACAGCAGAAATTTGCTGAGAACTCAATAGCTTCCATCACAGCAACATTCTGTGCTGCAAAAGATCTCGAGTAGAGGAACAAAGGGAACAGGGAAGAATATATGTTGGGGCTTAAAATAGAGCTCAACTCCACATCCTGACATTCCCCTGCTCCCAAAGCTTCAGAGAGCCAAATAACAGAAATCACTCTAAATTGCAGGTGTACCAGCATGGTAGTACTCTGTTCTGCCAGGCCAGAGAACTAAGAAACAGAGGGAACCAGACAGAACACTGAGTGTAGGGCTATGTGGCAACCTACTAAGCCTGGGGGAAAGAGCTTCACAACTGATAAACAACAAGTAGCAAAGAGAAAGATCAAATACAAAGAAAAGAAAGTCAAATATCACAAGACTATTTTGCACTCACCAGAAAATACAGGAGGTAATGGAATAATGTGTTCTGAAGAACAATAGAGCTCAAGATGCAAGCCAGGGTGACCTTCCCTCCAAATCTGAGTTAAATCATAAATGAAAAGAGATGGACAGTCAAATTAGAAAGAAATTCTAACCTGAAGAGATGGTTTGCCTCTCAAACCCTCTAGATAACAGAAATGCAGGAGAAATGAACAAGGACAGTAGCCAAGGACAGCAACAGTATGACAGCAAAGGAACCAGTAAAGGGCTTCTTTCTCAGTACACAAAGAGACAAAAGTAAAGGTAGATGTCAAATGAAGGTAGAGCCTGTAGCATCACAGACAGAACCTTGTGGCATCTCATCTACAAGTGAATAAATGTTTTGTGGGACTAAATTACAAAAAGTGAGGGTACATAGAAGAGGAGATGTCAGGAAGGGGATAGAGGGGAGGGTATAATTCACTTTGGTCAAGAGTTAACAATGAGGGGAAGGTGACTCCTGTGATCTTGCAGGAAGAGAAAAGCCTACAGAGGAGTGAGTAAAGAGGGGGAAAGAATTAAAAAGGGGAGAAGTGGGGACAAAACCTTGTTTTGTGATGGAAAGAGGTTCTATTGATGAAAGCTCTTATTAGTGAAGACAAACGTTCTGTGAGGAAAGATATGGACCATGTGCTAGATGTCTGCATGGATTTGGTGCTTGAAAAGACCATTCATCCTTCCACAGGAGGGAGCTGATGTTCCTGGGGGAGTCAATGGGCATGGACCTAGGGAGGAGATTTTGAGTCAGTGGTGGATTGCAAAATAGGAGATGTTGTTAGGGGGTGGGATAGTATCCTCTCTTGTCAGCTGAAGAAATTGGCATTTTTCTGAGTGAAGCACAATAGAAAAGGGGAATCTATGGGGCAAGTTCTACAAGGCAGTGGTCAAACTGCTTGGAGGGAAGAGCCCAGAATAGATAATTTGGAAATTTTGATTCCACAGGAAATACAAAGAATAGAGAAGGAAATGAAAAATTTTAACCTATTGAATGGGATTAGTTAAAGGGAAGAAGAATGGGGAATCTACTTGACTAGCTGAGAGGAAAAAAGGAAAAAAGAACTAGATAAAAGAAGGGAAGAAAAAAGAATGAATAAGCAAAACTCCAAAGAGAAAAGTATTTTTTTAAAAACTGAGAAGGGACATCAGGGGTTAGGGAAAGAGAGCTAGTGGGAATATTGTATCTTTAAAAAGCTATAGTAACTTAAGAAATATAGTATTGTGATTACAGTGGAAAAGGGGAGAAAAACACAACTTGGAAAAACACATATTAGAAATAAACAGAAGAAAATATAAAACTAACTCATAATTTTAAATGTGAACAGATTAAACAATTCCCCCGCCAAAAAAAAATGAAAAAAGAATAATGAACTGGATAACAAAACCAAACCCTACAGCTCCCAAGAAACGCATTTTAAGAACAAAGACATAAACAAAATTAACTGAGCATGGAAGAAAAAATTTACTATGCATCTGAATCCAAATAAGCAAGAATTGCAGTCATACTAGCTGACAAAGTAGAAACATATTCAAAAAAGAGATAAACAAGGAAACTACATTATGCTGAAAGAAACTATAAACAACAAACCAATATCAGAAATAAACTTATATACTCCAAATATCTTATCATTCAAATTCACAAAAGCAATTATAACTGAGCTACAGGAAGAAATAGACAGTAACATAATAGTAACAGAACTAAATGACTTGAATATCCCTCTCTTAGTATTAGATAAGTCTAACAGAAAACAAACAAAAAAGAAAATGTAGAACTGAACAAATTGCTGGAGAAAATACAGTTTAGAAGCCTTACAGTATCTTCTAAATATGATTGTAAAAGAATATCCGTATTTCTCAGTATCCCATAAAACTTTTACCGAAAATGGACTCTGTATCCTTACACACAGAGATATGGCAAGGAAATGTAAAAAGACAGAAATAGCAAATACTTCTTTTATAAACCATAATGAAATAAAAAATAGGCATGGGGGGGGACCATAAACAAAAGACACAGAATGAAGTAGACATATAACTGATTCTTAAATAATATGTGGGTAAAATAACAAATCATAGAAATAATTATTATATGAAAGAAAATTATACTGATGGAACAACATGCCAAAATTTCTGAGATACAGGTAAAAGAGTCCTGAGGGGCTGGAATCATATCCCTACAAACAAACATTAACAAAATAGAAAAAAAGAAAGGATTAATGAACTGAATATATTTTTTAATTAGAAAGCTAACCAATAAACACCAAAAACAAACACAAAAGAGTGAATCTGAAAAATTAGAAGAGAAATAGACAAGCCAGAAACTAAAAACAAAACATAGAAATAAATAAAAAAAATAAAATCAACAAAGTAGAAAAGTCATATCACAACACAACCAGAAGAAACAAAAAAAGTAATAAGAGCATATTCTATATAGTTATATGCTAGCCAAGATACAAAAGAAATAGATGAATACATTAAAAAATACAAAATACTCAAAACTGTTGGATCAGATACTGATGTTTAATCTTAGAAAAGGAAATAGTACTAGCTCTTGATCCTCATGGATTTAAAGGAGAATTCTATCAAATTTTTTTGAAAAACTTCACAGATTTTTCTCAAAAATTGAGAAAAAAAGTACCCTATGAGAATCCTTTCATTAGTTAAGTATAGTACTACTACATAAACTAAGGAATGATAAAACATGGAAGGGAAATTATAGGCCAGTATCATTAATGAATATTAACTCAAAAGTTTAAACACTATCCTGTCAAACAGACTACAACGATTTATCCAAAAAAATAATTCATTATGACAAAGTTAGATTTATACCATGGGTGCCAGGATGGTTCAGCTTTAGGAAAACAATTAACATAATCAGTCACATTAAAAACCAAAACCTCCAAAACCGCATGATTATCTCAAGGTATAGAAAAACCCTTTAACAAAGTACAACACTCATTGGTTGGAAAGGAGGGAGGGAAGGAAGGAAGAAAGAAAGGAGAACCCTACAAAGTATAGGCATAAAGGGACATTTTTTAATTTCATGAAAAGCATTTATCTAAAACCAAAAACAAATGTCATACTTAGTGGGAAATACATCAGAATGTTTTCCAATAAATATAGGAGAAAAGCAAAGATATCTACTCTTTCCACTATTATTTTATATAGTTTTAGAAGTGCTAAAAGCTGCAATAAGACAAAAGAAGACATTAAAGGTATAGAGATAAGTAAAGAGGAGATAAAACTATTCCTGTTTGCTGATTATATAATGATATACTTGGAAAATCATAGCAAATCATAAAAGATACTAATTGAGACATTTAATAGCTTTAGAAAATTTGCAGGCTACAAAGGAAACTCTTAAAAAATAATTATATTTCTGCATAATAATAGCAATCAAAAAAGCAAAGATTAGAAGGAAGATCCCACTCCAAATAACTACAAAATATGTAAGAAATCTGAGGATCCACAGAGGCACACAAAAGACTTGTATAGATTCAATTACAAAGTGTTCCTTAAAGAAATAAAGAACTTACATAACAGGAAGAATATTCAGTGTTCATTGCTAGGCCATTCCAATTGATACAGTTTTATTTTGTGCATTTTAATACACTATTCTGCAAAGGGATCCAACTACAGTTTTCACAAGAGGGGTGAATGCCAAGAGGGTTTCATGGCACAAACAAGATTAAGAATCTTTAATTTTACTGAGAAGGAAATTAAGATCCATAGAGAAGAAATGACTTTTTACGTTTAATTTTTTATGCTCATAACTTAATAAACATAAAATAAATTAGTATTTGCATGTACAAGGCAGGCCAGAAGGAAAGAATTGTGCATACATTGCAGACATATTTTAAGATGTGCAGACAGGGAAGTGAGTTGTCCAAGGTCACACAACTAGTTAGTAGCAAAACTGAGACTAAAATTCAAATCTCCTGACTCCTAGACCAATGCCAGTTACTTGAGATTAAATCTGTACAAGGGATTGAGTAGTGTTAATAGAGTTAATGTCTTGCATTTTCCCCTCCCCTTCCATTGGCCAGCTTCTATTGTGATGGAAGGCCTTTGAAGGTAGGCACTGAATTCCCTTTAGTTCTGATCTTTCCCGATTTCTTTGGACACTGTCTGATGTTTCCCCAAATACCCTCCTGTGTCCTGTTCTAGCTTTTACCCAAATCCAGGCTCTGAGGCATACTAGGAGCAACTGTATTGTTGCAGAAAGGGCCAGTACAAGATTTGGGGTCAGAGGACCTCAGCTCAAATCTTGCCTCTGATGCTTACTACCAGCATGACTCCTGATTGTAAAAATGGCAATACTATTATAGCAATGAAATTACCAAGGGGATATGTTAGAGAAACTAAAATTCATTTGGAAAACAAAAGATCTAGAACATAAAGGGAAATGATGAAAAGAGGTAGGGACAAAAGGGAACTAATATTTCTAGATCCCAAACTGTGTTATAAAGCAGCAGTCATGGAAACTGTCAGGTTTTGGCGGGGGGGGAGGGGGGCAGTGGGCGAAGAAGAGAGACCGAGAGAACAGGTTAGACAAGAGAGAATCAGAAACAATGAAACTCAGTAATTCAGTGTTTGATAAAATGGAAAACAAATTACCTACGGAAAAATTCCTTATCTGATTTTTTTTAACTTAGGAAAACTAGAAAGCAATTGAGCAGAAATTAGTCTTAGACCAATACCTTACACTATAATTCTGTATCTTGGTTGCACAACCTTAATATTAAAGATTATACTATAATACTATATATACTATACTATTATGCTATTAAACTACTAATTATGCTATTATATGTGCCACATGATATTAAAGATTATACTATTAAAGACTATGCTATACTAATAAACATATTAAAATTATCCTATTACAAGAGATGGGTAGGTGATGCCTTTTAACAAAAAAAAGCAAGTTACAAAAGGTGAAAGAGATCTCTGATTACATGAAACTAAAAGCTACTGCACAGACAAAACTGATGCACCCAGGTTAAGAATAGAAGTGATTGAATGGGGAAAAAAATTGTACCAAATATCTAAAAGGGTTTGGTATCCAAGATATATAAACAATTCATACACACATACATGTACATATATACATACACATAATTGTATATGTATCTAAAATATATAAGCAGTTTTATGTATGTACATATATATTCCCCAATATATAAGTAGTTAAAGGATATGAAAAAATGATTCTCAAAAGAATTGTGAAGCACTCATAAAAGAAATTTTTATTTTCATATTCAAAGAATGCCCCAAGATAACTAATAAGAAAAATCGACATTAAAATTACCCTGAGGTTTTGTCTTACTCCCTACAAATTGGCAAAGGTGACAAAAAATGGCAATAGTCAATGTTGGAGGGGTTGTGGCATAATAGGCATCATTGTCGTTAGAACCGTAAAATGGTACAACTATTTTGGAAAGCACTTTGGAATAATGCAAAACAAGTAACAGAAGTGTCCATACCTTTTGAACCAGTGACACCACTATTGGACTTAAACCCTAATGAAGCTGTTAATTAGAAGAAATATTTATAGCAATACTTTTGTGATAGCAAAGAACTAGAAACAAAGTAGAATGGAGAATGATTAAGCAAATTGTGGTGCATCAAAGTGGTCCATGTAATATTATTGTTCTGTAAGAAAATAATTTATGTGATGAATACAGAAAATTATGGAAAGAACTACACAAACTGATGCAGAGTGAAGTAAGCAACCTAGAAAGCAATATACATAATGACTACATCAATGTAAATGGAAAAAACAACCACACACACAAAATCCAAAGTGAATAATGTAACAAAATTATGAAGATTACTTTAGTGAAGAGATGAGAGGACATCCCTAACTCATACTTTCATGGAAGTGAAAGGTCCATAGGTACTGTCCATTGTATATGTTTTTAGATTTTTTTCAATGCATTAATCAGTTGTGCTGATTTTTCTTCTTTTTTTTCCTTTTTAAAAAAAATGTTTTTAACAAAGAGTATCTGTTATATGACAGCTAAGAGGGAGAGGAGGGGAAATACTAGGGGAGACTATGATAATGTCAAAAACCCAAAAGATATCGATAAAAACTTATTTTAGAAAAAGAAATACTCAAATTTAGTATCTGATGAATAAGAATTATTACACAAAATAGGACCACTCATCACAGGTGAACACGGGTCCAGTCGCCTGTTTCCCTCACTGACTCTCCAGTAATATCTTCATAGTAAGTATCTTGGTGTGTGCATCTACAAAGGCTAGTATCCTGGGGTCTCTCTCTGAACTGAATGTTTTTTAAGAATTTAGTTTAAGGCCGTATATCATGCTAGATAGATAGATAATAGATAGACACCATGTGTGAAGCATTTGTGTGTCAGTCACTGTGCTAAGCAAGAACTGGTTATACAAACTGCATTCTGTTTTGTACTATACTTCTTTATACAGTCTATATTTTATCTCCCTTTCTAAATTGCAATTTTTTAAGGATGGGGGATTAGGTGTAGATTTCACATGGAATTTTAATTTAGTTCCAGCTTCCTCATCTGTGAAAGGGGAATAATAATAGCACCTGATTCACAGGGTTGTTATCCCAGCTGAGATAACATATGTAAAGAGACTTGCAAACCTTACAGTGTTATGTAAATATTAACTATCATTATTTATCATTTACTTATCCTTCTCTCAATACAGTGACTTGGATACAGGAAGCTCTTACTGCTTCATCCACTGCATGCACAACTGAATAAGCCTGTGGTCTTACAGTGTTAATGACTTTGATATTATGTCTGCTTTAGTTTTCAGGACTTTATCTCCTGTCCTTCTTCACTATTATCATCGGGCTGGTTCTCTACTCTTCCACCTCCACATACATAGCCCAGGACCCTCGGGTATACAAGCAGTTTCGAAACCCGTCAGGAACTGTTGTAGACTTACCAGCCTCTGGGCAAGTGGAACCTTCAGTCACCTATACCAGCCTAGGTCAAGAGATGGAAGAGGAGCCCCATGTGCGAGTTGCCTAGGATTAGGCCGTCTCAAGCCACTGAGGATGACTCAGTGGCCATGTGTATGCCCATCATCTCTGTATTGTACATAGAGAAAGGTATTTACCATGTGCAGTTTACACAGGTGAGCTGCAAGGTAGCAAATCTGAAAGCCTCTTGCAAAAGAACAAGCTCATTGTCCCTGGAGACCCAGACTCCAAAACATCCTATTTGGAGAGGTGTCTGTCTAGGGTGTACACTGACCACAATTCCCTCTGCATCAATTACTGTGAAACGTTTTGGATCAAAAGCTAGTATTATTATTGTTTTTTATTATTACTGTTGTTATTATTGAACCAACATTCAAGAGGGGATTTTGCACACCACCACCACCCCTACTCCAAATATAAATTAAATTACTACCAGTTCCACAAGCAGTTGCATAAATCCTACTTTTCTATGGCAAGTCACTTTTTAAGAATCATATTTTATTTTTTTTTGCATAGACTTTGTGAGTGATGCACGCTGCAGGAGCTCCACCCCAGAAAAAAAAAAACTTGGTTGGCCTAGGAACTGGTGGTTTATGGTTAATCCACCACCTGTTGTATTGCTGGCTCAATATGTCATCTGTGCTGTTATCCTTGTGGGGAGGGGCAACTGACCATATAATTCTCTATTCTAGGAATAGATCTAAAATGAGCATTTTAGCCTTTTTATATTTGCAATCACTACATACTCCTCCAGGCCATTGCCTTCTGTTGTGCCATAAGGTTTCTGCCAACCAGGTCCCTGTGATAACAGGGTCAGGGATGTATCATTGCTATGGGTTATGGGGAAACTCCAGAAACAAAGTCATTTTTTTCAAGATATTTGTTTTCACCCAAATATATCTTCCCTTATGCTTCCTCTTTCCTCCCTACCCCACAAAAAAATTCTCAGTGTTTTATTTTCTTCCTCCTTCTAGATCTTTTTCAGTGAGATAATATGGAGCAGAATCAAAGCACTTAAAGAAGCCAATGCTATCTATGAATTGTGGGGCTTTCTTTTTTCTAAGTGTACCAATAAAGAAATTGTGTTCATTTTGTAAGTTTAACTGATTATGCCATGCACCTAAAGAGTTTAAGAATGAAGGCATCAAGAGCAATTCAGTTGACCTGACACCATCATAATGGTAGAGATACAATCATTTTACATTTATGCATTTGAGGAATGTTTGGTATCCATCTGGCAAGCAGACCTAATCTTTTAAGATATTACATTACATAGATTAATCTGGCTTGCTGTTTTCCTCTTGGGTAACAAGACTCTGATGGGTCTTTTAAATTTTTTCCTCTAAAAATGACTCTTTTTTTTTTTTCAAGGAATAGAAGTCAAGAATCAAAAAAAGGGCCCACCCAATTTCCCTACAGTTCTAGCTGTAACCTCTGAGTATATCAAATATTTTCTATGTTTGGTTGATGCAGAAAAGGCAAATGATATAGAAAAAAAAGGTAAATGTTTGTGAGAATTTTGAAGTCAGATAAACAACTGTGCAAATATTAAGCACACCAACTAGACCATAGGTTTCTGCAAAGTAGAAAGGAGCATTTGTACTACTTTTGACCTGCTAAAATGGCAAGATAATTCTAAAGAGCAGGCCAGTGCTCCTACTAACATGGAAAACTATGCCTTACTATTCATCTGAAAGCATGTAGATTGGTTTTGTATTTTTCAATCACAGAGGGAATAATCTGGCCAGGCCCTCACTCCAGGAGAAAGATCCCTTGGGACAGGTGATAAAAACACTTATGTTCAAAATCCATTGTCTTCTCAGATAACCCCTTAAAAGAATGTTTATTTTCTTGAAAATTCACTGTGCTAAACTTCTCCCAATCCTGAAGAATCCTGCCATCTCCTGTACTCTCTGCTACCTTTTAAACCAATTAAATACCTTTCTCTGAGCATTATGTCTATTTTGGTCTAAAGACCTTGAAAGACTGTGGTTTTGTTTTTGTGTTTACATTCCTTCATTTTGCATACTTTTCTTGGTTTACCCTGTTTTTAGTATTTATTTTTTAAGCCAAATGTTTGTAGTCTTCTTTTTTATTCATTTTTATGAGACTAATTAGTAGATATTTAGTAGTCTTATTAGGAACAACTGGATTGAAGGCATTTGCAAGTCAGTTCACTGACTTGGGAGTTTTTAAAAATTTAAATTATAAAAAAAAAGGTTTGCAATCAACAGATGGCTTAAATCTGCCATTTGAAACATTTTTATAGGATATTTGAATTGAGTCCAGTGTATGGAAACCAAGTGTGAATGTTTAGAAATGCACTGTACACCCTTCATTATCACTCGGCAAACTCTCCTCACAAGGACCTTCCCATCACTGGAGTCACTTACAGTGTTGCTTTCTTTCTTCTCCAGGTAAAGAGGTGAATAATGTCTTGAACTGACCCCCAGATCAGAAGTGTCTGATGGGTCCCCAAGCGAAAACAGTGGCATATAAGCCTTCCTGTTGTATACGAATATTAATTCGCCTAGTAAGGAAAGATGAGAAGGGGGAATGTAGGAAAGATAACCCTATTCTAGGTGTTCTTTCCTATAATTTCAGAACCTCTATAGACACCAGCAGCAACTCAACTCTTCAGCTTACAACTCTCTACTGATTGAATAAGACGTTAGCAGTGTGGGGCAGTGGTTATATAAATAAACCAGACCTCTTGTCAACACCACCACCCCTTGGGAACTGAGCAGCCCTTAGCAAGATAATTTTTAGCTACTAAATGGATACCGACCTACCTAACCCCTCCCCACCTGAGGGAGGGCATGGACCTCCCAGTATCATGGTTAGGAGACAGAGCTATCTTGGTTCCAACTTTCCACAGCTGCAAACTTGGAAACACACAACATGGTAGACCAAGCAATTGAAAAAAAAATTGCATCACTGTGTCATAATGGAATAGTTTCAGTGTTTAGTTTAGATATTGCTAACTTGTGCTATTAACCTTCTGACAAGCGTGTAGTATGTTTTCTGTTTCATTTTGTTTTGGTTAAAGCCATTTCATAGTCCCAAGCTAGCTAAAAGGAAAAACTTTACCCCATGGGTAGGATTCTACTGGTAAACCCCATAATAAGCACACTAACCCTGACCATTGCAAATGGGAATCTAAACCAAAAAGAAAAGAAGAAAAAAAAAAGAATCTGCACCAATGCGCTGCATCAACACTTTGTCCATTTTTGATATTCTGCATGCTCCTATATGGACTGGCTGTGGCAATGTAATGCCTGTATAATGTTTTCAAATAAAAATAAATGCTTTATGAAAGCAAAGGTTATTGGTTTCCTTGCCTGTTTCTTTGCTGCTATGATGTCAGTTGAGGCTCTCTTGGGATGCTGAAAATAGCAAGAAAAACAGATAGCAGAGTGCACCCCAAAATAACAACCCAGGAGAAAGCATTTCCAAATTAGGTAGGAGTGCAGTGGGGCCCCAGAGATCTGCCTTCAAAGGCAGAACTGATAGTGTTTCTAATCTGCTGAATTAATTATTTATCTAGTTATTTAAGGAGCTTTGTCCGAGTCCTCCAAGCCCCCAAGGAAAAAACAAATCGAACACTTAAATCTTGCCCACCAATTAAAGTTCTACATAAAAATTATAAAGGTCAGAGGACATGGCCCTTGGCATCTTTTGCCAACATGCAAGTTGAAAAATGAAAGAGACGTATGTGCCTCGTATATTTCTACCCAGGACCCCCTTCTGCTATCGTTCCATACTCATCCCAACGGCTTACAAACTTGCAAACACCTCACTTTAGTCCTTATATAGCCCTAGAGTGAACAGTGCCCAAGTTTACATTTGACCTGTGTGTTTACAGTAAAACCTAACTAATTTGGACTGGTTGGTAAGAAGGTCCAGCTATATTGTAGAATATTTATTTTTAAATGATTTACAAGGAAATAGAGTAATAAAAAT
The DNA here is from genome assembly GCA_028646575.1 of Pseudocheirus occidentalis. NCBI lineage: Eukaryota > Metazoa > Chordata > Mammalia > Diprotodontia > Pseudocheiridae > Pseudocheirus > Pseudocheirus occidentalis. Next base: position 278,649,596 of record CM053593.1, read on the forward strand.
CGCTAAAGTGTTGTCACATGAAGTTCCCTCTGGGCTTTCTTTTATGGCTACAGAAGGTTTACTTGTAATTAGTACATTAATCATTTATACCCAAATATGTTACCAAGTTTTAATAAACAATTTGTTCTCCAAAAATAAAATATTTCTCATTCCCATTCACTCCAAATGTTGATGACACTGTTAATTTGCTTAGCACAGAATACTGCACAGCACACATCTAAATTCTTAGCAATTTTGATTTTGTGGAGCCCAAATGAATAAAATGTGAAACAGTTTCATATACTATCAGAGTTTAAGCTAATTCAGAGAAATGATTCAGCTGCAAATGCTTTTGACATTCCATATCTGCTTAGGACCACATTATGTACCAAGGGAACATTCAGTCAATTTTGTTCATTACAAGATTGGAATGAGAGTAAGGTTGGGGAAAAAAAAACAAAAGTAAAATTAAGCAAGAGATCTTGAAGCCACCTTATTATCCCGATATTTCATAGGTAGAAGAACAATCTCTGAAAAAACTGGTATTCAGATCACAAGCAAGCTTAATACTAGGCCCAGAAATATAAGACACAGGTGTTAAACTCTCAATAAAGTGTTAGACTTTTAAATTAAGACTTTCACATGCCATCTTGGGGAAGGACAGGGAGAAAATTTGAAACTTATGGAAGTGAATGTTGAAAACTAAAAATAAATAAATTAACTAATGAAAAAAGGGGGAAAAGAAATGTTCACACTATTTCCCCTTGGATATTTTTTAAATTCCTTTCCTAAAGGAATGGGGGAAGGAGGGGAAGCAGGGAAGGGCTTTGTGAACATTTATGTGGTTCTTTTAATTTTTTTTAAATTTTAATAAAATGCTTTAAAAATGTTCGTTCTTCCTTCTAAAGCCTAGAAGGCAAGACAGCAATTTGGCTATTCTATGTGACTTGTAACTAGTGTCTTTCAAATAAGTGATTTGTGAATTCTACATCATTTTTATCTCCTGGTCTTCCATATTAACCTTACTTAAGCCATTTGTCCAGTAGACTATCAAATGCCTGGCAAACCAATTAGCTCAGTCAAATAAATCAATTATTCATTATGAATGCTGCCTTTTATTCCCCTTGTTGTCAGGGGAGTTTGTAATGGATAGGCAGAATGTAGCCTGAAAGCTCCCACATATATCAGACTGATTTCCATCAGTCATTAAATTCACATACCATTGTTTGAGGGGAAAATCTCTCCTATTTGGTATTGGTACTACCTACCTAGTTTTACACATGATTCTGCCAAGATTCCCAATGAAGCATCTTAGATTGAAACATATTGAATTCAAAACAGACTGAATAGACCAGAGTTCTGACCCAGGACTGTCTCTGTTTTTATGTAGTTCTTTCTAGGATTTCTAACATACAGGTTTGTTTTTTGGGACCCACTATGAATAATCATTTTTAGACTTGTATCATTCCATAATGGCAACCCAAAGGTTGCCTTCCTCTGATTTATCACTACCTTGTATCAAGGCAGTATAATATAGCAGAAAGTGCTAGATTTAAAGTCAGAGGACCTGAATTCAAATCTCAGTTCTACTACCTCTATGACCTTATGTAAGTCACTTAACCAGTTTGAGACCTTTTTCATCTGTAAAATGAGGGGACTGGATTAAATAACCTTGGAGATCTTCTCCAGCTTTAATCTATGATACATATACTATGTATATGCATATTCACATATTCATATATATATGCATGTATGTACATATACATGTGTGTACGTACACGTGCATGTATATATACTTTAAACTAGTATACATATGATTAATATATATATTAATCTATCAGCAAGCATTTATTAGACACCAGATTGTGAAGGATACAAAAATAAAAATGAAACAGTCCCTGCCCTTAAGGAGCTTTCATTCTTTTGAAGGAAATATGTGCACAATAATAAATGAATTACATACATAAAATAATTATTGTATGTGTTCAGTTTTAAATGAGCTCCTCAAAGGCAGGAGATACCTTCTTTATTCTTGTTATTGTCTCTAACATTTAATAAAATGGTTTTCATAGTAGATAGTTAGCAAATATGTTTTTAAAGCATGAATAAATAAAATAAAAACAGTAAGAATTGTTTGACCCATGAATTTAGAAATCCAGCCTCAAAAGTTAATTACAATAGAGGCATATATGCACACTTGGGCAGCTAGGTGACACAACGAATAGACTGCCAGGTCTAGAATCTGGAAGACCTGAGTTCAAATCCGGCTTGAGACACTAGCTGTGTGAGCCTGGACAAGTCATTTGACCATGTTTGCTTCAGTTTCCTCTACTGTCAAAGGAGCTGGAGAAAGAAATAGCAAAACGCTCCAGAATCTGCCAGGAAAACCCCAAAGGGGATCGCAAAGAGTTGGACATGACAAACAACTGAACAGCGATGTAAACACACTTAAAAGAAAGAGCCCTTGTGCTGAAGAGTTGAATTTCCCTGATGAGACACAGCTGGCAACCCACAGTGGCTTAGAATCTGGCTGGACCTGACATTTTCCCAGCCTGCTGTTCTCTACTCCCTTGACATTTCATTAAATGGAAAGCAGTGGATTGCAAGGGGGGTTACATTGTCTGTTCTGGAATAGAAGTATGGGAGACCTCTCTGGGTCTTCTCCCTCATCTGTAAAATGAGGGGGGTGGACTAGATGATTCTGGAGGTTCCTTCCAGCTCTAAATATAAGATTCTAAGACACCCTGGTCATGCTTTGCCCTTCCTGGTTCTCTAAACCAGAGAAGGCTGTGGAACTGCCTTGCTGCAGTTTGTGGGCTGCTTACCTGCACACTCTGTGGGTTGATGTATGTTAAGTAATAGTAATAATCGCAGTTTCACAGCTGGCTGGCCATTTGCCAATTTCACATTAAAGTAGCAAAATAATAAAAAAAAATCTGCCTGCTCTTAAAATGACTACTTTTCCTAAATGAAATGACTAAAGAGAAAGGAAACAGGCTAATCACCAGAATAATCAAAACAGTCTCATTATGGGGCTCCCTGTGAGCTTTTGTTTGAATTCTCTAATGTAGTTTCTGGCATTAAATAGAATTTTTAAAAACTAAATAGGTCACATATGCACACAAATGGTTGGATAACTCTTAATGTTCCCCAAGATTCTGCCTACTAGCGCATGTTTTAATTAAAAGGAAAATCGTCAGGAAGGGAGGACACTCAGCTCAGGGAGTTGGACAGCACAGTTTCCAGGGTCCTCTTCACTTTGCCTTCTTTTTGTTAAAGGCATGAGCTCACTGATGAGATGACCCCAGATAAGAATGCCACTCGTTTCATTTTGAATTCTCTCAAGCTTTTTCCTATGAAAAAAAATATGCTTGTCAGGAGAAAGATGTCACATTCTTGGAAGACCTGGAGACTTCATTAGTACCAACATAGAGCTTTTGAATCAGTGCAACAGGTGATCACAGAAAGACACTCTTCTAAGGGGTTGCATGATATGGTGAATGGAAGCTGGACTTTGGGGGGGCAAGAGGTGCGGATGATCAGGAAGACCTACTTTCTAAACTATTTCAGACACATGGGCAAATTGTTCAACTTTTCAGTCTTGGTATCATCCCAACACTTAGCACTGTGGGTGGCACATGGAAGGCATTTAATAAATGTTTATTGATTGACTGATTATCTATGTAATGGAAATTAGTAATAGTTGCTACCTAGGACTTTAGATAAAAAGCTGGAAGAGATCACAGAGGCCAACTAGTCTAACCCCCCCCACTTTGCAAATATGGAAACCAAGGGGCATGAAGGTAAAGTGACTTGCCCAAAGTTGTTCAGGGAGTAAACATCAGAGGTAAGATAGGAAGCCATGTTCTATGATCCTAATTGGGGGGAGAGGGAGAGAAA
>CM053593.1:278653974-278688965 GCA_028646575.1 Pseudocheirus occidentalis
GCTGAGATTAAAACCAAGAATCAACTACCCAGCAAAATTGAGCATATTATTCCAGGGGAAAATGTGGTCATTCAATGAGGTGGAGGACTTTCAAGCATTCTTGCTGAAAAAATCAGAGCTGAACAGAAAATTTGACAATCAAACACAAGAAGCATGAGAAGGTAAACATGGGAAAGAAAACATAAGGAACTTACCAAATTTGAATTATTTACATGCCAATATGGAAAAACGATAACAGTAACTTAATGAAACTTTTCTTAGCAGGAGGATAGGTGAAGGGAATACAAATGTATATATATATATATATATACATGTATTTATACTTACATATATGTCCATATAGAAGGCTATATATGCATATGAATACATATCTGAGCATGTGGGTATATGTGTGTATAGAGGGTATAGAATTGAATACAAAGGGATGATACTTTAAAAGGCAAAATTCTGAGGTGCGAGAGGACTAGAATGAGAGGAGACAGGAAGAGACAAAATGGGGTTAATCATCCCATATAGAAGAGGCAAGGGATAACTGTTACAACTTTACTTTCAGTTACTCTCATTGCATTTGGCTTAGGGAAGAAACAGCATAAACTCTAAACTGGGCATCATGCCACACTGGAGAATAGGGGGCATGGGGATAAGAGGCGGGATGACAGAGGGGAGGGCAGGGTCTGGGGGAGGGATGCTCAAAGTACACGCTTCAGTAAAGGGACAGGGACAGGGTAGAGAACAGAACAAGGGATAGGGAGGGATAGGAAGGAGAGACAGATGATCACTGTCAAAATATGTCCACTATGAAGATGTCCTGTATAACCACACATTCATAGCCTGTATTGAATTGATTGTACTTCCGGGGTGGGGGGTGACAAGGGAGGAACTGAAAGAATCTAGAATTTAAAGTTCTGCAAGACTTGCAACTAGGAATTAAGATATACAGGGGCTGGGACAGGGAGACCCTCCCTGCCCTACAAGAAAGTAAGAGAGCAGAGCAGGGGAGGGGCTTTATAGTGGGATTGCTGTTTTAGGGTTGGGGCAGGGAAAAGACAGGGAGAAAATTTGTAATTCAAAAATGTAATGAAAATGAATGATGTAAACAAGAAAACAAATAAAAAAATATTTAAAAAGAAAAAAACTATTTGAGGAAATTGGTGAGGAAGGAGTCCTACCAAATTCTTTTTATGACACAAATATGGTGCTGATACCTAAATCAAGGAGAGACAAAATGGAGAAAGAAAATTATAGAGCAACCTCCTTCATGAATATAGATGCAAAAATTTTAAATAAAATATTAGCAAAAAGACAACAACTTATCACAAGAATAATACATTTTGATCAGTTTGGATTTATTCCAGGAATGCAAGGATGGTTCAATATTAGGAAAATCATCAGTATCATTGATCATATAAACAATAAAACTAGCAAAAACCATATGATTATCTCAATAGATGCAGAAAAAGCTTTTGACAAAACACAACATCCATTCCTATTAAAAACACTAAAGAGTATAGGAATAAATGGAGTTTTCCTTAGAATAATAAGTAGCATCTACTCAAAGCCATCAGCAAACATTTTATGCAATAAACTAGAAACATTTCCAATGAGATCAGGGGTGAAACAAGGATGTCCACTATCACCCCTCTTATTTAGTCTGGTACTAGAAATGTTAGCAGTAGCAATTAGAGAAGAAAAAGTAATTAAATGAATCAAATTGGGCAAAGAAGAGACTAAGCTATCACTCTTTGCAGATGACAGGATGATATACTTGGAGAATCCTAGAAAACCAAGTAAAAAACTTCTTGAGACAATAAATAAATTTAGCAAAGTTGCAGGATATAAAATAAACCCACATAAATCCTCAGCATTCTTATATATTCCCAATGAAGTCCAACAGCAAGAGATAGTAAGAGAAACACCATTTAAAGTTACTGTAGACATTATGAAATATTTGGGAATCTACCTGCCAAAACAAACCCAGTACCTTTATGAACACAACTACAAAACACTTTTCACACAAATAAAATCAGATTTAACTAATTGGAAAAACATCAATTGCTCATGGCTGGGTCAAGCTAATATAATAAAAACAACAATTTTACCTAAATTAAATTACATATTTACTGCCATACCAATCATTCTACCAAAAAATTACTTTACACAGTAGGAAAAAATAGTAACAAAATTCATTTGGAAGAACAAAAGGTCCAGAATATTAAGGCAATTAATAAAAAGAAATGCTAGGGAAGGTGACCTAGCCACACCAGATTTTAATCTGTATTGTAAAGCAGCAGTCATCAAAACTGCTTGCTGCTGGCTAAGGAACAGAGTAGTGGATCAATGGAATAGACTGGGTACAAAAGACTCGGTAGTCAATGATTATAGTAATATATTGTTTGATAAGCCCAAAGACTCCAGTTTTTGGTATAAGAACTGACTATTTGACAAAATCTGCTGGGAAAATTGGAATATGGTATGGCAGAAACTGGGCATAGACCATCATCTAACGCCATAGACCAATGTCAAATCTAAAAGATGAAACAAAGTTAAGAAAAAAAGAAAAAGAAGAGGTAGTTTGTTTCCATATGCACTCAGACTCTGTAATTCTTTCTCTGGATATGGATAGCTCTTTCCATCATGAGTCTTTTGGAGTTGTCTTATCAAAAGTCTATCAAAATTAGTCATCACAGATAGAACGTTTTTCTTTCTCAGTGTTCTCCTCATTCTGCTACCCTCACTCAGCAACAATTTATATAAGTCTTTCCAGGTTATTATGAAGTCCATCTGCTCCTCATTTCATATAGCACAATTGTATTCCATTACATTCATATACCACAACATGTTTAGCCATTCCCCAATTGATGGGCATCCCCTTGATTTCCAATTCTTTGCCACCACCAAAAATATAATTATTTTTGTACACACTGGTCCTTTTCCCACCTGTATGATCTCTTTGGGATATGGCCCTAGAAGTTTTATTGCTGGGTGAAGGGTACGCACATTTTATAGCCCTTTGGGCATAGTTCCAGATTGCTCTCCAGAATGGCTGGATCAGTTCACAACTCCACTGACAGTGCATTAGTGTTCCAATTTTCCCACATCTTCTCCAGCATTTATCATTTTCCTGTTTTGTCATGTTAGCCAATCTGACAGGTGAGATGTGATAACTCAGAGTTGTTTTAATTTGCATTTATCTACTCAATAGTGATTTAGAGTATTTTTTCATATGATTATAGATATCTTCTGAAAACTGCCTGTTCATATCCTTTGAGCGTGTATCAATTGGGGAATGACTGATCAAGTCAGATTTATAACAGAGATGCAAGGGTAATTTAGCATTAGGAGAATGATCAACATAATAAATAATATTTAAAACAAAAATAATCCCAAACTATATTATTATCTCAATAGATGGAGAAAAGTCTTTGACAAAATACAACTAATTTATGCTAAAAACCCTACAAAGTATAGGCATAAAAGTATTTTATTATAGAAATTATCTCAAACCAGATTCACTCACCATATCCAAAGGAGATGCATTGAATCCTTTACATATGTGTGTATACATATGTGTATGTGTATGAATGAGGAAAACCAGTATACTCCCTTTCCCTGTAATTGTTTAACATAAGTCTAGAAATCCTAGCACTAGAAATAATACAAGAGAATGAAATTAAAAATCACAAAGATAAACAAAGAGAAGATAAGACCATCCCTATTTGTCAATGACATAATGGTTTTACTTAGGAAATCAGCAAAAAAAAAATCTGAGATAATTAATAACTTTAGCAAAGCTTCAGTCAACGAAATAAACACACAAAAATCATTGGGGGGTGTGTAGGTGGCATAGTGAACAGAGCACTGGCCTTGGAGCCAGGAAGTTCTGAGTTCAAATGCAGCCTCAGACACTTAACAGCTCTGTGCCTATGGGCAAGTCACTTAACCCCAATTGCTTTGCCTTCCCCCCTTGAAAAAAAAAACAATAACATTTCCATATGATAATAACAAAATTCAGGAAGAAATAATAGAAAAGAAAGCTCCATCTAAAATAACTACAAAACTGCATAAAGTATTTGGGAGCCAATCTACCAAAACCCACTTAATACTTTTGTATATACAATTACAAAATACACCTTAAATAAAGAACTCAAATAGCTAAAGTAATATTCAGTTCTCCTTATGGCCAACCCTTATCGATATAATAAAAATGACAACACCACCAAATCTAATTTACAGATTTAATGTAATACCAACTTACCAAATGGATACTATATAGAGCTAAGTATATCATAATTATAGCATTCATTTTGTGGAGCAAAAGATCCAGAATACCAAGGAATATAATAGAGAAAAGATAGGAATGAAAGGAAAATAGCATTTCCAAACCTCAAATAAGAAAGCAGCAATCATGACAACCACTTGGTACTGGTTGAAAACTGGAAAAGTACAGCAATGGAACAGACTAGACAAGTAAGAATCAGAAATAACTGAACTCAATAATCCAGTGTTTGACAGCATAAATGTCCTCAGAAGAACTTTCCTATTTGATTAGAACGTGTAGGAAAAATTAAAAAGCATTTTGGAAGAAATTGGGCTTAGGCCAGCATCCAACACCATATTCTACAACAAATTCAAAAACAGATATATGATTGAGTATCAACGATTGTACCACCAAAAGAAAATCAGAAGAGAAGCAGATCATATACTTTTCACAAGCAGGGGAAGAATTCCTAGCCAAACAAAGGATAGAAACAATTTTAAAAGATAAAGAGATCATTCCAATTATATGAAAATGCAAAGCTTTAGCTTAAATAAAACTAAAACATTTTGATAAGGGAAATGGCCAATTAGGAAAATAACTTTGTATCAAATATCTGTGATAAGAGTTTGACATTCAGGACATAATGGACAATAAATAGAACTATATAAACCAAAAGCCATTGTTGTTCAGTTGTGTCCGACTCTTCATGACCTCGTTTGGGGTTTTCTTGACAATGATACTAGAATGGTTTGCCATTTTCTTCTCCAGCTCATTTTACAGATGAGAAACTAAGGCAAATAAGGTTTAGCGAGTTGCTCAGGGTCACACAGCTAGTAAGTGTCTGAGCCCAGATTTGAACTCAAGAAGATGAGTCATCTTGATTTAAGGCCCAGCACTCTATTCACTATGCTGCCTATCTGCCCAAAACCATCACCCAATAAATATATGAACAGTTCTCAAAAGAATTGCAAATGATTAGCAAACATGCAAAAGAAATCTCCATATTACTAATCAAAAGAGAAAGGCAAATCAAAACAACCCTGATGTTTTACCACACACCCAGAAAATTGACAAAGATGACAAAAGACAAGAATAGCCAATGTCAGAGATACAGAATGATAAGGCATGCTAATACATTACTGGTGAATCTTAGAATTAGTACAGTTCTGAAAAGCAAAATTGAATTATGCAAATAAAAGGACTAAAAAGGCCATGTCCTTTAGCTGACAGATTCCACTGCTAGATATGTCCCTAAGGAGGTCACTGACAAAAAGAAAGGCTCCATATACATCAAGATATTTATAACAGTACTTTTTGTTGTACCAAAGAATTGGAAACGAATAGATGCCCGTCTAATGAACACTCTTGTAACGTTTATCATTTTCCTGTCTTAGATTTCTTACACATTGTTTCCACATCTGAGCTTATTATTAATGAATGAATTATTATATAATTAATATATTATATATATTATATAATTATGTTATACATGTATAATATAATTGCATTATACATATATAACATATACTATATAATTAACTATTAATATCCACTCCTTAATAAGCACATCTAACATCTAACTGCAGTGTTAGAATCCAAATATGATGGATCCAAATCCACTGTCATGGATGATGTAAAAAAATTTGTTATCAAAACTTTTGCAGATCTTTTCCATCTTTCAACTGTTCCTTCCTTCAGGTTTCATCCTTATATGCCCTTATGACAAGTTTGCTTAGTTAAATATCTAACCAAACTTTCTTTAAATCAGTTTTTCCTTCCCTGTTATCACTGTTCTGTAAAACAGTCATACTCATAATACATACATAGTACATAATAATCATCTACCATATTTCTATCTGAGATTTTATGAAGATATATCTATATATATTTTTCCCAGTCCGGTGATTTCTTATGAAGGCAATCTTTAAGTCCTCCTCATTATGGTAATAGATTTATATTGACCAAATTTCTTTTTTTTTCTTTTTTTGCTTTTTGGAGGGCAGTTGGGGTTAAGTGACTTGCCCAAGGTCACACGGCTAGTTTTGTGTTAAGTGTCTGAGGCCAGATTTGAACTCAGGTACTCCTGACTCCAGGGCCGGTGCTCTACTCACTGCACCACCTAGCCGCCCCCAAATTTCTGTATGAAATTAGTATAGTTGTGCTGATACGTTAGAGTTGTTTTAACTTTATGCTACACTTTTTTCCCCTCTTTTTTATTCTTTCTTCTAACATTGTACTGATTTTGATCTTTACTCTAGCAGGTCAATATTCTGACCCAGACAGCCACTGTTTCAGAAATGATTCCCATGTCAGCATCAAGGCATTTCCTATTCATTAAAATATAATAAATTTCCCTTTTTGTGACTTTATTACCCAAGCCATCCAATTCTTTTCTCAGAGGAAGTATGCATTATGTATTGCCATGAAGTTCTGGAATGGCTTACAGTTCTCAGCCTCAGTATTCACTCCTGAACTGTATTTTCCAACATATTTTTACCATCGTCACCCTGTTGTTCAGTCATTTTCAGTCATATATGACTCTTCTTGACCCCATTTGAGATTTTCTTGGCTGAGGTACTAGAGTGGCATTTCTTTTTCCAGCTCATTTTACATAGGAGGAAACTGAGGCATTGGGTTAAGTGACTTACCTACGCACAGTTAATAAGTACCTGAGGCCAGATTTGAACTGAGGAAGATAAGTCTTCCTGACTCCCAGTCTAGCACTCTATCCACTGTGCCACCTAGCTGCCCATCTATTACCCCCTGTGCGTTAAAGTAACTAATTATCAAGTATTCACTACTTTTATTTGAAGGATCTTTTCAATTGCTTTGCAGAATTTCTGTACTTCATTCTCTAAAACGGATATTGGTACATAGGATGAAATAATTTCTGGGACAGTCTTCTTGGAAGTATTTTTCAATAGTAAATACTTATCATGAGAATAACTAAATGTAATGTGAAGCTGTGGGACCTCCACAAAGACCTGTTCTCCTGTCTTAATGGTATGCAAGTGATCTTGGTTTCTCAAAGGTTATGCTAGTGGAATACAAGCTCTGTTAGGTTCTCCTATGCTAGAAATCTTAAAGTACATTCCTGGCAATGGACTATATCTACTTTTTTTTAAGTCCATGTCTAAGTGTAAAGAGACTCATCATCAGTAGGTTGATCATTTGGGAACCACTCAAATTTCTTCTGTATCTATAGTAACCATGGCAGAGTAGTCAAAAAGGAAGCAGAGCATCCTATGACTCATAGTGTTTAAACCTTCTATAAATATAAACTTAGTTATTAGGTTTCTCAATATGAACACTTTGTCTAATGATAAACAAGTGGATATGCTTGTATTGAACTGTATCATATCAATCTTTATGCTCTTACTATAAATGAAACCAGAAGAACGAATGAAATTGCATCTAAACAGAAGGGAGGGCCACAAATTCTTCTTGGAGAGTCATATAAAGTAATTGAAAGAGTTGGGCCAGAGTTCACTAAAAAACTGACAGAAATATAGCTATGATTTTATAAATCACTTTGAAAAGACCATCAGTGCCTTTGATGCTCACAGCAATTCTGTAAAGCATGTGGTATAATTACTATCCTCATGGGAGGATAATCTAGACCAGGAATAATCTAGGCCAACCCACTAATTCAGGTTCAGGGTTAAAATGCATTGAGGCACCTGCTGACTATAGCATAGAATAAAAATAACTTTACTAAAAAGAGTTTAAAAGAACACAATTTCTAAACTTTAAAAAAAGTATATAAAAGGCTACTCCCCTCTGACTCCACAGTCACCATGGCAACACTAGGTCAGGAAAGCATTCTCATAAGCAATAGGAGCTATGATAAAACTTCTAACGTGTATTGTCTCCCTGGGTCATACCCCTTATATTTCAAGAACCAAGAAAACCGAAGGGTCGCCCATCCCTCTTAGAGAATCATAGAATTCTTACATGCCTCTGGAGTTGGCATGCAGTATGTGGGGCAAAGAGTAAGGTTGATAAAGAAGAAGGGGAAGGCCAGGTGAAGGAATGGAGCAAAAGAAAAAGGAGAAGGAAGAGGATCAGGCAGAAACAGGGACACAAACACAATTCTCATCAGCACTGATGATCACAATAGGTCAGCACAGAAACCTAGCCTCTCTTTCTGCAATACATCTATGGTGGACCTACTCACATTTCCAGCAAGTCCTCCAAGGGAGCAACAGCAGAGTAAGCTCCTATTAGAATGAACAATTAATGTGTCTCTGATTACACATCATGGTAGATGGTAAAATTAGGACTTCTGAATCCAAGCCGCATGAACTTATCAGTTAATTGCTTTGAAGGGTGGAGAGAGGAGGCTTTTACATCCAGATTTGTTTGGGATCCATTAGTACTAATACTTATAGATAACCACGATCTTTTTTTGGCCCTAAAATAGTAAAATGGACTACTGCTGAAAACTCAAGGAGTGGCAATGTTAGGATGTACATAAAAACACATCCTAATTTTACAGCAAGGAGGTGAATAGTTAGTTTTATCAATGCCATTGCCTTTGATTCAGCTCTTAACATTATAAAGAACCTGGTCTCCTTCACCTACTAACAAAATATGCATCTATTTAGATTGATATTACAAAGTTGACATTTTCTGTCATGTTATAATATAATTCCCTTCTCTTTTTAATAAAATTGTAATGGCATCTTCTCTTTAGCATCTGGATATCATCCCATTGGTTTCTGCTGAAATAATTGACTAAGCCTTCATCACAGTGTGCTCCATTTCCTATCATCCTATTAACTTGACCTCTTAATACGGAGGGTTCATGCCTCAACTTTGTACTACTTTTGACACTGAAGCAAAATAGTTTTCTTTGTTTTAGAACTGAAATGGAAGCAACCTTTTATATTCCAGGCCAATGTTTCATCCATAAAGCCTTGTAAGGAATGGAAAGAAATATACTCAGGCTGAGTGACCTGTTCCCAGATGCTATGTCTGGTCCATGCATACATTTTACTTGGGGAGGAAATCCAATTAGGTTTTCTTCAATGGTATTGTGTATATTCATTAAATAGAACATCTCAGCCTGCTACAAGACAATACATTTTAAAAATCAAATCATAATTCCCAGAGATAGCATATTAGTCATTTTTCTTCCAGCATCCTTACCTGTCAATTCTCAGAACACTGTGTGTTCTGAATTTCCAGTCTTATCAGCCTCTAGTATAAGACAAAGGTTTCATCAATATTGGAGTGTTGGAGAGGGTCTCATTCTTTGTCGTTAACTCACTTTGCAGGGTAAATTGGATGCTATCTGGGATTACAATCCAAATAGTTTTCTTTTTCCTATATTTAAATCTTACATTTATTTCAAGGATTCAAATTGAGAGGCAACTTAGTGATTAGAGAGGTAACCCTGGAGTCCCATATCTGCCACCTATTGGCTGCATGACCCTAGAAAAGCCACTTAATTTCTTAGTGCAGAAAACTCCCAATCTGCAGTGACAGTGGGAATTAGAGGATAATAGAAATTTCTTCGTGTGGCAGTTCCCTTTACCAGTGAAATCCCAGGCCCAAACTAGTACTTCCTCACTAAGGCACTGTTTTAACAACATTCTTGAGGGGAAAAGAGTGACATTGTACATTCCTCCATAATATGGCAAAGAAATAATCAAGATTATCATGTATGATAGCTAATAACCCTGAACGGAGAAATATCATGACATAATGGTTAGAAAGTCTGAGAGTTAGGAAATCTGGGTTCAGGTTCTGTCTCTTGACACATACTCTGTGAACCTGGGCAGAACAAACTTCTCAGTGCCCCAGGCAACTCTACAAGATTGTAAACTGGAGATCAGATGCACCCAAGATTATTAAATGGCGTTTACTCTCTAGAACAGTGGTTCTTAACCTTCCTAATGTCTCGACCCTTTAATACTCGTATGTGGGCATATCTGCATGTGGGTGGACCTGCCTGGAGACAGATAGAGGAGTGGTGTCTCAGTTCCTAAGACCATCGGAAATAGGTGTTTTCTGATGGTCTTAGGTGACCCCTGTGAAAGGGTTGTTCAACCACCAAAGAGGTAGCAACCCACAAGTTGAGAACCACTGCTCTAGGAGCACACTAAACCAAGAAAATCACAGATCTAATCCAAAAACAAACACAAAAACTGGTGGACTGATGTTGCCTTTCTGACAAAGAACTCAGGGCAAACCCACATAATTAGTAATAATGTGAGATGCTTATGTGCAGATCTTTCTAGGACCAAATAATTGGATGGTAAAGGTAAATAAATAATGTAATGAAAAGAGCATTGTCTTGGTAGTAAGGGCCTAAGTTTAATGTCCAGTCTTCCTATTTATTAACTTTATGATCATGAATTTCACATCTCTGGGCCTCAGTTTCTGATTTATAATATTACAAGGTTGGTTCACATTATTTCCAAGTTCCTGTCTAGCTTGGATGTAATAAAAATGTGTTTGACAATGGTTTCACTTACAAACTCAAGCTTGCCAGTACCCTTGGGGTGCTTGCTGTCTTACTAAGGCAACATAAAGGATTTACCCAAAGTCATGGCAAAGCTGAAACTAGATCCCTGACTTCTGCTGTCCAGTCTGGGGCTTTGCCTGCCCGTGGGTTAAATTGGTAGGAATAAAATTCACATTGGTTATAACTCAGGTCCAAAGATATCTGCATGTTAGAAGACAATGACTTGTAGAAATGACTCCACTTAGATTCATAGTCCCAGGAAGCTGGGTGGTGCAGAGGACAGAGTGCTAGATCTGGAGACAGGAAGACTCATCTTCTGGAGTTCAAATCTGGCCTTAAACACAACTGAAAACAGCTGAACAAACAAGAATAGAGCCATAGTCCCATTGAATTTCATAAGATCTTTTAATTTGGTGATCTCCAACTAGATTTAATTTTATAATTATTACCTTCATCTATTTACATACTGACATCTAAAACATTGTTTCTTTTCACAGAGACTATAGGAACAAAGGGATAAATGGTTCCACAATATATTAGAAGGGCCAAAAGCAGCCCTATGGCATGCAGGGGTTTAGAATAAACCGATCCCTAAGGTCCCTTTCAAATCTAAGTCTATGATTCTATGATTTGAAAGGCCAAGTATTTAAGAGAAGGTGATTTCTTTCTCTAAATATAATCCCTTTACATTTTAGCTTTGGAGGCTGATTGTTTCTCAGGCACCCCTGCCCAGTGTCATTACTCCCTCATTGATCCTTTCCTAGGTATCCTGAAGTGCCCATCTAAGGCAGGCCAGAAGCACCTGCCAAGTCTAATCAAATAGCTCTAACGGCCCTGGGTGGCCACTGTCTATTCTCCCACAAAAGGCAGCAAGGTTCACAGCAGAAGGACAGCCCCCTACCTAGGTGTACACTCAGGGGGATCATGAAGCAGCATTAGGTGAGAGACCTTGCTGGAACTTCAGTGTAAAAATGCGCTTGAAGTAAGACAGCTGCTGCTAATCACCTGGAGAAAAGTTTGACAAACTGAACTTCAGAAGAATTTCCTCAAACTACATAGCTTGGTTCCAGCAGGGCCCTCAATACCACCAGCTACTTATGTGGTACTCACTTTATATATGTAATATGATTTACAAACATTTTTATTCATCTCTCCCCCCCAGAGATAGGTCAGTCCTGTTGGCCCTGTTTTATAGATGAAGCACAAGCAGGTCATATGGTTTTCCTTCAACTCAATTTACTTCCATTCTAATTGGCCACTTTCTATAGACAAGTTCTCTGTTGGGCTCTGTTGGAGACCCAGAGATGAATTAGAAAGCTACTTTCCTGAAGGAGCTTACAAGTGGACCACAGAACTTTATTTTTCTCTTATACCTTGTGGGGTATGACCTTCAAACTGAATTCAAAGGTTAGGTCCCCCTGAGGGCAACTACCCTCATGTTTAAGGTACTCTGTGAATCTACATCCTTTTCCATAGCTCATGTGTTTGCTTTTAATAGATTTCAAGTAGACACCACTAGCTCAAAGCAAAGGCATTTACGAAGATGGTCTGGTAAGAACAGAGTAACAAAATATTCCCTCTATAAACCTAGGGTACACTGTCCTGGAACTATATATAATATCAGCAGAAGAGTAGGAACACACGTAAGAGCACACTAGTCTAGAGGTGTAGACATAGAGAGATATAAAAGAAATGACTCACCATTCTGAGTCATCAGTAACTGCCTAAAGTAGAAGGCAGAAAACTCAGAATGCACAATAAGGATGGGATGGTGATTGGAGTATTATCAGATACTACTGGAGAAGGAAAGGTAGCACTTCAGACTGCAAAAGATAGAACGAAAATGACTGGCGGGAAGTTAAAACTCAAGGAAAGTGAGAGGACATGGTAAAAATAAAAGGGAAAAAAGCTACTTAGTGAATTTAAGCCACCAGGTCCAAGTGAATTACATCCTACAAAACTGAAAGAATTGCTTGGTTTGATTGTTGCACTGCTGTCAAGGACCTTGGAACAATCATAAAGAATAGCAGAGGTGGCACAGGACTGTGATGAGCAAATGTCCCAAATTTCAGAAAAGGAAGAGCAAGGAATCTTCCATCTGTGTCAATGAATCTGACTTTTCTTTCTGACAAAAAAAAAACTAGAATATTTTTAAGAGAAGAAATACTACAAGCCTATGATGCCAGATAATTGTTTTCTTTGTGTTGCTATATGCTAAATCACCACGATGCCATCAAAATAGTACATACTAATTTCAGCAAAGCTTCTCATACTATCCTTATAGACAAGATGAAGATGTGGCTTAGATGATAACAAAGTAGGTAAATTTGGAATGGCCCAAACCAAGGAGTCATCTTTTAATGGTTTCATGTCAGCATGGAAGGGGATCTGAAGTGACATGTTCTGTGTATCTGTGCTTGGCCCTCTACTGGTCAATCTTTCTGTCCATGATTTCACTTTTTTTTTTTTTTTTTTTGCTTTTTTTGAGGGCAATTGAGGTTAAGTGACTTGCCCAAAGTCACACGGCTAGTTTTTGTGTCAAGTGTCTTAGGCCAGATTTGAACTCACATCCTCCTGACTCCAGGGTTAGTGCTCTATTCACTGCGCCACCTAGCCGCCCCTCTGTCCATGATTTCAATTAAGGCATTGGTGGAATTCTTATTAAATGTTGAGATGGCACAAAACCGAGACATCCACCTAGCATAGTAGGGAGATCCAAAAGATCTTGACAGGCGAACAGTAGACCAAATTTAATAAGATGAAATGTAATAGGGATAAATATAAAGTCTCACACTAGAAAGTAGTGTCTGAAAAACATCAGCAGACTCTAGTGGAGTGCCAGCTTACTATGAAACCATAGTGTGATATGAAAGCTAATGTAATCTCAGGCAGAATTACAATAGGTATAACTTTCAGGAATAAGGAGTATTTTGGAGTATTTTGTTTATTTCTAAGTGAATATTGATAAGGTCCTGGAAGTCGTGCCAAATGAAGACAGATTGAAGCAACTAAGAATGTTTAATCTGCTGAAATTAAGCTCTAGGAAGGACATAATTAAACTGTCTGAGTATTAGAAGGACTGTCATGTGGAAGAATAATTAGCCTAATTTTACCTTTCCTTTGAGAGCAGAACCAGGAACAATGGGTGAACTTTAGAATGAGAATTGAGAGGCAAATGTCTACTCAACTCCATGTATAGAAAGGCTTATTCACCATTAAAACCGTCTAAAAGTGGAATGGACAATCTCAGGAAATGACGGGCTCTCTGATTCTGGATATCTTTAAGTAGAAGTTGAATAACTATTTGTTAGCAACATTGCAGAGGTGATTCCCATTCCTTCCTAACTCTCAGATTCTGTGATTTGAAATCAGCAGGTAGATTCTTTGTCTTTTTTTTAATAGGTCCTATTTACAGTTAATGATTTTGTCCTATAACTGCCCAAGTCATAGGTCTTTGTCTCTGAACTTAGTTCAGAAATTTTGCTGCCCTGTAAATTTAGAAATCCAATTCTCCTGTTAATCACTGTTCTATTCTTGTGTCAGGAAATATGTTCCCCTTGAAGGAAGCAGGTGGATTCCAGAGAGTCTCATCTAGTATCTTTACACCACCAAGCTATCGTCCAAAGATGTCTGGTTTGTTACCTCTGTCCTTGTAGATGCAGCTGGACTCAAACGATGAATATTTCTTAGTCACAGGAGGGAAGAAGGGGGTTGTCGCTAGCCCTCATTCTCAATTTCCATCTAATCATTTTTCCTCCTATCTATGATCCTAGCCTCCCTGTTTTCTGTATTCCCCTCAATTATAAAAGACATCTGTTCTCCTCATTTGGTATCTTAACTTAGCCAGAGAAACTAAGATCCTATTTATTAGTAAATTCATGGCTTAGTAAGAAATTGATCATGTTTGGAACTTTTTGCCTCAGTTTCCCTTATTTTGACCATAACAGATTATGTGATGAACATGACCAGCAGTGTGCTGGCAAATGTTTAACAACTAGCTCTCTGAAAGCATGACATGGACTTTTCAATTTAATCCACATTAATTATTGAGATTTCTTCCCCTTTGGGCAAAACAAAGAAGTCATATCTTCTCTCTGGGCACCTTTTTTTTGAAAGGGGGTGTAGGGAGATGGATGTGCTAGGGACATCTAAGGTTTTTTGTTTCTAATATTCTATGATTTTTTGAATAAGTGCTTATAACAGCAGTTGCTTCATGGTAGTTTTTTTTTTGCACTTGCCTCGAAGCAGGAAGGGGAAAGGAATAAGCATTTATTAAGTACCTATTTTGTCCTTAGCATTATGCTAAATATCTTATAAATATTATTTCATTTGATCCTCACAAAAGCACTGGGAAATGGGTACTATTATCATATCCATTTTACAGTTGAGAAAACAGACAAAGTTTGAGGCAGACAAAGGTTAAGTGACTTGCCTAGGGTCACACAGCTAAGAAGAATCTGATGCTAGATTTGAACTCAGGTTTTCCTAACTCTAGACCCAGAGGTCTATCCATTAAATCACCTAACTGCCTTGTATTGACGTGTTCTATTCCAAATTCCTCTTTCCAATAGGATCAGTAATATTTCAATATCTGGGAACAATTTAACTTTCTTCTGCCTCATCTTCATCCCCTCATAATTCCGGAACTTGTCAACTCTTTTTCCATTTGGCCAATTTCCTTGGCCAGGGTCTTTCCTTATGCTCTTATCTAACTCATCCCAACAATCCTTGCTAGACCCTAAAATAATTTTAGTTAATTGGCCAACCTTGCAGGCCTCTCAGAACAGCATGGTGGTATTTTGGTGGGGGGGAGGGGCTTCATGGAGGTCAGTGTTTTGCTAGATTTACATTTGCATAACCCTAAATTTATTTAGAACCACAACATTCCTGGAGAGATTCAACCTGACCCAACTGTAGAACATCCTCTCGTTAATGGGCTAAAGAGGCATAGTGAAAGTCATAAAGACAAAGATGTACAGAATGTCATTTGAAAGATGCAACCCTGTAAAAAAAAAATGATCACATTTGTGAAAATGAAAGACTCAAAGAATAAAGGCTACAATATTCTTATGCAATATCAATGTCTGATTCAATCAAAGAAAGATTATCTGTTGTCACAGTTGTGGCCTACAGGGACACACTAACCTCTGTACCCAAAATCTGGTATAAACTGAGTTGAGTGAAGGTGGGAGCAAGTGGGGTAAGGGAGAAACTTGAAAGGAGAGAGGGGTAAACGTACTCCAGAAAAGACAGTCCGATCAGGGATGTGCACATGCCAGCAGTGGGAGTGGTCAGTTTCTTCTCCCTCTTCTCCAAGTCTCTGCCAGCCTATAGCCCTACTCCCTCATTCTCTCCTGTGGCCTGCTTCTGTATCAACCCCTTAGGAGTCACAGCTGGGCTGAGTGCTATGAAGAAAATTTAGAGTACACCTTTTCCCAGTGTGGGCACCTGGACCCAGACTACTCAACCTGCCTTCTTTATGGTCCTGGCTTTATTCACAGCAAAGGATCGGAGAGTGGCCAGAAGAATAAAATAATCAGAGTTGGGGTTTTTTGCCTGCCTTAATGTTGCTGAATCCTTTATTTTCAGCTTGTGGGACAGAAAGGAATTGATATGGAGGGGGAAATGATAATCATAAAGCATTAAATCCAGGCTAAAAGGTAATACTTTAGTGGCTTCAAAAGCATCCCCACTGCCCAATTCCACTGTGTCTACTGATATTTTATGTTTAAAGCCTTTTAGAGGACAATCCCTAATCAGCCTCAATGTTATATAATTAATCCAAAAAGTCTTTAGAGATTAAAATTTGGAATAGAAGTGAGGGCAAATAATGGACTTTCAAATAAACACAAAACTGACGCAGTGTTTGCATATTTTTTACTCTCTAAATGTGGCCATTCATCATGCAACAAATAGCTGTCTGAGGGCCTACCCTCTGCAGAACTCTGCCTCTATTGCTCTTTTTCAAAAATCAGGAGAAAAAAAACCCATTTGGGAAATGAGTTGTTCTGCTTCCTGATCAAGCAGAATTCCTTTCTTTGACCAACCTTTTCATTCTGACTTTAAAAATCCATTCTACTCTCAGTGCTACAAATGCTTTTGAGCCCCACATCTTGGGAAACATCCTTCTGAAGTGTATCCTGCTGATAATTATAAGCATCTCTACTAGAGGAGCCCACCCCTTCGCATCTACCAATTGATTTGAGAGCAGATGATGCGATCATTAATGGTTCAATGTCAACTTGAAAGGAAGTCTCCTGTTTCCCAGGGATAAGTGGTTGGCCATGTGTGGTTCAATATTTTTTTTATCAATAAATTTGATGAAGACATAAATTTCATACTTATCAAATTTTTAGAAGATACATTGCTAGGAGGCTGAACTAATCTTATGGATGTCAGTCAGGATCCAAATCAAAACACATCCAATAAGATGAAATTAAGTAAAGATAAACATAAAGTCTTATGCTTGGCTTTAAAAAAATAGACTTCACAAGTACTAGAAGAGGGAGGCATGTTTGAATAAGAGTTAGTCTGGAAAACATCTGAGGATTTTAGTGGTTGACAAACTCAGTATGAGCTTATAATACCATATGTTATTAGGCATGAAACTTGATGCCATCTTGGAATGAATTAAGAAAGCCACAGTTTCCAGGAACTAAGAATCAATTGCCCCTATGTAGTCTACCCTGATTAAACCACAGTTTGAGTACGGTATATAATTCTAGGTACCACAATTTAATATAAGAACAGTTTTTAATTAGCTAGAATGCAGAGCAAAAGTCAGAGAATTGTTGCTGGCAGAGATAGCCAGCATTTGCATGGTGCTTTGAGGTTTGCAAACACTTTGGCTAGTTGTTCCAAGCCAAATACCATTTATTAAGCTTGTCTTATGTGTCAGGCACTGTCCTGAGACATAAAGATGTGTAAATAAAAGATAGTTCCTGTTCTTAAGGAACTCACAATTCAATGGGAAAGACAACATGCCAACTATGCACAAAAGAGATATACAGAGGAAACATTGGGGCTAATCTCAGAAGGAAGACAGTAAGATTAAAGAGAATTGAGAAAGACTTCTTGCTGATGGTGGGACTGTCATTGAGATTTGAAAGAAGCCAGAGAAGTTAAGAGGAGGAAGAGATGAAAAAGGAGAGAGTTCTAGGCATGGGACAGCAGGGAGAGAGATGGAGGGTCTAGGGTGAGGAACATCAAGGAGGCCAGTATTGCTGGATAGCAGAGTATGCAGAAGGGTTTATGATGTATAACGACTGGGAGGGTAGGAAGGGGTGAGGTTATGAAAGCATTTTTAAATGAGAAAATTTTATATTTAATCCTAGAAGCAATAAGGAACCACTGGAGTTGACTAAATTGGGGGCAAGAGCAGAAGGGTAAGGTTGATATTGTTAGACTTGTGCTTAAGGAAGATCATTTTGACAGCTGAATGGAAAACAATCCTGACAACAACCCTATAAGGTAGGGTGCTATTGTTATCCCCCTTTTGCTGATGAGGGAACTGAGGCAGAGATAAGTTAAATGATTTGCTCAGGATCACAGCTAAGTGACTGAGACAGAAGTCTAAACTTAGATCTTCCTGACTCCAAAGTTCAACACTCTATGTACTGTATCCACTGCCTAGAAAATAAAAGCAATAATCTTGGCCAGAAAGGGTAGAAAGTTGCATTCTTGTTACCTTCACTTAGTATTTGTTCCACTTTATTTGCATATACCCAGCAAAATTGAGTATAATGTTCCAGGGGAAAATATGGTCATTCAGTGAGGTGGAGGACTTTCAAGCATTCTTGCTGAAAAAACCAGAACTGAAAAGAAAATTTGACATTCAAATACAAGAAGCATGAGAAGTTAAACATGAAAAAGAAATCATAAGGAACTTATCAAAGTTGAATTATTTTCATGTCAACATGGAAAAAACGATCATTGTAACTTATGAAACTTCTCAATATGAAGATAGATGAAGGGAATACAAATGTATATATACATATACATACACATATATCCATATAGGAGGGTATATATATGCATATGAACACATATCTGAGCATGTGTATACATGAGTACATAGAGGGCACAGGATCAATTGAATAGGAAGGGACGATACTCTAAAAGGTAAAATTCTGAGGTGGGAGAGGATTAGAATGAGAGGAGACAGGAAGAGACAGAATGGGGTTAATCATCTCATATAGAAGAGGCTAGGGATAATTGTTACAATGGAGGGGAAGACCAGGAAGGCAAAAGGGAAAGGATCAACCTTACTCTCATTGAATTTGGCTTAGGGAAGGAATGACATAAACTCTAAACTGGGTATCTTGCCACACAGGAGAGTAGGGGGGATGGGGATGAGAGGTTGCATGATGGAGGGGAGAGCAGGGTGAGGATGAGTGCTGCTGGAAGTACACAATTCTGTAAAGGGACAGGGACAGAGTAGAGAACAGAAAAAGGGGGGATGGGATAGGAACGAAGGACATATAATCAGTCTCTTACAATATATCCACTGTGGAGATGTTCTACATAATTACACACGTACAGCCTGTATTGAGTTGCTTGTCTTTCCAGTGGGGGTAGGAGACGAGGGAGGAAGGAAAAAAATCTAGAATTTAAAGTTCTATAATCAAATGTCAAAAATATATAAATGTATATATAGATTATTATTATTATTAACTACATGCAACTGGGAATTAAGATATACATGCACTGGGATAGGGAGACCTATCCTGCCCTATCGGAAAGTCAGAGGGGCAATGATGTAGGAGATAGGAGAGAGCAAATTGGGGGAAGGGTTATACAATGGAATGGCTGTTTTGAGGTGGTGGGTAGGGGAAAGGTGGGGAGAAAAATTGTAGCTCAAAATCTCATGGAAATGAGTGATATAAACAAGAAAATAAATTAATTTTTGAAAAAGAAAAAAACTTTATTTGCATGATGCACGGACAGGATCATGGGAGTGAAGAGGAGTTCAAAGTTCCAGTTTCCATACAATTTCTATGGATTTTGTTTTGCGGAGTCCTTAAAATGGATTTTGAAGCCACATGTACCCATAAAGGATTTAAGTAGGAATTATAAAGAGCTTTTTAAACCTACCCTAAATCATATCCAATAAATATTTATTAAATACCTACTATGTGCCAGGCATTGCGTTAAGTGCTGGGGAAACATTTAATAAAAAGAAAGGTAACTCCTGCCCTCAACAAGCTTACAATCTAAAGGGACAAATGGTTCATGCATTTTGAATAAGAAGCTGATAAAAGTAACCAAAAGGATAAACTTAATCTTAGACTGGACTGTTCCTGGTTTTTGCTATCTAATCTTGTCTAGGCATCATATTTCCCTGTAATAGAGAGTTTCAGGCCCCTATACTTAGTAGTAAAGAACACAGAGTCGATGGACAGTAACAGAGAGTGGTGTGATGACCAAAAGAGACAACAAAGTGCCCAGTAGAGATATGATACCCAGCACAGGGATGAAACAATTTATATATTGTCCAACAGAGCTATGTTACCCAGCAGAATGACCTGCCTTAAGTCATAGGACTATTAATTGTCAGAACTTGGAATCATTAAATAGAAAATTAGTCCCTGAAAATGTGCAGGAAAATGACCATAGAATATTGCATATATTGTCAGGATAAATTGATAGATTAGTCAGTTTTGCTGAAATGCTCTTTACTCACTATTACAAAGGAGCAATAGAGTAATGAAGGTGATTTAAAAATATAAGACACCCATGCTTTTCTAAAAAAAGGCAAGTTCTTTCCTGGCTTATAGGAGGCACTTAAATGTTTGTGGAATTATTGAATTGAACACCAACTTCAAATTCAGGGCATTTTCTTTATGTCACCTCTCTGGATAACTCCAAAACCTGACATTAGCCAATAGTTTCAATTTCTTCATTCATCAAACTTTTTCCCCCGAAATGTCTAACAAGCATAACATGAACTGATTTACATTGCTTCTCCTTTCCTTTCCCAAACTACCCTCTAACAGAGAAGCTAATGAGCAGTGAAATACAGGCAACCTCTAGTCAAGAGCTGCCTCTAATTTAAACATCCTCTTCTCCCTCTTGAAGAAGTTATTTTAAGGAACACTTGATGCTGCAAAGGCACCACACTTTGCAATTTCCTCTAAAAATGAATGTCAGAGCATGGAAGTCAATCTGGCCCCTTGAAAGCTAGTTCAAGGATATTTTTTTTAGTCCAACCTGGGAAATGGAAAGGAAAGAAAACCCAGGAAGGTTCTGCCTCATGAATATAGCACCGTGAAGTAAGACAAAGGGAATTTCAAAAGCCTAAGGAGATTGTGCTCCTAAACACAGTGAAACAAATGAGCATTGAAGATGTGACTGCAATCCACCCCTTTCTCCCTTCCCAGCAGTATTTAAGGAAACCACTGAATAAAACAATCATGGAAATTAAGCACTAATGAGAAGCTTGCAAAAATTGCCACTAACTAAAGGTGGGAAGGCAGTAATTAGAAAGTATGAACATAATGAGCTTTACCTTTCACAGGAAGGAGGGTACAGCAGTTAATACCCACTGAGGATTTAAGATCTATGTCTCTAAGGGATTTCGAGACTCATTCAATGACCTTATTCTACAGCTGAGGAAACTGAGGCCCAGAGAGTTAAAGTAACATGCCGGGAGCAACTCATTTTACAGATGGAAAAACTGAGACTCAAAAAGGTTAAGTGATTTACCCAAGGCCCCAAAAGTAGTGAAAGGGTGGAATTTAGACCCAGATCCTTGTGTCTAGAGACAACACTTTTTCCCATATCCTCAGTGGAAACAAAGGAAACATCAAATAACTTACTTCCTGCACCACCACATCTCCCTAGAACTTTACATATAGCCACGACATGACATGGAGTTAAGAAATTATTCCAGGTTGTTGTGGGATTTTTAATACTCTAGTGCTACTCCATGCAACACTTGGGCTGCCTAGATTACCCTTTCTTCTGAAAAGAAAACAAGGGAAGGAAGGGAGGAAGGGAGGAAGGGAGGGAGAAAGGAAGGAAGGGAGGAAGGAAGGAAGGGAGGAAGGGAGGAAGGAAGGAAGGGAGAAAGGAAGTAAGGAAGGAAGGGAGAAAGGAAGGAAGGGAGGAAGGGAGGAAGGAAGGAAGGGAGGAAGAGAGGAAGGGGGGAGGGAGGGAGAAAAAAGAAAAAGGACAGTCCCAGTTCTGCCTTGCTATCCACAAAATATGAAGATAATCAAAGGAAGACCTTAATCCTGTTTGTTGGCTCTTCTGTGGAGAACTTATGGAAAGATTCAGACAAGAATTATCCATTATGATCCTCTAGGGCAGTGGTTCTCAACCTTCCTAATGCCACAACCCTTTAATACAGTTCATGTTGTGGTGACCCCCAACCATAAAATTATCTTCATTGCTACTTTATAACTGTAATTTTGCTACTGTTATGAATCGCAATGTAGATATCTGATATGCAAGATGCATTTTCATTGTTACAAATTGAACATAACCCACCGGTTGACAACTGCTGCTCTAGGGCCAAACAGAACAACACTGATGGCTCCTCCACATTTTAGCCATTCAAATACTTGAAGACACTCAGTATGTCACCCCCACCTTCCATGTTCAGGCCCCTACAGTCAAGTCTTCTCCAGGCTAAACATGAACAAAGTTGAAAATTAGAACAGTTTTCATTTGATGTGAACTCAAGTCTCTTCACCATCCTGGTTATCATCCTCTGAATACTCTCTATCTCATCAATGTCTTTCTTATCTGTGCCTCCCAGAAGTGAACACCTTCTTCCAGATTGGGTCTGACAAGGGCAGAGAACAGAGAGACTGTCACCGCCTATGCTTGGAAACTGCATCCCTAATGATGCAACCAAAGATTACATTAGGTTTTTTTGGCTGCCACATCACACCACTTTCTTCTATTAAGGTTGACATCCTCAAATGTCCACATCTTTCTTTTAGTATAACTACTATCTAACCATTAATCACCCATCATAGGCTGTGACCTTGATTTTTATACCTAAGCACAAAATGAATCAACATTTACCCCAACTGAATTTCATTTTATTAAATTCTGCTCTATGTATGTCTATCAAGATCCTTTTCAATTGCCACCAAGTGATATCTAAAAAGATCAGAATATGGATACATGGGAAACTCACCAATCTACTCAGATTTTTGTTTTTCTAAATATGTAGAGAAGGCAGAAGAAAGAATAGAATGTAGAATAGCATGGGGACTAGACCCTGATTTTATAGGCATAATCTCAGCTGAGGAAACTCCATTTATCAATTCAGGTTGACAACTTCTAATCTTAGAGAACCTAAGGAAATGCCTAAGAACACTGAACAGTTAATTGACTTACCCAGGATCACACAACTAGGCTGTGTCAGAAGTGGGATTTGAACCTGTCTTCCTGACTCCAAGAGTAACTCTCTAGTCCCTAAATTTTTCCTTTGGTAAAATATGAACTTGGAAACATGGTCTGATTCTATAAGAATAGTGACCAGGATGCATCAGAATAAGCAAAGATGGAAAGAATTAGAAAGCATGATTGAGCTATTATCACCTATCTCTGATTATGGAGAACAAGAATAGTACTACATGACTATAGAAGAGGCAAAAACTCTATTTCCAAAAAAAAATGTACAGAATATTATCTAAAAGCTAATAAGCCAATGAACTTGACTTAGAGCACTAGCTAAATTCTGGGATTTTTTTTCTTTTCCATAGGAAGGTACCAGAAGAAAGAGAGGTATCTGTGACTTGCATGACTTCAGGGGAGTAGCATAAAAGGAACTGGCAAAAAATGGTCATGGAATGTAGTACTTTGTTGTTGTTCAGTCTTTTTCAGTCATATCTAACTCTTTGAGAGCCCATTTGGGGTTTCTGGGCAAAGATACTGGAATGGTTTGCCATCTCCTTCTCTCGCCCATTTTACAGATGAGGATGCTGAAGCAAGCAGGGTTAAGTGACTTGCCCAGGTCACACAGCTAGCATTGTCTAAGGCCAGATTTGAATTCAGAAAGAGGATTCTTCCTGATGGAAGGCCAGCACTCTATCCACTGCCCCAGCTAGCGGTCCACGAACATTTAAAATAAAGAATGGACTGCTTTATGGAAAATGTCCCAGAACAGGGCCAGATAAAGACTCTGGGAAACTAGTCTGAGATGCAGCCAGGCATGCAAATAGCTAGGTGAGTTTAGGGGGCCATCACCCCACAAGGAGCACACACAGCAATGCTGGTACTCTCAAAGATCCCCTCCAGTGACCATGAAGAGCAATACAACAATAATAACAATAATAATAGTTAGCATTTATATAGCACTTACCATGTGCCTGGCTCCAAGCTAAGTGCTTTACAAATATTACCTAATGTGATCCTCACAACAACCCTAGGAGACAGGTACTATTACAGTTGAGGAAACTGAAGCAAACAGAAGTTAAGTGACTTGCCCAAAGTCACACAGCTAGTAAGTGACAAACTGGATTTGAACTCGGGTCTTCCTGACTCCAAGCCTGGCACTCTATTCACTGGGCCGCCTAACCAACTAGTGATCAACCAGGAAGCAGATGCTTCCCTACTGGAGTAGAGGTAGAGACTGTGTGTCCTCCTCTTTATAGCTTTGATGTTAGAGGAATGTCTGGCAAATGGCCTCTAGGCACAGCTATCCCACAGGAAAAGTTAGAAAAAAAAAGAGAGAGAGAGAGCTCATGACTTAACAGAATCAGCTGCCACCACTGAGAAGGAGGGAATCACTACAAGCCATAGGTTGCTACCCACTCAGGAGTTTTAATGTATTGCTATTTTTAATTCCATTCAATAAAGGCACTCTATTCTATAATTAAAGGCTGTATTCTTTAGAACCACTCAAAGTTGGAAACGGATAAAATCTTAATGGGAATGGGGCACAGACCAAATATGTGATAATCTTAGACTAAATGAAGAGAGATAGAATCTGGGCATGTACTAAAGGGAATAAAAAGTGGAGACCTAGGTCAGGCTGTTCTTATTGCTTGTGCAAAGGTCCAGACAGGCAGTCTTTATCTGTGCATGTATGTGGGTAAGTGAAGGGCAGCTGGAGTAGCAAGAAAGTCTTCTGGGGGCTTATGCAGAAATTGCATTGTAACTCACCTAACTTTGTACTTTCTGTGCCCATTAAGACAAGTGGACACATAAGGAAGATACCGATGCTCTTATATATTATTAAATTGATGGTTAGTGAACATCTTGAAAAGAAAAAGGTGACCACAAAGAGCCAACATTGCTTCATCAAGAATAGGTACCACATCAGGCTAATTTTACTTTCCTTTTTTAGCAGGGTCACTAAATTAGTAAATGAAAGCAGTGCTAGAGATATAGCTTAATTTTATCAAAGCAGTTGATAAAATTTCTCATGTTAACTGCTAGAAAAATGTGAAAAGACATGAACTAAACCATATTGCGTATGAATTGATTCACAAATGGTGGCAAGACCCAAAGAAGTGCCATTAACACTTAGATGTCAGTTTGGCAAGGAGTCTCCCTTAGAGTACTTCAGGGGTATGTGGTTGGCCTTTTGTTGGCCTACATTCTTCTAAGTGTTTTGGTTAAAGGCAGAGATTACATGCAATTAATGATCCAAAAGTAAAAAAGTAAAATTCGCTACTATAGGAGGTCATGGTTTTCCCATCTTTGGAAATCTTTGTGCAAAGTCTAGATAATCTTTTGTGGGGTATGTTGTTATGGAAATTCTTTTTGGGGGTGTCTGTTGTATTAGATAGTAACTAGTGGCCCTTCTGACTATGAGATTCCATTATTCTGTTCAACCCCAAGGGCCCCCCATGCCTTATCTATGATTTTAGTATACTTGTCAAAGAAGATTGCCATAGAGCCAGAAAGAGCAGACAAACGCTGGCTCTAAGCTTTCTCCTGGGACTTCCTGTGGTTGGAGGAAGGCTCCTCCCTCCAATATCCATGAGGTTATGCCAATTCCTCCCAAGTGGCAGCAGAAGTCCATAAATTGGTCAAACTGAGCCTGAGACTAGAGTTTGAGTGTTGGACCACCTCTTCTGCTTTGTGTTTCTTCTCCTGAGCAGAGGAGACTGAACAAAGATCAGGAGAGATGGAGTTTTCAGGAATGGTTACATCAAGAGGTCAGGAGTTCCTAGGTTCCTCTGTCAGAGCTGCTGGGCAGCTAAAGGAGTTTTTTTGTAACTATACCCCACTCAGAAATTATGGCCCTTACAGGAGGACAGAGCCAAGCCATTGCCTTATCAGAACATATGGACCTTGAGGGAGTTTTTTAGACAGTGCATAGTGAAATGACTGTTCCACAAAATGCTACGTTTTAACATTTTAAGTATCAGCTTCCCAGGAAAGTATAATAGGACTTACGGACTCTAAAACTTTGTCGATGAATGCTTTCATATTTTAAGAATTTCTCTGACTATGGAGTCTGAATGCAGAGTGAGGCAGACACTATTTTCTTTTTTTGTTTAGTTTTTTCTTTCTCATGGTTCCTCCCATTCATTCCAATTCTTCTGTACAGCATGACTAATGTGAAAATACGTTTAATAGTGATGTATATGTAGAGCCTATATCAGATTGCATGCTATCTTGGGGAGGGGGGAGGGGAGGAAAGGGGGAGAAAATGTAGAACTTATGGAAGAGAATGTTGAAAACTAAAAAGAAATAAATTAACTTTAAAAAAAAGCATTTCTCTGGTGTAGAAAAGAAAAACAGCTGTCATAAAGCTGATCCACACAATGTTGAGTGTCTTTCTCAACTGAGCATCCCCCCATTTGGGGACACCCTAGACATGAGCCATGTCTAAGCTTTCAGTGATTTCCCCCAGGGCTCTGGTACAAAAAGCTAGAGACCAAAAGAAAGAGTTTAACCCTTCTTTTTAAAGGCAAAGCTCCCTCTGGCTTGAACCCAATCCACACGTGATCCTAAGAAGTCCCAATAGTTCTGTTGTTATATCTATGGTCCTAAGAATAAACTGAATGATTAAAAAAAACCCTACATTCCACTCAGCTGTATGAATAAGGATATCTGAGAAAAACACACAACTAGCTGAGAGGCCAAATGAAATTCTTCACTTATTGGTGAAGGAAGGGGGGGAGGGGAGAGTCAGAGTATTCATACCTGTGTTTTCACTAGTGTGGAGGATTCCCAGTAGCAAACTCCCTCTTCCATGGCAGATTAGCAAATGTTCTGCAGTCTATAGTCTTAGAGTTGCTTGAGCACAAAGAGTTCAAATAATTTGCCCAAGGACACTCAGGTGGTAAGTAGCAACCCAGGGCATAGCCAGGGAGTGAGTGTGCTGCCTGTACCGATTAGGTATCTTTCCCAAATGGGCGTTTGGAGACTCTTCGCTTCTTCAGAGTCTCAGGCTGTCTCTGCAAGCACAGCTTCATTCTAGCCTATTCTCAGTTGGAGTCACTTAGGCTCCTCTCCCTCCTCCTCCCTCCCCTCCATTCCACAATCATCTGATCCCAAATCCCCAGTCTTTTCAGCTGCCATTGCCAGCCACCAAGTGAATTTTTCTGTGGGAAGCCCTTGTCCTTTCCTTGGCAGGTTCTTCCCCCCCCCCGAAGACAAGCCCGCTAAAGGGCTCCTGGAGAAAACTACATCAGAAAGCGGGATGCCTTCTTGTGTTTCATTTTCATCAGAATCCTTTTTTTTCAGCTCATCAGATAATAAGTGAAGCAAACACCTTGTTTGGGGTGATAAGAGCAGTTCACTTTGCATCCTATATCTTCCCATTGGTTATGACTGACAATGCATTAGGACCAGACCTTATTCGGGGCTTACCATTTGCAAGGTTTTGGTGAGAGATTTGTCCACATACAGACAAGCACGTTCATAGCCGCTTCTGCCCATTATCAGAATAGGCAACTTACAGTCTGGCTACTTACTACCTGGGTAATCATGGGCAAGACACTTAACCTCTGCAGGCCTCAATTGCCTCTTCTGTAAAATAAGGCAGTTGGACTAAGTGACCCTCCTTTCAGCTTTAAATCTATGGTCCTAAGATTAGAAGGGGTAGAGGGACAGCAACAGCCTGGTGTAGTGGATCGAGAGCTGGCCTGGGAGTTAGGAAGTTCTGGATTCAAGTCCTGCCTTTTGCATGTAGTCACTTATCCTCAGTGCCCAAAGTCTTTTTCTAAGACTATTTACTCATCTTCTTTAGAAGAAGGAATCCTCTATACTAAAGGGGTCCAACATTATGCATGTGACAGCACTCCTGAATGGGCAGAACCAGATTCAAATGGAACTGGGAAATATTTAACAAAATAAATAAAAGTACAATAAAACATAGACAACACCACATTTAAAAACTAAGTCAATATATGAACCCATCGGGAGCTTTTTGACCCCACTGTCCTACACCAATGAAAGAACAGTTATAGTCAAACAAGGGATCCTCCGTTATCTTGGCAACACCTAGAATTTCCTTGTTAATTAGGCCTTTGGGCTCCAGTCTAGAAAACCCAGAATTTACAACAGAAAATATCTGGGAGGGGCAGCAGAGAAATCATTGTCCACCTTGAAACGTCAGATTAGGTTAGCTGAGAAGACCCTGCCCAGGTAACCCTAGAATCAAGACTGGAAATAATTTATTAACATTTGGCTACAGTGGCCAAAAGACATGATGAATGAACAGATGATGAATCTGGTGACCAGCCTTCCGAGAATGAACCTGTTCCTACTGTGCTAGACAAGCCTTCACAATGCAGACAGGCGTATTTATAGTACCTTACGGGAGGGGAAAAACAAGCAAACAGTTCTCCATGGCATAGTGGGTCATTTAGCACATCTGTTTTGTGCTAAATCACAAGTTTGACAGTGAATCATAACAATAATAAGACTAATGATAATTACTAGCATGCATATAGTGCTTTACATATTATCTCATCTCATCCTTACAATAATCCTGAGAAGTTCATGCTACTTAAGCTCATTTTACAGATGAGGAAACTGAGGCAGAGAAGTTAAGTAACTTGCCCAGGGTCACATAGCTAATTAGTGCCTGAGACAGGATTTGAATCCAAATCTTCCTGAGTCCAGATCTGGCGCTAGCCATTGTGACCTGGCTGCCTCAGTGCAGTGAGTGGTAACACATGAAAGCCACAGTTTTCCAACCTTGTCTGGGCTATACACATTCATTGTCACATGACTCTTCCCCTTATGCACATGAAAGAAGAATGTCCAGGATACTGTAGCTGATATTTATAAGATACAATCTAGGTACTTTTCACCAGGGGAAAAAAGATATCCAGAATGCTCTAGAACAGGATTGTTGCCCGTGTTTGATGACCTGCTTGAGAACAGCAGAAGAGTGCTAGGCTAGGTTGCTAAAAGTGGAAAAGAGAATGCTGGATCCAAGAGACAATTTTGCCCACTTCCTAATTTTGTAACATTTGGGCTCTTGAACCCTGCCCAAGAACTCAGAGTTACCTGATGAGGCTTAGCCCTTGGACTTAAAAGGGAGAGTGGAAAGAAAATAAGCATTTATGTCGCACTTACTTTGGGTCAGGCATTCTGCTAAGTGTCCTACAAATGGTGTCCCATCTGATCTTCACAACAGTCCTGGGAAGTAGATGCTATTACTATCCCCATTTGAAGCAACCAAAGCATAAGATAAGCCTCTTCTGTATCCTTACCATAGAATTACAGTCTTCCAGCGAAACTCATTAACCTTGCTCTCTCGGTGCTGATTCCTTCATGTCTGACTCCTTGGCTCTAGGTCTTCAGTATTACTTCCTTTGTTACTGTTCAGTTACTTCACTCATGACCAACTCTTCATGACCCCATTTGGAGTTTTCTTGGCAAAGATATTGGAGTGATTTGCCATTTCCTTCTCCAGATCATTTTACAGTTGAGGAAATTGAAGCAAAGAGGGTTAAGTGACTTGCCCAAGGTCACACAGCTAGTGTCTGAGGCCAGATTTGAATTCAGGAAGATGAGTCTTCCTCTACCGCCCAACTGTGTATTACTTTCTCTAATTAGAAATCTTTGCCTTGGCCCCTATTTTCCTCTGGAAAGCTGTTCTTGCTACAAGTCAGATGTGAGCCTGATCCGTTAGCTTGAACTATTGACATCCTCTGAGCTGCTTTGTAGATGTAATGCTGTGACCCCACCCCTCCTCATCTGTCTCTGGTACAGTCCAGGTGTCCAAGAGAAAAACCATCCATTACTGGGTACTTCTTCTTCATGATGAGTTCTAGTTATATACAGCACGATGTTGGATGTGGAGATAGGAAGACTTGAATTCCTAATCCTGACTCAAGACATTTACCTTCTGTGACCTTAGGCGAGTCACTAAATCTTTTCCACTCTCAGTTTCTTCTTCTGGAAAATGGAGATAAAAGCAATCACTCCACACAACTGTTGTGAGGATCCACTGAGATAATATACATAAAGCACTTTGCAATCCTTGACATGCCATAAAAATGCTGCTTCTTGCTGTTTTTTTTTTTGATGATATTGAACCACATTGGGGTAATAGATAGAGCACTAGCCTCAGAATAAAGGAGACCCGGGTTCAAATTGGAGAGGGAAAAGGGAAAGGGAGAGAGGGAAGGGGAGAAGGGGAGAGGGGAAAGGAAAGAAGGGAAGATGGGAAAGGGGAAAGGGAAGGGGGATGGAGGATGGCGGATGAGGGAGAAGGGGAAGGGGATGGGGGAAGGGGCAATTAGTTTGTGTGATGTGTGTTTAGTCATTTTTGAGTTGTGTCTGACTCTCCATGACCCCATTTGGGGTTTTCTTGGCAAAGACACTGGACTGGTTTGTCAAATGCCTCCAGGCAATTCTCAGACTATAAATTGCCCAGGAGATTCTGCCTATATGTACACATAAAGAGTCCTCACCTTAAGCTCCCTACACTGATGAAATCATAGGTCTGCTGTTTTTCTTCTTTAAGTCTACAATTTGTACAAAGTGCTTCCTGTCCAGAAATATTTCCCTGCCTGACCTGTCATGTGCCTGAAAATCCCAAATAGAACACTGAACTTAGAATCACCAGATATGAGTTTGAATCCTGTTCAAGGCTGGCTCTGTCACTTCATTTTCTCTGAGCCTCAGTTGCATAATCTGTAAAATGAGGGACTTAGACTAGATGGTCTCTAAGGTCTCTTCCAACTCCAGAAAAATATGATGTTGCATCACCCCTCTGGGTGTATTGTATCTAGAAGTCTCGTATCAATTACACAGAAGCAGCAGCCCATCAAATTCTAAGCATGAATTGAATTATCAGTATTGTGGGTCCCAAGAATGAGATAAGGTTTGATTGGGGTTGCAGAAAAAGGAGAAATAGAATTTAAGCAAAGTTTGGCATCCTTGGCCAAGGAAACTAAGCGAGACACCATAATATACAAATCCTGGGGAGCCAAAGGCATTAGTTGGGGTGCTATTCATAAATGTGGGCCAGAGAGGATGGTGAAAGGGGGGAAAGAAGGGTCTGAAAAAGGAGAGGTAGAAATAAAGGCAAATACAACATCCTTCACACATTTCCCAGGAATAAGTCTGAATCAAGAAAAGTCCCAAGGAATCCATTGACTAAGAAACAAGCTGAACTTAAATCATAAATTGGAGCTGGAAAGAGCCCTGAGGGCTACCCAACTCAAACTCTCCACTCTACAGATGAGAAATCTGAGTCCCAAGTAAGTGGAGTGGCTTGCCAAAGGGGACACAGAGAGCGGGTGGCATAACTGAGACCGGAATCCAGGTCTGTCTTCCATGCCAGCATTCCTTCCATCCCCATGTACTGCCTCACTAGACAAAGAACAGGGCAAGCTTTTATTTTCCTGACTTTTGCTTGAGAATCTGAGCCTAACAGTGTACAGATGATTTCTCAGGGTAACACAGTATTGAATGCATAACAGGTTGTGCAAGCTTATGGTGATGTGTGAGAATTAAAATTACAAACTGTATCACATTGGCTGACAGTCTGTGCCAACTCAGGAATAATGTGTGTAATCTTCCCCTGACAGGGTGGGTGATTCATTTACATGTCGGAAGATGCTTGGCAGCGGCTGCTGACACTCCACAGAGAGAGAGGGCTCTCCTTCCAACCCAGTTTCCCCTTGGACATCGATCATCTCCAACCAAGTTGGGCTAAAAATACGAGAACAGCAGGGGGCCAGCATATGCTATTGCTATTTGCTCCAATGTTATCGGCTCATTAGCAGCTTCTCTACCTGGCTGGGTCCGTGAACTTTGCAGGCAACCAGCAGGTAGCTACTCTGTCCAGCCTTTATGCTCACCCATCGCCACCTCTGCCTCATCTGTCTTTGCTCTTCTGTTTTCTCTGCCTCCAAAAAAGCACTCAAGTTTTGGCAGACATCCAATCCTTTTTCCCTCCCTCCTCTGTCCTCCACCTCCACCTCTCTCTAATGCAATTTCTACATTCAAGAAACTTGTTATGGATTTTGTTGATGAATCACACTAATTTGAAACGATGGGCTCATTCTACCACATTTGCAGGATCTGAGATACAGTGCATGGAAAAGCTGAGGATGGGAAGAAGCTCTGTCGGGATGGGCAAAAATATGTTGCTTCCAAAGGTCTGTGATTGGCAATATGTAGTTATCATTTATAAGGATTAGACTGACATGTTTCCAAATCAGGAGATAGACTGGTTATATGGGTGAGATACAAGAAATACACAATTGAAATGATATGTTGTTTATCCTAGAAATAATAAAGGAAGCAAAGAAAGGTCTTCTATGTAGTGAAGAAATCATCTCTAGAGGATTTTTAAAGACCTGGAGAGGATGGGAAAAGGCATGAGTTGGCCACATGAGAGGATATTTCCATTGAATTATTGAAATATATATATATATTTATACATACACATATATGCTATATTTATATTATATAAATACATGATGTAGTATATTATTTTATATTATAATATTGTGTGTATATTGTTTGTATGTAATTATATATGTTATATTATATAAATATATTATTACATATATTAAAATGTTGGTAGATTATTTTATATTTAAATATATTATTTATTTTACATAATATATACATAGATATTATACATATATCATAGATACATATATAGTTTATGTTCCACCTCTGACACATATTGTCTATGTGACCTTGGGTAAGCTACATACATAATCTTTGACTATTCTAGACAATTCATTAAGACTGAGTACACATGGATGCAGAGAAGGCATCCACCAGTATTAGCAGAGGAGTTTCCTTATCAGGGAATGCCCTATTGAAATGAAATCACAGATCTGGTCTTTATCCCTATGTACCAACTTATAGAATGCACTAAAAAAGCTCTTTCCTACATACCATCTCATGCAATGCTCTGAACATTTGTGAGGAAGTCATGAAGACAAGTCTCATGGTATTACAGGAATCACTCTATTGGGCACTTCTAGTGATGGGGTACATACCCCTTCTTCCTGAGGTACCTCATTCCACTCCTAGACAATTCCAATTGTTAAAAAAAAGTTTATACATTGATTATTAGTATCTATAGTAGCAACCACACTGGCATACTCAGGATGGCTACTAGCACAGATTCTTAGATCTGCTTTACTAGGAAAGATAGCTGTTGAAAGGGTCAACAATCTTTTTAAAATTACATTTACTAGTTCAGGGAAAAAGTGAGCAAGAAAATATAAGCAGAGAAATAAATACCAGGAAACAGAGCTCTGACTACCTGAATCAAAGCAATATTGCATACATCCCTGGACTGAGAGAGCCTTTACATCTGGGCAGTCAGGGAGCTCTGAACACAGGGTCACTCAGAATCTTGACCAGGAAATCACAAGATCCTTCTAATAAGCAAACCCCCAAAGCAAAATACCAGTTCAGAGTATATATACATTTCTTGGAAGCAGAAGGCATCACAACCCTCCTGACTCAGTGCCTAATTAGAAATTAGCAAAAGATATGAAAGCCTTCCTACAAGCAAGCAAGCTTCCTTTAATGGGCTCCATGTGAGGTCTATTAAAAGGTAGGGAAGATCTTATATACCATTAACATTACAGTATCATGGGAGCTTAGATCTTGAGCTGGAAGGGATCTTAGAGGCCAATTGGTCCAACCTCTTCATTTATAGATGAGGTAACTGAGGCCCATGAAGGCTAAGTGACTTACCTAAAGTCACATAAGCAATAACTATGATATGAACCCAGGTCCTGTGATTCAAGTACTACTGCTCCATTCCCCAGTAGGACTTTGACATTCCATCCAAGGTTTAATAGCCTGGCCCTGGAGCAAGCAAAGTAAATCTCTTGCATGTAATAGCCATTCAAATACCTGAAGACAGTGATTATGTCTTCCCCAAGTGTTCTCTCAGTTCCATCATTCTATCCTCAGATGGCATGATCTCCAATTTCATCCACATACTCATAACTTTTCTTTAACCATGCTCTGCCCTGTCACCAACACCAAGAATTCAATGCTCTAGCTGTGACTTGTCAAGGCAGAGTGCAGCAGAATTCTTGTTTCCTTCATTCTGGATGCTGTGCTTTTCTCTGTTCAATGTAGGATCACAGCTTTTTTAGGTGCCAGGCCACACTGATGATTCAAAATGAGTTTTCTACCTACTATAATGTCCCAGATCTTTTCTCCAGGAATTGTCTAGCCACTCCTTTTCCAATCTGGGGCATTGATTTTTTTTTTAAATCAAAATGGCTCAATAAAAAGAGAGGTAGAATTGGAGTCAGAGAACCTGGGTTCAAATCTTGCCTCTGTCATTTATTGTCTATGTGACCTTGAGGTAATTACTTAACTTCCTTGGGTCTCAATTTTCTCATCTATAAAATGAGAGCGTTGGCCTAGATGGTCTCTAAGGTATTTATTAGCTCTAAATCTTTGAGTATGACAGTAGCATTACATTATGAAATTCATCTTTTTAAATCTTACCTCTTTCTGGACTGTCAAAATATTTTTTAATCCAACTCTGTCATTTAGATATCCCTTACAGCTTCATGTCATCTTTTTGACAGACATGCCATCTATACTTTTATCCAAGTCACTGGTTTAAAATACTGAACAGCACAAGACAGATCCCCCCCGGGCACATTACTAGTACCTACCTCCACATTGAAATTGACCTTTGATAATGACTGTTCTTTGTGTTCAGGTATTCAATAATTTACAAATGAAATAAATTATACTATCAAAATAGCCTGAAACTTTCCATCTAGCCTACAATAGTACAATTTTCTTAAACATTCAGTCTTATTTTCAGAATTCTCTCTCTTCTAGCTAGCCCTTCCCCATCATTTGAGGTGAGAAAATATAAAC
>CM053593.1:278689465-278734716 GCA_028646575.1 Pseudocheirus occidentalis
ATGTTGTCTTCCCCCATTAGAATGTGAACTCCTTAAGGGCAGGTACCACATTTTTGCTTTTCTTTGTTTTTCCAGTGCTTCGCAAGGTGTGTTATAAGCATTTTAAAATTGTTTTTGGACTGATTGACACCATTTAGATGCATCCTGAAATCTCAGCAGTAGACTTATTCTATATCCACTTGGTCTTTCCTGTGTGGATGGACAGTCAGAACTCCTTTGAGTGATTGAAGAGCTCTTCCAGGAGGCTCTGCAACGTCCAGGAGCTTGAAGCAATTGACATTAATTTCATAAGCAAAGAGAAACATCTGGAAGACCTTGTGGTCTACATGGAATCCCTCCTCCATCTAAACTGTGTGTCTTTCATAGAGTAGTGAATATTTTTAATGAGCATATATCTCCCTGTTTTCTGCCTTTTTTGTTTTCTGCCTCTCCTAATGTTTTTGTTTCTTGTTTTTGTTTGGTTTTTGGAGGGGGAAAGGCAATGCAATTGGGGTTAAGTGACTTGCCCAAGCTCACACAGCTAGTAAGTATGATCAAGTGTCAGTGGCTGGATTTGAACTCATGTTCTCCTGACTCCAGGGCCAGTGCTCTATTCACTGTGCCATCCAGCTGCTCCTCTTCTAATGTTTTTGGAAGGTTGTTCCTGTTCTATCTTACAAAGAATCTTGAATAATCTTGATACAGTTATAAATCTATATATTTTACAAGGAGAGACTTTGTTGTAAAACAGTCTGTAAAGTTCCTACTGAATTGAATTTTTTTGGAGAGGGGGGTTCATAATCAACAAACAATAAGCATAATGAGATCCTATATTCTCTACATTTCAG
The DNA here is from genome assembly GCA_028646575.1 of Pseudocheirus occidentalis. Taxonomy (NCBI): domain Eukaryota; kingdom Metazoa; phylum Chordata; class Mammalia; order Diprotodontia; family Pseudocheiridae; genus Pseudocheirus; species Pseudocheirus occidentalis. The sequence goes on from CM053593.1 coordinate 278,690,293, forward strand.
ACAATCATAAGATGGTAAAGATGTGGTCCATGGTTGATTATCATTTGTGAAAGATCACTTTTTCACTATTAATACCTCAATCAAGGATGGGAGAGTAGGTATGTAGGTCAGTAGTTATTTTCTTGGTCACCTTTTTTTGTTTTTTGTAATTACTAAGGTTCAAGATATTTTTTCCATGCCTTTAATCAGTCTCTCAATGCCCTCAGAATTGTATTGCCTCTAATATGGATATCCTCTACATAAGCTTGATCCAGCCCAGCTGTTTCTCCCATCTTTCTTTTCTTTAATTTTATTTCTACTTCATTTAAAGTACCTTGGGGACTACCTTGTTAGGATTCAAGTATGGGGATTCCACTATTCTTAATGGAATCAGTAGTATGTCATCTAGCATTTATTAAGCTCCTACTTTTCAATCAATAAACATTTATTAACACCATCTTAAGTACTGAGGATACAAAGAAAGGCCCAAAACAAAAAATAAAAATCAATCCCTGCTGTCAAGGAGCTCACATTCTAATTGTGGGAAGATGGCATGTAAACAACTATGTACAAACAAGATATATACAAGATAAATTAGAGGGAATCAGAGGGAAATAATTAAGAGTAAAGAGGACTAGGGAACACTTCTTGTAGGAAGTAGGACTTTAGTAGGGACTTGAAGGAAGTTAGGAGGCAAAGGATCATCCTAGGCACAGGCAACAGCCAGTGGAAATGTTCAGAACTGGGAGCTGGAGTGTCACATGTAAGGAAGAGCAAGGAAGTCAGTATCACTGGATCATAGCATATATGGTGGTGGTAGGAGGTATAAGACGACTGGAAAAGTAGGAAGAGATCAGGTTATGATAGAGAAAAGTTTGTTGTAAAAAAAACTTTTCTTTCTTCTGTTTATACTCCTCTTTCTATTTTCAACTTAGAATGTCACTGGGATAATTTTGCTTAGTTTATTATCTTGGAAAGCTTTCTTTAGGCTGGTTAAACAACCAGTACATTCTTTTGTTTTATGAGATGGTACTGCTCATAATCATCTATGATTTTTTGTAAGATTTTCCAAAAAATTTATATTCTAACCCAGTGTTACTTTTGGCAGCCATCTTCTCCATTCAGTAAGTGTTTGCTAACTAGAGTGTTTTCTGCACTCTTTTGGTCTCCTTGATGCAGCAATTAATTTACAGCAGTTTAACTTTTGGATGAAATTGTTACTGTTGGTGTCAGTGTTAATTCTGTTGTCTACTGTCCATTTTTAATTTTTCAACAGATGATTTAAATAATTCAATTATATCGTATTAGTTGTGTGTCATCTTTTTCTCATTACTATTCCATTTTATTGTTTATTATAAAATCTGACCTAATCCTATCTTTCAAATATTTAAGTTTTTATCAACCACACTTTCAGTCTCTTTGAACCACTTTCTCTTCTCATCATAATCATTTATTCATAAAGTATAATCATTCACATTTACAAATAAGTAGATTTAGGCTCAGAAAGGTTAAATCTCTTTCTCGGGCTCACATAGCTAGTAGATAATCAAGATAGGATGTTAATCCGTGTCCTCTGAATCCAAGTACTAAAACCTAACAGGGATGACAGCCAACAAAAGTAACGCAGTCTTAAGCTACATTACAAGAGATACAGTGTCCACAAATAGGATACTGATTGCTTTACCATATTCTGCTTGAGTCAGACAATATCTTCAATTGTGAGTGGCACATTTCAGGAAGAACACCAATAAAAGTGAACAAACTGAGGACCTGAAACCTAATATAGGTATTTAATAAATTCTTGTTGGATTGCTCATTTGAAGGGCCTCAGGAGAACTAATTAAATATTAACTATAGATAATTGGCCTTGGGAAGAGAAGACTCGGGATAAATACCATAGCTGTCAGCTATTAGAAGAGCTGTCATATAGAAGGGGAATTAAAACTTTTCAATCAATAAACATTTATTAAGCACCAATAATGTCTCAACCACTCTAAGTACTGAGGATACAAACACAAAAAAGTCTCTACCCTCAAGGAGCTTGTATACAATCTAACAACACATAAAAGGTAGCTAAAAGGAGTGGGGCAGAGAGGGTACCAATTGGAGAAATGGCAGAAAAGTCAGAAAAAATCCCAAAATAGACTAGCCAGGTGAGAAATGAGGAAATGTTCTGAGCTGATCTCCCTCCTTAAATGAAGTTCATGGCTCCAACCCTCCAATAAGAGAGATAGAGAGGGAGGTGGGTGGTGATAATCAAGTAGACCTATCCAAAAATGGAACAGAAGACTGTTATACATCAGAAGACTGTGCATAGCTTCCTCTCACTAGAGGTCTTTGCCGCTTTTCAGGACACTGAAAAGATTATTATTCAGATATGGGCTGGACAGGATACACCTTTCAAGTGTCTTTCAGTTCCTCTATCAGACAACCCATGAATGCATGTTACTCAGCCCAGTGTATAAGAAGATACAAGGGAAAAAAAGTGAGTTGATGGTTTGAAAAATCTAATATTTTCTTATGTTACTTTGAGGTTCTTTCAAACCCAGGAACCTCATGATTCTATGCTATAGTGATTCCAGGGCTATTACAACTACATATAAAGAAACACATCAGTAAACTGCTCATTTGATCTTATGCTAAAAAAAAAAATATGTAACTTTAGTAATACTAAGTTGGTTCTGCAATGTGGGTAGCAACCCATACAGCCCTGAGGACACAAAGACGGTAGCTACACAGAATTTACAACTTAACTAAGACAGGGACACATTCATTGATTTGCTCCAGGCATACTCCAAGGCAGGACACAAATCATACATTCCTTTACCCACAGTTCCCAACAGTCCTTCTCTTTTGAAATCCAATCTGTTCCCCTTGAGTGCCGATAATCTTAGAGTAGGATTTGTGAAATCGTCTAATCTACCCCCTCCCAAATCATAAAGTCCTTCTATAACACAGGTTCTGGATTTTTTTGTGTGTCATAGATCCTTTTGGCATGATTGACCTTTAGTCTGGTTAAGGCTATAGGTCAACTCCTCAGAATAATGTTTGTAAATAATTGAAAGAAATGCGAAATTTTAGTTACAGGTTAATGAAAATAGAGATGTAATGTTTCCCCCTCCAAGTCCTTATATTCCTCTGAAATCTGTCAAGTCCCTGAACCCTACTTCAAGGGCTCTTGATCAAAATTAATCTATATTCTAATCCTGAATTGCCTCTATAACTTCCCTGACAAGTGGACATCCAGGCTCCTCTTGAAGGTCTCCAGTGATGGAACACCCACTACCAATGGAGACAGCCCACAGCTTTGTTGGAAAATATTTTCTTTTGGAGAGCCAAAATCTTCTGTCCTACAACTTCAATCCATTTTTCCTAGTTCTGACTGCCAGAGGCAAGTCACTTTCCAAGTGACAACCCTCCAGATACTTGAAGACAACTACCACATAACCTTCAAGTCTTCTCCAGGCTAGAGCTTTCAGTTCCTTCCACTAGTCTTTGGGACACCTGGTTTCTAATCCTTTTATGATCTCATTCCAGCTTATCCAATTATCCACCCCTCCCCCCACTAACAGAACACTGGACATAGCACCCCAATTGTGGTCTGACAAAAGGAAAATAAAATGATACTCCCGCCACTCTCCCTCAGCTTTCTAGATTTCTATTAATTGCCAGAAAATCTCTCATGTGAAAATGTCTTAAAAGTTTTACTTGACTTTCAGTTTGATGTGGGAAAAAAAAAAGCTTGGATTACATTAACAGAGATTTAGTGTCCAGAAAAACGAAAGATATAATAGTCCTCTTGTCTTCTTCCCTTGGACAGTTAGGCAAGTGCAGTGGATAGAGAGCCGGGCCTGAAGTCAGAAAGATTCATTCATCTTCCTAAGCTCAAATTGAGGCTCAGACACTTACTAGGTGTGTGACCCTGGGCAAGTCACTTAATTCTGTTTACCTCAGTCATCTCCTCAGTGAAATGAGTTGGAGAAAAAAAAATGGCAAATCACTCCTGTGTCTTTGCCAAGAAAACCCCAAATAGGGGTTTTAAGAGTCATTAAGAGTCAGACACAACTAAACAATGCTCTCCCCTAATCAGACTATATCTGGAGTATTTTGTTCAGTTTTGAGTGTCACACTTAAAGAGAGATGCTGACAAACTGGAACAAACTCAACAGAAAGCAATCAGCTTAATGAGAAAATCTTGCCATATAGGGACCAGTTGAAGAAATTGAAGATGTTTAGCCTGGGGAAGAGAATACTTGAGAGTTCTTTTTAAATTCCACAACTTCCCTAACAAGGGGTAATCCAGTCTTTGCTTGAAGATTCCTTTGCTTTGAAGACTGCTTTACTCCTCCAGTAAAGGGGAGCTCACTATCTCCCAAGGCAGCTCTAATTATTTGGAACTTCCCTTTACATTTGTCTTACAAAGGAATAAGAATCTATTCCTATACAAAAGAATGAAAAAATAAAACGGCAAGCCTTAGGACACTCTCCGTAACTGTCCTAGGAAGATAAACTTTCCCATTGTAAAAGCCTAGCACACAGTATGTGCTTTTATGTGCCTATGAAGGATGGAAGGATGGAAGGATGGAAGGATGAATGGATGGATGGGCCCATGTACAGTAAATAGCTGTGGCAGGGCTCCTCAGTAAGAGTCTCTAATTACCATTTCTTATCTTTTCTTCCTCTACCCCTTTGTAGGTAAACCCTCTCCTGACATCATTAGGAAGCTGTGATATAGGTCTGGAACTGGATCAAAAGGAGACACTTGTAGACAATCTAATGACTAACAGAAAAAAGTTTACTTAACCATAACATGAAAAGCACAATCAGCAAGGAAACATCATTGATTCAGTGGAGCACAGCTATCCTGCATCCATGTTGTTTATGATGGTACACCAGCCAGAAATATGTGTCAAGCATCAGGAAGGAGGTCCTGACTCCCCAAGGCCTGGCTTTACTTAATCCACTAGAAAGCTACCTGTCCATTTAAAGCCAATCAGTCCCCTGGACTAATCAAATTTCAATGAGTTTTATACCTTTTTAAGAGTAAAAACCAGCCTAGCCTTCATGGCAGGGACCTTAGTATGTGTTAATCAATCAATCAATCAGTATCTATTAAGAGATTTTTTTGCCAGGCCTGTGCTAAAAGCACTATGCTAAGTTACTCTTCCCACAACTTGACTTTCTGGCATCTCCTCTACGCGTAGCTATTGTTGAGCAGCTAAGTGGGGGAAAGGATAGAGTGCCAGGCCTGGAGCCAGGAAGGCATCTTTGTGAGTTCAAATCTAGTCTCAGAAACTTAACAGTTGTATGACTCTGGACAAGTAAGTCTATCTGGTTTGCCTCAGTTTGTCATCTGTCAAATGAGCTGGAGAAGGAAATGGCCAACCACTCCAGTATCTTTGCCAAGAAAACCCCAAATGAGATCATGAAGAGTCAGACACAACTAACCCAACTGACTAGCAACAATAGCTATTGTTAACAAATCACTTAGATTTCATACTGAATTAAAGGAATAACAATTTACTTTAAATAGCAAACATTGAATTATCAAGAAAATCATCAGTCAGCAGCCCTAACACATCAGACTTGCCCCTGGGGTCAAAGTATGAAAACTGGAAACTTTGGCATGACAACATTACTACAGAAACACCAGGCTTCAAAATAAAAAAAAATTCTACTCCTGCTTGAAATAGGAATTTGGCTCAACATAAAAGTCTTCCCTACTGTGAAGGTGCAGTCAACCCAGGGCCTGGAAAGTCGCAAACCTCATCTGGTCTGCAAGGCATGCATCAGTAGGACTGATGACACCTCCTAGTTCTGCATCAAAATGGTAAATCAGTACCTAAAATCCAATATTAGCATGAGGAAAAAGAAGGATCATGGTCCATCAAGCCCCAAGGCAGGACAAGGCATTTCATAGCATTTTCCTTCCTCCTCCTTGTCAGTGTTCATTTCTAAAAACCTCAGGTACTGCAGGCTTATCCATTAAGATGCCACGTTGCCCTTAGCTAAGCAACCTGGAAGAAAAGTACAGATATATCTTTATCCAATCTTTTGGAAAAGTAGAACATTTCCCTACATCTAATTTTCTGACATTTCTCCTATTCCTCATGATTCATTGAACATTAAAAAGAGCATGACAGCAATGAAATCTCCAGTTCCATCAATACGTATTCGTCCCAGGTCAGGAAACCTAAACTCACTTTTAGCAACAGGTTTTCTCTTACTATCAATTCCATTTTCTACATCTTCAGTTCTCTGTTAACCAAAATCACACAGCTAGTAACTGTCTGAGGCTGAATTTGAACTCAGGTATTTCTGACTCTAGGCCTAGGGCTCAATCAAATGCATGACTTAAGCTTCACTTAAGCTGTCTTTCTTTGTAAACAATAGTGTTATAACAAGCTATCATCTTTCTAACTTTTTTAAAGCCTAGTATTCATGTCTGACTTTGCCCAGTGTTCAACTCCTTGGTTATTGTGATGTCTGAGATGGTATGGACATTTTTCCTTCAGGTTCCCATCTTTTAACTTCACCAATCAGACAATCAGTTTGTTGTCATTGGAAATCAAGTCCTTTTATCATTTCTACCCTCTAAAAGATGAAATCATCAGAATGGCAAGTCAAGAATCTATCAGATGGTATATTTTTAGCAGAAAGAGATTTATAGGAAAAACTTGGACTTATAATAGAAGACTCACCACTCCCCCCCCACCCTCCTTCACCATTACAGCTTGTCAGTAGGCCAGTTTTGTGTTTTGTGTCAAGAACTGTCATTCATTTCTTCTACCTAGCCATGGACTATAAATAAAATGGATAATCTAAATTCTTTTTATATTTCCCTTCAAGACAGATATATGAATGTGGTCAAAGAGACGTGTGTGTGTATATATTACGTACACACACACACACACACACACACACACACACACACACACACAAACTGTAACTAGTTATTCACCCAATCCATGGTCCAGCTAGGGGCAAGGACAAGAAATGAAATACGGTATATTTATGGTAAGTGTTAGAAGGGACTTCTTAAAATGATTAGTCCAACACCTTCATTTTACAATCGAAGAAAGTAAGACCCAGAAAGATTTGCCCAGGGTCACACAGGTATTATGTGGCAGAGCTAGAATTCAGACCCAAGACTTCTGTCTCAATACCCCACTCTTTCCGCTACACTTCAACACTTCAGATGATCTGGGATTTCATTAGTGTGAGCTCTCTACACTGACACAGAATGTCTACACTGATCCCCTTCTCACAGTGATAAATGTCAAGAGTTGCTAGGAAAGGAAGAGCAGATGGCTTCCAAGTTTCCTTCTATCTCAGTCTTTTTTATCCTAAAAGTTAGATGCCAGGTATATGTTAATCTAGGGGAGCTATGTGGTACAGTAGAAAGAGTGCCAGGCCCGGAGTGAGGAAGACTCAAGATCAAATCTGACCTCAGATACCGTGTGATCCTGGGTAAGTCACTTAACCCTGTTTGCCTCAGTTCTTCATCTGTAAAATGAGTTGGAGAAGGAAATGCAAGCCACTCCAGTATCTTCGCAAAAAAAACAAACCAAACCAAACCAAAACCAAAATTGGTAATCAAGACACAATTGAAATGATTGAACAACAACATATATTTATCAATAACTACATATATAGAGATATAGATATAGATATAGATGTATATATCTAGTTCATCCCAAAAGTCTTAAGCTTTAATAGCTTAAAACTGCACTAAAATTTTGAAACAATTTTTGAAAACTGTGTGTGGATATTTTATATATATATATATCTCCACAAATACATATGCACACATTCCCATATGAATACATATGTATTTCCGTGTATACAGAGATGTACCTACCTGTGTATGTATTTGTCTATCTATGTCTTACCTGTCTATCTGTCTGGCTCTCTCTCCATCTGTCTGTTTACACATCTATCTTTCTATGTAGTCCCCACACTCTTAGTGTAGTTTCAGGCTTTAGTAGTTTAAAATTGCTTACTTAAGACTATTTATTAAGCTTCAATAGCTTCAAACTGCACTAAGATTTGGAGACTGGATAGATGAATGAACAGATGGATATGTGTGTGTGTGTATATATATATATATGTGTGTGTGTGTGTATAAAACAGATGTATGTGTGTATACACACACACATATATACACAGAGAGATACACACTCATACACACATGTGCATATACCTAGTATTTATCCTTTAGGATAAAAAATATTGAGCTAGAAGGAAACTCAAAGCCACCTAATCTACTTTCCCATTTTGCAGATGAGGATTCTGGGTCTCAGAGAGTTTAATTTGGCCATTGGGTCATAGAACCTCTAAGGGCTTGAGGGGTAATAATTCAGAGGCTGGATCTGAACCTAGGTCCTCTCACTCCAGAACCTGTACTCTTTCCCTGGTGTTCTACTCCCTTTCCCTGAGTCACATTAGACTATAGGCTCAAAGTTTATGATCCAGTTCATCCTCCAGGCCTTTCTGACTTGATAGAACCTCTACAAATTTGCCTTAGAAGAACTTAGTATCACTTTCATGAAACAAGACATTAGAATATCTTAATATGAATCCCCAAAGAATTTTGACAGTGATATGTAAGGTTGGTAGGTATTATAGAAACACAGATATTTTTCTTTATATAAAACAACCTGCTGTCACACAGTCCTTCTCACCTGTCATACTAATGGTACACTTATTCCTCATTTCTCCCATTAACTCACCCTGGAGGCATAAGGTAGACCCCAAGGCAGTCCTTAGCTTTCTTCAAAATGAGTGATGCAGCTACTTCTCATGAGTCTTTTCTCTTGGAACTCTATAACAAGTACAGAAGAATACCAATAAAACATGGCTCAATTTTGCCCAAATACAGGTACCTCATTGGTCAAATCAAGTTTCTTAAAATATATCAATTGCATGCATCAAAGGCTGTGGTTAGCATATGGGGATCCCATTCAAAATACATCATTTTAAAAAATGTTCCCTTACCTTATTTTGCTTTCTTAACCCTACCTTCTTTTCATTTACCTTCAAAAAAACTGAGTATGTATTTAACCCATGATGATGAATAAAAATATGTGAATATTATAAGATATAAAGTTATTTCATCAATGTCAAAAGCCTGCAGTGGAAAAATCACAGACTTTATAATCAAAGTAGGCTTGAATCCCCTCTCTGCCATGTCCTATCTGGGTGACCTTGGGAAGTCACTTAACCTTTCTGGGTCTTAGTTTCCTCATCTTTAAAATGAGAAAGTTGTACCATATGATCTCTAAGTTTCCTCCCATTTATGAATCTATGATTTCATGATACATAATCAAGCAACAGGCCTATTGACTAGCATTTTAGACAAATAAATGCTGAAAGTAATACAATTTAAATATGAATGAGTGAGTTCTGCCATTGAAATCTGATGTGAGCTCTCACTTATCTGGCTGTCCTGGTTCCAAGCCATTTCCAAATCCTTCATTCACACATGTGCCACTCTTCCCTATATCTAGTTTGCCTTTGGATGTTGTCTTTCTCTATTAAAATGTAATGTCCTCATGGGCTGAGAATGTCTTGTTGGTTTGTATTTGTCTCCCTACAGTGAATGTGATTTTTTTTCGTTGATTGATTCATTCTCCACTATTAAGAAGCTTACAGTCTACTAGGAAGAATTAAGACATACGTGCATAAGCAAATACACAAAAGATACAAGGTAACTTCACATCAGAAATGGAAGGAGCTCACAATTTAGAGAAGCAGGAAGAGCTTCCTGTAGGAAGTGGCACTTGAAAAACTAGGGATTCCAAAAGTCAGAGATGAAGAATGAGTTCATTCCAAGCATGAGGAATAGCCAGGACCAAGGCACAGAAACACAAGATTGAATGCCAAGTAAGAAGAATAGCAAATAGGCTAGTCTGGCTGGGACATAAACTGCATGAGGAGAAGGATTATACAATAAGCCTGGAAAAGTAAATTGGAGAAAGGCTTCAAGAGCCAAAGACAAAAATTTATATCTTATCCTAGAGGCAATTGGGAGCCACTGGAGTATCTTGAGCTAAGTAGTGATATGGTCAGATCTTTGCTTAAGGAATATCAATTTGGCATGTGACAGAATGGATTAAAGATGGAAAAGATTAGACTCACAAGGAGGGACCAGTTAAGCATCTATTAGAATAATTCAAGCAAGAGGTGGTGGCTTCGTGACTGGAGAAAAGGTCGTGAATATGAATAATGTTGTCAAGGTTAGAATCAATAAGATTTGGCAATTAATTGGATATGGGGGAAGGCAGGAAGAAAGAAGATATGATGACTCATAAACCAGAATGACTGAAAGTATAGTGGTACCCTCAACAGAAATAGGGAAGCTAGGAAGAAATAATGGTCTGAAGAGAAAGACGAGTTCCATTTTGGACATGTTAAGTTTTGAAATGCCAGATGCAGTAATTAGTTAGAAATGTTGAGCAGGCAATTAGTGATACAGGACAAAAGGAAAGAAACTATAATTGGATATATAGATCTCAGATTAAAACACATGGGATTGACTTGGGTTGGACCTGTGGGTATTAGTATAGATGTAACAATGATGGGATGGGGAGGTTACCATAGTTTAGCCAACTGTATTCAACCTCTACCCTGTTGATCCATTGCCTAAATGGGTTTCCCAGTGTAAACTATTTCTCTGTTCTCTTTTGAGAGGATGAGAATCTTTATTACTATTTCTTTTTTTTTTTTTGTAAAGCTCCCAGCTCTTACCCAGAGACAATGCTCTGGCAAAACATTTCAGCTCTAACTCCCCCATATTATGAGATTTCCCTCAATTTCCTTCTCTCAACTGCATTCCCAGTAAGTACACTGAGATTAGTGTCTCTCATCAATACTGTCTAGAAAGACAAAATAAATGTTTAAAACAAAGAGAGATAAACTTCTAAGAAACAGACTCTTCCTGGGCACAGAGAAAAAAAGGTTTATTCTCCTATCACTGAATACAAAGATATTAAAAAATACGTAATTACCTCCTTTAGTACGAGTCCAGTAGTCCCTATAGTTCAGGCGGGTGTCAGTGACACTGTATCTTTTTTACGTTCAGAGTCCTGGCACCTGTTTCTCATGGTTGTTTTCTCTGCCTCTGCTTCTGCTCTCCCATTTCCCCAGGATTCTCCAGGCTTCCAACTCCTCCACTCCATGAAGATCTAAGTCCCTCTTCCTACAGCACTAACAACTTCAGGGCTTTGTTTTTTCAGGAGCCTTCAGGCCATGACTCAATCATGTCTTGGCTAATTAAATTGTTCCCTCCAGTTCAGTTGAAAAAAAACTTGTTCACACTTGAAAGGGATACAGGACATTGTTGTCTTCTTACTCTCTGTAATTAGTTCTAGCATCCTGAGATGGGTGGTTAATCAAAAACCAACTATGCTACAGAGGGAAAGTCCCAAAGAAGAATCTCCCTCTACCAATGCAAAGCAGCAAGTATTCTTTATTTTATAGTCTTTGAGAGTTGCCTAGAATGCTAAGAGTTTAAGTGACTTTCCCAAGGTCACTTGGGCCAATATCTATCAACTCCTATCTTTCACTTGATGATAAAGTGACCTACTCCAGTCATTAATGTCAGAGATACAGCTTGAACCAAGGTCTTACTAAGTCTAGGGATAGTTTTCTATTCATTATGCCATAGTACGCCTACACAGAGATGATTTTTTAAAAAGCATTCGAGTACTTACTATATGGCACTGCACAGATGTCACTGACATAGATCAACCTCAAAGAATAATTCACTCTTCTCTTGCAGTTATGAAAAAACTTTTAAGAAAAACTGTAATTTCAAGAGCAGGGAAAAAATAGAGGGAGAAAGGAAGCAAGGGAGGTGAAGAAAGAAGAAAGAAAGATCAGGGGTGGAGAAGAAAGGGAGAAAGAAAGAATAAAGAAAAGGAGAAAGGAAATGAGCATTTTTAAGCACTTGAGCCAGGAACTATGCTAAGCACTAGAGTTGCAAATTTAAGTAAAAAGAAATACAACCCCTGCCTTCAAAGAGGTTACATTCTAATCTAAGGTGACAACATAAAAAGGGAACAGAAAACTGAGGGGATGGGGTGTTGCAGGTAGCTAGTATGGGGACATGGTTTTGAAGTTTAGAAGCCTGGAAGAGGGCCAGGTTGGGAATGAAGGCCAGTTTGTTTCCCTCCACAAAATGAAAGCTCCAGGAGGAATTCACTAATAGTTTGGTGAAAAGTCTGCAGAGGTGGTTGGATGTTCCAGGACAAGGAGGTCAGAGAGGAGGGGAGGAGAAAGGGGAAGAGCAAAAATATGGGGAAGGGAAAGAGATTGCCATGTCCAGAGAATCAATGGCCTAGATTTAGAACATACATTAAATAAAGGGATCATAGAGATTCTAGAGCATTTGGTTTGAATTAATGAAAAAACAAACATCTATAATAAAGGTTAGCACTCAGTTAAAAATCACTCAAAGACAAAATTAACTGTATGACTTTGTGCTAGTCACCTAATATCTCTGGGTCTCAGTTTCTTCATCTGTAAAATGAGGGAGTTAGCTTATGATTCTAAAGGTTCTTCTTTGTTTCTGACTTAAGACCCCTATGACTTTCTATTCAGAAGGCTGTCATTACTGTGGTATTACTCACTGTTAGAAATGCTATATTAGTACTCAATATTTACCATGTTAAGACTGATTTAGTTATTTGTCTTGGTGTCTAAGACAGAAGTTCTCAACCTGTGGGTCGCAACCCCTTTGAGGGTGGAATGACCCTTTCACAGGGGTTGCCTAAGACCGTCAGAAAACACATATTTCCAATGGTCTTAGGAACCAAGACACCACTCCTCTATCCGTCCCCAGGTGGGTCCGCCCACATGCAGATACGCCCACATATGAGAATTAAAGGGTCGGGGCATTAGGAAGATTGAGAACCACTGGCCTAAGATATCTTAAAAACTGAGCTTTCTTTCATTCTTTTCATTCTAGTCTTGTACAAAATGACTAATATGGAAATGTTTTATGACTGTACATGGGTAAACTATATCAGATTGCTTACTATCTCAGGGAGGGGGAAGAGAAAGATAGAATTTGAAACTCAAAACTTTAAAAATATATTTTAAAATTGTTTTAAGATGTAATTGGAGGAAAATAAAATATTATATTATTATAAAATTAATTAAGGCTATGTTAGTACCATTGAAGCAAATAAGAAGATGTGATTCAACTCTTCAGACTATATTAACCTACCATTTAACAGCAAATGTCATTCTAGTTGGGTGATTTTGTGTACGTGTGTGTATGTGTGTGTGGTAAAATGATGTTCCTATTAGGAAAAGGGAAGAGAACCCAAACACACCAAAGTATACTAAACTTATGCCTCTAAATGATAGTTATTGAATTATGTTCTTATAGCCAGTTAAGACCTCAGAAGGAGACAAGGAAGCACAGAAGATCTTCAAGCTTGTCCCTTTCCCTTCCCCATCCCCTCAGCTGTCTGAAGTGACCACCTTCAAGGTCAGAAAGGTTTGTAGGGAAATAGCAGCCAAGATGGTTTCCCAGCTTACCCTTTTTATAAAGAAAAGTCCTTTCTTAAATGTGCATTGGTGATGTTTCACCATTTTCTTTGTTTCCCAGGGGTTATGGGGCACTCATTAAAGGGGTTTTAAAGTGTTATCTATCAGCAATATCGTAAGGATGACTAACTGTGAAAGACTTAGCTACCCTGACCAAAACAATGATCCAAGACAATTCCAAAGGACTCATGATGAAAAATGCCATCTACCTCTAGAGAGAGGACTGGTGAATTCCGAGTGTAGATTAAAGCATTTTTTTTCTTTTACTTCCTTTATTTTTCTTATTATTTTGTATGTCTTCTTTTGCAATACTGCTAATATGGGACTATGTCTTGCATGACATCACATGTAATCAAAATCATATTGCTTAACTTCTCAAGGGATGGGGAAGGGGCAGGAGGGAGGGAGATAATTTGGGACTCAACGGTTTTTTTTAATGAATGTTAAAAAAATTACATGCAATTGGAAATACATAAGAAAATAAATTAAAATGTATTTTTAAAAGTAAAGCATTTTATGTTACTCTGCCTCTATACTTTGGAATCTGTGAGCACTGTAATTGGTTGATGAGGCAAAGGAAAAAGACAGGGGAAAGAAGCTGGCTTCACCCTTAACTGAATTTCTAGATTTATTGGGCAAGTTCTCATGGTTGGCCTTGATTGGACTCTGAAAAATATTTGTCTATAAACTTCTTATAGTCTCATATATCTTACAAATGGAACATTTGACTTAGTGGGCCTCTACAGCTCAGAGGCTCCATTCTACATACAGATGTCATTAATTTAGAAGGAACTACATAACAAAATAAAAGAAAAAAAACATTAAATGTGTTCATGGCCTGTATTTCTGACTTAATTCTAAACTCTTCTGAGCCAATCTCCATACTCTACAGTATGCTTTAGATGAGGTAAACAGGTTTTTTTGCTCAGTATTTTGTATATCGAAGTATTTTATGCCAAAGGAGACAAGCCAGCAAGCAATTACCTGGGGCCAGAATGAGCCCCACAAGAAGAACATTACCTAGTACTGAACCAAGGGAGGCAGATCAGAGTAGACAGGGAGAACTGCATATCATCTATTTACAGATGATAACAATATTCAGAAGTGGGTGACATCCCAAGAACAAAACCACGGGAAATGAATGATGTAACCAAAAACAAAGTCATTGAAAAAACAACTAAGGTCCCTAGACAATAGATAAGGAAACACACCTCCTGTCCTTTAGCAGAGAAGAAGACAAGTAGGACAAATTGTGTAACAGTCAGATGTGTTCAACGTATTCAATATCTTTAATTTTTCTTATTCGATATACAGAAGGAATCAATGTGAAGCAGAGAGTGATAGGAAGTGGCAGTACTTTTTAAATGACTTGTTTTTTTTAAGTATAAATAAAACTTACTTTTAAGGAAAGAAAAATCAAGACCAAAGGTCTCGGAGACTTCCATGCCCAGTAGAAGGTGAAAGAGTGAGGAATCTTCCAATAGGGCTTGCTGGAATTTTCAGTGATCAGAGGAAAATAATGAATCTTGGAGACCAAAAGAGGAATGGAGCTTAGGGAGTGAGTGGTGATCCACTGTGTCCAAAGCTGAGAAGATATAAAAGCAAGTGGGACAATAGTGATTGGGCATTGGTCATTCTGGCGAGGTCAGTTTTGTCACTGGGAACAATACTGAAAGTAACAGTGGAAGAATAGCTTCTGACATTAAAGCTAGCTTATACTTAATACACCAGTAATGCTTACTATATGCCAGGCACTGTGTTAAGTGCTTTGCAATCAATCCTTATAACAACCCTGCAAGGTAGGTTCTGTTATCATCCCAATTTAGCAGTTGGGGAAACTGGCACAGAGGTTTAAGTGACTTGCCCAGGGTCATGCAGCTAGTGTCTGAAGCAGGATTCAAAGCCTACGTCTTCCTAACTCTAAGCTTAGTGCTTTCTCTACTATACCATGAGCGTCTACTCAGTTCTTCTCCAATCTTATCCTCCTCTCTCTTTCTCCTCCTGCATTCATTCAGGCTTTCCCTGGCACGGGATATATTCCACCTGCTCACCTCAGCCTATTGAAATTCTCTTCCTCCAAGACCCACCTCAAGTGTGACCTCTATGAAGCCTTCCCTGATACCCTAACCACAAGAATTCTCTTTCCTCACATTTTCCCAGAGCCTTGTTCTCCTTTTTACCCATACTACAGTCTATCCTGCACAATACTTTTTTGTGACAATTTTCTATATAATCTACTGGATCTTAAACTCTTGATAGCAAGTATGATTTCATTTTTTCATCTCTGTATCCCAAGACAGTGTCTTGTACATAGGAAACACTTTATAAATGTTTGCTCACTTGAAGTGAGGGGCAACTAGGTCACACAGTGAATAGGGAGCTGGGCCTGGAATCAGGAAGACTCATTTTCCTTAGTTCGAATCTGGCTTCAGGCACTTTGCTGAGCAAGTGACTTAATCCTGTTTGCCTCAGTTTCCTCATCTGCAAAATGAACTGGAGAAGGAAACTGCAAACCATTCCAATATCTTTGCCAAGAAAATTCCTAATGGGGTGATGAAGAGTCAGACACAATTGAAATGACTGAACAACAAAATTGAATTGATCCTCAGTTTTCTCATCTGCAAACAGAAGACTGGATTATGTGACCTATAAGGCCCTTATTATTCTAAATTTGAATGTGTAAATTGAATTTCAAATGAATGAAAAAAATGATCCCTGATTATCCTAAAGCCCCCTTCAGATTCATAGACCCTATTCCAATTGATGGCCCTGGTTTTATCTGTTAAGCTGAGACTTGAGCCAGTAGTTAAAATGCAAACTTATTAAATGTGATGTCCTTTGCTTTTCAGAGTCAAATGTGTTTAAAACCATGCTGATTTTGGTCAAAACTTTACTGCATTTCAGCGAGTTCGTAATTAGAGATAAAGAAACTGGAAGAGAGGGAAAAGAATCCATTTAGCTAAAAAAGGAGAAAATGTTGGCTCTGTCTGAAGGACTTGCTTTCCCCTGAGGATTACATGACTGTTTCTTTCATTTTCTTAATGTTCAGTACATTATGAGATAGTTGCCTGCGGTAGAAAATTTAGAAAGCAAGTGAATTTTAGGAATTAACTTGTCATTTGTGGTTATTCAAACAGCAGAGGATTTATTTCCCTAAGAAGCCTGTTCCTGGGGATGCCAGCATCTCTGTTGGTCAGAAGTGTTCTTACTGGAAATTCAAGAGAAGTCACATATATGTATGTACCAAGTCTTCTTCTTAATGGAACAGTGATCTATTTCACTTAGAGTACCTGAGTGAGTCAAATGCCATTCCTAAGGTAGGGTGTACATGCTTAGCAACAGGAGAGTTCTTAGAATTATTCCCACTGTGTCTTTGAGTCCCCATAGGCTAAGAGTGCACAACAGCAAGAGAAGAGGTATTGACCATGTTTCAGTATTAGAGCTCCCAGCAGCCCAACAACTGCTAGTCAATCAAGTTCATTGATGTGAGGGGGATGATGAACGACGGCCAGCATGCCCTCCCTGACTTAAGTGGCTATATTTCTGGCAAGACCTTGAACCCTAAATAGTATTTTAGTCTGGTGCCAGATGGTGGAGGCTCCTGAAGCAGGCTCTTGGACACTACTCCCCATACAAAGTTAGCTGGTTGTTTCCCTCACTGCTACTTAGCTGTGCTAAAACCCAAACACTACCTGGACTGTGAAACCCTGCCTATGAATTTGCTCATTGCATTAGTTTTCTTGGAGCTTATTGTCCTAATAACCTGCCTACCTGTTAGTGCCCACTCCATTAAACTATCATGGGTAAATGTACCTAGGGGGCAGCTAGGTGGCACAGTGGATAGAGTGTCAGGTCTGAAATCAGGAAGATTCATCTTCCTGAGTTCAAATCTGGCCTCAGACACTTTCTGTGTGACCCTGGACAAATGACTTAACCCTGTTTGCCTCAGTTTCCTTATCTGTAAAATGAGCTGTAGAGAGAAATGGCAAACCACTCTAATATCTTTGCCAAAAAAAACCCCAAATGGGGTCATGAAGAGTCTGACATGATTGAAACCACTGAACAACAACAAACATGTACCTAGGAATCTATTTATACATTATAACCCTTCTAAGCTACTTGAGGGCAGGGACTGTTAATTGTGTCTTTGCCTTCCCTATATCCAGCACAATGCTCTGTCCATGATAAATGCCTTTTGAATTGAGTTATTGTATCTGCACTGGGTTGAGTTGGGTTAGGTTGTCTTCTGCAGTACAAGCCCACCTGCCTAAAGAATAGCACTCTGAGTTTGCCCTGGTCCTTACTATTAGTTTGCTCTTCACTGCACCACAACCTCAGTGCTTCTTGGACTATAGAACTGTCCTGTTACTGGGGACATAGACATTGCCTAAAACATTCTATTTTTTTCCACTTCTGTTTAATTCATATCAAAACTTCATTATTATCATTTTTGTTGTTGCTTTTCAATCATTTCAGTCATGTCCAAGTCTGTAAAAAGCCATTTGGGATTTTCTTGACAAAGATACTAGAATGGTTTGTCACTTCCTTCTCCAGTTCATTTTATAGATGAGGAAACTGAGGCAGGCAGGGTTATGTGACTTGCCCAGAGTCACACAGCTAATATGTCTGAGGTCAGATTTAAACTCAGGAAGATCAGTCTTCCTGACTCTAGGCCTGATACTCTAGCCACTACACCAGCTAGCTGCCCCAACATCATATTTACATAGCATTTTAAATTTTACAAAATGTTTGCTCCTCTACAAATTTCCTGTAGTGAGTTGAATATCAAATCAGATTATGCATGTGTAAGATGTGTAAACGTCTGAGGCCAGATTTGAACTCAGGAAGATGAATCTTCCTGACTTCAGGCCCAGCACTCTTCCCACTGTGGCACCTTGCTTCCCCTATGTGCATAGCCCTGGTAGGTTATTTGGATCTATGTAGCTTGTCTAAATGCAGCTTAAGGGAAGTTTTGCTCCCTGGCTCCATTTCCAGAAACTTTTATTCCTGCCTGAAGGGAACTGGAACCACTAGGCTAGATGTTCTGTCTCTCAAACTAAAATCATATCTACTTGCCCCTCTATATATTGCTATCTAAGGGGATATGATCCCATTCTTAGGTTAAAGAATTTTCCTAGTTACTGTCTCTTAAAAGAGAAAGGGTACTCCACCCTGTCCCTTCAAATTCTACTTACAGGAAAGAAAATCACAATGAATAGTGAATAAACCCACTTATCCAAGGAGATAACAAAAATCAGAACTTATAAAGAGTTCTATATATAAAGAATATACCCAATAATGGACAGTGAGTGAGCTCTCCCATTGGGAGTAAAATATCTCAATTCAGCCAACAGAGAAAGAGCCCTTAGTCTTCTGCAAGAGAAAATTTCTCTAAGTCTCAAGTGATGAAAGCCAGAAATCAGGGGCATGTTGACACACTATCTCCTCTGCAGTTCTGACAGTTCCCCAAGTCTCTTTCTTTCTTTTTTCTGTTTTCTTCCCCAGAAAGAGCCTGGAATCATATTTGTCCTCTCTTAAGGCAGGAAGAAAGAAATATGTCTCTCCTCTCCCAAGTTCTCGTGCCAACTCTGACCATCACATGAGGCAGTGGGCATGAAGTCAGCATCTCCTCCATCAGCAAGGAGATTCTTATGAAAATGATCCAGGCTTGAACCCTAAGTTACAAACATAAAGTGCTTTGTAAACCTTGAAGCACAATATAAATACTCATTTTAATTATCTGCTCTGACCTTTACCAAGAATCCTTTCAATGACATTCCAGAAAATGGTCATCTAACTTCTGTTTGAAGATCTTCTCCAGTAAATGAGATGTCCACTATTGCCAGGCACCTTTGAATGGACCTAACTGTTGAGAAATTTTCCCCAATATCAAGCCTGTCTGCTTCTGTAGAATCAGCTGTTAATCCTTCTGAACTGCTACCAAGGTCCAAGTTGCATGAGGCAGTTGGATATTTATTTTAACAAAAGATAAAAGACTGGATTTTTTTCTTTTTTTGGTAATGCAAATGGATGCCTCAGATGAAGAAAGTGCTTGGATTGCCTTCCCAAGCCTCTCCCTGACCGATACCCTTTCTGACCACAATTTCATGTAAATAAGTAGCATTAAAACTTCTTTGATTCTATACAGGTGAGACAGAGGCATAATGGAAAGGATGCTGGACCTAGACTTAAATTCAGTCTCTCCTAACTCTAATTTCTAGCATTTACTAGGTGTCTGACATGACAGTTTACTCATATGTAAGAAAAGAGGCGGACTGGTATAGTGGGATAGAGAGTCAGAACTAGGAAGACTGAGGTTCAGTTTCTGTTTCTGACACATACCACCTGGACAACCCTGAACAACTCAAACTCTCAGTAATTTAAGCAACTAGGACTACAAGATGCAGGGCCAGGGCTGATCTGAATTAGTAGAAGAAATTTCCTTACTGGGAATTCCCTATATGGATGAAATCTGCATAGGTCTTAGCAAAAACAAAAAAGGCTAATAATATGAGGTTGTTGTAAATATCAAACAGGATTATATAAAGTTCTATACACCTGATCAGTAAGTTTGGATACCATCCCTTAAAGAAACAGTGAATTTACAATATTTTTTTTATTCGAGATTCTTTCTAATCAGATGGGAAGGGCCCATTTCTCTTCAGCAGAGACAGAGATTGTAAGTCTGTATCTAGTCACCTCATGCTGATAGGCTGAAATGCTCTCCTAATAGCCTTCAATCGCAGACAATTTAAGGTCTCCTTGTAAGTCTGAAATGAATTTCAGAATGTCATAAGTAAATCTTTCTGTAGAAGATGGAAATTTACCATTGAGGGAGCTTCAAGGACAAGATTAGGTCCTGGTCTCCTCAGACCTGACTTTATAGAAATTCAATTGAGTTTCACTGCTTAAATCAGACTCACTATACAGATGAATAGCTCTAGAATGATGTTGAAAAATGTGAATTTAGGAGAAAGGAATAAAAATAACTAAGGGTCCCTTCTCTGCACATCAATATATTTTATGAAAATCTACCCTATTCTGACTTCCTTTCATGGGTCACTAGATTTACTTTTGCTGACCATATGACAAGATTTTCCCTACCTGCAACAAGGGGAGTTTCTATATTTCTAAAAGAGCACTGTGTTTTTACACTAAATACAGTGGTACACTCATTGCACTGATAAAAATACAAAAAAAAATCAAATTTCATTTGTGTTCGATTTTTCATTATTGAAAGGCAGTATGGTATTATGGATAGAGGGCTAGACTTGGAGTTAGGAGACTTAGGTTTGAAATCTTGCCTCAAACATTTACCATATGAACATAAATAAGCTTCTTAATAAGAATGGCTATTACTTCTATCACCCTTTACAAATTGGAAAGCGTTTTTTACTTATTATTTTACTTGATCCTAACAACCCTCTAAATTAGATGCTATTATTATCTTCATTTTAGAAGTAAAGAAATAGAGGCTAACTTACTCAGAGTCATAAAGATAATAAATGTCTGGTACAGGATTTGAAATCAGGCTCTCGTTTCTCTAGGTCCAATGCTCTATCGGCTATACCACCTAGCTCAGAGCCTCAGCTTACACATCTGTAAAATGGAAAATATTAAAGACCTTCAGAATCTGATTCCAACCTATATTAGCAGTATGCTTTCACATTTCCTCACACACATTCCGCATTCCAGCCAAACTGATATACTTAACTATTATTTGCCTACAGCATACCATCTCCCATCTTTGTGCCTTTTAATATACCCCAGACCTGAAATGCTATTGCTCTTTACCTCTAATTTTTGAAATTTTTAATTGTCTTCAAAACTCAGCTCAAGTGATACCTCCTACATGGAGCCTTTCCTGATTCCCTCCCTTTCCTCCCCAGGAAGTACTCTTTCTATATCACCCTCAAAAATATTATTAAAATAATTCCTTCTTGTTTTGTTTTATTTCCTCTTTCCCATTGTTCATTTCTTATAATATAATCCTTCTTTACAACCTGACTAATATTTAATGTGAAGGTATTTGTAGAGCCTATATTTGATTGCATGCTGCCATGGGGTGGGGGGAGGAAAGAGAGGGAGGGAGAAAAAATTTGAAACTCAAGGGATTAAGGAACAGAATGTTGTAAACTAAAAATTAATTAATAATTTAAAAATAAAATAGAATAATTCCTATTCTGACTTCCTTCCATGGGGTCACTACCCCTACTTTTGCCAGCAATGTAAAAGTACTCCCCTTCTTGACAGTTTTTTTTAATATTCCCATAATTGTAATGATACCACCATTACCCTTCATACACATTTTGCATTGGTTCACCTGTGTGTGTATTCCTTTAGCAGAACATAAGCCCCTGGAGGACTAGAATAGTTTCCCTTTTCTTTTTGTATCCTCAGCACCAACTAGAGTTTCTGGCACATCGGAGGTGTTTATGCTGTGAAATTGAATTGACTTTCACTGTCAAAGTCCCAGGGTTGTTGTGAGTTAAACGAGCTAATATTATTCTATCAAAAACAAAATCCAAAGGCACTGCCACTAAATAGGACTAACTGGGAAAATGTGTTGATAGAAATAGTGAAGGACTCTTGTAAGCTCTAGCTAGCCTCAGCCCCTGCAATAGTGTCCATCTGAACATTTTTCCCAGCAGGGTTCCGAATGAATGGAAAAAAATCTCTGGATCCATTATATTCCCTCATCTCCAAAGTGGGGACCAACAAACTGTTCTAACCTTAAGAAGATTCCAAGAGAGTTTGTAGATGAGTGTTAAGAAGCTCAGGAAAACACAGCCTCTAACATTAATATAAGGCCTCTCTCCAAGGCAATACTTTAAAAAGGGCAGATAACTAAAGTCGAACTTCACCAGTCTTCCAGCAGACATATTTAGACCAGCAAATGGTAAATAGATTAGTTCTGCTTATCCACATTGACTAGATGACCTCTATAGTCTCTTCCAGCTTGGAATCCTATGATCCTATAATTGACAAAACTGTCCTGGCCCAGATGCAAAAAACTCATTAAGAATCAACAGGGGACTAGAAGGCTCAACATCTCTCTCCAGGATGCTCAAACAACTCAAACTGGCCAACTTGGCAAAGAAACCAATGCACCAAAGACTGACTAGAGATTTCTTTGTCCAGTTGTTCTATTATGGAGCAGATACCATTTGTACCTGACTTACATATCCCTCCCCTGCTCAACATCTACAATAGTTTCTTTATTGACTTAAGGGGAAAAAAATACAATATCCCTTGCCTGTCATTCCAAACCCTTTGCAATACAGCTCCTACTTTCCTTTCCAGTCTTATTTCATATTAATCTCCTCCAGGAATGCTTTTCCAATCCAATTGCCCTGATTCCATTTCCTAACATCATCTGTGTATAGACCATCTGAAGTATCAGGACTGGGCTCTGTTCTCACCTCTACCTTGGAGAGTTCCTAGCTTCTATCAAAGAATAATAGCTCCAGGTCATTTCTGATTCTTTCCTGCCCCCCTACCCCAATTCCACCCACAGCTATTACCACATTCATTCTTTCTCTTATAGTAGAAGGCTCAGGGAATTAAGTCATCACTAGCCCAGGAGGCCTGGTACCTGTTGGCTAATAACAATATCAATAATAATTGGCATTTATATTGAGTTTTAAGATTATGAAGTACTATGTCATTTGAATCTCACAACATACCTACATATTCCTAACCCCTAGTATATACAAGCACTTTGAGTAGCTTTATGGGCCCTTTCCCCCCCCCCCAAAAGAAAGACTACCTTTTCTTTGTCTTCTCAACATCTAGCGTGGGGTAATTAAGTGCATTAAGTGCATAATAAATGATAACTGATCTTATGCCAAAATATTTATTTTGCATTTCAGTTTTCTGTAATGATGTTTTTCATTTTGAGCCAGATATTGGCTATGAATGCATTGGTTTATGCTTCAGCTAGGTGATAAAGTGGATAGATGGCCAGGTCTAGAGTCAGGAAGACCTCCTGACTCTGAGTTCAAATCTGACCTCAGACACTTACTAGCTGTGTGACCCTGGGCAAATCACTTAACCCTGTTTGCCTCAGTTTAATCATCTGTCAAATGACGAGAAAAGGAAATGGCAAAGCATTCCACCGTCTTTGTCAAGACAGTCCCAAATAGGGTCAGGCAGAGTCAGGCATGACTCAGCAGCAACAACATAATCTAAACTCAATTCAAATGGACATGAATATTCTAGGGTGTATGGAATTACCAAGGATGCTCCTAACATTCTGTTTCTAAAGAATCTGATTTCCAAAACTGATGTGGCTCGTGCTATGATGCTAAATTAGGTAGCTTTAAATGTCCAGTGGTAACTGTAGCTTGTTATCCATAAATCAAGCAGGGTAATTTTTCACCTGACTGCATCTCCTATTGTAGCAGACACTAAGCAGCACTTAGAATTCAGATTTAGGTCCTCCTCATGCCTATCTCCCCTTTCCCATCTCAGATGAGGAACAGAATTTCTACTTCATGACATTTAACTGATCTATGATTCCAGAAGAATTAGAAGAAGGATCAGGGATAGGGAAAGAAAAGGTTTTGTTTTGTTTTTTTCAGATCCACTCACAGGAAGTCTATCAGGCATGGACATCTTGGATAGGTCAAATACAGTCACCACAAACTGGGTACTAAGACAAAGAAGTACTCTCATTTATTGAGACAGAAGGATCAAGCACACCAAAGGGCTAATTTTTATGAGATTAGAGAGTTGCTAGATTGATTTTTCTAGGAAACTCAAAGCTGCGAGCCACAAATTCTATCATTACTGGGGAGAGTATAGGGAAAGTCTACTTTTAGCATCTTAATTATATCCAGTCTGCTAATTTTGCAAACTTACCCATAAGTACTTTATTTGGTGACTCTCTGATACACATATTGTGACAAAAGCAGATAAGGACAACTGACATTTATAGAGTACTTTAAGGTTTACAAAACACTTTATATGCATAAGTTCATTTGATTCCCCACAACAATCTTGTTTAACAGGTCCTATGTATGCAATTATCACCAGTTCATTGACGACATTAGAGAAAGTGGAAGACGGTCAGGAAGAGATGGTAAGATGCCCTGAACTCCAGTGATCCTCAGGTTACCATTCCAAGAGAAAGCAACAAAATACTAAAATGCTGCCCATTTCTCCTTCCATGAGTGATGTCACATACACTGCCTCTTCTGTGTGCAGAAGCAAAGTAACTAACCTTCTCTGGAATACATGTATGTGCAGTGACAGGGAACAAAGGGAGTCATTTGGGAATTAAATCCAAGAATATCTCATACCTGTCAATTCCCTATTACCTGACAATTCAGCTTTATTAAATGGCTTTTCTTTTACTTTACTTCAGTCTGGTTTGGTGTAGAAAAGAAGATACCTTATAGGGGCTTATGAACTGAATAGAAAATGGTACCATGAGCCTATGGTAGCTGCACGAAGACTACAACAAGAGGGAAACTCTAGGCTAGAAATCCTAAGAACTAAAAGGGGGACTCCATTTACTCTGAATCTTACCTAAAACAAGAATCTATAGCAAGTGGTCATCCAAATTATATTTGAAAATCCCTAGTAATAGGAATCTTACTACCCTCAAAATACTAATGGACTCCTAAAATTACTGGAAAATTGTCCTAATATTGAGCTGGACTCTGTCTCCTTTTAACATCTATTTTGTTGTTTGTACAAACATACATGCATATCTAAAAGTGTCAATTAAAAAAATCTTAACTGTATCACAAAGAGATATTAAGTACCTAATGCAATGAAGCAAAGGAAAGCCTGCAATTTCCAGTATGCAATTCAGCAAACACAAAAATCCCATTAGAAACTACATTTGCCATGAATCCACAAGCCCCAAAAGTCCAGTCAAATGACACAGGACCAAGGCTTTTAATTCCCATGAGATTCTGTACTGACAGCAATGAGTTGTCATCAAAGTGAAGAGATGGCTGGGAGGAGGAATTAAAAGCCAGGCCACACAGCATAGAGGACAAAAGACCCTAAGTCATGGGGCTGATCAAGAATAGAGCCATAGTTGTGCTAGATTTTCACCATACATAACTTGGGGCCTCTTGACACTTTCACTCTATGGTATGACTTTTATTTCCTCCTAACTTTTAGCCCAAATCCTAAAAATTCAAAGTCTGATTTGCCCAGTCCCTTGAAGAAGGCAAAAGGTGGTTGGGAAAGCCTAATCCCACTGACCTGCTCTTTCTCAGACTCCAGCTCTAATCAATCACCCTCCCCTTTCGCAATAGAGCTCAGTACTTTTCCATTCTATTGTGATTCTCCAGGCACAGCAATAATGCAGTCTCCCCAGCTGTGGTCAGTTTTGTTTGTTGGTTGAGCAACAAAGGTCATATTGATTTGAAAGTTGTTAAATCTAGCAATATCTTAAAACTAGAAGCTAAAGAATTCCCGATTTTAAAAAAAAGCCTCTATTCCAGTCATCCCTCCCAGGATGGTGCAATTTCTTTGTTTCTTGCCTTCTAGCTAATTGCCCTCTCTATTCTACTGCCTACCAACCCCAAACCTTAGGGGTAACAACAATAACTTAAGAGTCTATTTTCTCTGCACCTCAGATCTATTAGTATATACACCTAATCCCACCCAGGGTCAGTCCTATGACAGTCCACAGTCTTTGTACAGACCAAGTTTATGCTTTTTAGCCCTAATTTTTGCTGCCTGGTATTATATCTTTCATTTATAACATTGTTTGCCTTGGAATTGATCCTTAAACAACATTAAAGTGTTGTTTCACCAAAAGGTATTTTTAAAAATATATTTTCCCCAATTACATGTTAAAACAATTTTTAAACTTTTTTTTTTTAAGTTTTGAATCCCAGGGTGGCTAGGTGGTGCAGTGAATAGAGCACCAGCCCTGGAGTCAGGAGGACCTGAGTTCCAATTGAGCCTCAGACACTTGACACACTTACTAGTCATGTGACTTTGGGCAAGTCACTTAAGCCCAGTTGCCCTCCAAAAAAAAAAAGTTTTGAATTCCAAATTCTAGTTCTCCCTCAATCCCTTCCCCCCTCCCTGAAATGGTAAGCAATTGATATAGGTTATACATGTCCAATCATGTAAACATTTCTGCGTTAGTCATTACATACAAGAAGACTCCAATAAAAAAAATGAAAGAAAATGAAAAATAGAATGCTTCAGTCTGTATTCAGTTAATATTGGTTCTTTCTCTGGAGGTAGATAGGATATTTCATCTATAGTCCTACCAAAAGGTAGGTATGTTTGAGGGGAATCAGTTAAAGAGCTTAGGTTATGCCTGTCTTAGAAAACAGAGACTAAAAATTCACACCAAGTCTGGTGTTCTTTCTACTATTTCTTGACAATAAAGATGTGTCACTTTTCCCACCACTGATAATTAATTACAAGTTGTACAATTCTGGGATAACTGACCACCTCTGAGCATCCATCTCATTTATTGGGGGGGGAAAGGGGAAATAATACTTAGGCTATCTCACCAGTTTAGAGAAAGCACTTTGTAAACCTGAAAGCACTTTGAAAAGGCGCATTATCATTCATTAAGGGCTATTTGTCCAAAGCTGGCAGGGTACCCCCAAACTATGCTCCAGGGGTTCTCAGACTAAGAGAAGAAATAATCAAACTACTTAAACTATGCAATGACTAAGCTAGATGGTCAGCGGGCTCCAAAAGAAGACCTGTTTTATTGACCTTTCTTCAATTCCACTCAGTCAGCTTGGAGATGAGAGAGGTCAAGTCTCAGAAGCCTTGCTCCTGCTGAGCAGGGCTATATATCAATCCTTTCTCCTCCCATGGTGCTGATGTTGGACACTGTAATTCTGTATCCTGTATTCACCGGTTACCGTATCTCTAGCATTCAGTGAGTTATGAGGGAAAGAAAACTACTCACTAGAGAATTTATAGCATATTGAATCTGCTGAATGAGTTACTGCTCGATTTCTAAATCCTGCCCCTCTTAATGACCAGGCCACCAATGAATGACTCCATCACCATTCTCATCGGGTTCAGTGGCTGTGCTTGGTCCAAGTATTCCACAAGAATATGCAAGATCAGGGCATATAAAAAATTGGGGGGGGCATATAACAGTTCAACCACAGAAAACATCCTGACAGGAATTTTCAGAAGACAAGAGACAGTTAGCAAAAGAAGCTAGCCAAACAGAACAAAAATCTCTGATCTGACCGTGGTTTTTACCTAGTTCAGAACACTAACCTGAGGGAAGGAAGATGAGCTGAACACTGTCCTCATTTTCAAGGATTTATGGAGAGAAACAGGGTGTGCCAACAGATTCCAGCTGAGATTTGTCATGATATAGCAGAAGGCAATGGAAGCATGATGGGAAGAGCACTCACCTAGGAGCGAGAACACCTGTGGCCTAACCCTGATCCTGCAACCATGTACCTGTAGGAAAGTCATTGACTATTTCTGGGGTCATATTCTTCATTCACAAAATAAAGGAAATAGACATAGGCTGGTCTCTAACGTCCATTCTGGTTCTCTAATTCTAGGGCTAAATCTCACACAATGAACATTACATCCTAAAGCACTTAGTGCTACATGGATGTGGAGAAGAGGTGGGGGAGAGTAGATATTGCAAAGTAGCCATAACCTAGCTGTTTTCCTTTCAGGCTTGGTCATAGGGTCTCTGAATTCTCGAGTTTCATGTCCACTGTGACTATGTTGGAGAATAATGCCTTCCTATGCACATGGGGCTCCGGTGCTCCAAGTTTCATAGTTTCTATGGAGCTTCACTAATCACAGACTTTCTTTGTTGTTCTGATAGCAATGAAGAAACAAAGGACAAAATACATTCAGAAAGCAACAAGGAGATCAGGTTGATAGGGGTGTGACATAAATATTTAATAACAGTCTCTCAAAAAAAAGTGAGTACCACCCACTTTCAAGTTTGATCTCCATTATTGACACTTTCTAAAATCTAGAGTCAGTCAAATCAAGTCCTGATTTGTATCATTTCTCTAATGTGTGAGGTATAAATGCTCACACTGAAATTTTAACAATCAGCTTTTTTAGTCTGAGCTAGCTCCCTGGGTATTGAGCACCTACCAAAAGAAAGACATTATCCTAGATTCAGACTCATGGAATCAGAGATTTAGAGTGCGAAGAAACCTCAGTCACCTCATCCATTCCCCTCATCTCAAAGATGACCCAACAAACAGTGTTCTGGTAGATGGTCAATAACTAGCTCTCTGAAAAAAAAATGTACACACAACACAATTTAAATTTAATCTGCCATAGTTAATATTTTCTCCCTCACTTTCTAAAGTCTAGACAATTAACAAAACAATAAATCGAGTCCTACTTTGTAGCATTTGGCAATTCTGAGGTGTAAATGCTCACACTGAAAATTTAACAATCAAGCCCATTCAAGCTGGTTCGGATACACAGGAACCTGAAGCCCAAATAACTGATTGAAATGTACTTTGGACTCCCATGACTTCCTGAGTTCAACATTACAAGTTCAATACTCTTCTGTACTGAATACAATTCAATACAGTATCATGCCTCTCACTTAGCTCCAAATAGGGTTAGAGAGATAACATGTATTATGTATTGTTCTGTTGTTTTGGTTGTACCCAACTCTTCAAGGCCCTATTTGGGGTTTTCTTGGAAAAGATACTAGAATGGTTTGCCATTTCCTTCTCCAGATTATTTTTCAGATGAGGAAACTGTGGCAAATAGGGTTTAAGTGACTTGCCTAGGGTCACACACAGCAAGTAAGTACCCGAGGCCAGATTTGAACTCAGATCTTCCTAACTCTAGGTCCAGTGCTCTATCCATGGCTCCACTTTGTCGCCTCTAACATGTATTATAATAATCATTTATTTGGACCATATCTTGTGATTTTGCTGGTCTATGGTTCAAGTAGCTTTAAGTCATAGAGAGTTTCCTGGTACATTGAGACAGTGTATGTCAGAGGCAGAACTTGAACCCAGATCTTGCAATATCCAAAACCCCCTCTATATCTACTGTACTATGATATCTCTTAATAAGAATAATGACTAGCATGTATATAACACTTTAAGGACTTGTGAAATGCTTTATGGGTATTATCTCATTTGAGCCTCATAATAACCCTGGGAAGTAGGGTTTTTATTATTATTATGCCCACTTTCCAGATGAGGAAACTAAGGTAGACAAAGGGTAAATAACTTATCTAGGATCACAGGCCTAAACAATCCAAGTCCAGCTCTCTATTCACTAGGCTGCCTAGTAGCCTACTACCATAACAACTACTACCAACCATTTTCATCAAATGATTCTTATTATAATTGATATTTCTATGATGCTTTACAATTTTCAAAGCATTTTAGATACATTATCTTATTTGAGATGCATAAATAGTACCCAAGGAAAATGCTATAATTGTTATAATGCCCATTTTAAGATGAGAAAACTGAGATTCACTTGCCTATGGTTACGTAGCTTAATAATCATCAAAGGCAACATTTGAGCCAGCTCCAAGGGCAACACTTTAAATGTTGATATTATGAGAGATGTCCAGGAAAAATAGAGTGTAGTAGTAGATAAAAGACTGGCCTTGGAGTCAAGAAGGGTTGAACCTTGGTTTCAAGTCTTGCCTCTAAGACACACCAGCTTTTTAACCATATACCAGTAAGTCATTTACCCTTTCAATGGCCCCAGAAAAATCTCTATACCTTTATATTACAGTTGAATTGTTCAATCATATCTGATTCTTCATGATTCCATCTGAAGTTTTCTTGGCAAAGACACAGGACTGGTTTGCTGTTTCCTTCTCCAGCTCATTTTACGGATGAAGAAGACTGAGGCAGACAGGGTTAAATGACTTTCCCAGGTTCACACAGCTGGTAAGTGTCTGAAGCCAGATTTAAACTCAGGAAGATGAATGAGTATTCCTGACTCCAGGCCCTGCACTCTTATCCACTGTACTACCGAACTGCCTCCACAGGTGAGCTGCCAATCCATAACAGTGGTGAGATTTTTTTTTCACATCAGATGTTTCCCACAATGATGAAATCACAAGTCTTGGCGAATAAAAGAGTAGGAGAGGGGGAGTGAGAAACATACCCAAAAAAACGTAATGAGAACTTCCAGAAGAGAAGCATCACTGCCAATAGATGGAGATCGTGAGCTTTTATTGAAGAGGTTTCTCATCAGGGTCCTTAAACAATGAGGAGGTTTTCACAGCGTCACAAAATCTTGAATCCAAATGGACCCACTTATCCTCATCCTTGCCACATCTATTGGGTTTTCCTCAGTCCTCATCCTTCTTCACCTCTCTGCAGCAGTTGGCACTCTTGACCATCTCCTTCTGAATATTCTGTCTTCCAGGGCTGTATGACATTGTCCTCCCCTGGTTCTTCTCCTACTTGTCCTCAGTCTCTCTTGCTGCATTTTTCTCCAAGTCATACCTGCTAACCAGAGATGTTTCCAAGGGGATACTGGTAAATGTTTAATAAGTGACTCTTCAAAAAAAATAATGTACCCAGGACACGCTTTTAATTTAATACACATTATTAACATTTTCTCCATCTCATTTTTAAGTCTAGGCAATCAGCAAAACAATAAGTCAAGTCATAATTTGTAGGATTTGCTGATTTCTGAGGTATAAATGCTCATGCTGGAAATTTAACAGTCAGCTCTTGAGAGCCATTTTGCGCTAGTTATCATACATCTTCAGTTCTCAACACTCTGTCCCAGGTCATTTTCTCTTTTCATTTTATATTATCTTGCTTAGTGATCTTGTCAGCACCCAAAAGGATAATTCTTGTGTCTATGGAGACAATATCTAATCCTAACCTCCCTCCTGAACGTCAGTATTGCATCACCAGCTGCCTGCTAGACATCTCGTACTGGTTGTCCCATCAACATCTCAAACTCAATTTGTACAAAACAAAAATTCCCTCTTCTCCCAATCCTCCCCCTTTTCTGAACTTCCTCATTATTGTTGAGGGTGTTAACAATCTCTAGCTCACATAAATCAGAACCTCAGTGTCACCCTTAATTCCTTGCTCACACTCAACCTGTGTATCCAGAGCATTGCCCATTCTTGTCATTTCTGTCTTGGCAACATCCCTTTTATGTGGCCCCTTCTCTCCTCTGCCAGTTCCACCCCCTTGGCCACCCCCTTATCATCTCATACTTGGACTATTACAATAGCTTCCTTGCCGATTTTCCCATCTCAGGTCCCTCCCCACTCCAATACATCTTTCAGTTGCCAAAATAATCTTCCTAAAGGCTAGGTCTGACCATGTCATTCTCTTACTCAATAAACTCCAGTCACTTCCTAGTACTTTCCGGATCAAAAGTAAAGTCTTTTTAACCTGATCCTTCCTGTTCTTCCAATCTCCTTTACTCTCTTCCATTCATTCTATGATCGAGCTCCACTGGCCTGCTTAGAGTTCTTCCAATGTGAAATTCCATCTCCCATTTCTGTACTTTTGTTCTGGTTACTCTTCATATTTGAAATGGTCTCCCTCCTCGATTCTGGCTTCAAGGCCCAGCTAAAATCCTCTCTTCTGCAACTGATCTCATCCATTAATAGTCTTTTCCCTCAGAGAATATGTTCCATTTACACTAATATGCCTATGTGTACATATGTATATAGGACACTTTCTAGTAGAAGAGATTATATAAAGAAAAGACTTAGAGGCAAGGAAGGACTCACAGAAGATTGTTTGAGAAGGAAGCTATTATAATAGTCCAGAACTAAGGGGATGAGAATCTGAATTAGAGTACAGCAGTGAGAGTGAAAAGGAAGGAATAAACATGAGAGATATTGTCTAAATAAGATCGGCAACACTTGGCAATTGCTTGAATATTGGGAGGAAAGAGTGGTGAGGAAGAGGGAAGAGTGAAAGATTACTTACTCTATGGTTTCAAGCTTACATGACCAAGAGGATGATGGCATTATCAACAGAAATAGAGAAATTTAGACCTATAGAGTTTGAGTAGCCAGTATAACATCCAAGTGGAGGGATCCTGCAAGCAGTTGGAACCAGGTCAAAGTAAAGTGAGTTTGTCACCTCCACCCCTCAAACTTCTTCCCAGCAACCTAGGTCATTGACAGTAACCTGTTCTTACTACAGCCTAACATAATTAGCTTTATTTGCTGCAAAATAATTTACTTTAAAGAGTAACAAAAACAAAAAAAAACACAAAAGCTCATTCCTTTGGGATTAATTACAAGAAGGAAAGAGTCTATCTAGATCAAGAAAAGTAATAATCTCATCATATTTTGCCTTGGTTAGATGACATATGGAGTACTATGTTTAGTTCTGGGCACCACATTTTATTGAAGAGCACTGAAAAATATAGTATATTAAGAGGACAAATAGAATGGCAAGGAAACTGAAGATTGTACAAGAATCACCAGAGAATTGGGAATGTGTATTCTGTATACAAGAAAAATTAATGGAACAGAAGAGCTGTCTTCAAGCATTTGAAGGGCTGTCCTACAGAAGAAGAATTAGATTTATTCTGTTTGGCCCCAGAAGGCAAAACTAGGAGTGATGGATAGAAGTTCCAGAGAGGCAGATTTAAGTTTATTGGGCAAGAAAAAACTTCCTAACAAATAAAGCTGTTCCAAAGTGAAATAGATTGTCCCAGGAGGCAGTTGGCTCCCCCTCACTGGCAATCTTTAAACTCAGGCTGGAAGACTATTTGCCATTTATGTTCAGGTTTGGGTAGGATTAAAGTATGTGTGTGTGTGTGTGTGTGTGTGTGTGTGATGCAATACTGAAAGAAGATGGAGATAAGTATTTGAGAAAGAGAAGGAAAGGAAGGCAGGGGAAAGGAAGAGAAGGAGGAAGAAATGAGGAGGGAGAAGAAAAGAAAAAAGAAAGGAATGAGGATGAGGCAAGGGAGAAAAGAGAAGAAAATAAGGGAAGAGGGGAAGGAAGAAGAACAGGGGCAAAGAGGAAGACCAGGAAAAGGTGGAGGAAGAATAATAAGAGAAGGAAGAAAAGAATCAGATGGCTAGGTCCCTAGATTCTCAAAGGAAGAGACAGAAAAGAACTAGCTTCTACAAGGTGGTGGAGACAGTCACATAATCTGCCACCCAATATTCTCTGAGAGACAAGAAATTCCCTCTTGACTTTCCATTTTATTTTTCCCACCAACAGAGGTCACCATCTCCATTTCCACTCTTCTCAGCTTACTCTGGGCATTTATGATGGTATCTGTATATTCATGCCTTAAAATCATAAAATCAAAGATTTAAAGCTGGAAGGAACCTGAAAGGCCATGCATGCTAGACCCTTTATTTTACAGATGAAGAGCCCAAGAAGTGATTTGCCCAATCACATGATCAGTGGCAGAGCCACAATTTGAAGGCAGGACCTCTGGTTCCAAATTCATCACTCTCTCCCCAGTAGCTCACTAATCAGAATACTGTCCATAGCTTAGGACCCTCAAGCAGAAAAGCCAGGTTTTAACCTAGATCTTTGATTCCAAATCCAGTATTCTTTCCACTACAACCTTTTCTATGCTTAACAGCCACATGGGTTTTATGTAGTCAATTAATGTAAGCTCATACAATTATCTTTTTCTAATGTCAGCTCCTTAGAAGCAAGAGTATAGTAATAACATGACCAGTGTTCTCAAACATGGGAAGTGGGTTGGACTCTAGAGTCGGGGTAGATCAGATCAGCAGTGTTGCCCAGCATGTAGCATGGTGCCTAATACTGAGTAACAGTTTAACTTTCTTATTGATTGGTTGCTGGGGGCAGCTAGGTTATGCAGTGAATAGAGCACTGTCCCTGGAGTCAGGAGGACCTGCATTCAAATCCAGCCTGAGATAGTTAACACTTACTAGCCATGTGACCTTAAGCAAATCACTTAACCCTAATTGCCCTGCCTTTCCCCCTCAAAAAAAAAAGGGGGGTTGGTTGCTTAATTGATTGGAATGCACATTCAGCTAGAAGTCAGGAAACCTGGGTTCTAATAGAGGCTCTTCCACTAACTAGCTAGCATTAGTGCTACATATAGACTCAGGAAACCTGGATTCAAATCTCTCTTCCACTTATTACCAGAATGACCTTAAGAAAGTAATTGAAAGAAAGAAAAAGAAATTTAACTTCTCTGAGCTTCAGTTGTCTAAACTATAAATTAAGGGTTTGGGGCCTGATGAATTCCAAGGGAACTTCCAGACGTAATATTCTATGAATCTACACCAATGTCGTTAAATTCAAATAGAAACGGATCCCTATATGCTGCCTATTGACTAAGAAAACTACAAATTAACATTATCTGTGTTGTAATGTATTTTGGTTTATTTTGTTAAACATTTCCCAATTACATTTTAATCTGGCTCAGGCCATACTCGGGGAATGTTGAGGAGCCATGGCTAAGGGTTATGAGTTTGACAACTCTGGTCTATACCCTGAAGTCAGAGGACCTAGATCCAAATCCTGCTTCTGTGTGAACTTAGGTAAGTCACTTAACCTTCCTAGCCTCGGTTTCTTCAATTCTAAGATGAGAATGTTGGACTGGATGGTCTCCAAGGTACCTCCCAGCTCTAAAATCTATGTCCTTATGGTCTACAAATATTCCTGGAGAAACAACTTAAATCATCTGTCCTTCTGACAGTGATGGAGAACAATTCTGATGATTTTAAAGCATGAGGCCCCAGGGATTCTTCATCATCACCGTCATCATCTAACAGTTAGAGCAAAACCCATGCCAACAGAGTCTTAGAGTCAAATTCCTAGAGATGCCATTTGGCCATAAATCCATCCTCTCTGCTATAACATGATTTGCTCTGGAGCTGGGCATTTTATTAAGTATTAGCCTCATTTTGCCAGCACACTTAATGTTCTCATGGTCCCTCAGGAGTGCCTTGAAATCCCAAGGTAAAAAGGTAGCTTCTTTGTAGCTTGACAGAAATGTGATTTTAAAGGATTTAGGGTTGTGTACTGTTCTTGTTTGTTCCAGCTTTCAAAAGCTTCTAAAAGCTGTCTCCTTTAAAATCCACTTTGAAACAAGGGATAGCCCAGTCTACTTACAATCAGCCCTCTAGGGGGCAATGGCAAACTGCTATCTCTGCAAGCCCTGGACACATCATTGAAATACCCCAGGCCTGGCCCCTTTCTCCTTGGGCAGTTGGTTCCCAGGATGGGAACCCTGTGTCTGTATGCATTTATGACTGGGGAAGAGGAAGGCAAGGGAGACACCATAACACCAGGCAGTGGGGGAAGTTGCCGGCATTACAGTAAGGTATTAGGAAACCGTTAACTCTGATTTTGACCACCATAAGGATTTTCTCCTTGAATTGAAAGCTGAAGTCAACCCCAGGTTGGGTGTTGTTGGTCTGTTGTTCCCTCGCTCCCTCTTAGAGAAATAAGGAACAGCGTGTGCCAAGAGGCTATTTAAGGTTTTGGCTAAGGTTCTGAGAGAAATCAGACTGCTCAGCTCCCACTAAGGATTCTGAGATGACCTTGGGAAAGGGGAGTCAGCTGAAGGGACTGTTTAGCATCCCAAAATAATTTACTGTCAGCTGAAAGGACACTTCAAGCTCCTTCCAACTCCAACCTACTACTTTTGCAGATGAGAAAACTATAACCCCTTGAGGATCAAATCTGAGCTGGGAAGGACCTTTGAGCCTAGTCCAACTCCTTGATTTTACATAGGAATAAACTGTGGTCAAGTGAAGGTTAGTAACTTAAAGCGACTAGAGTGACTTGCTCGACATTGTTAGCAGGAGCAGAGCCAGGATTCGAATCAAATCCTCTGACTCCAGAATCAGCGTTCTTTTCATTATGCAGCGTTGCCTGCCAATGACTTCCCCCAGGACAGACACTCAACTAAGCAGGATTAGAAGCCGGGTCTCGACTCCCAAGGCAGAATGAGCGCTAGCCTAACTGTGCGGCCTTCTCATGGGCGTATTTATCTTCTCAAGACTAGATGTATGTTTGGAGACTCAGTGCTCACACAGATAGCTGTCTCCAAAAATCTGAAGGGCTGTCACACAGAAAAGAGATTAAACTTGTCCAGTGTGGCTGCAGAGTACAGAATTAGAAGCAGTAAGGGAAAGTTGCAAAGAAGGTACAAGTTTACTTATGTAAGGAAAAATTCCCTTAAGATAAAATCTGTTCAAGAGGTCCTCAAACCAAGGCTATGGTATATCTGTGTTGCAGAGGGGTTTTCAGATAGGGAATGGACCAGATGGCCTCTGAGGTCCCTTTCAGCTCAGGGATTACTCAGGACTGAGTTTAGTTAGGCAAACTATGAAAAGATAGGTCTTCAAATCTGATTCCATAAAGCTCATATGTTAAATTTTGAGATATTTCCTAGCACTCTTAAGATTTGTTAGTTATTATTAATAATCAATAAACATTTATTAAGCAGTTTTATTGGTTAAGTGCCTACTATATGGCAGGCACTGTGCTAAGTGCTAAGGATATAAAAAGGGGCAAAAACAGAACCTGCCCTCAGGAAGCTTAAAATCTAATCAGGGAAACAATGTGCATATAAACATACACAAAGCAAACTATATACAGAATGAATAGAGGGAAAGCACTGGAAATAAGAGAGGCTAGTAAAACTTTCTGTGTTGTTGGTGTTTAGTCATTTCAGCCATGTCTGGCTCCTTTGGACCCCATTTGGGGTTTTCTTGGCAAAGATACCAGGTGAGTTTGCAATTTCCTTCTCCAGTTCATTTTACAGGTAAGGAAACTAAGGCAAACAGGGTTAAGTGACTTGTCCAGGGTCATACAGCTTATAAGCGTCTAAGTTTGGGTTTAAATTCAGGTCTTCCTGATTCTAGGCCTAGTGCTCTCTCCACTGTGCCCAGCTGCCCTGACTTTCTACAGAAGGTGGAATTTTAGTTGAGACTTAAATTTGGAAATTCTGCAAGGACTCTTGTTATTCTTTATCACTCCCCTATATGAAAGGAAGAAATTAGGCACTGTCAGTACAGACTTTTCCTGACATAGAGGACCTAATCAAGGGCTAAACATCAGAGCTAAGAGTGTTTCAAACTCAAGTCTGGTTCAGTTCTTTGGGCACCAGTGCCCCAACAATACTGTAGCCCCTGAACCACTCCCTTTAGTTTGGGACTCATTCATAGGGTGATTCCACTCCAGTGAAGGAATGTCTCAGTCAAGCAATCAGTAATTATTTATTAGGCACCTATTATGTATCAAAAGTTACCAAGTGCTTATGTTAAAAATACAAAAGCACCAGGTAGCTAGATGGCACAGTAAACAGAACACTGGCCCTGGAGTCAGGAGGACCTGAGTTCAAAACTGGCCTCAGACACTTAACACACACAAAAAAACTAGCCATGTGACCTTGGGCAAGTCACTTAAACCCAATTGCCCTCCAAAAAGAATTTACAAAAGCAATAAAATCTTTGCCCTTTAGGAGCATATATGCTATAGTGGGGGAATGGAGCATACACAGATTAGAAAGTACAAAGAAAGCACCAAGATAGAATAGTAGTCAGTCAATGAACATTTATTAAGTGCCTACTATGTGCCAAGCACATTGCAGGAATAAATACAGCTGAGATCCCTCCTCCAACACTTTATAAACAAATCTAGAAAATGCCAGATTTTGCTTAATCTGAAGTCAACCCTGGGTTGGGTTTTGTTGGTCTGTTGTTCCCTCACTCCCTGTTAGAGAAATAAGGATTAAGCCTAGATTAGGAAATCCAAGAAAAAAAAGCACACTGGGTCATTTTTCCAGTCTTGGCCAGTCAGGACAGCCAAGCTAGCCATGTCTTCATTCCCCTTCATCCTGTACTCCTGACTCTCAGGACTTTCTCTATCATGCCCTTTAAGTCACTCATCTGAGATTCCAAGAAGCAGTAGCACACCCAATGGCCACACTGATAAAACCATCTGGGCAGATGGGGTAAGCCAAATTGAGGGTAACTGATGGGCCTCAGGTTTGTCAATGAGTTAAGGTAATGTTTACCCCAAGCATAAGAAGACTTTTTCCCGGAAAAGGTGAATGAGAAAAGAAAGGGTGAATGAGAACAATTTATTCCAATGGCCATTAAGGCATCTGAATCAGGTGCTGTGGAGTTCTTAGAGCTTGGTCAGACATCAAAGATGCCACCAAGGTCATCCACTGCATCCTGGACCATTACCAGTTATCTTGACTTTTGTCCTGTCACTAGATTTTGATGACTGGAAGAAAGAGCAAGGCTGATGACTTTAGGCAACTCTGCCTGACTTAAATCAGATTCAAACACAAGTCAAGACATTACCCCCTTGCTGAAATTGGTTCTCTTTGAAAATAAAGGACAAAAAACATAAACCCTTTTGAGTGGTTATACCTTCTGCCTCCCTTCCTTGTATGTGTCATCTTCCTCCATTAGAACGTAAGCTCCCTGAATACAAGTATTCTTTCTGTTTGTATTTATACTCCCAGAACTTAGCACAGTGACTGGCATAGAGTAAAATCTTAAGAAATGTATGTCAATTCCACATCTCACCAGTGAGATTGGCTAAGATGACAAAACAGGAAAATGACAAGTGCTGGAGAGGATGGGAAAAATTGGAACTTTAATGCATTGTTGATGGAGCTGTGAACTGATATAATCATTCTGGAGGGCAATCTGGAACTATGCCAAAAGGGCTATAAATAATTGCATACCTTTTGACCCAGTAATACCACTTTTGGGGTTGT
This sequence comes from Pseudocheirus occidentalis, assembly GCA_028646575.1. NCBI lineage: Eukaryota > Metazoa > Chordata > Mammalia > Diprotodontia > Pseudocheiridae > Pseudocheirus > Pseudocheirus occidentalis. The sequence continues at coordinate 278,729,482 of CM053593.1, forward strand.
ATCCAAAAGAGATCATAGAATTCGGAAAAGGACTCATACGTACAAAAATATTTATTGCAGCTCTCTTTGTGGTGGCAAAAAACTGGAAACTTAGGAGATGCCCATCAATTGGGGAATGGCTGAACAAATTGTGGTATATGAATGTAATGGGATACTATTGTGTTATAAGAAATGGGAAGGAGATGGACTTCATAATTACCTGGAGAGACTTATATGAATTGGTGCTAAGTGAGAAGAATAGAACCAGGAAAAATTTGTACACAGTCACAAATACATCATATGTGTGACGACCAACCTTGATAAACTGGACTCTTCTCAGCAACGCACAGTTAAAAGACAGCTCTACAAGTCTCAGAATGGAAAAAGATATCTACACTCAGAGAAAGATTTAGAAAGACCAGAGTTGAAATGAAGCCTGAAGCAATACATGCAATTGTTCTTTTCCATGTTTGGTTTTGTTTCTTTTCTTTTTTTCCCCCATTATTCGCTCCATTGGTTACAACGCTTCTATACAACCAGACTATTGCACAATGTAAAAGTGTTTGCATATCCCATACATGATTGTACACTACCATAGAGAGGGGGGGAGAAGGGGAGAGGAGAAAATCTGAAACTCAAGTGATTCGGTAACTGAATCTTATAAACTAAAAGTTATTTACTTTACAAATTAAAAAAAATATTTGATTTTAAAACTTAAAGAAAAAAAAGAAATGTATGTCAACTTGACATGACTAGATGAAACATACTACCCACCTCCTAATAGAGAGACGATGAATTCAGAGTGCGAATCAAGACGTTTTTACATGGCCAAAGCAGGAATTTGTTTTGACTAAACATCTGGAACCCAAGGCACAACAAGTGCAACTGCACTTGGCTACCCTAGCACAGTGGACAAGCTGCTACCACCAGAGGCCTCAATGCAGAAAGCAGAAGCCAGGCCCCTGGCCTCCAGTGTAAGAAGTTAAGGACAGTAGTGGACGCACAGGGCTGGGGTCTGGGCGAGCGATTGAGTGTGGTTGAGGAAAGTCACGAGGTTGGAAGGAAGGGGCTCAGAGAAGCTGGTGGCAGTGTATGGATCTAGGACGGAGGATTCTGCTGCTGATTTTCAGCCTTTCCTAGAAAGATGAACCCTGGACACAATCATGAGATGATGGGCCATATGGACAATAATAGCACTATGCTCCCCCACCATCATTCAACCACTACAGCCTCTCATGGTCATGGGGGAGGAGACATGATGATGATGATGCCCATGACCTTCTATTTTGGTTATAAGAATGTGGAATTGCTGTTTTCTGGATTAATGATCAATACACCTGGGGAAATGGCTGAGGCATTTGTGGCTGTCTTTTTGTTAGCAATGTTCTACGAAGGTCTCAAGATAGCACGGGACAGCTTACTGCATAAGTCCCAGGTCAGCATTTGCTATAACTCCATGCCAGTCCCAGGGTCAAATGGAACTATCCTCATGGAAACACACAAAACGATTGGGCAACAGATGATGAGCTTCCCTCACCTTCTGCAGACATTGCTGCATATCATCCAGGTTGTCATCAGCTACTTCCTTATGCTTATCTTTATGACCTACAATGGGTACCTCTGCATCGCAGTGGCAGCAGGGGCTGGAACAGGCTACTTTCTCTTCAGCTGGAAGAAGGTAGTGGTAGTGAACATCACAGAGCATTGCCATTAATGTCAGACTCTAGGATGTGGTCTTATTTACCATAATGGGAAGTAGCTGGAGACTGGGGGGGGAGAGGTTAATTTCAGGTCCTCCTATTGTCCCTCCATGGCCCCTTGCCTCCCAGCACTTGCATAGACAACAAATCAAGGAGGTTTACATACTAACCTCCAAGCTGGATGGTGCCCTCCCCAAACTGTTGATTTCTGCTACTAGGCCGAGATCCTCGGTTCTTCACTAATCAAGGTAGCTTTTTGTTCTACTGATTTCTTGATCATCTACTACCCTTTTTAATCTCTTGTGGGTTTTTTTTATTATGACAATTTTGTGGACAAGGGGTCATTTCTGGGTCATAGGCGGAGGTTGTGGGAAACTCCTACCCACCCCATAACACTAGAACATATCTATCCCACTTGTTGGACTGTGAGTGGGGAAATAGGGTGTGCCTTTGCCGAGATGTAGAGTGATAGGTGGCAATCTGAGAGTCTGAAGGATTTTTGAGTTGAATAAAGGTGTGATAGCATAAAAAAAAAAGAAGTTAAGGACAGTACCTTCTGTACCCCAGGAGCACAGTTCAACTTTTAAAAAAGAACAACAAAGGGGCAACTAGGTGGCACAATGTATGGACCACTGGCCCTGGAGTCAGGAGGACCTGAGTTCAAATATGGCCTCAGACACTTAACACTTACTAGCTGTGTGTCCTTGGGCAAGTCAGTTAACCCCAACAGCCCTACATTCCTCCTTCCAAAAATAAAAACAAAAAAGAAATCTGACCATAGAAAGCTATGGTGTTGACAGGGAAGATCAAAACCCAAACTCAGAAGAGGATAACAATGTCAAAATGCATATATACAAAGCCTCAAAGGGGAATATGAATTGGTCTCAAGCCCAAAAAGTCTTCTTGGAAAAGCTCAAAAAGAATTTTAAAAATCAATTAAGAGAGATAGGAGAAAAATTGGGAAAAGAAATGAGAGTTGTCCAAGAGAATTATGAAAAAAGAGCCAGCAGCTTGGAAAAGAAAGCACAAAAATTGACTGAAGAAAACAACTCCTTAAAAAATAGAATTGGTAAACTGGGGAGAAAAAACCCATAGAAGAAAATAACTCCTTTAAAAGTAGAATTGGCAAATGGAAAACAGAGGTACAAAAGCTAACTGAAGAAAATAATTCCTTAAAAAATAGAATTGGGTAAGTAGAAGCTAATGACTCTATGAAATATCAAGAAGTAGGCAAACAAAATCAGAAGAATGAAAAAAATAGAATAAAATGTAAAATGCCTCACTGAAAAAACAACTGACCTGGAAAATAGATCCAGGAGAGATAGTTTTTGGGTAGTTCAATAATTCTTAAACTATGATAAAAAGAAAAGAGCTTGGATAGTGTCTTTAAAGAAATAATCAAGGAAAACTGCTTAATATCCTAGAATCAGAGGATAAAATAATTATTGAAAAAAATCCACCAATCATCTCCTGAAAGAGATCCCAAAATGAAAACTCTGAGGAATATTGTAGCCAAATTCCAGAACTATCAGGTCATGCAAGCAGTGACATATCAAGAAGCCACAATCAGGATTACACAGGATTGAGCAGTTTCCACATTAAAGGATCACAGGTTTTGGAATATGATATTCCAGGAGGCAAAGCAACTTGGATTATAACCAAGAATCAACTACCCATAGTTGAGCATAATCTTCCAGGGTAAAAGGTGGACATTCAACAAATAATGGACTTTCAAATTTTCCTGATGAAAAGGCCAGAGCTGAACAGAAAATATGATCTTCAAATACAAAACTCAAGCATAAAAAGTTAACCAGGAAAGGAAAAAATAAAACATACTAAATAAGGTTAAACTGTTTAAATCCTAACACGGGAAATTGATACTTAGAACTCTTAAGAACTGTGTCTCTATTAGGGCCATCATTAGGAATATACTTAGACATAGGGTGTATGTATAAGTTGGCTTTGATGTGGTGATAAAAAAATGAGTTTAAAAAAAGGATTGTACTGGAAGAAGAGGAAAGGGGAAGGCAGAATGGGATGAATTATATCACAAAAGAGGCATGAAAAACCTATCACATGGAGGGAAAAAAGAGAAGGGGAGAGCACTGATTGAATCTTAATCTCATCAGCTTTGGCTCAAAGAGGGAGTAACATACATACTCAGATGAAGAAAGAAATCTATTTTACCCTATAGAGAAGTGGGACGGAAAGGGGAAAAGAAAAAGTGATGGATGATAGAAGGGAAGGCAGATTGAAGGAGGCAGTGAAAGGGGGCAAAGACCTAAGATGGCAGCATAGAAACAGGAAATTCCTTGAGCTCCTCCAACAACCACCTCAAATACCTATAAAATATGACTAAACACCTTTTAGAGCAGCAGTTCTCAACCTGTGGGTTATGTTCAATTTAAATACATCCTGCATATCAGATATTTACATTATGATTCATAACAGTAGCAAAATTATAGTTATGAAGTAACAAAGAAAATAATTGGGGGGTCACCACAACATGAGGAACTGTATTAAAGGGTTACAGCATTAGGAAGGTTAAAAACCACTGTTTTAGAGCTACAGAGCCCACAAAGTGACAGAGAGAAACAAGTCTCCCACTAAAGACAGCCTGACAGGCCTATAGGAAGGGTCTATCGCAGCACTCTGGGAGCAGAGCACAGTCTTGTGTCTGCCATGAAGTTTTGGCCTCAGAGTGACCCTGACCAGTGGCTGCCAGAGCAGACTTCAGGAGAGTGAATCACCAGCAGCTGTGGCAGCATCCAGACTCCTCAACCCATAAATGCCAAAGAGCAAGTAAAAGGTCAGTCAGAAATTCTGTTGGAAAAGAAGGGCATGGCCTGCCCCCTCCCCCTGGGGCAAGAGGTGGTGGAGTGCCAGTGGCTGAAGCCACTTCCCAGCAGGACTGCCTCCAGAGCTCCTGGCCTGCAGAACATAGGGGGACCAAGTAACCATTCAGAGGGTAATCACTCTTGCTTTAACCTGTTTGGATCTGAATCACTATCATGGGTGGAGGCCCTGGGGTCTGTGGCCAGTGGGCCAGAGATGGTGGGGGCTTCAGAGAGGGCACCCAACTAATAGCTCTAGCAGCTGCAAAAACCCCAGTGATTTGGGACAAAGCTCTCTCTCCATTCTGGAAGCAGAGGTCTACCGTGGCAAAGATCTCAAAAGTCAAGTAATTGACGGGCAACATGAGCAAGCAGAGGAAGCAAAGCAAGCATGGCAATCAAACCTTAGATCATTTTTGGGGGGACAAAAAGGATCAAAGCCTGGAATGGGAGAAAGACAACAAAGTCAGAACTCCTGCATCAAAAGCTTCCAAGAAAAATGTAAACTGATTACAGGCCATCGAGGAGCTCAAGAAAGATTTTGAAAATCAAGTAAGAGAATTGGAGGAAAAATTGGGAAGAGAAATGAAAATGATGCAAAAAAAATCATGAAAACTGAGTCAACAACCTGACTGAAGAAAATAACACCTTAAAAAATAGACTAACTCAAATGGCAAAAGAGACCCCAAAAGCCAATGAGGAGAAGAATGCCTTAAAAAGTC
>CM053593.1:278735216-278775427 GCA_028646575.1 Pseudocheirus occidentalis
GGAACAAAGGGGGCTAAAGACTTGGGCAGAACCACAACTTAAGGCTCATGACTGCAGGCAAATGTCTTCCCTGTGAAGGTTTACTTTCCCAGAGCCTGTACCTCAAAGAATCAAGGAGAGCTCAAAAAGGGGGGAGGAGTCCCAGAGCCTATACCTCATCACTCACACTCTGTGCCTTAAATGTATGTCTGATTCACTATGCTAGTTCAGATTATTATAGCGAAGTCCAGCTTATTTTTACAATGTGCACATTTGTGCTTTTTCAGGAGACCTAAAATATAGGTCAAGTACCTTTTTTGCATTTTGTTAAATGGTATCTTGCTTCTATTTTAAGTCCTTTTGCAAACTCAGATGCATAGAATTTAGATTGTTTTCTCAGAGTTCTTTCTCTACCCAGGCTGCATTAGGTAATAAGCCTAAATAAATAACTCTAATAAAAACCCTGGTAAATAATCAGTAGACTTATTGAGTTCTCCAATTTGTTCCTAGCACTAGCTAAGTGCTAGGCAGGGCTTTTAAGACAAGTCAGGTAGACATTTGAAAAAGCAATCAGTGGCATAGGCCTTACAACAAGAGAATGTCTTACTGTATATGTCTAAAACTCTTATCACTTACAAAATCTGAGAGTTATATTTATGTATTTGAGGAATCATCTGTGGGATTTTCTCTGAGCTTTTTAGAGAGAGATGGTGGTGATGATAATGATTATTGGAGTAGCATTATATAAAGATGCTAATATTTAGAATCAGAGGACCTAGGTTCAAATTCTAATTCTACCAATTACCATCTGGGAGAACTTTAGTTAGGTAATTAACCTTTCTGAGTTGCATCTATAAAATGGGAATAATAATAATAATAGCATTTATTTGTCTTGTGATGATGAAATGAGACAATGTGTATCTTGCAAATCTTAAATTGCCATGTAAAAAGTCAGTTCTTATCATACTGTTTACAAATAATATGAACATCTTATAGCTATGTTGCACATTATACTTTATAAAATATTTTCAAATATGCTTTGCAATTTGAGGATCTAACAATAATCTGATAAGATGGGTAGGGCAAGTGGTATCATTCTTATTTTATAGATTTATAGATTCTTCTGAGAAATTAAAGTTTGGAGGTGAATTGATTTGTTCATTGTCAGTTGGCTATTAAACAGGACAGAGATTATAATACAAATCAAATTCTTGTCTATTAACCAAGCTACTGAACTAAATTCTTTTCCCCCATAAAATGAAGGTATAAAAGAACACTCAGTGGGGATTCAGGAAACCTGAGTAGTCTGAGCTTTGCTATTAACTACCTGTCACCTTGAATAATTTCTTCACTTCTCAGTCTCAGTTTCTTCATCTCACTATTCCTCTGACTCCTGGAATTCCCAGAATTCCATCTGGTCCAACCCAAGCCCAGTGAAATGAAGTGTCTTGTCCAAAATTATATAATAAGTCAACATAGTAGCTTTCTATATTACACAGGAAATTAGAGGCAACTAGGTGGCACAGTGGATAGATCACTGCTCCTGGAGTCAGGATGATCTGAATTCTATTCTGGTTTCAGGCACTCACCAGCTGTGTCACCCTGGGCAAGCCATGTATACACTGTTTGCCTCAATTCCCTCAACTATAAAATGGGCACCTACTTCTCAGAGTAGTTGTGATACAAGAAGAAGTGGCTGAACTGTGTTTAGGCAGATGTTATGCTTACCTATGGGGCCCCAAAAACTTACTAGCTGTATGACCCTGGGCACATTTAACCCTCTTTTCTAGAGAAGGAAATCACTCCAGTATTTGCCAAGAAAACCCCAAATGGAGTCATGAAGAATCAGATTCCAGTGGAATAACTCAACAACAACATGCTTTCCTATGGCAATCAGTGGAAGTATCACTTTTCTGTGATCAGACATACTTACAGGTGCTCTATTCCTTGGGGAGCACTTTGACAGGTTTTTAAGCAACTTGGTGCTGTGGCAAAGTATATCCTTTTCTTTGAACTCTGCCTGCCTTAGAAGGTTTCAGTTGGATTTTAATGACCAGTCAAGATGACCCCCAGCTCTTAGGCAAAGGCAGCTGGGATGGAGGACAATTGGCTACCAGCAGTCTTCTCAACTACACAAAAAGAAACTGATTTTTTCATGAGTGGCTTCAGGGAACTGATTTCCTCAATGAATTTTTCCCCAGGTTCAAAAGGCTCTGAGGGACAATAGAAATCACCAGTCTTTTATAGATATAATTAACATCTCAAATCCAAAGATTCAATCATTCAATGCCATTCCATTTGGAGTTAATATTTAGCACTGAGGTATATGTCTTGGCTCCATTTGTATGCTTCTTGTCTGCTAGAGCTAAAAATACAGTTCAACATCACTTTGCAATATACTTCCTCCAGGAAGATAGGATCACAAGATCATGGAAATAGAGCTGGAAAGAACCTTAGAGATCGAATCTAACCTCCTCCATTTCACAGACCAATCATTAAAAAGCACTTCTTAAGCAACTGTTATGTTCCAGTCCCTGTGCTAGTCCCTTGAGAAAACAAAGAAAAAAATGAGTCTCTGGGGGTGGCTAGGTACCACAGTGAATAGAGTACTGACCCTGAAGTCAGGAGGACCTGAGTTCAAAGCTGGCCTCGGACATTTAACATGTACTAGCCATGTGACGTTGAGCAAATCACTTAACCCCAATTGCCCTGTCCTCCACCCTCCAAAAAGCAAAAAATTAAAAAAAATTTTTTTTAAATTAAAGTCTCTGCTCTTAAGAGTTTACCTATTAAGGTAGAGAAAATGTACATGTACAGATAGATACAAACACACAAATTAGGCAAAGTTGCACGGTATATCTCTATTTCATTGCATTTTAGTTGTGTTGACTTCTTCTATACTTCTGTATTCCTCATATACACATTATAGGTTTTCAGTAAATATTTGTTAAATGAACGTGTACTTGCTTAAATTACTGAACTGCTGTTAATTGCCTCTAAAATCACAGAAATACTGGAGTTATTACAGAACTGGAATTGAATAAATATCTCATTTTTTAAAAAGAAGGGGGGGAGAGAGAGAAAAGGTGGTATCTTCAAGCTATTCACCAGTGCATTTCACTTCAATTCTATGAAAAATTCTAGTTACAGGCATGGGGAAAGGTTCTCTACCCTTGTATCTAGTATATTTTATTAAAGGAATGGTTTGTGATATAAAAAGAAGCATGGGAGCACTAAAGGTCAGCATCTGTTTGTCAAGAACAGGTCATGGCAAACTAATTTAATTTTCCTTTTTGAAAGATTTATTACGGCTGGTAGATCAGGGGGATGTCATAAACATTATATACCTGGATTTCAACAAAACGTTTGACATTCATGCGTGCTATTATTATGGACAAGACAAAGAAATGTGAGTTACAGTTGGGTGGATTAGGAACTGGTTGAATGAACACTCAAAGAGGAATCACTAATGAATCAATAGCAGAGAGCTCAGAGAGTTCCTTGAGCTATTATCCCTTTACTTTCTGAATCAAACCATTCATAAATGAGTATAATACATAGCACTACAGACCTATTATTGTTTAAGCTCAGTATGAGAGATTTCTGTGTGCCTCTTTCGAATAATGAATTTTGCTGTATATTGAGTAAGAAGACAGAATTGGTCAGATGGCTTAACCATTTACATAATATAGAGTCAGTGAGATGCCCCAAAAGGAATGGTAATTAATTGCATGATGTATCACAGTATAGATGTGCTTTTTATCACAGTGCAAAGATGATATAGATTGATTATCCATTTGGCTAACTCTTCTTACAGGGGTTATATAGGATTACATATGGGCAAAGGTAAAAGTCCTTCTTAAAATGAACATTTGGAAACACAATTTTGAAAAAGTTAACCTTGGGACTTAATACAATTTTTCCCCCTTTGGGGATAAATCATTGCCTTAATAATGAAAGTAAATGGCAAAATATCACATATACAAAATATTTTTATTCTATGCACTTTTTCAGGAAATGAACCTAATAAATGCAGGAAAGGCAAGCTCTATTACTATTCATAAAAATTCCTGTCCTTGGAACATTAACTCTTTATTTTTCAGTTACATTCACTTCTAGAAAAACACTCCCCCCACACCCCAAAAAAGGAAGAGAAACAACAGGTATTAGGTAAAACAATCTTTTGTGAGGAGAAATCCCTGATGACAGTCCTGATGCCTATCATTGGTGGGGTAGAAATTGACACAAAAAAAGTGCTATAGGAAGACAAAAGAGCTACAGCTAATTAGCCAAAATGAATGGGTAGGGAGAAAATGAAAGGAATTTTTTTTTTTAATGGGAGTTTGGTAAGACATTCAGTTGAACCAGGAAGATAACAAACAAAAAAATGGAAAAGGCCCACCAAGATTTCTTTAACAAAATATTTTTTTTCTCCAATGAAAGAATTATCTCCAGTGGCACAATTAAAGTGCCACATTTGTACTCTTATATCACAGAAGCCAGTTACATGAGGATGTAGAAATGATATTAAAGAGGATAAAGTTTGGAAGATCTGCTAACCCAAACCCTAGGTCAGTGGTTCTCAACCTTCCTAATGCTGTGATCCTTTAATACTTGTATGTGGACGTATCTGCATGTGGGCAGACCCACCTGGAGATAGATAGAGGAGCGGATTCTCGGTTCCTAAGACCATTGGAAATATGTGTTTTCCAATGGTCTAAGGTGACCCCTGTGAAAAGGTCATTTGACCCCCACAGGTTGAGAACTGCTGCCCTAGGTCCTCATGACTCCCACCAACTAACTACTACAATAGCATTCTACTTGGTGAACTTGTGCTTCCAGCTTCTCATTCCAATTCATCCTTTAACTCTTACCATTGATTTTCTATTAGTGCAAATGTAATTATGTCATTGCCTTATTATTCAATAAATTCCAATGACTACACACACACACACACACACACACACATATATAAATACAGTTATTCCTTCCACATCATGACTTTACCCATCATGGTTTTGATATATCATGGGTTGGCAAAAGAAATTAAATGGGAATTTTGGGGACATTTTGCAGAAGGCACAGATGACACACAAAGGCCAGCAAATGACACAGAGCCTATGACCATATATGTAACCCAAATTTTACAATAAGATACTGTAAACACCCCAGAAAAGAAAAAGAAAAATTCAGACTCCTTCTCTAAATATGAAAGAATTGCCAAAAAATTTTACATTAATTTCCCAGATTGCGAGAGTGTTATATCTCTAACCCCCACAATTTGGAATGGATAACTGTATATATAAAAGTATCCCTTTCACTCCCTTCAAAATGGCGTAATTTTCAGTACACAATATAAACCACTTCTGTGGTTTATTGATATTCGATCAACCAACAAGAATTTATTGAGGGTCTACCATGTCCCAGATACTGTCTTAAGCACTGAGGATACAAAGACAAAAGTGAAACATTCTCTGCCCTTAAGGAACTTATATTCTGTTGGGAGAGAGAACATAAATATATACTGGTATCTAAAAGAGATAAGAGGTGGTTTGGGCAGGAGGGGTGAGGAGTAGGGTACAAATAGCTGGGGCTCCCATAAAATGAGTTGATCCTAAAAGTAAACCGGAGATTCCAAGATGTGGAAGTGAGGAAGAAGTATTTGTATTCCAGGTAAGGGGCAGACCATATAAAGGCACAGGACTCGGAGTACTGCAGTAGGTGAAGGATAGTAAGGAGGCCAGCTGGAGACAGACTACAGAGCATGTGATGTGGAAAAGTCAGGCTGGAGCCAAAATTTGAATAAAGAGCAAAACTAGGGGGAAAGGGAGAAGAGGGAAATATATAATTTATATAATATATAATTAAATATGTTGATAATAATAAAAATAATATATAATTAAGGAGGACAAAGATTGGAAGATATTGACCCAAACCCTAGGTCCTCATTATTTCCTCCCTCTCTCTCTCCATATATATGTGTATATGTGTATGTATGTATGTGTGTGTGCTTACATACATTTGGTGTATATTGGTGCTCCCTGAGACTCTATTTCCACAACTCTTCTTTCATAGTCACTTTATATGTCCAATCAGTTACCAAGTCTTGTTATTTTCACGTTCACAATATCCCATATATGGCACATTCTTTCCACTTACATAGCCACCATCCTGGTGCAGGGTCTAATCGCTTTATACCTGGACTACTGGAATATCTACTGTTTGGTTGCCCTGCCCCATCTCTTCCCACTCCAATCCATCCTCCACTCAGTTGCTGAAATTATTTTTCTAAAATGCGGCTCTGACCACATCACTCTCAACTCTAGTGGCTCCTTATTATCTCCAAGATAAAATATCTAATCCTGTTGGCTTTAAAGCTCTTCATACCTAGCCTCTTCCTACCTTCCCAGTCCTTACACCACACTCCTCATAACGTACTCTACAATCCAGCAACTGGTTTTCTTGCGTGTGTTTTTTTTTTTTAACACCCCATCTCCTTTTAACAGGAAGCCTCTCTCCGCTCACCTGTGCCTCCTTGCTTCCCTCAAACCCAGCTCAAATCCCACTTTGTACAAGAGGCTCCATCAGGCTCAATTACCCACCCCCAAGGCCACATACACACACAACCATTGATTACCTCCCATTTACCACATAGGATTGTACCTGGGCTTCAGGTTAAGTAACACGTCCTGAGTCAGGCAGCCAGTATGTGTCAAGGGTGATACTTGAACTCAGGTTTCCTTGGCTGTTTCTATATTCTCTATGCCACACTATCTCCTCAGAATTTGGTATCTGAGGAAAATCTTACAAAGAAATGGGTGATTCTGAATATGTAATCCTTTGTCAACAGCTTAGAACTATTCCATTTTCATTGTTTTTCAGACATGGAGAAAACTTTATTCAAGCTTGTAAACCAAAAAACTATAAACAAATTTCAAGTCATAGTAAAATAATACACCCTCCTTAAAAAAAAAAATCACTCCATTAACTAGGATCTTATCCAAGAAGAATACCATTTCAAATAGTGATTTTAAATCATTAATAGCGATTTCAAATAGTTAAGGGCTCTTAAGGGATCTCCTAAAACTTGTCTTGAGTTGCTGCATTTTCTAAGAACACTGGGAAGCAGAACATGCATGTGTCATGGATGAAACTCCCCAAACTGACATAACTGTTGTTGCAGCTCAAAATGTGCACTCTAGGGAGGCAAGACAAGTGCTAGGCAGTCTGTACCAGGCTGGGATAATGCTGGGGCAGCTGGGGTACTTCACAGATAAACAGACCCTCCTATCTTCATAATCTAGCAGTTCCCCAAGGAAAAGAATGCAGCTTTGGCCATCACCTTGCTCTTCCATGTGGGGAGTGGTCTTTTTTCTCCATCTTTGATGCACCATTCTGCTCCCATGGCACACCCCTTCCTGGTACCCCCTCCTCCCTCTGTTGTACTATTATCAAAACAAAAAGTTCTAGAAGGACTGTGAACTCTTTGCTCCAGCTTTGATTTCCACATGCATGTTCATTCCTCTTATAATAAGACTAGATTTTATGTAACTTTCCTGAAGTTGTGATTTCCTGTTAAAGAGAATAATCAATCATTCAATGAAACAATGCAAATGTATGTATTGCACGTTATTTCCCTTCCTACTTTGCAAAGATGTATTTAACCACCCATGTGGTAGAGATGACATATTGATGACAAGTGCTTTCTGCCTAGAGCTCCTCTTCATAATATGCTTGTTTTGTGGGGAGAGGTCAGAAAGTCAAATCAGGAAGACTGGAGTTCAAATCTTGCCTCAGAAAACTTATTAGTTGTAAATCTAAGCAAGTCACAAATCCTCCCTGTTTGCTCATCTGTAAAAGAAGAGGGTTTGCTCAACGGCCTCTAAGGTGTCCTCCAGCTCTAAATCTATTATCCTATGTCCCAAGAAAATATATACCTCTCCAGGATTCAGTTCACCACAGAAATTCAGTGACCCCTACATAAAATGCACGATCACAGTCCTTTCCATTTTAAAGAGCAAATGTTCCACACTTATCAGACTGGCTAAAATGACAAAGAAGGAAAATAGCAAATGCTGAAAAGGATATGGAAAATAGGTGCACTGTGACATTGGCTAGTGGTGTTGTGAATTAGTCCAGTCACTCTGGAGAACAATTTGGAACTATGTCGAAAGGGCAGTATAACTGTAAATGCTCTTTTACCCAGCTGGATCAGTAGTCCAAAGAGATCAAAGAAAAAGAAAAAGGATCCATATGTACAAAAATATTGATAGCAGCTCTTTTTGTGGTGGCAAAGAACTGGAAACTGAGGGGATGCCAATGGCTGATGTTGTGTATATGACACGTGATGGAATACAAATTGTTATGATGTAAAAAATGACAAAGGTGATGGTTTCAGAAAAACTTGGGAAGTCTTATATGAACTGACACAAAGTGAGCAGAACTAGAACAGTGTACAACTGCAATATTGTAATAACAATTACAATACTGTGAAAGACTCGACTACTCTGATCAATACAATGATCTGTGGCAATTCTAAGTTTCATGATGAAAGTGCTATTCATTTCTAGGGAGAGAACTAATGAACTCAAGTGTAGATTGAAGCTTTTCTTTATTTCTGCTTTTTTATACTGTGGCTAATGTAAAAGTATATTTTGCATTTCATATCTATAATGGATATCACATCTTCCCTTTTCAACGGGGGAGGGTGAAGGAGAGGAGGAAGGGGCAGGGAGGGAATTTGGAACTTAAAAGTAAACCAGAAATTTTTAACACAAAGAACAAACAAACCCCTTTCCCAATATTACCCTGAAGAAAGAGGATTTTGCCTTTCCATTCTGGCAAGTCATTTTTATCATTCCTCCATTGAGGAATCTGTGATATAGTGTTTATACAGTGCTCAGAGGTTGCAGTTTAAGGAATTTAAGATGCCTCGCTATAGGTTTACTCAGAGTTAAGAATACTGAAGGTGTGTGGCCTAAGAAGAAGACATCTTCTAGTTCAATTAGTGTTTCAGGTGGGTGGAAAGTTATAAGCCATATTATTAGAATAAAGATTTGTGGTGCCTTCTGCAATACCTTTTACATGTAGCCCTCCTTAGCTAGCACGCTGTGATGCCCCAAATGCTGGATTAAGAACTCTTTAGGGGAGGCTAGATGGCACGGTGAATAGAACACCGGCCCTGGAGTCAGGAGGACCTGAGTTCGAATGCGGCCTCAGAGGCTTAACACACGTACTCGGCTGAGTGACTTTGGGCAAGTCACAACCCCAATTGCCTTCCAAAAAACAAAACAAAACAAAACAAAAATCTTTAGAAGCATTCCTAATTCTTTAGCAGGACCTTATTTGAAAATGAGCATGATTCTCTCCTTGACACAAAAGGAAAGAAAATATAGACAGGAAAGGTCTTCCTCACCAGACTCAGGCTTTCATTATAGTGGAACTAGAAAACTGGAGAATGAAACTTTTAGGCATTTTGAGAACTTTAAGGGCAATATAGATCTAACTGACGACTCAAGGCTAAATTTGTGTTTGTATTATCTGTGATCAAAAGCTCTCAGGGCTGTATATTGTTTTGACTTCTCATTTAAAACAACAAGATAAAGTTTTAAGTTCTTGTTATTGAAAAATGAATCACCCTCCAGTCTTCAGAAAAGTGACAGCCATCACTGAGTCCAGATTCTTAGACTTAGACTCCCCTGGTACAACTTTAAAGAACTATGTGCCATGCCTTAGGATTTGAGTTAAGGAATAATGACTGTCATGACCAAGTCCACATTTACATGGTGCTTTCAGGCTTGCATAACACAATGCTCACAATTTTGTGATATGAATAGTTTTACTAGCTAAAGTTCAATGTGACTCAAGTGATTTGATCAAAGTTCAAGGTCATATATGAGCCGACATTAAAAAGTAATCGTTTTTACTAGGTATAGGCTTTTTGTGTTTTATTTTCACCCACACACACACATACACACACACACACACAAAAACACACCAACATTAAAATGGGCATCAAAGAAAGCTTCTTGTCAGTATAAATTTAAATACAAACATTTCAAAGGAAACTTCTGAATAACCACCAATTAAATTCTCATATCAGTCACTCAAAGGAAGCGAATATTTTTGTAAAAAATTTATTTCTCTGTAAATACAAATCCAAACATCAACAAACAATACTCCAGTGGAAAAATACTAGCCATTAACATTGAAAACTTTCTTTTTATTTAATAAATAGAACTTTGGCATTCAAAATTCTAGCTGTAAACCCTATTTTTTAAAATATAAAACCCCCCAAAACACACACACAAAAAAAACAAAAACAACCCCTTTACACAAAGAGGCAAGAATGATAGGCCTGAAGGCATAAGCCATCCAGTGGCTTCACTTCCTTTTTACAATGACTGCATTTCAATTAAGTCATGACAACTGTATTTACACATGAGGTATTCTGAATGGTTCAAAAATTGAACCCAATTTACTAAAACTACCAGTCATTGAGACTGATCTAATAATACACACTGCTGTGCTTTTAATGTAACTGCCTAGCACCCTACTTCTCACATCTATGCAATACTGTAACTGATAGATACAAATGAATACACTCTGATGGAGATTCCTGCTCACTTCAGAGGGGTCAAGAGCTCAGCTCCAAAGACAATGCCTAGGACCTACTCCTATATTTATTAAATACTTCTCCTTGTTGGGGGAAAAAAAAAAGCTTAAGAAAGTCTAATTAGAGAAGAAACAAGGTGCAATAATTATCGACATTCTTAAAGCTTATGTAAAATGGAAATGAACATGTGTACTGCAGGCAAAAAGGCACAAGGGTGCTGACTGTATACAACTGTGGAATTAATATTGCTAATGAGTTATCGATTTAGAAATCTAACCATGTTCAATATTAATATTTTAATTTAAAAGGATAATTGGATCCCAAATTTTATTTCCCCTCCTCAAAAAGAAATGCCTTTATGGAAAAACAAGATTATAGATGAGCAAAATTCCACAGCAAGATCATTGGGGGAGGGGGGGGGAAGGGGGAGGGTGTTAGGCCAGGTACAGCTGTCTCTTTATATACTAAATAGGAAAGCTTTTCTCTTGCTTGTGGAAAACAGAAACAAACTGTCAAAATGGAAAGAGAAAGAGAATTAACTTTGGCTCTTGTGGCTGCATCTATTGGCAGTTTCAAATTGTTTAGCCTGAGTGTGGGGGTCATTCTAAGAATTGCTTATTACTTTAATTACAAATATACAAGGATACAAACCAATACAACAGATGCCCATAATGCAAGCTAGATCCACGCCAAAGCACAACTAAACTACATAAATACGTACAATTCAGGGTCTTAGCTGTTCTTTGCTCAATGAAAAGACATTTTTAAATACAGTCATTCCTGTAAAAAATGTGCTCACCAATTCCTACAAATTAATAATAAAGCTATAAATAGGTTAATAAGCCCACTAAGAGAGAACTGTACAGTATCCATTATAATCAACTTTTTTTTCCAGCCCTTGAGATTGTCTCTTGATAGCTGAACGAAATTATCATGACTAAAGCAGTTTAACAAACTGTTCATGAAACTGGTTTTACTAAATTACGTTACTGTTAAGCAATGAAATGGGTCCACAAAGTATTTTCAACCAGTTAAACAATACAGCATATCTTACACCATCAAAGCCTATTCTTCTTCCAATCTGATAGGCCACTGTAAATAAATACAGATTTGCCAAGAGCTCAATAATACCAAAGAGTATTCCCTGACATCAAATGAATGATAATTATTGTGCCTGTGAGGTCAAGTACTTTGATCTGCACAGATTAATTTAGGCCTTTGGCTGAGACATCTGCCATTTATCTCCCTATTTTAGAGTAAGGAAGCAGACTAAAGTCACACTTCAAAAATCAAATGATCAATATTCAAAATGTCAATACAGTCTGAGTATTAAAAAGGCCCTTCCTCCTAAGGAGCTAGTACATTTACAGTCACAACAATGCATTAAAAGGGTTTTTCACACTAAAGAGAACCTTGAAAGTAGGCTAAATTTAAATTCTGAATGTTTTCTTTTCATAAATCATTGCAATAATTTGTGAACATTTACAATTACAAAATAATATTATTATTTAAACAGGTTTGCTGAAGCATTTCTGGCTGGCCCAATTCACTCTCTTTCTTGAGTCTTCCAATAAAACAAAACCAATACCACTATTTTTTTTAAATTGTGGAGAAAGTAGCACTGTATTGGGGTCAGTGGGGGGGAGCGCCAAGAGAAAGGAGTTGGAGCACTTTGCACCCTGCACCAGAGGTGTTCTTTAAGAAATAACTTGCAATTATTTCAGTTCTAGAAACTGAAGGCAACAGTACTAGTTTGCCAGTGTTCCATTAAATCTACTTTTTTTCAATGCTGACCATAAAGTTACTTTAGTGCAAATTTATTATATACTTATTGAAAAAACAATACCCTGAAAAGATTTCACAACAACTAAGCCAAATGAATAAAAAGACCTTGAAAAAGGCTGACGTTCGGATAAAAAACAAAACACCCAAAACCTTATTATTAAACAGCAAAGAAGATATTTAAACAAGATCACCTGGTGACCTAACTTGCTGATTGTCTACCCCAAGTCCAGTGACTTTCCAGTTCCAAGAGCTGAGAGTGGCCTATCCCACAGGACCGTACTTATTCTAACTGCTTTACTATCAAGACATTTTCACCAATGCTAAGAATTTCAGTTCTACAGAATAAAGAGATAATTTAATTATTTTAAAATATAATACCCACCCATTCTAAAGTTTCATCTTTGCAGTCATCTATTTAGATACAAATTTACTACTTCAGTGTCTTATACTAGAGGTGCTGTTTTTTTCCCCCTTAAAAAAATACAAATCAAAACACATTATTTATTCTCTCTGGTGCCTATATCACTCCATACTGCATTAAGATGCAGATGAAGACATCATTACTGCACTGAATTAATGATTCCTTAGTGACTGAGTTAGTACTACCTCTCTTAAATCACCTCAGTTACTTAGCAAGGGAGTATTTTACACAGGCACTGGGCAGAATCCAAGTTGAATATATTAAAACCGTTACCTGAACTAAACCTGTAGAATATTTTATATGTGAGGCCTGCCTCTAAAAGTAATGTGACGAATAGTTTAAAAGAACCAAATTCTCATCAGAATGAATACATGAAAATGAATGCTGTTTGAAAGCAGTCACCTCAAGTGACTTCATAGATATTCCAATAATGCTTTCATTGCTCAACATATTTGTGGACCTCCTCTTTAGTAGGTCTTTGCCTTCAAGTTAGAGAACTAAAAAAAATTACACTTAAAACAGTTTTACAAAACAAAATGAATATTACCTTTTTAGTAGCCACATTTGGCTCTACATAAATTTTGGTCATTTCCTAAAATTAAATTCGCCCTCTTGTAATGAAGGTTTTCCACAATGAGGTTATCCAAAGACGTGTCTGCCATAGATTCTGAAGGCAACGCCAAAAGATTATTTTCAAAAACACATTAAGCAATGGCTGCATGTTGGGGTTAAGTGCATAATGTTGAATTAATTCGGATGCATAAAATTCAATTATGTTTATTAAAAATTACTCATCTTACCTTAGATTCACATATCAGTTAGAGAACTAGCATGGTTAAGCCAGTCAATGGTTAAACAAGGAGCTGTGTCTCGATGAGTGCAACTTGGTGCAATGAACTAAAAAAAAATCTGCCAAATATGGATTGTATCTTCTTTGTGTTGGTGAATATCCAAATATGAACAAAGACTACAGCTAACTTTTTCAATAGCCTTCAATTTGAAATTTTGGCAGACAAAAATTTTAGTATGTTAAGAATTGAAACCAAAGCTAGTATTCTTAATTTGCCTTTTTGGTGTTCACCTACAGCCTTTACAATCTTAACTATAAAAAACAAAGAAACAACTTTATGTTCACAATGGTCTTTTCAGATGAATAACTTACCCTGCACACCAAAGAAAAAACCAACAGGAACTACTATGTAAAGATATTAGCACACACTAATGCTAAATATCCCGTTTACTGGAAAAGAATACAAATGCTAAAAAACTCACTCATGATGGTGATGAAAACATTTCATCATATCAAACTTTCCCAATTGTAGCTTAAAAGTATCATAAAAAGTAGTTCACTTGCCTACATACTACTACAATTCTAACCCTTAAGATTGCATCTTTCAACAGCATGATTGTTCCAATACCAAAGCTCCTAGTAAAGGGGCAGATGTTGTAAACCTTGCTTCAGTTAATCCTCGAACATTCTAAATGTGCAATACAAGCTTCTATTGGAAGGAATAATAATTAGAGATACAATCAGTACCTTCCCTGGAACCTTTGTGTTAACTTCAGAAACCTTTATAAACATTAAAATGCCATGGGATAAAAAAAAAAAAAAATCCTATCTCTTTATCTAAATAGCACTCTTCACAGCTTGGTCCTACAATCAGTAGTCTGAGAATAGAGATACTTTTGTGTAGACTTTATCGGACTTTTCAAATGGTGATTTTAAACATGTGGGTTCTTTTTTTTTTTTTCTTTTTTGCTCAATTAAATAAGTTCCATGGAAAACTATCTCCCAGTCCCATCTTTCCCTACCCAAAAATAAAACAATACACAGAAAAACCTATATGCAGGTCAAATAGAAATGCAATCTTCCAATATGGCTCCTGAACAGAAAGATGAAGAACAGTTTACACAGCAGCACTGAGCAGTAAGTCATTATTGCTGTGGGACCAATACTTTATCATTGGGTAATGCAGTTGTCTCCCATGTCCTGAGCATAGCGGTCTGATATCATAGTCCTTAATTCATCGATCTCCTTCCGTAACTGGCACATGTCTGATAGTTTTTTAGTCAGTGATTCTGGACTGTGGTCATTCTCAGTCTCTTCAGTTGAAGAGCTCATAGCTGTGAAAATAAAATGAAGAAAAGCAGAGTTTCCCACATTTTCAATGCTATT
The DNA here is from genome assembly GCA_028646575.1 of Pseudocheirus occidentalis. Classification (NCBI taxonomy): domain Eukaryota; kingdom Metazoa; phylum Chordata; class Mammalia; order Diprotodontia; family Pseudocheiridae; genus Pseudocheirus; species Pseudocheirus occidentalis. The sequence goes on from CM053593.1 coordinate 278,750,193, forward strand.
TTTAGAATTTTCAATTCTATTACCTTCTTAAATATAATGCTATGTGATAAAGAGTCAAAACTCAGGTAAAAATTATTACTTTCAATCTGTAAAGAAATTAAAACATCAGAACCATTAATTAGCACTTACAGACTCCTAAAATTTTGATTCCATTTTAAATATCTTTCTAGGGCATTCAGATAGTTGTTAAATTCATATTCAGGTATTTAAGTGTTTTTAGTAAAGTATCTGACATAATTAGGCTGTCTTTGTAAGAATATATCATAGTGCAGATATATGAAATATAAAATTGGCTGTGAACCCCAAAACTTATCACTATTGACAAGGTCAACTTCAAATGACCTAGGTCAGACTGCTCCAAAGATTTCTATTTGACCATCTACCATTTAATATTTTCATTAATGACTTGGATAAAGGTAGAGATGAAATGCTTATAAAATTTGGAGATGAAAATAGAAAGTCACTGGCCAAGGTGCTATATCTAGGATCCAAAAAGATCTTTGACAGGATAGAATAAGCTGAATCAAACAGAATGACATTTAAAAGGGATCAAATATTATTCTTGGGCTGGAAAAAAAACAAAACAAAACAACTGTTCCCTTACAAAATTAGAGAGGCACAGCTAGACTGCAGTTAGTCTGAAATGATGGGTGTTTTTATAGATAGACAGCTCAATCAATATGAGTCAACAGTGTCATCTGGCAGCCAAAAAAGTTATTTTGATCTTTGGCTGCATTGAGATGCACAGTATCCAGAACAAAGAGTTGACGGCCAAAGGGTACTGTACTCTGATCAGAGCATATGTATACTATAAATGTTCAGTACCGTTCACTACACTTTAGAAAGGACACTGGTGAGCAAAAAGTGGGCTGGTGAGAGAAGACAAAAAACTGAGGGTATTCATCCCAAAGATGCCTTGAGAAGACATAATAGGGATTAGATTTCTGCTTGGTGGAGGCTGTAGAAAGTAAGATTTACTCTTAATGAAAATAAACACTTGCTAATGACTACAGGCTGTCTAAAAGAGGTATGGGCTACCTCAGGACACAGGTTCCCACTTCCTGTAGGCTTTAAGCAAAGGATGATCGTCCACTTATTAAGACGGGCTGAACAAAGTTTGCTCAGGCAGAGGTAGGACTAAATGTCCTCTGAGGTATCTTCTAACTCTGAACAACTGTGCTACTTTACAGGTGCCCTGCAGTACTGTGTAACGTATTAAAATTCAGAAGGGAGTATCCTTCTGTGGCCTCTCTCTATAATCAAGTACCTGAATATCTCCCTTGGTGCAAGATAGACATACGTGCAGGGTGAACAAATCTGGCATGTAAGCATCTTAACTTTAAAAAATGCTTTACAGTATATTGTGTTTCAGTGACATTAAAATGTTAACTTCTAAGTTGGCTAAGTTATTTCCATCATATTCAAAGTAAGAATTACAAGGCAGTGTGGGAGAGTAGAAAGAACAATGGTCAGAAAAATGAGTTTGAATCCTAAACATAAGGCAGAGACAGATAAAATGACAACTGCCTATTAAAGTCAGTTTTCTTAGCACTAAGATGAAGATTTAAACAATTTCAACTACTCATCTCATAGTGGTGTCATGAAACTGCTTTGTAAACCTTAAATTGCTCTAAAAATGGGTTATTTTAGTCACAGTTCAACTGTGGGCATTCACTTCTCAACACAAACAGGACAACAGACTCATTCTGAAAGGAAGAATTACCTAATTTCTAACACAGGGATACAGCCCTTAATCACTTAGGTAGAGTATTTGGGGCTCAATCATTTGCTCCAGTATTCTGTGTATGTACAGAAAAATAAGAATTGCTCCCTCATGTCAATTACACTACATTAATTCAGCCAATCCTGAGCTGTCTCTTTTATTTGACTTTCATGTATATATCATACACCTATTATATCATGGTCAGTACTAGTATGTGGTATGTCTATCTTATCTGTTTCATATCCATTCTACTTCAAATCCTATAGGACACAGGGCCCTTCGTATAAACCATTTAACACCACCATCACAAAGCTGGGGTTTGGGGGGGGGAAGGGGGAGAGAGATAGGAGGATCAGAGAGGGAAAGGAATTGATGGTACATGGTTAGAAGGCCCAGACAGCATTTGAACTTTTTTTTTTTCTCAGTGGCCTGTGGCATAACACTCCTATGCAGGAAATGTGCTGGCTTGGCCTACATACAACTTCTTTCTCTCATTACACAAGAAAAGTTGAGTTTAGGAGACTAGAGAAATATCCAAATGCTCTTTGGGTCTAGAAACCCACAAAAAGACCAAACATCATCCTTCCAGTAAAAGAATACCTTTGTTTCCTCCTCTGTGATGACCTATACTTCAAGCCTCTACAAGTTTCTCTGATAAAAGTCCTTCTTTCACAGCTTAGTAGACAGTCTTTGAAAATTACTATGCTCAAAAACTTCATCTCCCTGAAATCAGTGTTGGGATAAGCTTATCCAAATGTAACTATGCTGATCCTCTAATATAGAGAGATGGGTTTATTGGCCTCACACTTATCTATCAATCTGCAAATAAGCTGTGCATATTCACTGAGCAAGGAAACATTACCAAGCACCTGTAGGCAACAGAGGCAAGATGCCAATCAATTCAATCAATTTAATTTCTTTTATTTATTTATGGTTAGGTCATCAATCCATAAAAGATAGGAAATTAAATGACAACTATTCTGTGTCCCCTTAGAAATTAATAAAATATGTTTTAAAGGGACTTAAACAAGGTCATTGGCCATATCAGAAAAGTAAGCACATTTAATTCCCATTTCGTTTACTTACTCTATGTGTACCTTTAGCCTTCTAGATAATCTTAATTAGTCTGAGGCAAGGAAGATTTCCTAGTTTTGCAATACTGAAACTGAACTGAAATTGCATCAACTGTTAATGAATGAGAAGTCACATACCTATACCAACAGAATAGTTCAGACTAGAACATCAGAGACTGAGTTCAAGTTGTGTGGATTCGTTGTTGGTCTGTTATTTATGATTTTGTGTAATTCATTTATGTGACAAAGATAATGTGCACCATAGCAAAGAGTGAAAAGTGAAAAGAACCTAAAGTTAAGGGTGAGGAGATGAAAGAATCAGACAATCTTGACAGCATAAGTAAACTTAGACATCACTTGGAGAAATCACCTTCACTTTAAATATAAGGAATGTGAGATCAATAGAGACTATAAGGTACACATTAAGTTAAGTAGACGATATGAACTTGGAACTGAAACCTAATTCCTTCTATAGTTCTACTATTCCATCCTATGAGGCCTGGCTTCTGTTCTTGCGCTATCACTGTCTATATAACTTCAGCAAGTTAATTCCTCTGTGCCTTAATGTCTTTCCTAAAAATTATAAGTCATACCTGGTTTCATCATAATTTCAGGATAAAATGAGATAAAATTTAAAAGGAGTCATTTTTGTGTCATATAAATTTAAAGTACTATAAGAGGAAACAAAGACCAACTATAAGCATTCTGTTGGGGAGATCAGATTTCTGATTAAGAAAAACGCAAGAATAAGATGTTAGTTACTTACATCTGATTCCAAGCAATAATGAAAGGTTAGGCTCCTTGCCCTGAGCTCTCTGATTAAGAATGCTGCACAATGCTTTCAAGTCAAATAAACAATGGGACATTTCCTTGAATAATTGATCAACCATGCTCAAATTCAATAGTGGCTGTAGAGATAAGTCAGCCTGATGCGTGGACGGTTTCTCTTGCTGTTCTTCTAAGAAAGGAGAATATTCTTCACTTAGTCTTTGGTTCTGCATTGGAGTAAAAGAACAGAGTGAGGAATTAAATGAAAACAGAAACACAATTTAAAAATACAATAATAACAATTGTAATTAATAAAATATATGAGACAAGTATTCTAAAACAATTGCATTTCATTTTAATTGTGAATTTGATAGTAACTGGCATAATAATATTGGCTGCAAATGGATTGCCTTCACCAAAAATTAAGAAAGGGTCATTTTCCTTTATTTTTACAAAAGGTAACATTTACTTAAATGAAAATAGGTCAATTATATTTCAAATGTAATATGAGTTTCTAGTACTCACTTCAAGTAAAGTTTCTGTTAACTTCATTATAGTTTTTTCTTTTTCTTCTAGCTCTTCTTCCATTTTCTGAGTTGCCAATTTCTCTTGACAAAGTTTCTCTTGCATAGACTAGAAAACAATCAGGAAGGAAGACACGTCAACACTGAAAGTTGAATAGTAAAAACAAAGCAATGAGGATTTTTAAATTAATTTTTCCTTTTCTATGGTCTTCCACCTTTCTTGTAATTTTTAGGTCATTTCATATAATCAGATTAAGACCATTCACCAGAGAGGTAAGACGCAAAGGTTTTTCTTATTTAAAGAAAGAAAAAAAAAATGAAACCTTAAACCGTTATTTAAATATTTTATTCCCAAGAGGTCCTTTTTAATAGCAAAAATATGTTAGCAACTAAAATTTCTGTTAATTTTCTTTTAATCTTTTATTTTTCCATTATCACCAATGCACCAGATCTTTCCTCCTCTGCAAGCACTATTTTCAGCAGCTGATTTTGCTGCTAAATTCACAAATCAAAGGCCTATTTTAGATCTTTGAAGTCCTATATTCTTTTGTTTTGAAAAATTAGGCTATATTTATATAGGCATAGGACACAGTAACATGAATTAAGTGTTATTTTTAAAATCTTTGCAGCAGCAGGAAGGACATTTTAATAGTATTTGGGTCATTTCTGCTAATTAGTTTAATTTTCAACTATAAATCTAAGAACAACTTGTCACAAAATCTGCAGTAATTAATGAATGCTGGGGGCCTTCTCATTGACTTAATTCACTATCAAAATCAATACATGTACAAGTAGAAGAATTTCTTCGAGCTATTTTTAGAGCAATAGACAGTCTTTTAAAAATACTTCAGAAAAACGACTACTTGAATACCAATTAATCTATTATAAACAGAAGTCTTCTCCCCCCATCCACATGACTTCATCTCTGGATTAAGCATAAACAGAGACATAATGGATATTACCATTGACTAAATAAAGGTTTTTGGAATATCAACAGCCTTACTTATTCATCTGAGTGATGTTTTTTGTGTCATGGACCTTCTTAGCAGTCTGGTGAAATCTATAGACCCTTTCTCAAATAATTTTTAAATGCATAAAATAAAATACATAGGATTACAAAGGATAATGATTACAACAAAATATAGTTAACAAAAAAAAAAGTTTGTTTTTTTTTTTTTTTAAACAAGTTTATGGATTCCAGGTTAAGAATCCTTGATCTAGAAAATCTGTTTTCAAATTTGGTGTCCAAGTTGTAACTGTTTACATCCAATGAATTATAAAGAAAATAAAAACATTCTAAAAGGTTTACAGATTGTGACACACAAAGAAATCTAATCCAACAGAGTCTTAGTAATTTGTGTCAAAAGGAAAACTATCCAAGAACAAACGCATTTGCAAAACATCCTATTAAAAGTGAAACTTAAAACACTAAGAGTTCTCTTTTCATGGATGTTTATACTCACAGATACTGGAATTCATTTGTAACTGTAGTCATCTACACTGCCAATAAGACGTGGCATAATTTCACCAACTGATGATTACTCATTTCTATATTACATGCCTAGCATATTATACGGATGAAATTTGGAACAGTATGTTGAAAATGCTAGTTTCTGATTTCTCCTAACTACATAAAGATGTTGCCTGTACATACTGAAAATGCTAGGTTTTTACAGTTATATGAAACTTAAAGAACATTTTTCCTAATCCAATTATAAGGAAACATGTTCTGTGATTTTGTAACTTGCCCTTCATAATGCTATAAAACCATAAATTTTTACTGGTTTGAAATGAGAGTGTGGGGCGGCTAGGTGGCATAGGAAACAGAGTACCATCCTTGGAGTCCATAGGACCTGAGTTCAAATTCAGCCTCAGACACTTAACACTTACTAGTTGTGTGACCTTGGGCAAGACACTTAACCCCCAACTGCCCTGTCTTCCCCCCTCCAAAAAGAAAAGAAAAAAAAAAAAAAGAGAGAGAAAAAGAAATGAGTATGCAATACTGGTAAAAATATACATAGTTTTCAATTCAATATGGTGCTGAATTTATTCAATAAATAGCAACAGAGTACATCTGTGGTTAATATGTTGGCATGTATGACTACTCATTTATTATGCAAAACAGATTCAATCTCTTGATCAAACAAAAGGGGTTATTTGGTGATGTTTTTGCTGGTAGCAGGACAACTGGATTTGGGTGACACATCAAAACCAGCATGCTAGGGAAGCAAAATTCAAGGACACTTTGCAAAGAGCAATTTAATCATGGAAAAGAACATGTACATGAGATACTTCTTGAAGAACCAACTGCTATATGATTTCTCGATAAGAAGGCTATTTTCTTCTGATAAAAATGTTTCACTCAAAGCATCAAGGTTCCCATTCTGAGCTGTGTTAAAACTGCATATAATTTCTTTTTTAAAAAAAAATCTACCAAATTTATAAGTGTCACCAAACTCAAATGTAAAATGTAATTTAAATATGAAACAAGGGCTTTCTAAATTGGTTGTTAAAAATAAAGCATCATGCTATTACTTATCATTTTAAAAAAAAGATAAACAAAAAACAGGGTATTCCAGAATTAATGAAGAATGCTTTCAATTTCTTGTGCTCCCTATACACTTAATGCAGGAAGCATGTAGTTAATTTTACTTTGTATGGCATATATGAGAATGTGTTGCTTCTGACTCCATATGAATCCAGTTTACTAAGTATACTATGTGTTTAATTTATTTCTTAGTTGTACCTGAAGGATAGACGAATGAAGATTTTATTTTTCTCAAAGATGTACTTGCTACTGATCACTAATTAATTTTTAAATATTTTTTAAAGACTTCATGTTTACTGCAAATTAACTTATTCAGGTCTCCATTTAAAAAGTATTATAATGAAGGTTTTAAAAACGTTATTATTGATTTAATTTACCTAAAAAAAGCATGGTGGCTAGTGCTATACTCATAGCAAATAAATCATAAATTTGAATCTTCCCTAAATTTGGAAGTTGTTTCACCCTCAGTGCCACCTAGAATCTCTGAAGTCTTAGTTTCCTCATCTATACAAAGAAGATAATAAAAGTTTCTATCTCTTAGGGTTACTGAGTCTCAAATTAAATAATATATGTAAAATATTTTTTTAAATCTTAAGGCACTATATAAATGCTACCTGCTATTATTATTTGTTAATAAATTATTGATCCATTCAAATAATTTATATATAGATCTATAAAATATAGAAATTTAAATGGTCAGTCTACAAACAACTAACATTCGTCAGGCATTCCCAAAACTGAAAACCTGAAAACATTGTTTACCAAATGCTACTCTAAATATCTCTAATCTTCACTGGCTTTACTTACATTTCCCATCTTAATAAGTGTATTCAGAACCAAGTTTACTAAGTTATTAAATGCAGATATTTATTGGAAACATCATTTTCTAAACAGATGAAAAATGAAGGTTCTGAAGTAAGAAGTTAGGTAGAGCTTGATAGCGGTTTCCCCGTATATTAAACAGCTCAAGTGATGGAGTACTAGATTTAACTTGGATAATATTCTGTTTAAGGTTAGTATTCTTTTTGAGAGGATATATATGTATAAATGCATGCATTTGAGTGTGTGAATGTTTGAGACACTGAATACATGTCCAATTTTGACGTTTCTAGTCTTTTTTACATACTACTTTCCATGCATCATTCTATCCAGTTATTTAGGTTGTTAGCTACAAAAAAAGCTAACAACTGCACTATGACTGTGAGACACACTGCATATCAGTAAAACTGATTAAAAGTATTATTGACATGTAATGTGTTTCACTGAAAATACATGATTTTCAAAATATATATATGAATATAAAATATGTGAAAACACACACACACACACACACACACACACACACACACACACACACACACACACGTCTATCTGCTGACTCCTGCCCAGGAACCCTTTTCTACATCCTCACCTCTGGCAAGGGTAGCCCCTCTTCAGGCCATGTCCCCTTCTCAACAGACAAGGGCTGAAAAACCATCTGACATCACTGTTCCCCAGGTTCTTACATCCTGCCATTTGCCTTCTTACTTTGCTTGTCAATTCCTAAGTGCCTCTTGGTTTTTCCTATCTGCCGTGAAACTGAATGTCCCCTTACAAGTTTATCTCACAGAATTAGAATTTGAGCTCCTTTAGGTTAGGGACAGTCTTGGTTTTCTATCTGCATCCCCAACACTTATAGCATAGTATTTGGCAAAAACTAAGTACTCAACAAATGTTTTTCCATTGCATTCAAAACACTTTAAATAATACTAACATTAATAAATATTACCAGCAAACATTTGTTCAATGCTTTAAGTTTCCCAAAGTGCCTTTCCTATTTGATCTCATTTTGATCCTCACAATAACTAATCTTTCTGAGGTGGGTGCAGTTATTCTAATTTTATAGATGAGAAAACAGGTAGAGAGGTTTAGTGACTTGCCCATGGTCACACAGTATATGAGTCAGGATTTGAACTCTGGTGTTCCTGACACCCAGTCCAGTACTATGCCCATATTGCCACCTATATGCCACTAATCTCGCATATGAAACAAAATTAAAAGGTTAAATAAAAATGGTAAATTGTCTAAAAATATATTAAATCTTCAAAAATTTAGTCTATCTACTGTTATTTTGGCATTCCTTTTTCCTTTTGAATTGGGTTCATGCTAAGTCAGGTTTTTAAGTGTATACTCTAGCTAGTATAAAAACAAAACTCATTGTCATCATAATAGTTCCTTGAAGCAACAAAGTATAAATTACCTTTAAAAATGACAAGCATTTGCATAAAAGTATACTTAGGGAAAAAATCCTTATTGCTCTAGGATGAGCTTGATGAAAATTAAGTTTTTTCCACATTCCAAGTGCTTGTCTAGTAAAACGCAAATACCTAGTTCCACTAATTACTCAAAAATAAGTTTTGGAGTTTTTTAGTTGGTTTTTGCTTTTTTTTGAAGGAGGGGAGGCAGGGCAATTGGGGTTAAGTGATTTGCCCAAGGTCACATGGCTAATAAGTGTTAAATGTCTGAGGCCAGATTTGAACTCATGTCCTCCTGACTCCAGGGCCAGTGCTCTATTCACTGTGCCACCTAGCCGCCCTGCAAATATAAGTTTTGATACAAAAAACTATAATCAAATTAAATGTGGGAAAGGACTGAAATACTCAAGGAACAGAGAGTACTTTCAAAAATATAAGAACATAATTATCTGGAGAAGTGTTATGACATCACATTTTGATGAAAGACTATAAAACTATATAAGGGGAAATAGGCTTATTAATATGTACATACATAATAACATAACAATTATAGGTATAATAGATATGATAAGGATATCATGTTACAACATGTTGTATTGTTATATCATACAATCCTATTATACTACATTATGTTAACCCATCAAATAGAATTCTATGTTATATAAAATATTTACTATTAAGTATATATGTAATAATTCCAGCAAAAGAATTAGAATTTAACACACCTTCTGTAAAACTATTACATTTTCATTTTAGCTTTCCAATTTTAGAATTTTATGCATTAAATTTTTTTAATATTCCCCTTATTACAGGATTAAAATTAAACAGGCCAGTATAGAAGGACAAAAATGGTGCAGAGAGAAGAGTAACATGTAAAAATACTGGAAAGGTAAAGAAAGGATAAATATTCAAAATATATGTGGAATAGAGGAAAGGTAATCTTAGAGGGAAGGCCATAGCAGTGAGGAAAAGTGGAAAAGATGGGATCTGAGTTCAATATTGAAGGAAGCCATAGAAACACAAAGGCAAGGAGAGAACATGCTGGGAGAGTCAGTACAAAGTCAAGAGTCTTAAGAGTCAGAACATGGGAACATGGAGTGTAAAGAGAAAGGGACAGCAATCAGACTAGTGTACCTAGATCTATGAATGCTCAGAAGGAAGTGAAATCTAACAAGACTGCAAAATTAAGAAGGCACCAGGGTATAAACAAATTTTTTTTTAAATTATAAAGTATTTATTTTCTCTCCTTCCCGTCCGTTACCCAACCAATTTAAAAGGAAAAACAAAGCTCTTATAACAAAAGTCTATGATTCTGATTACTTTGGGATTCTTAAGATTTAGCACTGAAGAACTAGTTTGGATTCAAAAGAAGGTTTTTAGAAGGCTGAAAATAAAACCAGTGTGAAAAGGTTAAAAGTCAGGATTGTTTTGTTCAGCTGTGTCTGACTCCTTCTGACTCCATGGACTATTTGTCCATAGGTTTTCTTGGTAAAGATACCAGAGTGGCGGGGCATCTCCTTCTCCCTGAAGCCCTCATTTTACCGACGCGGAATGGAGGCAAGTAGGGTTAATCAACTTGCCCAGAATCACACAGCTAATAAGTGTCTGGGAAGAATATAAATTCAAATCTTCCTGACTTAGATAGAGCCTAGTGCTCTATCCACAGTACCACCTAGCTGCCTGTAGAATTATTTGGTCTGGAGAGATTTTATAATTTTATTTTCATATGGCATTAAACTGTGTGGCAACCTACAGCTTTTGATTTCCAGTTAAACAACTTAAGGAAAAAAATTCAAAATGCATCACTAAATTTAGAAATAAAACATTGCAATAGAGTTACAAAATGGGTCTGTGGAAGCCTCTTCTCTAAGTCTTTAAAAACAGTACAGATTTCCATTAGTCTTGAATAATTAATTCAGATCCTGCTATTAAGGATGGAATGACAAAATAAGGAGTTGAAAGGGATCTTAGAAGTATAGAACAACTAATTGTGGCATAAATTATTTTTTCAGTTTACTGAAAAGTGGTGGACCCTTCTCTAATAACGGAGATTTCAGTAACTCATGAAGCAGCCCAGTTCATTTATAGACAAATTTCATTTTGTTTGAAAGATCTTCCTTATAAGCTAAAATGTCTCTCTTCTAGAACCACAAACAAGCCTAATCTCCCTTTACCTTGAGAAGACTCAAATATTTGAAGAGGGTGAACATAATAACATCCTTTCTTGCTTAGTCTTCTCTTCTCTAGGCTAAGCACCCCCATTTCATTCACATGGTTCCTAGTCCTTTTCACTTACTTAAAGTCCTTCTAAAATTGTGGCCCACAATACTGAGTGAATATTGTCTGTAATATAAAATCCCTCCTAGTATCTGATTTTATAATCATCTCTTACTGAAACTAAATACAGATAGGCTATTAAAATGTACAAATTAAGTTCTATCAAAAATAATTTTATCTCACAGTTATAGAAATTCATACCTAATGAAACTCTGATACTAGGTTCTCTCTGTCAAAGGATTACAGTGATTATAACTAATTCAGTTAACAACTCCTTAAAAACAGGTTTATGAAAATTTAAGTGTGTGCTTCTGAAAAATTATGGAAAGTAATGAAGGCTTCAAATGTATCCTGACTGCAACCACCACCTTCTTTGCAAGGGAGAGTTCTATTGAAAAATGGCTTGTGTTACACTGATGCAAGAAGAGAAAACATTAGCATACTTTAGAATCTTTTATACACACGTATATGCTGCATATACACATTTCTCTACATAGGACAAACATTTAAGATAGATGAGAAAACACAATATTAACCAAAATCTTTATATGAAAGTAAAATGAGGTTTTAAAAAATATAGCACTGTATAAATGAGCTACAGTGAGGTAACTGTTGAGGTGACTCTTAGAAGCATCTCAGAGATTCTAAGAGTAGGAGTAGAAATGGAGAGGATTTCAGTTCCTGGGAACAGTCAGGAACCAAAAAAAAATAAAAAATAAAAAATAAAAGGCACAGAACTGACAGAGTGATATGTGTGAAGAACCACAAATAAGCTGGTATGGTCTCATCATATAATGTGCTGAAGTAAAGCACAAGAGGGCAGGAAAGTTTGGAAGGAGCAAAGTTGAAATCAGCATTAAATGTTCAAAAAGGATTTTGGAGGTGGGGTGGGGTATGTTTAATATTTGATCCTAAAGGTAACTGGGAGAAACAAGAGTTTACAGGGGGAGGGGGGTTGTCATATTACATCAGGCTTATTGAAGAAAATCACTTGGGCAGTTATTATAGACTGGTGTGGGGAAAGATCTGAGGCAGGGAGACCAATCAGAAAGCAAATATTGCAACTTCTGGGACCTATTTTTCACTTAACATACTATTCATGTACCATCTTCTGCATGAAACCTTTCCTGATTCACTCGACTTCCATTGTCCTTTCTCAAACTGCCCTGTATTTAACACTCTGTATATATTTATACCTATTAACTTTATGTCTATGCTGTATATTTTCCATATACTTGTCTTACCATTGGACTGTAAGCCTTTTTTTCAAGTAGAGATTATTTTGTATTTTGTTAACTTGTACCCTCATCACTTAGCACAGTACCTGGAACATGGGATATGTTAAATGATGGATAGTGTCAGTGAGTCAATCAACTGATCCACATTTATTAAATTATATGCCATGCACTAGATTTAAGCACTGGAGATAAAAAGAATGGTTTGGGGTGGGGGTGGGGGGGAGAGGAGAGAACATGTTGGCTCTCAAAGAACTCACAGTTAGATGGGGGAAACAACATGAAAACAAGTATGTACAAACAAGCTATATAGGACAAATTAGAAATAATCAGCAGAGGGGAAGCATTAGAATTAAGAGAGTACAGGAAAGAGTTCTCATATATGGTAAGATTTTAGCTGGGACTTAAAGAAGTCAGAGGAACTAGGAGGTTGAAAGGCAGGAAAGCTTTCCAGGCACTGGGGACAGTCAAAAGGGTCCACAGTCAGGAGACAGAGGAGGGTCTTGTTCAAGGAACTGTGAGACCAGTGTCACTGGATCTCAAGTCCAAGGAGTTAGGCAGAGACAGGGGTAAAAAGACTGTAAAGGTGGGGTGGGGTACAGAGCTAGGTTATGTATGACAGAGGATCTTTTTATTTTATCCTAGACAGAAAGCCACTGATGCTTACTGACTAGGAAGGTGATATGGTTACAGCTATGTTTTAGGAAGATCATGTTGAAATCTGAGGGGAAAATGGATTTAAGTGGGAAGAGACTTGTAGCAAGGAGACCAACAAAAAGGTGATATAAGTGCCTACACCAGAATGGTAGGTGTCAGAAAAGAAATCTTGCAATGCAAATGCCTAATTGGTCAAAGCACTGACAACATAGGTATAACCTTTTAATTATATTTTTATTACTTTTATCCAACCTAAAAATGCTTTAAAGAAATAAAAGGCCCATCACAAACCTAAAAATACTTTAAAGAAGAGTATATTCACTTCTTTTTAAAATTCAGAGAACAAAACAGAACAGAAAGTTCTTTTTCCAAATTATTTCTTCACAGGAAACACGCAGAATTAATAAATTCAAATTTTTACCTCAGTATTCCATATTAGGAAATGAGAGGCTTACATACATATAGATAAACTGTACTAAAGTCGTGTGCATTTAATTTTGAAAATAAGTTTCCCTTTCACAATGTAGGATGTTAAGGGCCCCAGCACCATCACAATTTGAAAAATCCATGTAAAATGTTTTGGCCCTCCCTTACCGCCAGAGAAAAAGTCTGAATTATGGTTTTAAAAAAAGATAAATTATGATGATATTATAAAATACTATATGTATATTTTATGGATTTTGAGTTTCTAAACTTCTTCTATGTCAAAATTCCAAAATTCCCATTTAATTTCTTAGGCCGACCCACAATATATCAAAACCATGATGGGGAAAAACGTGATGTAGAAGGAATCACTGTATTTTTGTATACTGAACTATATTGAAATAAGCATAAAATATTCCTTACCTGAATTTCTAACAACATTCTGTCAATCTTATTTTGCTGGCTGTCTATTACCTACATAAATAAAACACAAATCATTCTATAACCAGTTCATTTTTTCTATTAGTTTGACCAACACAACACTTCTAGACCTCAGTTTCAATTAAAAGAACTTTAGTAGGATTAATTATTCCCTTTGCAAAAGTTTTTTGCAATAGAGTATGTTTGCCTAGCAAGGTTCATTTGAAATATCATTTTAATCACATTCAATGTTGAACAACTTCTTAGAAACATATTTAACGCATAAAGCTGTAAAATCTTTTCTGGTTCTTAATATTTGTGATCCCTAATTTTATCCCAAGTTTGACTTTGTATAAAGAATAAGATCACAAAGTAAATCATTGTTCTTTTGTTTAAGCTGAGAAAATAGTTTTTAAAAAATTAAACTACTATATAATTTCCTCTACATCTAAAAAGCCGATTAAAATTTCCTTCCCAAAGAAGAAGTAATGAAACAAGGCATTATTTAACATAATTACATTACGTAAACAAGACTTTGTACTTCACTTCCACCATTTAGGCTGCAGAACAAAATTCATTGCTCATATTTATATAATGGAAATTTATTGCCTGACCTTATTGGCATTCTCATTCTGTTCTTTTAGGTGATCGTTTTCATCCTGAAGTTGTTTTGCATCTAGTATGGGTAGCCGGATACCATCTTCAAGACACCTTTCAACTTTCTGCTGTAAACTATATTAAAATTTGAAAGACAATTAATGTAAATAAGTTTGAATGGCTAATTTTAGTCAAGATCTCCAAAACATCATTCTTTAAAGCTTATGACATTTTGTACAATAGTAGAATATAGAGCTATGGACAAGGAAAAAGCAGCTAAAGTCCTGAAATTCTTACATGTTTATTCCTCTTAGCATTCTCTCTTTCATTTGGGCTTTCCTATTTTCTTTTCTGAGCAGCTAGTTGGAGTGGTGAATAGACTGACAGGCCTAGAGTTGGGAAGACTCATCTACCTGAGTTCAAATCTGGCCTTAAGACATTTCCACACTATGTGACCCTGGGCAAGTTATTTAATCCTGTTTGCCTCCTTAATCCTGTTTGTTTCCTTATCAGTAAAATGGTCTAGAGAAGGAAACAGCAAACCATTCCATTATCTTCCACCAAGAAAACTCTAAGTGGGGTCAAGAAAGGTCGGATGCCACAGGAAAACGATTTAACAACAAATTTTCTTTTCCAAACACCATTTCTAATTCCTAAATATCTTCCCCTTCATCTCTACCTAAAATTCCTACCCAGTCTTCCAGTTTTCAAGACACATTACAGGGAGCAATCCTTCCATATCGTTGCCAACGAATGGTGTATTAGTCATGTCCAATTCTTTGTGACCCCATTTGAGTTTTTTTTTAAACAAAGATATAGGAGTAGCTTCCATTTCCTTCTTCAGCTCATTTTTCAGATGAAAAAACTGAAGTAAATAGGATTAAGAGAGACTTGTGAAGGGTCACACAGCTAGTAAGTGTCTGAGATCATATTTGAACTCAGGTCCTCCTGACTTTACAGCTGGCACTCCCTCTACACTGTACCGCCTGATTGCCCCAAAATTCTTCTATTAAGTCTTCTCTAATCCTCTAAACCAAAGTACTTTCTCCCCTCCCATTAACTTTTATTTTCTTCTCATGCTCCAACTGGATTTTTTTTTTAAATCTTCATATTTTGTCTCTCCTAGAACCATAAACTCTTTAAAAATCAGGATCAAATTTTAAATATTTAGGAATCTCCCCAACCACACTGTTTTGTGATAGTTAAAACAAATAATTCATCTACATTATCTGTATTATAGATTCCAGTAATTTTTCCTCCCACCCAACTCACAGACCTCGCACTTTATGCCACATCAAAGCAGAAAGGGGATGAAAGTAAAAAAGAAAAAAGAGTCAGCTTCATCTAAATAGGGTGTTATTCTTGACTTTGCTAATTATTAGCTAGATGATAGTGGACAAGTCACTTCTCTGACTGTAAAATGAAGGGCTATATACTGGAGAAGCAGGGAAAAAGTGAAATGGTACTATTGGCAAGGGTGAAGAATAAAAAAAAAAAAAGACAGTATTGTGTCCAGTCTCTTGGTTTACCTTGTAATTCTCTATGTGTTGCCCCTCCCCCAAAAAAACCCTACAAAGAAACAGAAAAATGTATATTCTATTTCTAGATTGAGATGAATTATCTATCCTCCCTTTTCTTGAGTCTGTGTTCTTTTCCAAGAATGGGGAAAAAAAAGTGCCATACCTAGAATCTACAAGATAAATAATGGTCCTGAACTGCACAATGACATCAGTGAGTTAACTTGTCCAGGTCACAAATAAAAAGTGATAAAAAAGGATGCACCAGAGAGATTTTATTTATTACTAAAGTAGTACTGCTTTGTAGCACTTTATCATGTCATAAAAATGTTTCCACAATCAGTCTAAAAATAAAAAGCATAAATACTTTATGTTCTAGAATGGCTTGCTTCCCCCCTAATTTAGTATTAAAAGCCTACTTACAAGTATTTTTAGAATTTCAAGAGAAACAAAATTCATTATCAAGATTAAAGTTTTTCAAATGTAAAAGGTAGTCAAATGTCAGAAGGGAAAATAAATATATCTGTATGAAATAGCAATAGTGAAAGATCCCTGGGATTTGGAATCAGAGGCTGGAGGTTCTAATCCTAACTTTGCTACTTATCAGCTGTATCAAGTTGGGTAAGTCAATTGACTTTACTTCACTGAGTTTCAGTTTCCTAACCTATAAAATGAAGGGTTTGAATAACTGATCATCAATATCTCTTACAAATACAAAGATCTATGATACTTCTTTTCTAAATGCAGAAAAACCTTTTTGAACATTTTTATATGATGAGTAAGTAGTATGACTCTTTAAGCAATTGTTTTGATGAGCAAAGATTCATTATAAATTAATGTTTCAGTGCCCTTTAACAAATATCCAAATAAGTAATTTCACAGTATACATCTTTAAATACTAAGAGATTTCAAGAGTTTCACTTAAATGAATTAGTTGCTGAAATCAATCAAGGAATCTGAGACGTATTTCGGAAAACCAAGTAAAGCATACAATTGATATTTAATCATACAACTGACAAGTCGCAGACTGTCACAGAATTTTAGAACTGAAAGAAGCCTCTGGAGGTGATGTAAGTCCAACAAACTTCAGGTGAAGAAACTAAGATTCAGGAAGTTTATTCAACCAAGATGACACACATTTAATGGCAAAACCAAAATTAGAACTCAGGCTTTATTCTACTTATGTAAATTTTATAAAGTTATTGGTAGATTGTGAATTGTAAACATTTTTCCATTTCAGAAAATGATGGTGGATTCCATGATCAATATTCAATACTTCTAAATAGAGTAAATCTAGACAAAAACGCTACTTCAGTTTACAATGGCTTCAGACTAACAAAATAGTCTCAACAAAATACAAATGCATTTAAACACATTCAAATGTGTTCATTCAACAAAGGAGTACAAAACTCATTTCAGTGGAAGTGAAAGAGAAGAATATGACAAGCTCTTTGGCTTCACTGACCTTACATTTTAACAAGCATGACAATGCATATATTCTATTATTTATGAGAATAAAAAAAGAGATACAAGTACTATGTTCAGAGGCAGAAGTACAATGCTTCAGCTAGGAAGCACAGGTAAAGCTTCAGGGGAGGCAACATTTTAACTTATACTAGAAAGCAAGGTAAGAGATATAATCATGTTTCCAAGACCCCATAGCTCCCTTAACCTTCAAAAAATAAAAAGCAGGGTACGGGAATTATGTTATGGTTATACAGAACAACCATAGCTGAATCTATGGGTAAAACAAGAAAGAACTCTGATCAGATATGTAACTCTAAGCCTTAATGTGTTCACTTAGTACACCTCCCCCAATGGGTTCCATGACCCCACTGCCAGGATATATGTAGGCTTCTACATATGTATCAGGATATATGTAGGCTTAAAACACAATGAGTACTCATCCCCTCTTCATCTGCAGCAGAGACTCTGCTGGCACACCTCCACCTATCCTATGGCAAATGGGCATTTGTCCAGTAGAGAGAGACACAGAGAGGGAGAGACATACAGAGAGACAGAGATGGAGAGAAACAAATAAATTCAGTTCAGTTAGGAAAGGAGATGAGCCAAAGGAAGAATTAAGGAGGAGGCCAATTTTCCTTACTGAAGCTAAGGAGATTGAAAAATAGCTGGGCTGCGTCCTGTCTGCCCAGGGGATACCCTGTACTCCATTCAGTAATGGCCCTTGAACATAACGAACATAAAAGAACATAAGAGAAGCATAAACATGGTGCTCTATTTATACTTCTCTTATGCTCTCTAGTTTAATTATCTATATATGGATCAAATACCCCTTTTCTTCTGTCCAATAGAGGAAATTTTGCAAACCAACAAAGGGAAAGGATTCAGAAAGTGATAGGTAACGTTTATTTTTTATTTTAAAGACTAATACACTAAAATTTTCATGAGAAAACCCCTAAATAAAGTCCAGAACACAATTAAATAAATCAGCACAAAAGCTCTTAAGGATGAGTGCTCAGAGAATATAAAACTCTCAACAATTAACGAGACAAAAATACAGTGAAAGAATGCCTGATGAAATATGGAATCATGCATACTTCCAAACTAGTCTAATCCCTCTTCCACCATTGAGTCCTTCAAACACTTGAATAAAGTTACCAAGTTTCTTTTCCACTGAGTCATTTCTTCTGAGTTATCATTCTAATTTCCTTCAAGTAATCCTGTTATGATGGACTTCACCTGAATATACTGCAACTTATCAATTCTCTTCCTAAAAAGTAGTGTCTATAAGTGAACACTACACTAAAGTGTGGTTGTTCAAAACAGGAAGAGAGAACAGCAAGATCACCTTCCTTATTCTACAGACTACTCTATTAAGGCTGTAATAACTTTCTTGGCTTCTTCATCAAACTGCTAGCTCTTACTGAGCTTGCAATTCACCAAAATTCCCAGGTCTTTTTCTACACAAACTACATACAATCCAGCCATTATGTCCCATATCTGGTCCTGGGGTTTAAAAAAAAATCCAAAAAACCAAAACCACCCAAAACATACAAAAATCAAACAAGTGTCACCCTCCAGCTTTATCTTTATTTAATCTAATATTATTAAATTCATTGCCTTATTCTAGATCACTGCTATCTTTCTGGATGTCTACTTTGTCATCTAACACGTTAACCCCTTCCAGATTAATATTTATGACAACAGAACAATTAAAAATAGACCCCTGTAGCATGTCACTGGAGAGCTTTCAATTGGCACTAATCTTTTAACTGCTACTTTTTGGGTCCAGTTATTCAAGCAGTTTCTAATCTACCTTACCTCAGATGCATGTAGCCTGTATTCTCCACCTGATCTACAAAGGTATCAGAAGAAATCTTTGACAAATGTCCTACTAAAAATTCAGGCTTGCAGCAGTCCTCTGATGTACTAGCCCAGTTACCATGTCTAAAAGATATTGTCATAACCTTTTTCTGTAAACCCATGCCAGTTCTAAGTGATCACCAGTTCCCTTTTTAAATGCTCATGAGCCAATCCTTTAATGATACATTCTAGAGTTTCACCAGGAAGCAAAATCAAACCTCTTAGTAAACATGGTGTGAAGAAGTTATGCCTTGCCTTTTTGAAAATCTTGACATATGCTTGTAAATCAGTCTTGAGACTTCTTTCCTGACCATTGTTAAAATACCACAAAAAGCAGCTCAGCAATGATACAAAGGTTCTTGGAATATAGTTTTCTGGCCTGGTGACATGATCCAATTTAGATTAGCCAGGCACTATTTCATCATATCCTCATTTAACCTGGGCCTTTCTTACACTGTGACTATGCTGGCTTTGTCATGAGCAATAAATATCTACTAGGAATTATAAAGAGAAGGAATGGGCCTAGCCCTGAAAGAAATCAACTAGTTCAAAGAAGACTTGTTCCAACTCTTAAACACTGACAGGAATGTACCAGTGGCTTTAACCATATAAAGAAAGTGGAATGGAACTAAGATGAATTGCATAGTAAGATATGTCATTGGGTCAAGGATGAAAGGTTGAAGGCATAGATGTTGTGTAGCAGACACCAAGTAAAATGAGTATATATTAGACTGCTGAGATGGATGTAAAAGAATCAATTTGTAAGAAATGGAATCCTTATTTTCTCTTGTGAAATAAGAAGACTGTGTTATTACTGAGGAAAGTTAGCAATATTAATGTTTTGTTTCTCTGCTAAACCCAAACTCGTGACAGGATGACAACATTGCATTCTTATCTAAAAAATTATGTAGATGTCAGGCTATGAAATGCTGGCTAGTGATAGAACTTTACACAATGAAATCATATTCCCCTTTATAAATGTCATAGCTTTCCCATTAGTACTTAAGTAATTATTATTTGCATTTGAATCACCTTATCCAAAACTTCAACTTATGTATTTCAAGAAAATCTAATGCCACACTGAAAAAACTGACAGATTTCATACCTTTGTACAGTGGTAACCAACTCCTTTTCTTTCTTCCTTTGACAGGCTAGCTGTACCTCTTTTTCTTGATACTGAGCTCTGATCTCTCCAAGTTTTTTCTCCATATCTTTTACAGTTTCTTGTAAGTTCTTGTTTTTTTCTTCTAGAATCTGCAGCTAAGAGAAAGTGTTTATATCACAAAAGTTAGGATACAATTTAATAAATGACTATCAGAAAAGTTTACTTTGTAGGTTTAATGTTCTCTAACAAAATGTGCATACTAGTTTCACTTTCATTTCTTAGAATTTAAGGTGTGCTTCATAGGAAGGGGAGCTTAAAGTGTGAGAGATGGAGTCAGGGCTGGGGAGAATGAAGAAACAAGAGGCAAGAGATATCATGACAGAGAGGTGGAAAAAACCTGAGAAATTTCATCTAGTGGATCTCTACTATCACCACTTTTAATAGAACCTTCCATGGAATGTCCTTAGCTTCTTCAGTCCATCATATCTTCTATGAGTTATACAGCTTTCTAAAACAAAGCATATATCCTCACTCCAAACACACTTCATACATACAATACTCACTTTCTTGTGAAAAACAGTATTTCACTCTGGAATAAAGGATTAGGTAAGGATTAAGGGGAGGGTAAAGTAAAGAATAATGGTATTCATGTGGACAGAGACCATGGGAAAGGGTTTCAGAATAGGGGGGATTTGTTTTGAAGGACCTGAATTTGAAAAAAAAAAAAATCCAGGTCAGTGAAGCTCAATAATTATCAGAATGTTTTGAAGGAACAATTATTTCAAGATAACAGATTCATCCCAAAGCTAATTAGGGGAAGGAATAGATACAGATATAGGTGAAATGATGACAAGGAACCAGGTAACTGTGTGGAAATAAATTACTTGTTTGGGAGAGGATTAGTAAAAACTAAAGAAGAAGTTATGACAACAGTTTTAAAAAACCAGGGAAAAAAATAGAACTGATATTCTTTAGAATAGAATTGGGCTTCAGCAAGATCTCTACGAGCATCTGTATCATACAGGTACATTTGAAGCAAAGCAAATTTTTGATAGGATGGAAATACTATACATTTAGATGTGTGAAGCCTATAATATATTTTAACCCCACAGGAATTAAACGCATGAGATTACCTCACACCCAGACAAAAATATTTCACTTCAATATTTAAATTCATTAATTCTCAAGAATCCAACTTAAAACATTGTTTCAATATTTTATTATTCATCCAATAAAAAGCAAGAGTGCCTCTTTACCTGTTGGCTCTGGTTCTGCACATCATCCAGAGTTGGCAGGTCAGCCAAGTACTTTTCCAAGGTTTCAATTCGTCTTTGTTTCTCTTTGTTTTGTTCAGATTCCTTCTGACATTTCTTTTTCAGGCTACTAATATACCTATCTCTGGTTTTAAGCTAAAAAGAGAATATATTGTTAATTGGTGTTTATATGTGATAAAATTGCATTAGAATAAATCTGTTTCAATATTCAGAATCACTGCATCCATTAAGTCTACTTAATTGATTTAACAATAAAAACATTACAATTAATGTGTATATGTGTCTGTGTATATACATATACATGTCTACATACACACATATGTACGTGCATATGTGTGCATAGAGTTTTTACTTATTTAAGCAAATAAATGCTCATTAACCTAAAGCAATAAGGTAACAAGTATTTGTACAAATGTGTGTGTTTTATGTATGTATACAAATTAACATAATACTACTTGAAAACAATCATTTCTGAAAATTCAAAAATCAGCAACAGATACCACAATAATTAAGATAAATAAGAGATGAGACAGGAAAAAGATGCTTAAATGATAATCTGAAAAGAGACCATTCCTGCCACTTAAAGCTCCCAAGATATTTTTCTGTTTTTTAAAAGCTTATCTATGTCCCCTCCAAAAAACTGTCTCTTCCTATACTCAACAGTTTAGTGCTTTGTTTTGGTCTGTTTTTGCTTAAAAAGGCAAATAATTCCATTCTTAGACCTCTCTGCTACCAAGTTTTTTTTCATATGAAGCTGAAATTTGCCTCTCTATATGGCAGGTGGGTGGTGCAGGAGAGAACACTGAATCTGAAGTCAAGAAGACCAAATTTCCAATCCAGATTCAGTCACTTTACCTCAGTCAGCCTTAGCTGCCCCAACTATAAAATGCTTTTATTACAGCACCTCTCTCCCTCACAGGGTTATTATGAGGATAAAATGATATAATGCTGTAAAGTGTTTCACAAACCTTAAAGCACTAAGTAAATGCTAGCGATTGTTGTTGCTGTCATCACTACTGTATCTATGACTTCCATCCTCTGTTCCTAAATTCGGTCCATTGGGTTTAAGTGGAATAAATCTAATCTCTTTCACAAAACAGACCTTTCCTTCAGAAAGCTAACTATCTGAGAGTTGAAAAGGACATTGAAGGACATCTAGGCAAACCCTATACAAAAAGAATCCTCTCTACACCACAGCCAAAAAGTAGTAATTTAGTCTCTAATTGAAGATCTCCAGTAATCTTCTCAGGTATCCCATCCAACTTTAAGACAGCTCTAATTGTTATAAGTTTTTCTTAGTAGTAAGTCGAAATTTACTTCTTTCTCATTTCTCTATAATGTTTTTATTTCAGTTTTCCTGGGATAAACAAAACAAATCCAATCACTCATCTACATCTTACCCCTTCAAATATTTTTTGAAGGAGGAAAGATCTGGCTAGTAACCTAGCCATTTTAATCCTGGGCAAATTTCATTTTGATTCCTATTGCTGTTACGTCAAATTAGCGGTACTACCACCCATTTATATCACTTAGTCCTCAAATGGTACTGCATTATAAAGAAGTTTCTAAACTCTAGTGACTCTGCAATCTGTCAGAACAGGGCTCTATGCTAGGTAATGTGAAGTAAAAGACAAAATAAAAAGGAGTCCTGACCCACTAGGAGCTTACATTCTACTAGATAATCCGAAATTGTGAAGAAAACTAAAAATGGCAAAGGATCATGAGAATTCCTAAAACAGGTAGCAGTTAAACTAAGCCTTGAGAAACAAGCTAAGGATTCTAAGAAATAGACCTAAACCATGAGTGTGATCCAGACAGCAGGGATTTGATTTGAGACATGGAATGTTCAGTTCAGGGAATAGCAAGTAATCTAGGATGGCTGAATATGAAATCAGTTGATGGACAATTTTTTTTTTAAAAAACGTATCAAAGTAAAAACTTTAGATTTTGCCAATGAAGATTAGCCAGTCTGAAAATTACTTGATCAGATTTGTGGCAGATCATTTGGTCAGCTGTCTGAAAGATGTAGAAACAAAAGGTCACTGAGGAGGCTACTGCAGGATTCTAGGTGAGAGGTGATGAAGGTGATGTGTAGCAGCCATGAGAGGAAAGAAAGGGAAATTTGCAGGTGATACTGTGTGATGGAATAGACAAGCTAAGGCTACTGACTGGCTACTGGTACTGAGGGAAAGAGAAGAGCCAAGGAAGTCTTGGAAATCAAGAACCTGGGTAAATGGAATTAATGTGCTACCCTAAAAAGAAATAGGGAGATTTGGAAGAGGAGCAAGCTAGGTGAGAAGACAATGGATTTCATATTAGGTATGTTAAATCTGAGATGCCTGTAGTACATCAAGGTAAATGAATAGTAGACAGCTAATGGTACAGAACTAAAGATTGAAAGAAAGATTCAAATTATCCTGGGGGGGGGGGGGGCGGTGCAGAGCCAAGATGGCGGCGTAGAATGGCGGCGTAGAAACAACAAAGTTTGGCAGCTCCCACACAGGCACCCAAAACACCCACTGAATAGGATTCTAAACAGATTTTAGAGCTCCAAGACTCTCCAAAATACAGAAAACGCATCTGTTGCTGCACAGGCAGCTCAGCATGTGGGGCTCATCACAGCAGTCTGGGAGCCGCGGCCAGCCTAGCCCGAAACCCCGGCCCGGCCAGGCCCCAGGGCAGTCAGGCCGAGCCGAATCTATAGGAGAGCAGATCGGCAGTACTGGAGGCATAGTTGCAACATTTATCAGGCCAGAGGAAAGAAGGCTAAGAGAAAGGTCAGTGGATTTTGCTAAATTTGGGAAGGAAAAGCGGTCTGGCCGAACTGCTTCCAGGGCAAGGAAGCAGCAAGAGGCTGGCTGTGGCAGCAGAAACGGCTGAAAGCAGCAGCGGCCTCCACTGGGCTGCTTCAGAGCCCCTAGCTTGCAGATAGCAGGGGGGCTGAGGCCATTGATCAGGGCCAGGGGCTCTTGTATTGAGCGGCCTGGATCTGGATCGTGGTCTTGAGTGGTGGTCCTGGGGCGCACTTTCAGTGAGCCAAAGCTGGGGGGGTGGGGTATGCAGCACCCCACTAATAGCTCCAGCAGCTGTAAAGGCCCCAGTGATTGGGACAGACCTTTCCTCCCCCCAGGAAGCAGAGTTCCACAGAGCTAAAAAACTAAGCAATTGATAGACTGGCCAACAGAGTAAAAACAGCAATAAAACTCTAGAATCCTTTTTTGTGGACAAAAAGGATCAAAGCATAGAGCAGGAGGATGACAACAGTCAGAACTCTCACACCAAATGCTTCCAAGACACTGGAAGAATGCCTACAAGCTATGGATCGACTTAGATAGGACTTTGAAAACCAAATAAGAGAAGTGGAGGAAAAATTGGAAAGAGAAATGAGAATGATGTGAGAAAGTCATGAAAAGAGAGTCAACAACCTGAATGAAGAAAACAACACCTTAAAGAGCAAATTAACTCAGATGGCAAAGGAGGCCCAGAACGTTAATGAGGAGAATGCCTTACAAAGTCGAATTTGCCAGATGGAG
>CM053593.1:278775927-278799198 GCA_028646575.1 Pseudocheirus occidentalis
GGGGGGGAGGGATATTGGAAGCACACACTTCAGTAAAGGGACAGGGAAAAGAACAAAACAAGGGGGGGAAGGGTGCCAGATAGGAAGGAGGGACATGCAATCAGCCTCTCACAATATGTCCACCATGGAGATATCCTGTGTAATTACACATGTACAGCCTGTATTGAATTGCTGCTCCTTCCAGTGGGAGTAGGTGACAAGGGAGGAACAGCAAGAATCTAGAATTTAAAGCTATACAATCAAATGTTAAAAAAACAAACTGTTAATAATAATAATAATAATTGTTATTATTATTATATACAGTTTGTTATTATTATTATTATTATTATTATTAATTACATGCAACTGGGAAATGAGACGTGCAGGGACTGGGGTAGAGAGAACCTCCCTGCCCTACCGGAAAGTTAGAGGCGTGCAGGAGGAGGACCTAGAAGAGAGCAGATTGTGGGAGGGGCTTTGCGGTGGGATTACTGTTTTGGGATTGGGGGTGAGGGAAAGAAGGGGAGAAAATCTATAACTCAAAACCTTGTGGAAATGAATGATATGATCAAGAAAATAAATTAAAATTAAAAAAAAGAAAGATTAAAAAAATTAAAGGCTGGTTATATGGATTTTGGAATAACTTATATAGAGATTGATTCCATGGGAACTTACGGGAACTTTCACCAAGATAGAAAAAAAAAAAAAATGTCATACTGTTGGCTCATATGGAAGTTGGAAGTCTACTTCAAATACGCTGCCAGACCTTTTGACATCAACTATTGTCCAGGAATGCCTCCCAACCCTTATACTTGTGAAACTTACTTTATTTGGAGTTCTAAGTTGTAAGACTCCACATTCATATAATCTGTCAGTTTCTGGATCTTTTCAACTCATGTTAAATAAACCTTTCTTTATCGGCAAATCTGACAATGACATATTTATCTGAGTCACTGACAAAAATGTTAAATAATAATTGATGAGATGACGTAACATAGAGAGAAGAGAAAGCCAAGGGCATTCCATTCAAGAACTTCATCTTACTCTTCATAAATACAGCATGAAAAATTCTTTATTGAAGTATAGTTACATGCTTTGTCTATAGCATACAACTAATATACCAGTCTATCAGATCTATTCAGTCAAAAATGGAAGGGAATTTGGTTTGGTATGACCTGTTCTTGATGAAGGCATGCTACGTCTTTGTAATCACCACATTCCCCTTCTAAATAATTTTTTAAAAAAGATTCTTTTAAGATTGTATCAAAAATTTTCAAAGGAACTAAAAAAGGCCTCACTTTCAAATGGTTTTGTGACCTAGAGTATCTATTATTGCTGTGCAAATCTAGACATCATCCAGCTCTATGGTACCCTTCCTGTTTTCCATGATCTTTCAAAATCACTGAACTTTCAAAACCCATGAATGAAGCTTATCCAGGCCTGGTTACTACAACTCAAATGTTTAGTTCTCCATTTAAAGTGAAGCTATTTTGACAAAGTATGGTTCAGGTAAGGGAACCAGTTTTTCTTTCATGCTTTTTAGAAAACATTTCTGTTTGATATGCCCAAGAGTTAAAGAATCCAATGAGCTTCTCTACTGTCACTGATGTCAGTCCTCCTAAGATAAACATGACTGGAAATTCACCCTAAAAGATAGAACACAATTTACCCTAAATGTCAGTTAGTAAAATCATGTTTAACTGATTGGTCATTTTAAACCTTGAGTTAAAAGCATCATGTAGGGGCGGCTAGGTGGTACAGTAAATAGAGCACCAGCCCTGGTGTCAGGAGGACGCGAGTCCAAATCTGGCCTCAAATACTTAACAGTTACTAGCCATGTGACCTTGGGCAAATCATTTAACCAACTGCCCCGCCCCCAAAAAAGGCAAAAACAAAAACAAACCACAAACCAAACCAAAGCAGCGTGTAGATGATGAAATCATTAACTGCACTGAGTATTGATTCTATCCTCTGGTTACAATGTGTACAACTAAGAAAATACATGATAGTATCTTCTAAATAGAGATATTACATAGGCTTACTTGTGTAGGTGTGCACTACTTCATAGAATGCAAAAAAGAGAAAATACATTCAAGTGCATAATAACCAAAAAAGATTAAGCTGAATAAGAAACTTGGCTAAAACTATGGCCTACCTTGATATTATCAGACTTCTTTAACCAGACAATATAATGAAATTAAAGCCTTATAAAGGAAAACTTTATAAAAAGAATTTTAATTTAACTATATTCTCAGTTAACATAATTATCTCTCTTATTAATTTTAAATACAACCACTGAATTGCCTTAGAAGATATCTTATTCAGAATTTTCAAGATAAATTTCTATTTCCTGAGACAAGAAATAATAGAAAATGGAGTCCTACACTGTACAATCAACAGTATAAAACTTTGGTAAAAACAAAAAACTTTAGTAGTAAGAACAATGATAGTAAGAACAATGATTAAAGAAAAATAGGGGTGGTTAGGTGATGCAATGAACACAGCACCGGCCCTGCAGTCAGGAGGACCTGGGTTCAAATGTGGCCTCAGACACCTAACAGTTACTAGTTGTATGACCTTGGGCAAGTCACTTAACCCCAACTGATCTGCCCTCCCCCCCCATCAAAAAGCTTTTTAAAAAAAGCTTAAGACTGATAAATATTTGTAATATTTTCATTAAATCATAATTAATAAATTACTTGACTAATCTAAGGGGGAAAATACATGTCTACCCTTACCATCAATGATTATTGATTACATATTCATGAGAAACATGGAATTGCACTAGAAAAATACACTGTGGAATAGGCATAAAACAGGAGCTTGAGGAGTTTTCACTTGCTAGCTATTATAGAAAACAGATGATCAGCTAAAAGAACTTCATAACATATTTGTAGACAATGAATTCCATTTTAATGACATAAATGCTAATAATTATGAGGAAGGTAAATCCATACATTGGGGAGCCCAAACCTGGTTGAATGCAGAGAATACACTGATTCCCAAGTTCATATAACTTAGGAAGTTTAAAAGAAAGAGCAATGGTTCAACATCAGGAGACCTGGCTCTAACACCAACTCTACTACTAATTACCTATGTAATATTTGAAGTTGCTGTAGGTTAACCTTACTCAGATATAAAATAGGGATATCACCTTACACAGTAAGGATAAAAATGAAATAAGAACAGAAATGTGCAAGTTGGGGTGTCTAGGTGGCACTGTGAATAGAGCACTGGCTCTGGAGTTAGGAGGACCTGAGTTCAAATCTGACCTCACACACTTAACACAAAACTAGCTGTGTGACCTTGGGCAAGTCACTTAACCCCAAATGCCCTCCCCTCCCCCCTACAAAACAACAACAACAAAAAAGAAATGTGCAAGTGCTATCAAAAAAAAAAGTTTAAATCCTATAAAAATAGGATAATAGGAAAACAGACTTAGTATTGGAAGGTATTTTAGTGCTCACCTAGTATAATTCACTCACTTTGCAGATGAACAGACTTAGGAACCATAGGTAAAAGTTGCACACATATCAAGTTGCAGAGACAGAATCTGAATTTAGAATTTTAAATCAAAATATACTGCTTTTTTGCTGTACTGCATTGTTGTTTTATCTCAGAAAATGAGGGTTTTTGCTTGGCCAAATGATTTTAAAACTGAATCTAACCAAATCATACATGGAAAACTTAGTCTAGTTTCAGTCTTCCTGGAAGCTAAACACAGATGGAAAATGACAATAGATAGAAAAGAGTTTACTGATTTCAAAACTTTGACCCTGGAAATTAACTTTAAAAATTATACATACTTGTTACAAAGAATTTAGTATTTCTATATGTCCAGGGTGTCCCAAAAGTCTTAGTGTAGTTTTCAGTTTTAAAAGCTTAATTGCTGCACATTCAGCACATATTTATATGTTCCTATGTTCTATAAACACATGCATAAGGTTCCTACTCCCAAAGGAAGATTTCAAGATTTTACCCAGGTCTGTAGACTGTCTTGGAAATCAACAAAGCAAATCAATTTCACTACACTAAGAGACCAGAAAATAAAACACTGCAAAAAACGTTTACCTTCTCTTCCAGTTTCTTCTTCTCTTCATTAGATTTGCTTGCACTTTGCTTGAGGAACTCATTGAGTTGTGAAAGTTCTTTTTCAGCAGAAGCAAGCTTTCGTTCAAGTTCCTCATGTTCAGGGCGAGATATTGATCGTTCAGGAAATGGAGCCTGAAATGAAGCGTTATCATATTGTGGTTGCTAGGTGAGAAAGACAAAAGAAGGGTTAAAAAGATTTATTAGTGTCTTAATAACCCAGAATGAATCTGAAAAGAAAAATACAAATCAATTTTATTTTATGCTTTAGTATATTCATATAGAACTCACAGTCGTATAAGAAATAGACACAACATATGGAAACAGTTTGTCTCTCTAGATGAAATGGCATCAAATGGTTCAAACAATTCTATAGAAACAAATGTAGGGTACAAATGTTTTTCAGGATGAATCCAAATTTTGAAAAATATTCATATATCTCCTATGACAGCATGAATCCACAGAAGTCATACTTCAGAGTCCAAGATCAGGAATCAGATGACCTAGGTTCAAAATCTGGCTGCTATTCACTAACTATGTAATGTGCAAATCAATTAGCCTTTCTATGTAGAAACTGAAGTCCCTTTCAGTTCTAAAATACTATGACTCTAAATCTGAGCTACATTACTATTTTTTAAAGTACAGAGAACTATGACTTCATAAAATACATTTCAAAAGAAACTCTAATCCAAATCATGATGAGAACTGAAAATGAAAATAGATTATCAAGTGTCATCCCTTCAAACAAGTTTATTCAAGTGTTATTCAAACACTTTATTCAAGTGTCATCTTCAAACAAAGAAAATAATACAAGACTGAAATGGTCCATCTTAGAGGGGCTGTGTGAAGACAGGAAAATTAAGAACAAGATAATCTGGGACAAGATGTGCCAGATTATCAGGAAAACAGCTGTACCTTTTGATTACCTAATCAAATATTAATTGCCTTTGTGTCGGGTGCTAGAGACAAAAACAAATAGTTTCTAGTCTCAGTGGATTAGAGGAACATTAAGCAACAAACTAGGTGGTCCAGTTCACGGAGCGGTAGACTTACAATCAGGAAGACCTGAGTTCAAAGCCTGCCTGAGATATTTACTACCAAGTCATTTAAGGTCTTTAAAAAAACCTCAGTTTCCTCATCTATAAAATGATGATAAGAGCACCTAATTAATATTAATATGGTTAAGCGATGTGTTAAGAGAAGGAAAATATCAAAGATTCAAAGAAACACTGATGACTAGATGATATGATGCTGAATTTAAGTAAGCAGCATTAGAAGCATACCATATAAAGACTGTCAAGCTCTGATTAATTTTAATAACCAATATTGGTTCTGGAGCACTAATTTCTGAAGCATCTTTCTCTTCTTAGTATACAGAATTATATGAGTGAAGAAAATTATACTGTCAGACTCAGTCATTTTGTCAGTTGCTTTTACATAAATAATACTCATTAATTTGAGGGTTAAATGGGAAGTTTATGGGGCAATGGTTCATTCTTGTGTGGAAACGAAAAGTAACACTTAAAAATATTAACTAATCAATTTTCAAAATAGTCAATGTTACTACTCCATATGAAGTTACCTCTGCTAAAAATTAACAGACTAAAATGCCAGGCTCAAAATAGACGGGGGAAAAAAGGTCCCCAGCTTCATTAGCAGCTATTAATGAAGAACAACAAAGGCTATATACACTGTTTGAAAGGAAAAACAAACAAAACAACCTCCTCTCCCACCAAAAAAAGGCATAAATAGAAATTGGTTTATCAACAGATCTTAGTGATACGAATTGGTAAGCTTTTCACCTTAGAAGTAAATAAAACTTACATCACCTACACCGAGCAAGAATTTTTCTTTAAAGTAAAATTAAAAGAAGTCTTATCATCTCTTCACTGGAACCAAAAAATTCACCTCAATATGACCTCAAAATTCACCTCAATATACTAGGGTAGCACACAGATGAGACAAATATACTTTCTCACCAGGTGGGTAACTCAAGGACTTTCTACCTTGGTATGATGTACCAGAGCTTGAGCTCATGAAAATTCAAATGTCAGCTATTTCTATACTATAATGACGTGTCAGGATGGGCTCTGGGTGGAAAAACCTTACATATTCTCCTATAACAAAACATGCCCTTAAGATTTCTAAAAGAAGGCCTATATAATTTAGTTATCAGCATTGTGTGTGTGTGTGTGTGTATAGACACACACACACACATATATACACATGCTCACATACACATACTGTTGATAACTTTAAATTATATATATATTTAAATTGTACACACACACACACACACACCCCATTTGGTAAATGCTGGTAAAAGGCATTAAGAAAAAATCAAAACCTTCTTTTCTTCTTTAGATCTATCCCAGCACTAAAAGAACATGAAAATCTTTAAAGCTTTAGGATGAAAGCCTCAATTCTCTATTGACCCAAAAAGTATCATTTCTTTTGTCTTTCAGACACAAAAATGTTCTACTTTCCTCAATCCACCTTAAATTAGCACTAAGTGGCACATTGATAAGAGTGCTGGACTCAAAGGCAGAAGACCAGCATTCAAATCCAGCATCAGCCACCTTATAGCAATTCAATACTGGGCAAGAAACTTAACTCTGCCTTAAATTTCCTCATCTGTACAAAGGGGATAATAATAATAACCCCTTTTTCTGGGTTATTGTGAGAATCAAATGAGATATTATTTATAGAGTACTTTTGCAAACCTGAAAGCACAACATAAATGTTAGCTATTATTATTGTTAAATAAGTGGGTGTTTAAAAAAACGATAAGAAATATATTTTTATAATACAATCTTAAAAGAGCTCCCAAAACAATTTATCTTTTACAAATCATATTTAATGAAAACTACTATATATCAAATAGCTACTATTTCTTTCACTGATCAACATGGTTATTTTTGCTATTGGAGAGTATTAAAATAATCAAAGGCAATAGAGAATTTTAGCATCACATTTATACTCTTATAAGCATGCTTTTACTTAGTTTTTAGTGAAGAAAATGAAATTATGCTAGGTTGTAGATATTTGCCACTCTTAGTCCCTAGAATTATTCACATGATGCTCCTCTCACCTTAGTAAACTCCTCTTATTTTTCCAAATGGGGTTTCTAACTTCTTCTGATTCCCTAGAAAACATCCCAAATCCACCTATCACATCTTTTTTTTCAATTATCCTTTTGGGGCTCCCTCTATCCCCCACACCTTCCAAACTTATCCTTGCTTCCAATCTTAGAGAGCCCTCTGCTGGACCGATGCTATTGTAATGCCTTTAATATTTTCTTTACCCTTCAAATTATATGTTTACCATCTTGACTGCCTAATTTTGACTCAGTTTTAGAATACTAGTATAAAAACATTGAATCTAGATATTTGGAAAAGAGAAATGGATTTGATAAAGAGGGGAAATGGTTGCATATATGTACACACACACACACACACACACACACACACACACACACACACACACACACACACACACACACACACACACACCCCTTAAGTACAGTATCATGGAACCTCCCTAGTGATACTTCCTTAATCACTTCAGTATACCACTCACAACAGCAGCTACTTCAAACCTCTACATCTCTCAAGCCTACCATAGACCCCCTTCTTCCCATCCTCTCACCCAGATAAGAATTTGATCTTATATCCCACCAAATGAAAGAGAAAGATCCCTCTTCCTTCCATGACTCAAACTTCTTCTACCTATCTTTCACTTCTATCTCATATGAAGAGGCGACCCTTCTCCTGATCCTCCTGCAGACACCCTTGATCCCATCCCCTCTCTTTCATGGTTGATTACTTCCACTATCTCCACTGTCTACTCTTCAACCCCTCCCTATCTGATTCCTATCTTACTACAAACTTGCCTATGTGTCATCCCGTCTTAAAAAAAACCTCTTACCTGATTCATACCCATTAGCTGTTGCTCTCTATTTCTTCCCTCTTTCTAGGCTATAACCCTTGAGAGAGCTGTATATACTAGATGCCTCCACTTCTCTCATTTGATCCTAAATGCTCATCTTTTGGGCTTCCTACCTCATCATTTAACCAAAGTTACTTATGGAAGCGAACACTGAAAACTAAAAATAAATAAATTTATTTATTTAAAAAAACAGAAAAAAGTAATCCCCTACCCAATCCCCAAGATGGCATACAATCTGATATAGGTGCTATGTATACATTTATATTAAAAATTTTTTCACATTAGTCATGCTGAAAAGAAGAATTATAACCAATGGAATAAATCAGAAGAAAGAAACAAAATAAAACAAAAAAGAGAGAGAGCAAATAGTATGCTTCAAACTGTATTCAGACTCTAATTATTTCTCTGGATCTGGATAGCATTTTCCATCATGAGCCTTCTGGAGTTGTCTTAGAACCGTGCACTGCTGAGAAGAGTTAGTCTATCAAAGTCAGTCATCACACAACGTGGCTGAAACTGTGTATAATGTTCTCCTGGCTCAGCTCCCCTCACTCAACATCAATCCATATAAGTCTTTCCAGGCTTTTCTGACATCCACCTGCTCATTATTTCTTGGAACACAATAATATTCCATTACATTCATATATTACAACTTGTTCAGCCATTCCCTAAATGATGGGCATCCCCTCAATTTCCAATTCTTTGCCATCACAAAAAGAGCTGCTATAAATATTTTTATATATCACTTACTAGCTGTGTGACTTTGGGCAAGTCACTTAACCCCAATTGCCTTTCAAAGAGAGAGAAAGAGAGAGAAAGAGAGAGAGAGAGAGAGAGAGAGAGAGAGAGAGAGAGACGGAGGGCAGAGAGGAGGGAGGGAGGGAAGGAGGGCTGGGCCAAAGGGTATGCATATTTTTATAGCCTTTCAGGTATAGTTCCAAATTACTCTCCAAAATGGCTGAATCAGTTAACAACTCAACCAACAATGCATTAGTGTTCTAATTTTTAGCACATCTCCAGCATTCATAATTTTCCTGTTTTCGATTAGGTGTGATGAGGTACCTAAGAACTGTTTTGATTTGTCCTAATCAATAGTGATGTACTGCATTTTTTCATGACTACAGATAGCTTTAACTTCTTTCTCTGAAAACTGCCTGTTCATCTTTTAACCATCTATCAATTGAGGAATGACTTGTAGTTTTATAAATCTGACACAGTTCTCTCTCTCTCTCTCTCTCTCTCTCTCTCTCTCTCTCTCTCTCTCTCTCTGTATGTGTATATATGTATATTTATAATAGAAATGAAGCCTTTATTAAAGACACTGGTTAAAAACTCTTCCCTCCTAATCTTGGTTGCAAAGTGATACTCTTAAAGTCCAGTTCTAACCATGTCACCTCACCTCATCCCACCCCCAAACTCAATAAATTCACTGGCTCTCTATTACTTCTATTATCAAATATATAATTATCTGTTTGGCATTTACCCTCCACAAGCTGGCCACTTCCTATCTTTCCAATCTTCTTACCTTTGAGTCCTTTCCATATACTTTAAAATTCAGTGACTGGTCCTTTTTTGTTGTGCTCTGAACACTACACTAGAATTCCTGACTCTGTGCATGTGTTTCATGATTTCCCCCGTCTGGAATGGTTCTTACACCGCACTGCTGACTTCCTTTAAGACTAATATAAAATCCTACCTTTGACTATAGGTATCTCCCAGCTTGTCTATCTCCCCTTTTTCTTCTAAGATAATTTTTTTATTTATTTCATGTAATATGTGTATAGATAGCTATTTGCTTATTTTCTCTCTCATTTGAATGTGATCTCCTTGAGAGCAGGAGTATTATATTTTACTTTCCTTTGTATCCCCAGCCTTAGGACAGTGCTTACAACACAGTGCTTAATAATTGCTTGTGGACTGACTTGATATAAATAGGACCTCTGAGATTTATACCAGGGGATTTCTTGGTGAAGTTACCTTATATAATAAACTGATAATTTAATAACTAAAGTATAAAACTGATCAAAGATGGAGAAGTTTATAACTGATGGTCATAAGGAACTTTAAAGTTCACAAATAACTTCACAACGTTATATTATCTCATTTAAAAATGTATCGTCTTGATCTTAAAGGTGAGAAAACAAAAGCTAAAGAAGACTAAGCACCGTGTCCATGACTTTGCTAACTATTAAGGGTGGTTAATAGAATCTGAATCCAGGTCTCCCTTCATTCCAAGTCAAGTCATCTGTACACTAACTACAACATGCTACTACATCTTATATGTGTAACAAATTTTGTTACATGGCAAAGAACAATAGCAGAAAAATCCTAGAGATCTGTTATGCAATTTCTACAAAAATAAAACAGTTACTTGGTTCAAAGATAAGATTCTTTGAGGTGTAAAGTATGAGTATGTAAAACATTCCTAAAAAAAATGCCTTCTGTATCTTACCTGCAAACCTGCAACGTAAGAATCCTCACAATTTACATAATGACCTAACATGGCATGTTGTGCTCGTAATTCATTATCTCTGATCCTCTGATGTAGATTGGAAATTTGTTGTTTCTGCCTACAAAACAGAAATTTAAGTCTAGTTACCAAAAAAAAAAAGAAATAATCATTTCTCAAAGGAAGTTCTCATTTTACCTTAGTTGCAAGGAGATAAAATCAACTTTAAAAACTTTTTTTATTGAACTTAATAAAACAAACATTTCCATGCACAAAAATGATTGTACATAAAATAATTAATAGATATTGCACACAAATTTTAACATGAGTACGAACTCCCTTGGCTTGCCTGTATTCCCTTCACAACTTCCTTCTGTTTTGTCGTTTTTAATATACCACCAACATTTTTACTTTTGGCATCACTATTACTGCCTTCTTAAATATCTATATCTCACTTTTTATGTACAGCGGTGGTTCTCAACCTTCCTAATGCCACGACCCTTTAATATAGTTCTTCATGCTGTGGTGACCCCCAACCATAAAATTATTTTTGTTGCTACTTCATTACTGTAATTTTGCTACTGCTATGAATTGTAATGTAAATATCTGATATACAGGATGTATTTAAATTGAACATAACCCACAGGTTGAGAACCACTGACGTAGTTTATCACTTCTCTGCCAAGACCTAAGAATTTTGTTTTATTAGTAGTTTTCTGGAATCAATGATCAAATGTCTAAATCTTTAAGAGCTGTTTCCTTTTCTATTATTCTAAACACTGTTATCCTTATGCTGCTTCACTTCACACAAATCTTCCAAAGTTCTTCTGAATTCCTTTCATCATTTCTCAAAGCATAATTATATTCCTAACATTCTTTGGGAAATGTACTCCTAATTTAGTATATTATTCAGTATCCTGATTTACCTTTCAATAAAATGCATATCCAACAAAAAAATGAAGAGAAAAAAGAAAAATATACTTTTAAAATAACAAAATCATCAATAAATAAATTCAAAATATTAATTTTATTATTACATGTCTCATTTTGCTACATTGGAAAATGCTGCTAAATTTAAGGGCATAATAAGATTTAGATATCTTTGTCAAGTCAACAAGCCACTCATTAAGTGCCTAGCCCTATGTAAAGTTATGGGTATATTAAAAGAGCCAAAAAGTCTCTGTCTTCAAAGAGCTCACCATATAACTGGAGAAACAACATACAAACAATTATGCACCAACAAGATAGATATAAAATAAATCAGAGATGCCAGAAGGAGAGCACTAGCATTAAAGAGGACCTTCTAGCCAAGAAGGTAAGACTTAATATGAAACTTTAAAGGTAATTAGGAAGCAAAAGTAAAGAGGAAATTTCAGACCAGAGAGAAAACCAGTAAAATGTCTGGAGTCAGGAGATCATAAGCTATTGGGCCTGGAACAAAAAAAAGGTTCAAGTCCATGGATCAAAAAGTACTTAGAAAAGATCTGAGTAAGGTGTAAGAAAGACAGGAAATGTAGAAAGGGAAAGAACTTTAAAAAGCCTAACCTCACACAGATATGTAGCAGGAAAAGGGAGGCACATTTTAAAGAGTCTTTTCAGATAATTACAGATACTCTTCTTTGATACTATGTCAAAAATGAACGAGTAGACTCTTAAAGATTAGTTACCATACAGAATCTGAAACCACATCAATGTGGTTTCTTACTCAAACTAAAATCCATTGGTCTGCCTTGCACTTTGAATGGACCTTTGATCCATGTGCAATTTTGTACCCATCATACACTGGTCATTTGAAAAATACAGGTCTGCTTACTCATGTAAATCATTTAATTGTTGATACAGTTCATTTTTTTTAAGAAAGTCACTTTCATTAATATCACCACCAATCTCATCAGAAAAGTTTTTAAGTATTGGGAAGCTGTCAAGCTTAAAGTAATTGATATAAATTTTCCAAATATGATTATTGTTTTGAAGCTCAACTATTAAAAACTATTAACAAATACTGTTAGTTGTCTTCCCTGCAGCAACAGATTGTTCATTCATTTTTGAGAAAATGCCAAGTAAATGCCCAAATCTTAACAACCATAGACTGTCAGTCATTTTTCAATGTAAAAATTATGTTTGCATGAAAAAAGCTAATAGGTCAGCCCCAAAATCAAACTGCACATCACTTTTCCTCAAATTGAACTTCCCATTTTGCCCAACAGAATATTAAAAATCTGTTACAAAACCACTAATTTTTATTTGCTTTGTCAAGAGTATTCAAGTGAAACTGGTATTTTTTTTTAACTACCAGTGCATGGTAGTGAAAAATACAATTACTACTGATACAGTTTGGGGCCACTGCCTTATTAATATGTGAAATGGAGTCAGCAATTTTACTTACCTTTTATACCACTGAATCACTGGAAAATGTCAACACAAGTGTTAATTAGCCATGATATTTTTTAAACTGATTCAACATTTTGAATATCTCACTACCATCTGTATGTATGTCCCTAAGTCTTCACTTTCTCGGTCACCATTAAGAAAGAGCACAAGGCAAAACAGCAAATACAGCCATGTCTGTAAATGCGTCCTTTCGGAAGGTCATGGTACAATTCTACATATGAGAAATTAACTCAGTTTTAATATTTGTTAATAAAATCATAGGTCATATAACATCTGGAAAATTCCACATCAATGTACTTTGATGGAACAAATCTGGATTCATTTTCCTTCCTTTTTTTCCCTTTGTGCTCTATTTCTCCTGTAGACTCATGAGAAAATAAGAGTGAAAAAGATAAACAGCATTTGAATATTATTATGAAAATGGTTTTGACTTCATAGGCACCAGGTATCAGGAACCCAGGGGTCTGTAGACTACACTTTAAGAACTGCTTGTACAGAGGTTTTAGGATTAGAACATAGCCTTGGGGAACACCTACAATTAGCAAGACCAGACAGGATGAAGATTTAGCAAAGATGACCCAGAAAAAGACAGACAGGTAGGAGGAAATAGAGGAAAGAAAGTATTACAATGAAAATCTAGAAAGAAGAGGGTATGTAAGAGAAGGTCAAACATTAGGGAAGGATATTCACTAAAGATTAAGTAACACTGAGAAATTTAAAAGATGGGCGAAGAATTACTCGTAGGGCAAAGTCTTGCCAAACAGATAAAAATTTGAAACTTTGATGAACAAAGCAAAATAGAACTAATTTTGATAAAAAGAAAAGGCATTAGAGACAAGAGGAAAAATAATTTCAATATTCTGAAATGCAGACAAGAAAGATAAGTAAAAACTGGGAAGATCAGGACAGAAAAGTACACAGACTAAGAAAAGGAGAGCAAAAGCAAGAGACAGAGATTTAGCAGAAGACATACAGGAAAGCAAATATTTTACAAGACATTGTGAAAATGGTTTGACAGGATAATACAGAAGGGCATTTTCTTTCTCCATAAAAACGTTTAAATAAGGTGATCTATCAACTGCTCATGGCAGTTGACATAATAGTACAATGACCCCTATCATTCCAACTATTTGAGATCAAATAAATGCACAAAAAAGGAAAGAAAGACACATCTTGAAAATTCACTGCTATCTTCAATTTATGGATGAATTTAACTTTAATAAGGACACAACCTAGATTCATTTTTCCTTCCTTTTTTCCCCTTTGTGCTCTATTAATACTAGAGAACTGAATAAATTAGAGATATAAATTATTATTCAGGTAATAATTCATGCTGTAGGATGCAAAATGAAGTTTAAAAAAGAGACAAGGGCACTAGAGGAGGAGCTAATACAGTTTGCAAAACCTATGGAGACTTTCATTTTCAGTTTTTAGAAAAAAAAGATTACTAACAATTTTTTAAAAAGCCACTGTTATCTTGGTCTTACATTACCCACATTTCCCATTATATTAGTTAGCATTTATATACAGCAGGGGTGGGGAACCTGTGGCTTTAAAGCCACATATCTTCTAGGTCCTTTAGTGCAGCCCTTTTGACTTAATCCAAATTTTACAGAAAAAAAAAATCCTTTTATTCCTATTAATATATTTATATTCATCTTTTATATTTTATTTTTAAAACAAATATATTTAAAATACCAAAGAATAAATTAAGTTTCAATGGAATAATCTTCCCAGATTAACCTGTACAATTAGAATATTAGTAAGCCATAAGGGTTAAACAGATGGCTACTACGCTTGTTATTTAGTTCTATGACTAGCTGGCAAGATTTTGGGGGGTTTCAAGTAGGCCAGTCTGTTATCAGATTGATAGCACTGCACTGTGTTTCTGTTTGAAGGAGAATTTGTGAATAGTCACACTGCTAAACAGTATTGTTTAATTCTGTCCGCTTAAAAGACTATCATGACAAAATGGAGTTCATCTTGAGGGAAAGTAATGTGCAGTTTGATTTGTGGGCTGACCTATGAGCATTTTTCATGCAAACACCATTTCTACACTGAAAAATGATCAAGAGAATGCTGAAGAAAAAAATCAGATTTTTTATTTGAGGATTGGGATTTGTAGTATTATCTTGTTTCTTCTAAAGATAACATGA
Organism: Pseudocheirus occidentalis; assembly: GCA_028646575.1. Taxonomy (NCBI): domain Eukaryota; kingdom Metazoa; phylum Chordata; class Mammalia; order Diprotodontia; family Pseudocheiridae; genus Pseudocheirus; species Pseudocheirus occidentalis. The sequence continues at coordinate 278,790,940 of CM053593.1, forward strand.
GTTGCTCACTTTGTGATTCACGAATATCAACATTAAATAAATTCAATGTTCATCAGCATTATAACACTCATAAAGACACAAGTATTTTAAATTAGAGGGAAAGTCATGAAAGGTTCTATTGCAGAAATTAAAAGATGAAAAAAAAAGACAATTCTTTCAAGCAGCAATAAGCCCTGGAAATAATGCCACTGGAGGAACTTTATAAAAAAGCTTATATACTCAGAAAAAAGGGGAAGTCATTCAGTGACGTAGAAATTGTGAAAGAATATACTGTCAAAAGTTATAGGATGCTGGGACCCCAATAACATGTCAAAGTACAAACAACTGCCTCTTTCAAGAAGAACAGTAACTGATTAGCAGCATTAATTAGCCTTCAACTGAACAAGAACAACTTCATGCAATACTTCAAAAGGAAAATATTATTATTCAATTGTTTTGGATGAATCAATTGATAATACTGACTTGGCACAGGTATTTACACTTCATTCGAGTTGTAACAGAAGATTTTCTTTGCTACTAAGAGTAACTTGCTTTGGGCACTCTTGTGAACAGAACACAGGGAACAGGTATCTTCAACACTGACCTTCAAGATCAATGTCATGAACTTAGACTGAATTTGATAAATTTAGTGAATATATGTACCTTCCATGACAGGAAAATATGAAGGGTTTATTGTATAGATTTTTAAAAGTATTGGGGTGGTTAGGTGGCGCAGTGAATAGAGCACCAGCCCCGAAGTCAGGAGGACCTGAGTTCAAATCTGACCTCAGTGTGACCTTGGGCAAGTCACTTAGCCCCAACTGCCTTGCGCCTCCCTCAAAAAAAAAAAAAGGGGGGGGGGGGACCAAAATGTGAGTAAGAACTAAAGATTTCACTGGTTCCCAGCCCAGAGTTCTATCCACTGTATTACCTGGCTGCCCCTACCCTCCACAGTGTAAATACTTAATAAATGCTTGCTTCCTGACTCTTCCTCTTCTGATTTAACTTATTGTTTATCTCTATGTTTGTTAAACATCATTTTCCTTTGCCCTGCTCTTTCTCCTTTCTCTCTTACTGAATGAGGCTTGTCCTGTTCATTTAATTACATATTATAATCTCGACAAAACACATTATTTTTCCATTCAGTTTCTCCATTGTGGCTACTTAGTCTACACTCTGGGCTGGGAACCAGGAATACTCATCTTCCAGAGTTCCAATCTAGACTCATACACTTATAAGCTATGTGACCCTGGGCAAGTCACTTATGCTCTTTTTTTTTTCTCTCAGTGCCTCATTTGTAAATTGAGCTGGAGAAGGAAATGGCAAACCACCCCACTATCTTTACCAAGAAATGTGATCATGGAAACCTCAGAAATGACTGAAACCGCTGAGCAACAATAAAATGCTAGGAAGGAATAAAAAGCTAGATTGTGAGTGTAGGTACTGTTGCTTTCACTGCTGCTAATTTATTTTTGTTTTGGGGAGGGAAAAACTGTTTAATTTATAATGATCCTAAGCTTCTCTCAGAAATAAGACCTGTCATTTGGACATGAATATTCATTCCATGATGTTTGGCTTTCTGTTACGAATATTACTTTATCTAAAGAATTAATATTACTGGCCACCCAGACGCCAACATAGAGATGTATAAGCATGATGCAAGATATTACCAGTGAAGAACTGTGCCAGAGAAACAGTGCAAAGAATGTTACCAGAGAGATGCATAACCAGAAAAGGACACAAGCTTATCATAAAGCAAGGGAAAAGTATAATTTGAGAGCAACCAGAATGCTTTGTTGATAGCTAAAAAACAATATAAAACAAAGCACCTAGCATACCAAGTGGATCATTTGTGGTAATTATTTGTCTTTGTTTTTGAAGGGAACATGGGCAAAAGTTATAAAGGGTGAAAAACTGTACATGAATATAATCTATACCAATACAGGTACTATATATGCTGATGAGATCACAGACTCAAGTAAATAAGTTTGTAAATAGGAAATTAACAATTAGTGTATGTAATGGTAATGGAAATTTAAAATCTTCCCTGCCCTTTGTATTTGCAATCAAACAAGTATTAAGATCCAGAACTTGTGAATCCCACAGTGGGATGCACTTGGTGATGCACAGGAAGGGGCAGAACGTATATAAGGAAAAGCCCAGGCTGAGAGAGGCCAGAATTTCTGGTAGCAAGCATCGGGAGGCTGGGCTGCAACTGTTGGAGAGAGAGAGAAGAGAACCTATAACGGAAAAGAAAAGTGAGAACTGAGGACTGAAAAGAGAATTGAGAAGAGAGAAGAACTGGGAGGAGGCACAGCTGTGGCATTCGTACTTTGTCTGTTTTGATGTTACGTTGTCAGATTCATCTGCTAACAGAGGATGAGACTGTTGTTACAGAAGCCCTGGGACCTTACTGCTTGTTCAGAAGCCCTGAAAGTGGAGGGTCAGGCTGACAATTTCAGAGGCCTAGGGACTATACTGATGATTTGTGCTGACTCCTCAGACCTCGTTGTTGTCATTTCAGAGGCAGAAAGTGAATTGATGCTGCTGCCAGCAATGTGGATGAATGTTATTATGGCTTTGTTAAGCTTTGTCTTCCCAGGAACAGAAACTATGAAGGACTTGAGGTAGACTTGACACTGTCGGCACGGAACAGGAACTAGACAAGGAGCTGGGACCAAAGAAGGGGAACCATGGAAGCAGAGAGCCAGTTAAGATGAAAAGACCTGCCTTGGCTATTTAATTTGAATTGAGAAGATCATGATTTACTAGGAGAGAACTCTGACCTTTACAATTAGATGACTGAATTAAGAACTTCCTAATAAAGGATGATTGGAAACTAATCTCCAATCAAGAAGACAACTTTTTGACTGAAGAGATTAAGACAATGTAACCTAAGGGTGAAGAGCTTCTGACCTCTGTACTTTGTGTCAATTAAGGAGGCTTGCTTAAGGAGGCTTGCCTCCTTAAAAATGGTTGAGTTAATAAATGAATGTTCTTTTGTTTAAAACTATGTGATCACTTTGGCTAAAAAATTTTTGTGGCCACTTTAGTGATAAATTACTAAGTTATGACACTGTGAATGCTGTATTTTAATTTTTGTGAATGTGTTGCCTTAATTTGTTACTGAACAAATAGAGAGTTCCACTATACTGTGTAATCAGAACTTGGAAAGCTGTTCACAGCAGCAGTCCTCTGGAAAGCTGCTTGTGCTTGGCTTTATATTATATTACTATTTAGGATTGTTAGGGGTAAAAACTCAAATTGGCATACATTTTATATACCACTAACCACGTGTAAAACAAGGCAATAAAAGTACATAGACAAAAACTGGAATAATCTTTGCTATCAAGTAGCTTTACAAGCCAATATATGGATGACATAGGTACACATCTAATTTATAATACAAGTCAGAAAATACAATAATCTTATCAAGAAACTACTGAGGGGGGTGGGTAGGTGGCACAGTGAAAAGAGCACCTGCCCTGAAGTCAGGAGGACTTGAGTTAAAATCTGACCTCAGACACTTAACACAAAACTAGCCATGTAACCTTGGGCAAGTTGCTTAACCCTAACTGCCCTCCAAAAAAGCAAAAAATTAAAAACTGCTGAGGGAAAACTTAGGGATTTCTTATACCACTCCAAAAAATAAAAGAGGAATATCTGTGGAAAGAAAGCTCCAGATTTAGCATAACATGAAAACTCCAACAATTATATACTGACCTGTCAATTACAATTTCCTTCTGCCTTAGCAATCCTTCTTTAATTTTCAATAGAGATTCCCATCTATTAAAATCATGGTAGCCAGAAGATGAATAATTTTGATGAGATCCAGTCAAAACCTGAATAAAAAATGTACATAATTAGAACAGATCTACAGCAGTACTAAAAAAAAAATAAATATTTGAGAGAAATACATATTTTGGATTTCCCGCCAAGATGGCTGCTGGACTGTCCAGTTTTCCCACATACCTACTCTAGAAAACTTAATATTCACATCAAACCAATAGTGATGAAGAAATCTTGAAAAAGAAAAAAGACGAAAAACTACAGTGACATCTTCTACCCCAGAACTGTATAAAGTCAGCCAAAACCCCAAGAGAAATATGCAACAAAGCCCCCTCCAGTCAGTTGTAACAGCAATCAGTTTAGCAGATACTTAGCACTTAGTAACTTAGGGCTAAGTATGGAAGATGTGAACCCTGTCCTCTGCTGAGAAGGTATGAACTCCCCTGCTGAAGTGGAAGAATGGTACTGGCTGAGACAGGAGGCCACTGTGTGTATATAAACAAGAATTACAGAGACAGAGAGACAAAATTGGAATTTTCCTGTTGAAGGAAGCAGGACTGTCTCAGCATCTGAGAGCTGGGCTGCTGGACTGAAGAAGTGAGTTGGAGTTTTATTGAGAAGGAGAAGGAGGAGAAGGAGAGGGAGAGGGAGAGGGAAAGGGAGAGGGGGAGGGAGGGAGGGAGGGAGAGGGAGAGAGGGAGAGGGTGAGGGAGAGAGAGAAAGAGAAAGAGAGAGAGAGATTCTCTCCCAGCATCTGGAAGCTGACTGAGAAAAGAGATGGAGTTTTCCTGAGACCAGAATCTGGTGAAGGCCAATATTCCTTCTGGGTCCCCTAGGGCCAGCTGAACTGCTCAAGGACTGAAGAAGCATGAGCAGAATAAGACTTTGCTTGTTCATGGCCTAGCTGATCCTTGAGTTCCAGGCAAGAGAAGTGGTGAAGGATTTGAGATGTGCTGGACCCTGTGAACTTCAGTGTGTGCCAGGGACTGCCCTGAGGACTAGAAAAGGACCTGGGAGCTATCTACCTCTGAGGACTGGACGAGAACCTGGCAGCTGTCTACTTCTGAATCCTGGTGACTGTTTGGTGGATTGAGGAGGGAGCTGGGGCCATGGAAGGGGATCCAGGGAATTAGAGAGGCCTGCCAGAGTCAAGATGAAGAAAAGGCCTCCCCTTGGAGGAAAGTGAGGTTTGCCAGACACCAAGGGGTGGAGGGTTTGCGTGGCTGTCTAATGACTGTACGAGTTATTAATGATATTTAGTAATTGTGAATCTAGAATGGAAGACTGATTTCCGTATCGTGACTGATTCAGTTACTAGTTGCCCCATGAGTGGAAGTTTGATTATTGTACTGTGACTGATTAAGTTAATGGTTGCCCCATCAGTGGAAGATTGATATACTGTGAATTAATTGAATGATTAAGTGAGGAGGGTTTCCCCCTTAGGGAAACCAGATGATTATTCTTTTGCTCCTTGTTCTAAATATCGTGATCACTGTAGTGAAAACTGTGCGGCCATTCTAATGTTAAGCTGTTATGAACACCATATTGTGATTTTCTGGGATGAGATGAAATGTGAATATTATATTGTGAATGTTTGCCTTGATTTGTAATGAAATAAACAGTGTTCACTATTACTATGTAATTACCACAGTGTACAGGACAGTGAGAAAGGACACCTTTGGCCTGGCAATGCTGAATCTAGAGACCCCAAAAGTAGAGGGATTTGTTGAAAAAGGCCTAGGATGAGGGCCTTGGAAGCAGCAGCAACTGGTGACCAACTTAATGTCTCAGAACTCTGACTGGGACAATTCAAGTATCCAAGGGTTCTGAGATCCCTAACACTCTATCATGAGATCTCAGGGAGAGCTCTGAAGATTAAGAGCTATATGCCAGAAAGATCCCAAGGGAACTAACCATAGGATATGGAGCTCAAACCAAGAACCCAGGAATAAAACTTCCCTTTTTTTTCTCAGGGATGGAATGGGATAAATTAGAAATACTGATGTACCTGCCCCCACCCCCACAAAAAAATGGGCCCTAGTAACATTTCATTTTTAAATTGACAGAAGGGAACAGAAGAAAGTATAGACAACTTGGTCATTTTGAAAGTAACCTGTATTAGAGTTTATTTTCCACTTGTCTTTATTTTTTTTTAATGTGGTTTGGAATAATTTCCTACAGAATCTTCTTTGAGTTCTGCTACAAAGAGGGAAATAAGTTTTTTGGTGTTTGATTTTAGACTTTGTTTTTTGTTTGCTTTTTAAAACACATTTTTCAAAACCCCTCTAAAAATATATTTTAGTCTCAAAAACATATGTGTAAAAGTCCTTTTAGTATTTTAATCTTTCATGATTTCAATGAACCCAGCTGAATCTAGGAAAGCCACAGAATTAATTGTAGCCGATCTCATGTACCCAAAGTATGCTCTACCTACCTTAAAAATCCTTAGTTAACACCTTTGTCAATCCTTAGTCAACATTTTTTTAGAACCTTAAATAAAGAAACCAAAGGCATTCCCCAGTGGATAAGTGATCTCCTTTTAAAAACTGTAAACAACAATCATTTGAAAGACTACTCCAAATAATTAAGAGAAATATGAATCAAAGCAAAACTCTAAGGTTGGACATCACGCCCAACAAACTGGCAAAGATGATAAAAGAGTAATTAATGTTGGAAGGACTGAAGGAGACAGGAATACTAATGTCCTAATGATAAAAATAAGTCTAATCACTCTGGAAGCAATTTGGAATTTAACCAAAATGTCTATACTCTTTACTCCAGAGATCTCATTGCATGCCATATACCCCAAAGAAGTCAAGGACAGAAAGAAATATTCAATATACATCAAAATATTTGTACTAGGACTTTCTGTGGTAGCAAAGAACTGTAAACAAAATAGATGTCTATCACAAGGGGAATGACTAAACAAATTATGGTTCAACAATATACTGGAATGGGGCGGAGCCAAGACGGCGGCATAGAAGTAGCAAGGTCCCACAGCTCCCACACAACCACCCTAAACACCCATAAAATATGACCCCAGACAAAGTCTAGGACTCTGAGACTCACAAAAACACAGAAAACACATCTCTCGCTGAAGGCAGCGCGGCAGCAGAGGCTCAATGCCGCAGGCCAGGAGCTGAGGTCAGCCCAGCCTGAAACAAAACCGCAGCCAGGCCCAGGGCAGTAGGAAGGAGCCAAGCTGAGAAGAGCTGCGCCACAGCCAGTCTACAAGAGAATAGATCTACTGCACCTCCAGCAACTCCACATCTGCCAAAGCATGAAAAACAGGGACTGGAGAGGGGCAGGTCAGCAGCAGGGGCTCAATGCAGCAGGCTGGGAGCTGAGACCAGCCCAACCCAAAACTAAAATGTGGCCAGGCCAGGTCCCAGGGCAGTCAGGAAGACCTGAGCTGCCCAAGCCACAGCATGAGTCTACAACAAAGAAGATCTACTGCACCTGAGGAGATCTTCACATCCAGCAAACCAGGATCAGAGACGGTCAGTGAAAGTGAAACTTTGAAGCTTATTTTGGGAGAGGAAAAGCAGTTTGGCCAATCTGCCCCCAGGGCAAGGAAGCAGTGGTTACAGCAGGAACTGCTGTAACCAGCGGCTGCTCCCACTGGGCTGCTTCAGAGCCCCTGGCCTGCAGATAGCAGCGGGGCTGAGTCGCTTGATCAGGGCCAAGTGCTTTTGGGTTGAGAGGCCTGGATCCAGATTGTGGTCTTGGGTGGTGGTCCTGGGGTGAGCTTTCAGCAAGCCAAATCTGGAGAGGGCTGCAACACCCCCCTAATAGCTCCAGCAGCTGGGAAAACCCCAGCAATTTGGAACAGAGCTTACCCCCCTGGAAGCAGAGTTTCACAAAGCTTAAAAAAAAAACAAACCAACCAATTAACTGACTGACCAACATGAGGAAAAGGAAGCAAAATAAGAAGTGCAATAAAACTCTAGAATCCTTTTTTGGGGACAAAAAGGATCAAAGCATGGAACGGAAGGAAGACAACACAGTCAGAACTCCCATACCAAATGCTTCCAAGACACTGGAAGAATGCCTAGAAGCTGATACATCAACTGAAAAAAGACTTTGAAAACCAAATAAGAGAAGTAGAGGAAAAATTGGGAAGAGAAATGAGAATGATGCAAGAAAATCATGAAAAGAGAGGCAGGCAACACCCTGACTGAAAGAAACAGCACTTTAAAAAATAGATTAACTCAAATGGCAAAAGAGGCTCAGAAAGCCAATGAGGAGAAGAATGCCTTAAAAAGTCGAATTTCCAGATGGAAAAAGAATCTCAAAAGCATTCTGAAGAGAATAATTCTTTCAGAATTAGAGTGGAGCAAGTAGAAGCTAATGACTTTATGAGAAACCAAGATACTATTAAACAGTTACAAAGAAATGTAGAAATAGAAAGCAGTGTGAAATATCTCCTTGAAAAAAAACCACTGACCTGGAAAATAGATCCAGGAGAGGCAATTTGAAAATTATTGGTCT
>CM053593.1:278807937-278831631 GCA_028646575.1 Pseudocheirus occidentalis
GAAGCAGGAAAACCCACCAGAAGACTATTTGGATAATTGGAGCATGAGGTAAGGTAGGCTTGTACCACAGCGGTGGCAGAGTGAGAGGTGAGAAGGGGACGTATTCAAGAAATGTTGCAAATCAGTGGGCCTTGGCAACAGATTGGATATGGATGGGTGAGAGATAGTGAGAAGCTGAGGGTGACAAGTAGATTGCGAGGCTGGGAGAATATTGTTGCCTACACAGTGATAGGGAAAGTAGGAGCTGGGGAGGGTTTAGGAGGAAAAATTAGTGCTGTTCTGCACATGTTGAATTTAAGATGTCTAGCAGATATCCAGTTTGAGGTATCTGAAAGACTGGTGGAAATGAGAGATTGGAGTTTAGCACAGAGGTTATCATAAGCGTAGAGGTGGTAATTAAATCTGTGAGAGCTGATGAGATCACCCAGTAAAATGGTCTAGAAGAAGAGAAGAAAGTCCAGGACAGAACAAAGAGGTACAAACACCTACAGTTAGAAGGTATAATCTGAAAGAGGATACATCCAAGGAGACAGAAGAAGAAAAGCCAGATTGGTAGGAAGAAAAGCAGAAGACAGTGATGTCTTGAAAACCTGGAGAGAAAAGACAGGAGGAAGGAGTGATCAACAGTGTCAAAGGCTACAGAGAAGTTGAGAAGAATGAAGATTGAGAAAAGGCCATTAGATTAGGCAATTAAGAGAGCACTGGCAAATTTGGAGAGAGCAGTTTTAGTGGAATGATGAGTTTGGAAGTCAGATTGTAAGGGTGTTAAGCTAACAGGATTTTGATTGGTTGGTAGGGATGAATAAAGTGAACCTCAAAGGAGGAGAAGTTATTGGGTAATGAAGGTAGGGAGAGAACCTTGCAACAGGTGGAAAAGAACATTCAATTTCTTTGACTCATGTCTCAATCAGTATTGGAAAGAGTGACCAGGGAGGCTGTGTCATTGGGAAGGGGGATGGCTTCAGTAATAGCTGTTGTTTGCCCTTCATTTTAGAGAGGACCAATGACATCACAGGGTGATATCTTGATTCATGTATGAATTGGATTGAAGTGAGTCAGAGTTGCACAAAGTTGTTAGTCTCATTCTTTCTTCCAGTCATTAAAGTGCATTGGCAAGACAAAAGTTAGGACATGGGATACTGGGGATGACTGATGTCTTTGATGTCTGACAAAGCTCTGCGAACTTCACAGCACGTTTCAGCTGCCTTCATAGCCTCGGAACAAATTTTTCTCATCTACCCATTCCACTGGAGTAAGCCTTCACATGCTTGGGATACACATCCTGCCAACTCACCAATGGATTTGAGGCCTGTTGTTTACCCTCAACATGATTTAGCTTGTCAGACAAAAACAGTTTACCGTCTACCACTGTGGGTGCTAGAGCTTCTTGGAGGCACAGGTGAGAGTTGGGTGACAGGTGGACCCCAAAGATGGATGAGCAGCCATGAAGAGGACTCAGTAAGCCTTACACCAGAGATGCTAGTCCTTTCTGAACCCCCATACACCCTCAGTAATAGCTAGTAGATGCAATGAGTGAGAGAGGAATAGTTAGGATTAAGGGAAGTTTGTTGCCTATGGAATGGACCTTCCAGAGCCCACAGTGGAACAAGAGGGAGACGTTTGGTTGGAACTTTATGGTGGGTGAGGATTAGAATCAAGTGGTAGGAGATGGGGAATAGGGTTGGAATGATGACCTACAAGGGTTCAGAATCACTGGAATGTATAGGCTAATGACCAAGTGTGAGAATATTCATCATTGAATGGAAGGCACTATTCTTTCCAAAGGAGGCCAGAGATCAGGGATAGAGACAATTGTAGTAGAAGGTGGAAGAAGTTTAAAGCATTGTCCTTTCATCATAGCTCATGCTGACTTCTGGCCTCACAGCAGTCAGGACCACATCCTGCCCCTTTTATCTTGGTGGAGGTGTCTGTCATGAACAACAGGCTAGGATGTGATTATAATGATTGAATTCTCCCCTGATGCACCCAGGTGATATGCATCCTTCCTGAACGAACACTCCCCACGGGTTTAGCAACCTGAAGAAAAAAGACCCAGTTTCTCTACAATTATCTTTCAAGCCCTAGAAATCTTTCTGGGATAGATTATTAAAATTACTTGGGTTTGGTTCTTACCATATCTCAGATGACAGGTGGAAGAACCTAAATGTTTTTTCTAGAATTTCTGCAGCAAGAGGAAGGAGAGAAGACAAGTAAAACACACTATCTCTATTATACAAACAACTTGTCATCCCAAATTATTTTTACAGTGTTCACCTGAGGATCCATTGCCTTACTCCTCTTCCTGCTGCCAAAATTAAATGAAAAGAATTTGATTTAGACTTGTTTTTTCACTGATGTAGGGAATTCTCTTTGAGGAAACTATCTCCCAATAGTGGTAGATCAGCAACTGTTTTGCAATTTATAGTCTTGATTGCCCGAGCACTGAGAAGTTAAGGGACTTGATTAGGGCCACACTGTTAGTATGTGCCAGAGGTGGTACCAAATTCTCAGGTCTTCTTGACCTCAGAGGCTGGCTCTCTAGTCACCAATCTGCAATGTGCCTCAAAAGAAAGTAAAATGAAATAAAATGAAAATAAAATAAATCTAGTTAAAAAACCAACAACACAAAAAGACCAGACCTGGCTATCTCTAGGAGTTAATTTACAATTCTTAATGCTTTTTTTTCTGACCATACCTGCTTTTTTATTTATTTCTTGCTGAGAGAAAGACAAATATGAGACAACATAAGAAACGGCTTAAAAGGAGTAGAGAAATCAGTCTCCCCTCAAAGTCAAATTAATAATAGTTTGCCTAGATGCTAGTTTGGAGAAGAGGGAATAAAGAAAGAACCTAGAAATAATATTTTACTAATGTAATCAGGCTAGGAAAGAAAAATCAAGAAATTTGCATACAATAATGAGCTTAAAACTCCAGGTGGTTGGAGTCCTTGATTATGGTACTTTGGAAACTTTGGCTTCTAACTGCCTCTCCCCCCTTCCTGCTTCAGCCCTCACTGTGCATTCAGTGAAGAAACAAATTCCCTCTGGTTAAGTTGTTTGCTAGGATATTCAGCCCTCTCCACTTTATTAACAATCGTGCTTTTAATAGTGTAGCCTCTGGAGATTATGATTCAATAACAATTTTTATTGCTCAGAGGCAGAGTTAAACAGATACAGAACCAGTGATAGGGGGGAAGTTGTAGGATTTTACAATTGGAAGACAGAGATCATCTATGGTAAATATTTTATTTCACTATTTTGTCACTTTCTTCCCCTCCCCTGCGCCACCCCAGTCATATAAATGTCCCCTAATAATCTGCCATGGATTGAAATTCCCAATATTAAAGTTCATTGTGGGTTAGAAAATTGGGAGGAGACAGTCATTGTTTCCAGAGGGTCACTTTGAAAATAATGTATGTTATTTAGGAATGACTTTCTAGGTGTCTCCTTTTAGTGGAATAGTGAAGATTTGTTTATTAGATTAGTTAACTGACACCTTGAGCGGGAAGAATGATCGAGATATATATATATATATATATATATACATGTAGGGCTGGAAAATTCTCAAATATGTGATAAACGCTAAGTGCTGTTGTTTTCTCTATTAGAGAATAGAACATGTCTAAGGCAATGGGGTGGATGATTTGGAATAAGGAAGCATTGCATCGAAAGGTAGTGAGATACTAAATAAAGGAGGGAACAATACTGAGATTGAAGTTCTAGTCTGGGTTCTGCCACTATTGCATGAAAGGGTTGCAACTTTGCCTTTTTTTCATATGACTCACCATTTCCTTTATTTGAACAAAATAGTAGATAATTATTCTCTGGATGAGAAAAAAAATGGTGATTTAGGATTTAAACAAGTCCTTCTGTCCTGAAGCATCTCTTTTAAAGACTTGGGACAATTAGCCTTAGGCCCAGCATCTTTGGGTTTGGTTGCCCTTAGGGTCAATGGATTCCACAAGCTTAGGGTCAGTAGGCTTAGCAACATTGGATTTATTGGCTTTTGTGACCTTAGAATTAGATTTGGAGGCCTTGGGATCAGATTTGGTGTCAGGGGCTTGGCAGCCTTGGGGTCACTGGTTCTGGCAACCTTCAAGTCAGGCTTTGTGATGCTGGGACCTAGGCATTTGATGCTTGGTGGACATCTTGAAACCTGTGCACTGGGTGTTGGCATTGGGGATCTTGGGCCTGAGGAACTGAGCCTTGGTGTGCTTGGTGCTCAAGGTTTTGATGGCCTCTGCTCTGGCCTTGATTGCATTGGTTTTGTTGACCTGCATCTTTTCCAGCCCCTTTTTGTGTTTCTTGACAAAGCACATATTTCTCAGAAACTTGGGGTCAACCCCTTTCAGAGACATTTCTCTGTGACCTAGGTTTCTTGTTGTCATTTCTGTGCCATTTTTTGTGATTTCTTGTGGGTGGTATGGCTCTTAAACTTAGACTTCTTTACATGGCCACCTGTGCTAACCAGATATTAGAAGAACCACAAAACCCTGAGAGTAAGAGAGAAAGAGTACACCTCCACTTTCAGTGAACAATAGGGGCTAACTGTAGGAGGGCCTGCCATCCATCACTCAGCCTTACTCTTACCCTCAGAAATTCATACCTTAGTAGTACCTTGAACTGTGTGGGTTGAGTCATAGCAGTCAGAATAAGGCAATGGCTAACGAAAAGGCCAAGCAGAACAGAGACCACCGCCAGGCAACATGACTTGATAACATTACTTACTCAGTTACTTACTGATGCTTTTACTGGTGATATTTCAATTTTATGCATCCCTGACAGGCATTCTTAAGCTGTAGCACTTGATCAAAGCTATTAATAATTATGACTCAGATGCTGTAAAGAATAATGAAGAGTGAGCTTTGAGATACTTAGATGAAAATAAGCACCTCATAAACTCACATGGCTCACTCCTTGGACTGACCTTCATCAAACAGATCCTGGATCCTCATGCTAGCTGTTCCCAGGAGATGATGGGGTTAGTCATCCTGCATAGAAAAATAGACTAACACGGGCATATCCATAAGCTAAGTTGGGATAAGGAATTTTTGTGATTTAGGCTCTTTGAAAATTATATTCCCCACCCCTCCTCCCTGTATTTGGACATCCTGTCCCCTGCAGGCTACTGTCCAATAGTGAGTCTGCAGCGTAACTTAGGGGCCTTAACTTATCACAAAATTAACCCCTACATACCAGGAAGAGGGGAATTTTCCCTCATTAAATGTGCATATTTAGAACAAGTAATATGAAAAAGCATGCCTTTTTGACCTCTATCTATTGTGTCCAAAGCAGCTGTCTACTTTGCATACCCCCTAAGCTAGGTGATTAATCTATGCTAAAACAGTACTGGGTGGTTGGCTTATCTTGACCTGATTATTGTTTTCCTTTTAGTTTGCCTTAAAAAATAAGCATAAATATGAGTTGTAGCTAATAAATTATTACTTTGATGGGTAACACAAGAATTTTGTATTTTCCCCAGCAGTTTTTTTTTCCTGTAGGTGTTTTAAGACTCTTTTTCTTCTCACAAGAAAGGGTAGCCAAGTCAACAGACAAGGTCTAAGTAGTGATGAGAAATCCCTACTTAGAGATGACATGAAATACCTATGTCTTTGTTAAACAAATAGAGAAGAAGCAATCATAAATCACCATCCTGTTGAGGAGTAGGAGTTTGGCTAGGGAGTTATCCTGCCTTCCATTCTACATTAACAGCTGTTAGTATGGATAGATGAATATCCAGTTACAACATGACCTCAGTGACAGAGACCCACAGTGGATTAGAAAATGACATGACCAAGACCAGGACATAATTTCATCCTGTAGTGGTTTGTTTCAAGGGACCCAAATATAAGCTTTTACAACTCTTAGGATAATAAGCTCATAGATGAAGAGTTGGAAGGGAGCTTATGAAATCATAGAATCATAGAATTAGAGCTAGAATGACTCTTAAGCAGGTAGCTAGGTTGTACAGTGGCTAGAGCACTGGGTCTGGAGTCAGGAAAACCTGAGTTCAAATCCAGTCTTAGATAGACACTCACTAGCTATGTGACCCTGAGCAAATCATACCCTCATCTACCTCTGTTTCCTCACTGTAAAAAAAGAGATTATAATAATAGCATGTACCTTTTAGTGTTGTTGTGAGGGTAAAATGAGGTGTTTTTAAAGCACTTTGTAATCCTTAAGGTGCTATATAAATGCCAGCTAAGATCATCTCCTCTGACCCTTTCCGTTTTTAGATGAAAAAAACTAAGGTAGAGACAGAATTTGAACCCAAGTTTTCAATTTCCAATTCTTGCACTTTCTAATACACTAACTCACCTCATTTTAGACTTTGGGCAAGAGCCCTGTGGTCTGTTTCTAGAAGTAAAGATGATTATATTAGAGGAGCAGCTGAGAGGGTAGGAGAGGAGAAGGCTTGGAATAGTTATTATAAGGATGATGGTAGTCAGTCTTGAAAAGAATAAAAATCTTTGTCCCACAGCAGTGAAGGCTCAGTTGGTAGCTGATATCCATATTCCCAAGAGTAAAAACAGATAGGCATCATGATTAGCAGACCATGAACGATGAAGGACTTGTGGCAAGGTATTTCCAAAATATGAAGGACGGGGATTTCTTGAAAAGCTGAAGTATAGTGTCAAGATTGTGAAGAGAGGAATGTTCTATCAAAATAGGAATGTTGGAATATAAGCTCCATGAAAATAGGTATCTCTAATACCTACCATATTGCTTGGCGCAATCTAGGTGCTTAAAAAGACCTTATTGATTGACTGAATGGGAAAATAAGACGAGATGGAAGTCTTGGTAAGAATAAAGAATGGGGCGGCTAGGTGGTGCAGTGAGTAGAGCACCTGCCCTGGAGTCAGGAGTACCTGAGTTCAAATCCGGCCTCAGACACTTAACACAAAAACTAGCCGTGTGACCTTGGGCAAGTCACTTAAGCCCAACTGCCCTCTAAAAAAAAGCAAAAAAAAAAAAAAGAATAAAGAATGGGCTTAGATGGAATAAAGCAGAAGATACATAAAGATAGGAGATTATGATTAGACAGAATGCAAGATGTTGAAGGTGGTAATTTTGGGTGATGGTAAGGTCTAAGTTATATTCACTGCTTTGGGTATTTGAGGTAGACCTGAGAAACAGATCATAGTAGTTGGTAAGGTTGATGAACTGAGAGGACTGGGCATTTGAGGGGATGTCAAGTCCCCAAGAAGAAGAGCAAAAGTTTGGGTAGAAAGGAAAATCATAAGCTGAACTCCTAAAGCAAGGAGAGAAAGTAACCTTGACATTTGAGGATAGCAGCAAGGATCTGGACAGGGTGCTATAGATGGATAGAGCGAACACCAAGGAAGAGAGATGGTTAAGTGATGATAGTAAAGAGAGGATCTAGAAGTGGCAGTGGGGACCAAATTGTATCTCAGAGGGAATGAGGGAAAAAATCATTAACACTAGACAGGGCATTGTCAGGGTAAGGTGTCATCAGGGAAAAGCCAGGGTTCTATGAGCACCAGATGATATAGTGAGTGTGAAAAGAAGATTCTTTAACTGAAAAGGATTTTGTTAATGATGAAGTGGGGGATATGGAAGGTGTATGGAAAGGGAAGTCAAAGAAGGATAAGGACTAGAGCACAACTGGACTAAGCTGTATGGGGATTTGACTGTGAGGAGACATTGCAAAGATTGGCAAATGAGTTTTCAAACAATGTGATGGGCAATTATTGATTGACAGAATATTCAGTTAATCAGAGGAGAGATCAAGAGAGTCAATCTGGAAAGTTGTATGGTGAGTGAGGCCACTAAAGTGGGAAATATATATCAAAGACAGTCACTTCTCTCTTATTTTCTTCTTTGGCAAAATCAGATCTCTTTTTTGTTTGTTTATTTTTAGTTTACAACATTCATTTCCACAAGATTTTAAGTTACAAATTTTCTCCCTGTCTTTCCCCTACCAACCACCCCAAAATAGCAATCCCACTGAATGCCCCCTCCCCCAATCTGTTCTCTCCTATATTCTCCTTCATACCCCCCTCCAATTTTCCAGTAGGGCAAGATGGATTTCTATACCCCAGTGCCTGTATATCTAATTTCCCAGTTGTATGTAAAATAATAATAATAATAATAATAATTTTTTAAACATTTGATTTTAAAACTTTGAATTCCAGATTCTTTCCTTTCTTCCCCCATCACCCACCCTTACTGGGAAGATAAGCAATTCAATATAGGTTGTACATGTGTAGATACTCAAAATATTTCCATAGTGGATATATTGTAAAAGACTGACTGTATTTCCCTCCATCCTATTCTGCCCCCCACTTGTTCTATTTTCTACTTTGATCCTATCACTTTTCAAAAGTGTGTGTTTCTAACTACCTCCCTCCACCAATCTGCCCTCCCTTCTATCATTTCCCTTCTTATCCCCTTCCCCCCTACTTTCCTGTAGGGTAAGATACACAATTTAGTGTGTATGTTGTTCCTTCCTTAAGCCAATTTCAATGAGAGTAAGATTGACCTATTCCCTTTTGCCTTCCTGTTTTTCTGTTTTCTCTTGCCTCTTTTATATGAGATAACTTGCCCTATTCTGTCTCTCCCTATTTCCTTTCATTATATTCCTCTCACCTCTTAATTTCATTTTTTTAGATTTCATCCCTTCCTATTCAACTGATTCTGTGCCCTCTGTCTATGCATACACGTACACATATATACATACTCACATATGTATTTATACACACATATGCCCTCCTATATAAACATATATGTATGTATACATATATATATATATATATATACACACACACACACACATTTATATTCTCTTCAACTATCCTCATACTGAGAAAAGTTTCATGAGTTACAATTAGTGTTTTTCCATGTAGGAATGTAAATAGTTCAACTGTAATAAGTTCCTCTCAATTTCTTTTCCCTGTTTACCTCCTCATGTTTCTCTTCCTTCTTATATTTGATCGTCAAATTTTCTATTCATCTCCTTTTTTCATCAAGAATGCTTGAAAGTCCTCTATTTCATTGAATGACTGTATTTTCCCCTGGAAAATTATACTCAGTTTTGCTGGGTAAGTGATTCTTTGTTTTAATCCTAGCTGCCTTAATCTCCAGAATATCATATTCCAAGCCCTTCGATTCCTTAATGTAGAAGCTGCTAGATTTTGTGTTATCCTGATTGTGTTTCCACAACATTCAAATTGTTTCTTCTTGGCTGCTTGTAATATTTTCTCCTTGACCTGGGAACTCTAGAATTTGGCTATGATATTCCTAGGAGTTCTCTTTTGGGAATCTTTTCAAGAGGTGATTAGTGAATTCTTCCAAGTTCTATTTTGCCCTCTGGTTCTAAAATATCAGGGCAATTTTCCTTGAGAATTTCTTGAAGGATGATTTCTAGGTTTTTTTTTTTTCATCATGGCTTTTGGGTAATCCAATAATTTTTAAATTGTTTCTCCTAGATCTATTTTCTAGGTCAGCAGTTTTTTTTCAAGGAGATGTTTCACATTGCCTTTTATTTTTTCATTTGTTTGGATCTGTTTAATAGTATCTTGATTTCTCATAAAGTCATTTGCTTCCATTTGCTTCACTCTAATTTTGAAGGAATTATTCTCCAGAAATTTTTTGTGATTCTTTTTCCATCTGGCAAATTCTACTTTTGAAGGCATTCTTCTCCTAATTAACTTTTTGGGCCTCTTTTGCCATTTGAGTTAGTCTATTTTTTAAAGTGTTATTTTCTTCAGTCAGGTTGTTGACTGACTTTTAATGATTTTCTTGCATCATTCTCATTTCTCTTCCCAATTTTTTCCTCCACTTCTCTTACTTGATTTTCAAAATCCTTCTTGAGCTCCTTGATGCCCTATAAAAATTCATATTTTTCTTGGAAGCTTTTGGTGCAGGAGTTGTGACTTCACTGTCTTCTTCCCATTCTATGCTTTGATACTTTTTGTCCCCCAAAAAAGAATCTAAGGTTTGATTATTCTGCTTGCTTTGCTTCCTCTGCTTGCTCATGTTGCCGGTCAATTACTTGACTTTTGAGCTCTTTGCCATGGTAGAACTCTGCTTCCAGAGAAGAGAGCTTTGTCTCAAATTAGTAGGGTTTTTTGCAGCTGCCAGAGCTATTAGTTCGGTGCCCTCTCTGAAGCCACAGTCAGCTCCGGCCCACTGGCCACAGACCCCAGGACCCCCACCCATGACAGTGATCCAGATCCAAGCAGGTTAAAGCAAGAGTGATTACCCTCTGAATGGTCACTTGGTCCCCCTATGTTCTGTAGGCCAGGAGCTCTGGAAACAGCCTCATGGTGGCTACACAGCCACCATGCCTCCACTGCTTCTCACCCTGGGGGCACGGGCCAGGCCACATTCTTGTGTCCCCCCCCCCCCCCAGTTCCAATAGAGTCCCACACTGACCTTTTACTTTGTCTTTGGTGTTTATAGGTTGGTAAGTCTAGAAACTGCCACAGCTGCTAGCGATTCACTCTCCTGAAGTCTGCTCTGGTGGCCACTGATTGGGCTGCCCTAAGGCTAAAACCCTGGCTCCACTCCAGTTCCCTGTGATGGACCCTTCCTGTATGCCTGCCAGGCTGTCTTCAGCAGATTAGTTTCTCTCTGTCACTTTGTGGGTTTTGTAGAGTCATATTTTATAGGTATTTGAGGTGGTTGTAGGGGGAGCTTACGGAATTTTCCTGTTTCTATGCCACCATCTTGGCTTTGGCCCCCAGAATCAGATCTCTTTGAGATCAGTCATAATGGACAGAAATCTTATAAAGGAAGCCTTCCTCTAGTCCCAGACAGCATGTCTGGTGAAACCTATGAATCCCTTTTCCAAAAATGCATAGCATTACAAAGAAAACCAATTATACTGAAATAAAGCCTCTAGATAACAACACTGTGATCACGTTTGATTTGGTGGCAGGTTTAATAAGTATAGAAATTGTGATGTGGTATTGAGTGTAAGCGGTATTTTAAGATATCTGTAACAACTGTTATGTGATATGAAAATATGATTTCTATTAGTGAAAAAGTTACCAGTACTGCTAATATTATTGTGGTTTGTTACCTACATTCATAATTGAAGGAAATGCTAAATTTCAGTTAGTAGTTAGTGAAAAAAATTGTCATTTTTTTCCCCAATCAAGATTTTGAACCCCTTGAAATCTATCTATGGACTAACTAGGGGTTCACAGACCGAAGGTTAAGAACTCTTGGTCTATGTTATAATTCCACTAATATGCATGGTTGAGGCCAGAATCAAGGCTGGGACTGCTGCCAGTAGCTAAGATAATGATATTCCCTCTTTCTTTCATCTACTGGGGTCTTTGTAGTGGAGGTAGTTGGGGATCATAAGGCAATGTTTCCTTATATAGTAATTGTCCATAGCATGAAATGACAGGGAAGGGGAATGGGCTCCACCTGTGACTTAGGAGTCAATGAACCTCCCCTTACTTTCATAGTTAGGATTCCCACCTACCTCTGTACCCTCAGTGGTGACAAAAGACCAAAGGTGATCTGATCTCAATAAAATTTATCCTACACTTCCTTTCCATTACTCAAACCCATGATTCTCAATACATTTCCAACAAATCAACTCTGCTTCAAACCATAAAACACCTGACCAAAAATGAGTTTCCTTGTTGTATACCCTGGGATAGTCTCAAAACATCACAGTTTGGACAAAGGCAACGAATCCGCTTCAGCACCTCAAGTTCATTGCCCTGTAATATTTCAACAAGACAAGTTTTTCATACGGTTGCCATTACAACACATTCCTAAGAGAGAATGTGCATTAAAAAGGGATTTTCTCATTCAATGGCTTCTATCTTTCTTCCTCCTGACTAAGGTGAAGTCACAGAGCTATTTTTATAACTTCATACTCATTTCCCAAGCAACGCACTGTGCTTCTATAAACAGAGCATTAGGGAAAGACAAATCCAAGCAGCAGGAGAAGAGGTGGATTAAACATTGTTTTATAATCCAATGACCCTGGTCAAAATCCATTAAGAGAAATGTTTCTGTTTCTGACTTCAGTACTGCTCCTCAGTTTTGAGAATGAGTGTTCCAGATAACAGCATTTGGCTCCCAAAGGGAGACAGTATCTTATGTGTGCTCCTACTGAGGCTGTTATTAGTTTTATTCAGATTTCAGGGACAAACTATAGGCTTTGGCTGGCTTTGTAGAGAGAACTATTAGAGTGTGCATAACTGGTGTTGGGAGCGCCTGCAACCAGAATATGAATTCCCTTGTTTGTTGAAAAAAAAAAATTGCTCTGCTTCCTTCCAGGCAACTTTTTTAGTCTGGAAACACTTGTTTAAAAACGAATAACCCACCAATATGAATAGAGGAATAGGAACTGGACTTAGGATTTCGTTAATATAGGGAACTCCTGGGTGTGATAACTTCCTCTCCCGATGCAGGTCTTCCTTTTCTTTGCAGTCTTAGAGAGTTGCCTAAAGCACTGGTAGGCTGTGATTTACTCAGTATCACAGAGACAACACGCTTCAGACATAGGACTAGGACACAGTTCCTCCTGCCTTAGAGGTCAGCTCCATCTACTCTACCACATCTCCTCATATGTCTTATTAGATTCTTTCTTTTTGTTACACATTCTCTGTCAGACCACATGGATCTGTAAACATATGACAGGCTGTGTCTGAGACAGATCAAAACAGTGGATGGAATCTATTTGTCCTTTCAATGATGTCCCTCTGATAAAAAAAAAAGTAGGATCTGTTTGTCAGAAAGCCTTCATTTGAACTTTTGCACTTTT
Organism: Pseudocheirus occidentalis; assembly: GCA_028646575.1. Taxonomy (NCBI): domain Eukaryota; kingdom Metazoa; phylum Chordata; class Mammalia; order Diprotodontia; family Pseudocheiridae; genus Pseudocheirus; species Pseudocheirus occidentalis. Next base: position 278,820,691 of record CM053593.1, read on the forward strand.
TCTTCCTTTGAATTCTGAAGACCAAATGAGCAGTGGGGTTGTTTTGATTTTTATTTTGTGGATGCGACTGAAGAGTAGGTGTTCTGACTGGCTTTTCCCCCATCCTTCCTCTAGTCCCTCAAAAAAAAATCACTTTATTCCTTTCATATGAGTTTTTGTGACTGATCTCTTATCTTCTGAGATGGGTTTTGTAGGGTTTAAAGGAGAATAAGTCAAGAAAAATGTTTCTAGATGTGGGAAAATTTCTATTGCTTCCATTTCATTGTGACTAGAGTTGGTTTTAAACTTCCTGGCAGCCCAAAAGAAAATGCTGCTAAGAGTTAGAAAAATTTCTTGACTTAGGAGAAGAGAAAATAGTACATTATTTTGTTAATTATAGAAATATTCAGAAAAATAATCATGGAATAAAAGGATTCATAGGGACATCTCAAGGTCATCAGATGCGACCCTCTGGGACCCAGAATCTGGGTAAAGTCTGAGAATTCTGTCTAAGGGTAAACAGCTGGGCAGCAGAGGCACACAGCTGCTTTGAAACATCATTTTGTTCCTGTGCCTTTTTAAGAAGCCTTCTTAAAGGTATGGTGGTAGATACTAGCCTGTGGATATGTAGAAGGAAGGAATGTTGGCTGAAAACTAGAGTTGTGTCATAACGATTGAATCAATGAGAAAGGCACTGTGGATGAGAGTGAGAGAAAGAACTGTAGCATGACTGAGTCAGTTTGGTATGTGTAATGGGCTGCCTAGAACTTGGGAGCCCCATTGTGGATGGTGTAGGAGTAAGTCTGCGTGTGCCTAAGAGTGAGATGAGAGAGTGTTTGGGAGCTTGGCAAGGAGCATGTTGGGATGAGAAAATCTCTGTGGGTGAATGTTGGGATTAATAATTCCGGTTAGTGTGTGGAGGCTTAGTGAATAAGAATGTAGGTAGGAGGGGGGTGGTTTCTAACTGCATCTTTGATCTCCCTCTCTCCCTCTCCCTCTCCCTCTTGCGCTCTCTCCCTCTCTCCTCCTCCCTCCATTTCTCCCTCTCTGTCTTCTTGTCTTTGTCTCTCTGTCTCTCCTTTTCACTTCTTCCTAAACAGAGTCCATATTGATGACTTGATTATTCCACATATAAATGGCAAATTTCTGAGGTTGTTGTAGTCTTTAGGAGGGAGGAAAACGTGTGCATGAAGGGAAAAGAAGACTAGAGATTTCTGTTTTGAGTGATAGCAACAGGATTTAGAGTCAAATGTTCTCAATATCCCTATCTTGTCATTTCTACCTTGGTAACATCTTGATTGGGTGGGGAGCCTGCAGCCTTGAGGCCACATGTGGGCCTCTAGGTCCTCAAGTGTGGCCCTTTGACTGAATTTAGACTTCACAGAAAGCCCTGATTCGTTCTGTCAAGTGTGGATTCTGTCAAAGGGCAGCACTTGAAGATGCAAAGGGCCACATGTGGCCTTGAGACTATAGGTTCCCCATCCCTGAAGCATGGAAAGCAGCCTGATAATCAGCTACCATTTGTTAGGTGCTTTGTGTTCCAGGCCCTATGCTATGTATTGAGGATACAGAGAAAGGCAGAAATAGTCCCTGACCACAAACAGCTTACATTCTAATGGGGGGAGGGGGAAAGAAACACATAAATAACATGTACAAGGGTACATGAAAGGTAAAATTAGCTAGGAAGGCATTAGCAGCAAGAAGTAATGGGAAAGGCTTCTCTGTTGAGGGCCAGACTCTTCCCATTTATGGACCAGGTCAGAGACTGGCCCTTGACACTTCTCCTGAAGAAGACTCATCTTGAGTCTTCAAGGAAGCCGAAGAAACTAAGAGACAGGAGTGAGGAGGGAGAGCATTCAGCCAGTACAAGGGCACAAAGATGGAAAATGGGGTGTTATGTGCAAGGAATAGTAAATAGATCAGTGACACTGTATGATAGACAACCCAGAGGGCAATAAAGTTTGAGACAATTGGAAAGGTAGGAAGGAACTTTAAATGCTAAACAGATAACTTTATATTTGATACTAGAAGTAACATACAAGTTCTAGACTTTATGGAACAGTGATTGGATCAGAAAATCACTTTGGCAGCTGAGTGAGGAGAGACAGGAAACAGGGAGACTGGTTAATTAAAAGACTATTAGAATAAGTCGGTGTGGGGCGGTTAGGTGGCGCAGTGAATAGAGCACCCGCCCTGGAGTCAGGAGGACCTGAGTTCAAATCCGGCCTCAGACACTTAACACAAAAAGACAGCCATGTGACCTTGGGCAAGTCACTTAACCCCAACTGCCCTCCAAAAAGCAAAAAAAAAAAAAAGAATAATGTAGGCGAGAAGTGATGAGAGCTGGAACTTGTGTGGTGGTTGGGTGAAAGGAGAGGAAATGTTATGAAGGTAGAAAAAAATTAGATTTATCAAAGGATTTGATATTTTGGGTGAGATAAATTGAGGAGTTGAGAATGATTCTGAGGTTATGAATATGGATTTCTGGGAAGATGGTAGTGTCTTCAAAAGTAATAGGGAATTTCAGATGAGAGAAGAGTTTTAGGGATAGGATCGCAAGGTTTTTTTTTTGAGATACCCCTTGGATATCGAGTTCAAAATGTGCAGCTCTGGAGCTCAGGAAAGAGACTAGAAAACATGCTGGTGGAGACACAAAGATTAGTTTAGAGCAGTGGTTCTCAACCTGTGGGTTATGTTCAATTTGTAACAATGAAAATACATCCTGCATATCAGATGTTTACATTATGATTCATAACAGTAGCAAAATTACAGTTATGAAGTAGCAACAAAAATAATTTTATGGTTGGGGGGTCACCACAACATGAGGAACTGTATTAAAGGGCTGCAGCATTAGGAAGGTTGAGAACCACTGGGTTAGTCTAGAAGGAGGATATGTCACAAATAATTATAATGAAAAATAAAATGTAATAGGTGTATAAAATAGATGCAAGTAAAGGGAAGAGAATAAGCATTATTCCTTATTGTTATTTAAGGCTATTTTAAAGTTATGTCAGGCACTGTGCTATAAATACCTCATTTGATCCTCACAACTCTGTAAGGGAGGTGCTGTTATGTCCATTTTATAGTCGAGGCAAACAGGTTAAGTGACTTGCCCAGGATCTCACAACTAGAAAGTATCTGAGGTTAAGCCTGAAATTGGGTCTTCCTGACTCCAGGCCCAGCACTCTATCCACTCTGCCACCTATGAATATGCCCACTACATAGGGGATACAAGGAAACGTGACTTATTTATGGATGTGATTTAGCATGAAAGTCAAGTTTTTTTGTTCTTGGTAGAAATACATAGTAATGATGAGTTATGCGGATGAGAAGAGTGGACTAGTATGATCATATGTTCTTCTTTTAGTTTTTCTTCTTGCCTAACTTCATTTGTCTGCCAATCAAAGAAGATATTGGGAGTGACCTGAATTAGGCTAAATTACCCTAGCCGCTATATAGCTACATCGCTCCAGGGATTTAATTGTCATTACAAGGAACTTTCTGACCCTAAATCAGATTATTGGTTGGAATCACAGACTGTGAATTTGTATGAAACATAAGAAGTTAAAAAAAAAAACAAACCCAAACAACTTATTCTTAACTTGGGAGTGTTCTACTATATTCTGTTGCTTGTCCTTGGTGAGGTGTGGTGGTTTACAGTCTAAGGAACAAAAAAGAGCCCACCGTGCCCTTCTTAGGGTGAGACTTTTTTGGCTACCATACCTTAGTAGATGAAACAGAGATCAAGTAGATGGTCTATTAAACTTAAGTCCAGTTGAGCTATGACACCCAACATAGAGATAATATTCTTCATGGTGGGCAGAGAAATTGTGTTCAGCACAAAGAAGAAGCATTCTACAGAGATTAGCATGATGACATGTTCAGAGGGGTGTTCTTCAGTATTGGTGGTATGAATTGTCCTGGCCATGGGAGTTTTGGGATGTTCCTCTTTACAAATGTTGTCTGGTTTCACTTGCTCCTATGTGTGAGCCCTTGATAAGTGTTCTCTGGTATTACATTTTTTCTTCATACTTTCTTCCACTGGTGACATGGTAATATGTTGGCAAATATACCCCACATATACTATGGGGAAGTTTTTCATATTGTCTTTTTAAAAACTGGCTGTCTTGTTTGATTAAGCGTCTAGTTTTGACCTAACGTATCCTCTCGTTGGTTGGCTAAAGGAAACACATTATTGGGGGCTTTGTTTAATGGTTTTCAGTGGGTACATCCCTACCCAGAACCTCAAACCTGGGGTAGCTTTTCCTGGCACCCACATGTTCAGAATGTTCATAGAGGCTACTAAAGTAGTGATTCAAGTATAGTATAAGCACTGGTTCATGCTATCCTGCCGGAGTGGCTTCAAATAGAGTCCTGACAACAGATTGCGTCTGCTTTCTGAAGACTAGCCTAGCTAAGCATGGAAAGACTCATCACCAGAAAAGAGGCATTTTGGTTATAAATTTGTTGGTCATGGCAACCCATGAAACAAACAAAAAACATAAAGTTGCCCTTAATTCTGTGTAGTTTTCTTTCACTTTTGTAGTGACAGTGATACAGTTGTAGAAAAAGGGATAGATAGAAGGTACTAGGAATCAAATCATTTTTAGATTACTATAAACATTAATTTAACTCTTGTCACTTTAAATGTAAAGTCATAGATTGATGAGAGGTAGACCAAAGGTGAGAGCATACAGCTTGGAGTCCAAGTTGAAAAGATATTTCCTGTGGATTATCAGGTCCGCTAGAAGATGCTCCTGGGACTCTGACCCATCACACCTAACTGAAGGCAACCAGGTTAAGAATAAATCTATTGGTTTGACTTTCTGTGTCCAATCCTAATTCAAAGTCTAGAGTCCCAGACAATGATTTGATTTATAGTTAGGATATTCCTTATAACTACCATTCAATCCCTAATGGGATATTGTGCCTTCTAAAATTCATTTCAGATATTCTCTGAATATTGTCCAGTGACCGATGAGTTGATATACTAGTAGATGAATCATTCATTTTGACATTCTCGCTTTAAATAAAATCAGAAGACAAAAGCAAGTTATAACTAAAAGGAAAAATGACTCACAGGCTAAATAAAGAATTTGGCAGAGCTGGTTTCATAGTAAAGGAAGGAGAAAAATTATTTAAAGAAATCCATTGGCATTTCTTATTGCAGAACTCGTGGTGTTAAAAAAAACATCAACTTGAAGAGAACTGCCACTTATGAGCAAACATTTGTTGTAGCAGAGGAAGAAGTAGGCAAATCATATCCAAACTCATTAAGACCCTCTAAATTAAATCAACATATACTTTAAAATTCAGTGGCTTGAGTATAAAGGTGGACATGGAGAAGGAGATGGTAAAAATACATTAGAAAAGCTAGTTCAGGAATAAGAAATAAGGGCCATCAAAGACTTTTAGACTAGACAGAAATCTCAAACCTTTGTATTGTGAATACTTTTTTTTTAAAAAAGCTATCACACAGGTATTTACTTCAAAGATATAATCACAAATATGCAAACAGTCCCTAGTGAGAGGCACATTTTCTTCCCTCCCTATACCACCCTAAGGAAATCCAGGGGATTAGGTTCATATCCTATCTCAGTTTCTGTATAGCATAGTCCTGGTTCCAAATCCAAAACCTCCCCTAGGATTGAATTCCAGGCACCCTGACTTTCCTGCCAGGCTAGGCTAGCTGACTATAACATCTGACCTGGGATACTGAGTCAAAGATGACCATGGCTCAAGCTCCCTGTGAGTCCAGTGGGAATCATGACTAGCAAGAAAGCGAGAAGGGCAAATGAGACAGAGGAGACTCCCCAGATCCATTTTCTTTTTTTCTCACTGGTTCAGTTCATAGCTCTCATACTGTGGGAGAATTATCAGCTTTACCCTCTGGACACAGAAGGAAGGAGCATGATCCAGAAAGAGTTGAATACTTTGTTCAAGAAGACCACTGGTAGGTGCCAGATATAGAAAGCACCCGGTAACATCATAAAACATGAAACTGATTATACTCTAATGACTGACTACTAATGTGGAAGTCATTTATGCAATTTCCTATTTATAGTTAGGCCTTTGACTTGTTAGAGTAGAGATTGGAATCTGTATCAGATTAGAAGAATAAAAATGAAGACAAGACATGAAGGTGAGGCAACTGTAATCTGACTTATTGAAATGTACCACTAGAGTAAAAAAAAAAAGTAATGTGAATGAAAAAACAGATATCAACATAGTCTCACCATTAAAAAAAAGTTTACTCAAAAAAATGGGCATATGATCTTGATCTATATCAGTGGTTCTCAAGCTGTGGGTTATGTTCAGTTTGTAACAATGAAAATACATCCTGCATATCAGATTCATAACAGTGGCAAAATTACAGTTAAGAAGTAGCAACGAAAATAATTTTATGGTTGGGGGTCAGTCATCACAACATAAGGAACTGTGTTAAAGGGTCGTGGCATTAGGAAGGTTGAGAACCACTGATCAGTGATATATATATATATATATATATAAAACCCAAGCATGACTACCCCTCTTTTCTAACTTTTATCCATGTTGTTCCAGAAATTTGGCACAAAAGATTCACCTAACATATCAGAGGTCCTCTTTGGTTTCGTCTGACATTTCAAAGGTACTAATGTAGCACTCTTATTGTCCACCATTCATTTCTTGCTCACCTCTTCCTACCCTACATTTTCCTGAAGATGTCCTTTTGTTCTGTTCTTCTTCTATGGGTTTTAGGTTCTAGCCTGTTTACACCCAGCATGTTCTTTTTGATTGCTTTTTGCATAACATTCATATTCAGTTCTTTAGAGTCTATGGTTTTCTAAGTGTTGCTACCATAGAGCAACACTAGGAGAATGTTCATATTAAGAAGGTGGACCTTAGTTTCCAGGAGAGTCTTGGGGACACGAAAGGTAATTTACAGTTTGCTGAAAGCAATCCTGCCTTTGCTTTTCCTCCTGTTCTTTTCCTTCCTTCCTTCTGAGCCCAATTTATTCTCTATTCATATGTCTTTCCCAAATATACACACAACTAGACAAGCTCTATAGATTGTCAGTCTAACTGGATGCCATAATAAGACAAAAGATATTTTTCATCCACTTGATGTTTCTTGTATTTATGTCAGATTGAACTCTTTTAAGTGGTTATAAATCTCTTCCAGGCAGCTATGCAATGTTACTGGCCTGGTTGCAGCTAGCACCATCATCCACTGGCAGGAGCATCTGGAGAATCTCATTATTCACAGGGATCCTTCTTTGACTCTAGTCTATATCTCTTCTATCAGAGTATACATTTCTATGTTCTTTGGCTTGTCTAACATTCATGACCAACTAGGCCAACTCCTTTCTTTACCAGGAAGATCTTTGTCAGAAAGTATAATTAATGTAAATAAATTGATATACTATTACCCAAAGAGCCTAAAAACTGCTTTGGTCATCACATACTTGATCTCCTTGCCAAGCAGAGGTATATAACAACTAAAGGAAATGCTAATTTAGAATATAAAATCATCTGTAAAATCTTACAGAGATAAATGATGGACAGTTATTAACAGTATTATCTTATAAAATGCAAGAAATAGTAGGGGGGAAAAATCAAGTTTACAGAAAACTTGTCAAGAAAACCAATAAAGCAAAGTCATCCTGAGGGTATTTAATTAAGGATAAAAAGCTGGAATGAGACAATAAGCAGATGAAAAATGGAAAGGGTCCGTCAAGATTTCTGTAACAAACTCTTTTTCCCATCAACGTTAGTAGAGTCTTCACTTTTGGACTCTTACTGCACATCAATGTCTCCAAGATGCTCCAATGGGAAATTGAAATAGCATAATAAAAAATTAGAAGAACAATTAGATTGCAACAAGTAGATGCAGAAGCCTGTGCTGGGATCATAATTGTGAGACATTGAGGGATCACTTCTCAAGCTGTTTGAAAAAGGAGAGGATAAATACTCAGGAAAAAAAAAATCATAGATATTAGCTGCAACCTTGAATTACTTTGCTCCTATTCACATGCCAGACTTGGAGGGAGGTTAAGTGACTTGTCCAAAGTCACAGTTAGTTATGAAAGTCACAGAAGTAATGTGTCAGGGGTAGAATCCCACATCATCTGACTCCAAATCCAGTGTTCTTTCCATTATACCACCTTGTTCCCTAATAGAAATGCAGAGAAGAAAGAGGATGATGAGGACTAGTAGAGTCATGGAAACCTTCACGGAGGACTTGGGACTTGTGCTGAAACCTGAAAGAGGGGCCAACAGATACACTTTCCTAGGCTGGAAAGTCTAGAAATATTTTTCCATTTTCAGTCTATAAATAGGCCCCTCTTCCTCCCTAGGCAATATTTTGTACAGGGTATTATTATACAGCCTGGAATAATTCTGACCATGATGCTAGAATTATGGGGAGAGTCTGTTATGTCCTTTCTGTGTTAGAGAGACACATCCTATGTCAGTATGTTCACGGGGGATATGGTTTGACCTTCCATCTCAATCTGTAGACTGTGAACAGCTTCTAAATGGGGTTTTATTGCCCTTGTCATCTCCATAGCATGGTGAGGATTGATGAAGTGGTGTTTGAAAGGCCAGATGCTGTATTTATAGACTGTCTCTAAGTGACCACAAGTGCCATCTCACAAAGGAATTCAAGGTCTGCCCTGTGACAATGAAGTGTCAGAGCTCCTGGGAAGCACTCGGTAGCTTTCTCATGAGACAATCATGTGGCCATGTCTGGCTGTGAGTGAAAGTGACCAGTCTAACTCCCTTCTTAGGATTCCATGGAAAAGAATAGCAACAGGTATATGTCACTGGAAAACAATCGCATATGCAGTCCACAAGGAACGTTGTATGCTTTTTGACTTTGGCTCTCAAATCCTAAGGTATTAATCCCATGGGGACTGAGCAACTGAAACAGTCTAGCTTGCGTTCCTGCTCTTTTCTCCCTCTCTCCCCCTCAAAAAATTCGTTGGTTATTTGTCAAAGAATCAAGCATCTAAAGTTAAACCTCTGAAGCTTTCAGGGGATTTAAGCTCATTTTCTTTTATCTTAATCCATCCTATCTAGTCTTCTTCCCACCCACAGAGACATCCACTGACTTTACTGTCATAATTAACTAGAAAAACTGTAGGTAAAATGCCATGTACGATTACTCAATCATAATTATGAGACCATTTTTCTTTCCCCTAAGGTTTCTGACGTGGCCTGAGTGATCTCATTTATTATTATTATTTTTTACTCATTCTTAAAATGTGTGACCTTGACTAAATGTCTTTGCCTTTTTAGTAGGTTCTTTTTCATCCTGCCTTGCATCAATCAATAAATATCAATCACATTTATTAAGCACCTACTATATACCAGGCATTGCCCTAAGCACTGGGGATACAAAAAGAGGCAAAAGACAGTCTTTATCTTCAAGGAACTTGCTGTATATAGCAAGCTATATACAGGATAAATAGGAAGTAATTAACAGAGGGAAAGAACTAGAATTAAGAGGGATTGGGAAAGGTTTCCAGAAAAAGAAGGGATTTAAGTTGAGACAAAGGAAGCTAGGGAAGTTAGTAGGTAGAGCAGGAGGAGGGAGAACATCCCATGCCTGGGGGACAGTCAGAGTTAGGAGTTAGGTTCGGTCATGTAGGTGTGTGAGTCCCAGATGGCACACTTGGCTGGTGGAGAGCAAGGCGAATTCATGCCTTTGTACTGGGGCAATGGCAACATCTCCTAGAGAAGACATGAGGAAAAGCACTTTAGCATTCAGAGTTTCTCAGAAGTGAAATGAGTTGTCTTCGAAGGACTTAATGATGGTAGCTAACATTTATATAGTTTACTATGTTCCAGGCTCTGTGCTGAATATTATCTCCTTTGATTTTTACAACAACCCTGGCGATGCTATTATTATACTCATTTTATAGATGAAGAGACTGAGGTAGAGGTTAAGTGACTTGGCCAGAATCACGCATAGCAGGTATCTGAGGTCAGATTTGCCACAGTGCCACCTAGCTGCCCTTGAAGAAGGAAGCAGGTTCTCCATTACTAGAGACTAGATGGTACTTGTCAGATCTTTCTTGACAAAATGTAAACTCCTTGAGGGCAGGGATTATTTTACTTTTGTATTTGTAGCACTATAGCCTCGCACAGGGTAGTCACATAATAAATTCTTGATGACTAATATTAATTGAATTTCTAAGAGGCTTCAAGTAATTCCCGATTTGATTTTTTTCTAACTCTAGCTAGCCCCTTACCAGATGTGAAATGTTGCCAATTATTTCACAAAATAGGTTTCGACTTAATGAACAAAAGATAAAATGTTCTTTTTGAAACACATAAACCAGATGAACTTGCATTTACTTTCAAGTCATTGATAATTATCACTTAGAGCCTAATAAAGAATCAAATCAACAAGCACTCATATGTGTTTACTATGTGCTAGGCACTATGCTAAGCATTGGGGATAAAAATTGAAGCAAAAAGAAAATCCTTGCCCTCAAGGAGCTTACATCCAAATGAGGGAAGAAAACACATGAAGGGGAGCTGAGATTAAGTTCTTGGTGCTGAGGCATAGTGAAATCTGAATTATGGAGCCATAGAGGAGCAAATGAGTGGGCTAAAACTAGAACATCTGTTGATTTGATTGAACATCTCAATAAGGGGTCTTCAAAAGTAAAGTCTAGGGGGCCGCTAGGTGTTGTAGCAAATAGAGCACCAGCCCTGGAGTAAGGAAGACTTGAGTTCAAATCCAGCCTCAGACACTTAACATTTACTAGCTGTGTGATCTTGAGCAAGTCACTTAACCCCAATTGCCCTTTCTTCCTCTCCACCAAAAAGCAAGAAAAAAAAAAGTAAAGTCTAGATTGAAGAGGAGCCCAAAGAGGGTTAGGGCTGCCTGAGACCCCAAAATACCAACATGCCGGGTCCTGCGGAAAGAATTCCACTCAAGACTTCTCAGCCAAGGAAAAAGTTAAGTTTATT
>CM053593.1:278832131-278849233 GCA_028646575.1 Pseudocheirus occidentalis
GTGACAAAGGAGGAATCAAAAGAATCTAGAATTTAAAGTTCTGCAATACCTGCAACTAGGAATTAAGATATACAGGGGCTGGGATAGGGAGACCCTTCCTACCCTACCAGAAAGTAAGAGAGCAGAGCAGGGGAGGGGCTTCACAGTAGGATTGCTGTTTTAGGGTTGGGACAGGAGCAAGACGGGGAGAAAATTTCTAATTAAAAAATGTAATGTACTAGTGGAATACATGGGCAGGTGGACAATGAACTGGGCCTAGAATTGAATAGAGAGATGGGCTGAATGACATTTTGGCAATTGTGCAATATTTTCAATTATTCCAAGTCACTCCTTGATGCAACCCGGTTAACACCAGTATTCTTCCATTGTCAGGCAATGTGTCTACAAATCACAATACCTCACAACCTCTGAAGAATAAAAGCTACAAATAACCTAAAGAATAATAGAAATATTCATGGTGAGCCCAGATAGGCTACAGCAAGTTAGCAAGGAATGACTTATACATGAGACGTGTCAAGAACAACATCAACTGGGAAACGTGTGATTTGCAGAGGAGGCAGTCCACTTATGTAGCAAGAACAAGGGCTGCATTCATACTCACAGAATGTTAAAAAAAATAATAATAATAAGGAAGGCCTCCAACACAGTGATAAATCTTCTCTGGAGGATTTATGTAAGGAAAAGGACAAGGATGAGAATTACACAGGATAGGAAGGTGTGTGAATGGGTGCAATTCTGTATCACTGACTAGAGGAAGACAGATCCCACATGATTAAGATCCCAGATCCATGGAAGCTTTGAGGTATAAAATATTAATGAGGAGTAACAGGAGGGAGAAGGCACTTGTATTTCAGTAGAAGGATTAAAGTTAGACAACTGAAAAAAAGGTTTCTCTTTAAGCACTGTGAATAACCGAATGGAAGGCTACCCTTAAAACAATTCATCTATTATCTGGGTAGATACTGCCTCACTTGTGAAAAATCAGTCTGACTTTGGCCCTGCTCCAGGAGTTCAGTTTCAGATCAGGAAAGACTTGGGAGTACACTTTAGATCTCAATCCCGGAGACTTGCCCTAATTCCTTAACCTCCAAACTTGGCCCTGAACCACATCAGCTCATAGGCCCATCCACACCCAGCCTGAAAGTTAGTGTAAGGAAAAACAAGCCCTGATGTTTGCTCTGGCATTATTAGTCGGCCACACTGCAAAACATGTTACCAAAAAAGGTACTAGGTCTCTGATGTGCAGGATTCTACCCAATTTAAGATGTTAACCTTCTCATTTTACCTAGGAATACTCAGAGATTCTAGCTTTCTAAAGCAGGCTCACACAACATACAGCCCACAACCACGAGAAGCCCACCAAAGCAGCCTTGGGGCAGTATACTATGCAGGCCTACCCAAGAGTATTAGACCTCTTATTCACTTCTTAAAGGGCCAGTTGAGTCCCATTAGCTCTGTCTGAGAACAGCCTGGGGGCTGAAGGATGACCAGAGCCATAGCTGCATCCTCTACATTTTTCACAGGCCACCCAAGGGCTGCAAGTGGCCCCTGGCAAGCCAAATGTTGGTGCAGAACTGTTCTAAAGACTGTCAAGAATCCCTTCACCAGTTAGCATTAATTAAGCACCCACTAAATGGCAAACACTAAGCTAGGCCTCAGGAACTAAACAATCTTTATTAACAAAGAAACAAGTATGTGGAGAGAGATAAATAGATATACACACCTACATATACGTATGTAGTATGTGCCTGTACATATGCATATGTCTGTGTGTGTTACACACATATATATTTTATATGTACCTATACACAATAGTGTGCATCTGTATATGTACATGGGCATACATATAAATGTACGTGTATATTCTATATGGGCTGTTATATGTGAATATATACACATGCATGAGTATTATATATATATATATATATATATGGCTTATATGTACCCACATATATGTGTATAAAGATATATGAGTATATATGAGTATATACAGATTAAGAGGATAAATGCAAATTTAAAGAAAGCTGAGTAGCTCTGCCTTAAAATGTACAGTCACCTCAAAATCCACTAGAAATGGACATTTTGGAACAGGAACACCTACGGGCCTACGTGCAAGGCTTCTGGGATGGTTTGCAGAGAGCTAGGACAGAGATGCAAATCTGACGCTAATGTGCTAAATGCATGATTCTGTGGGATCATCACAGCTTCAAGATGGAGCCGAGCATAGGACACCCCGGGTCTCTCCTTCCTTCTTCTCCCTGGGTCTGTCTCCTAAATCTCCTCAAACAACAGCAGACACCTTCACATAAAGTCCTCCCAGGAGGCCCTGTTCCAAAACACCTGCTTCTGGCAAATTCTAGGATAGCTACGCATCACAAAGCAAGGCTACAGTCCTTAAATAATAATAAAAGAAAACATTTATGTAGCCCTTACTATGTGCCAGGTTTACACTGTGCTAAGTCCTTTGATATTATTACCTCATTTGGTCCTCACAAGAACCCTAAAAGGCAGACGTTATTATAATCCCTACTTTACAGATGAGGAAATTGAGAAACAGGAGTTAAGTGACTTGTAGATGATCATGGAGCTAGAGTCTGAGGCCAGATCTGAAATCAGGTCATCTGGATTCTGGGTCTAGAGCTCATCTAGCTGCTCCAGTACAAGGTAGTTAGGAAAAGAAAATATAGTATTATGGGGAAGGAAGTCAGGAAGGGAGAAGTCACATAGATTATGTAGAAGGTAGTACTAGAACTGTGTCTTGAATGTATGAATGAATGAATAGGATTTATTAAAGCACTTACTGTGTGCCAGGCCCTATGCTAGGCCCTGGGAAAACAAATATAAGCAGCCTTGCTGGCGGAAGTGTGGGGCACCCTGGATGGCAGGCAGGATAAGGCGCAGGTTCACCTACCAGATTCCAGTGTCCTAGGCAGGGACAGAGTCCAACCTCTAGTAGGGGGAAGAGAGGAAGACAGCAGGAATAGAGACAGAGATAGATGAGAATGGCAGTGGAATCCATGGCAGCCTATGTTCCAGGCAAAATAGTCAAAAGCTCACCTATCAGATACCAAGAACCCAGATGGAAGAGTCCAGCTTCCAGAATCTTGAAGCAAAAATAATTATATAAGGTGGAGAGTGCGTTTCAGGCATGAAGCACAGCTGGTAATGATGAGGTGTAGGCTCTGGGACCTCTCCCCCCTTTTTGAGCTCTCCTTGTTTCTTTGAGGTACAGACTCTGGGAAAGTAAACTTTCCCAGGGAAGACATTTACCTGAGGTCATGGGCCTTGAGATGGGCTCTGCCCAAGTCTTTAGCTCGCTTTGTTCCAATAGTTTCCCACCCTTGAATTGGCCTGGCCCACCATTGTCTATGGTCTCCAGGTAGCCTCCAGCAACTTCTCACCCTGAACCACTCATTACTGGAGTCTGACCTCAGCTGACTCCTCCTAAAGACCCTCCCCAATCTCCTCCTCTGGATCACCACCGACTCCTCCCACAACCTTACTGTATATAGAACCCCATCTTCCTTCCACATGTGTGAGAGCGCCATGGCATAGCTTAGTATAGACTTTGCTCTGTGAGAGCACCATGAGATAGTTTAGAATAGACTTGCTCTGTGAGAGCACCTTTAAATGGCCTAGAACCCCACGTGGTGAACTTGAACTTTCAATAAACTTTACTTTTTCCTTGGCTGAGAAGACTTGAGTGGAATTCTTTCCGCAGTACCCGGCATGTTGGTATTTTGGGGTATCAGGCAGCCCTAACCCTCTTTGGGTTCCTCTTCAGTAAAACTCAGACACAGAAGATGAAGCGCCATGTTTAAAGAACAGAGAGAAGGTCAATATGTCCAGACCGCAAAATATGGGTTGGAGGGTAGAGGGCAAGATTGGTTGGGGAGTAACGTTCAATGAAGCTAGAAACGGAAGGGCCAGATTATGAAGGGCTTTAAAACTGAACAAAGGAATTTATATCTTATCGCTGGAGTTTATTGAGTACTGGAGTGACATGGTCCTATCTGTGCCTAAAAAGAAAATCACCTTAGAAGCCGTTCAGAGGAGATTGGAGCTCAGAGAGAGTTGAGGCAGTGGAGAACAATTAGAAGGCTGATATGATCTTTTAGGTGAGAGGTAATAAAGGCCTGATCTGAAGTGGTATCTGGGTGAGCAAAAAGAAAGGATCAGATTAAAGAGAAGAAGTAAATATTGCAAGATTCAGCAAATGCATGGATATGTGGGGCGAGTTAGAAGTGAGAAAGCAAGGAAGATGCCAAGGTCACAAACACAAGAGACGGCCAGCAGAATGGAAATGAGGTCGCAGTTAGCGGTTGAGGGTATAAATTTCTGAAGAGTCTTGGCACGATCCTTACCTATTCTGACTATGTACTGTGTGAAGATCCCTACCCACACTATTCATGATTTTGTGTCTTTTTCATTAGAGGCTGTGGGGATTTTTTTTTAGCCAATTCACCAAACATTTGCCAATATGTGCAAAGTTCAGGGTTAGACCCAGAAGATAAATAGGAGACAGTTCCTGCCCTAAGAAATTTCCAAAATAATAAGGAAGATATAATACACATAGCCCAAAATAATTATCTCATAAAAGGGAATAGGATTAAATTGAAATACAGTGGATAGAAAGCTAGTCCCAGAATTCTGAAAACCTGGGTTTGAATCCTACTTCTGATACATACTAGCTGTTTGACTCCAGAGGATCACTTAAACCCTAAATGTCCCAGGAGACATTCTAAGACTTTTCAGAACAGTTGCAAGTCGGTGTTGGTAAAAGGACTTTTCTCACTGGAGAGTTCTTGACACACAATGAAATCAAAGGCTGGGTCTAAAAAAGATGGCATATAATAGAGCAGTTTCAGGACTAAAAGGAGGAAGATAACTTCTTGCTGAGAGGATAAGGAAAAGCTTCATGGTTCAAAAAAAAAATGAGTAGGCTTGGAATTGGGCTAGAGATAATGGAGATGCCCAGCATGCCCAGCATGCCAGGGGCAGGACAAGGTCAAGAGGGAAGTGTAACCTGATGGGGCTGCTCCTTTTGCTTGGCTTTTTTTTTTAATGTAATTAAATTCCTTTACATACTTACAGGTGATGTTTTTGCTAAGGAGCTCACCAGCTTAACAGGAAAGAGAATCCCTGAAGGACACCACTAAGCAAGAAGCCCAAGAGATCTCATGATCTGTTCCTTTCTTTGCTTTTGGCAAAAACTCAGGAACGATGTGTTATTGCTCTACTGAGTGGCTAAGATGAATGTGGCAAACTTCCCAGTTAGGGGCAACACCACAGGTTAGAAGATGGTGATTTTTGTAAAATCTTGAGTAACCAAAACTGACACATTCTTGAAGACTGTGACTTCTGGGAAGAGAAGGATTACTGTCCTTCAGGGACAAAGCCAAAACAACCACAGAAAAAAGATTTGGACCTGAGGGACCTATATTAATCTTTTTTTTTTTAATGCTTTTCTAAGCAGGACCAGGAAAAGTATATACTCTCGACTACAACAGTCCAACACAATAAATGGAAAGAACAACAAAACAATCAAAATTGAATCATGAAAAAAATATAAGGACCAAGCTTGGCCCCAAAGAAGATATGAGGCAACACCTATTCCCATATCCTTTGTAGAAGTTGGGGTGCATGGGTATGATTGAACATTAAACTTTTCTTTTGAAATATTGGTTAGTTTTGCAGAACTTTTTTTTTCTTCTTCTTTTTCTTCTTTAAGGAATGACTCTGGCAAGGCATCGGAGGAAGAGAAATGGAGGGAAATGTTATTGATATAAAAAGAATAAAATCAGAAAAAATATTTTAAATAAATAATACTTTTATTTTTCTATCTTAATTTTAGTAAATATAATGTTTCAACAACTTAGTTTTTACTTTATTGAGTTTTAAAATACTCCCCTGCCACCTCCAGTCTACTCAATGTCTCTCATTCTCCTTTGCCTCTATATTCTATCATCTTGTTCACACTTGAGTTGATCATCTCTTTTGCTACCTTATCTTAGATACTCTCTCATACAGTTTCCATAGACTTAATTATCAATCAACAAATAAGCATTTATTAAGTACCTACTTCTTGCCTCACACTAAACACTATGCCATGTGCTAGGGATACAAAAATGGAAATGAAACAGTACCTATCCTCAAGGAGCTTACAATTCTTTAGGATGAGAAAGAAGTCACAATGAAAGTAATGTCAAGAAATTGAAAAAGGTAATGAATATTGGATTATAGAGTAAAATAGCATATGATTAGAGTGAGATATGAATCTAAAACTGTGATCGATTCAGGAACATAAAAAATCACGACTGATTCTCAATAAAACATGCTTTTGTATCTATAAAATTAGAATGCTTCCATAGTACTTTCTTTTGAACCTTGAGAACACTATTTTAAATTTCAGTATAATGGAATGTAGTAATAGAGTTAAACTTTTATCTAACCAATAATGCCTCAATTTATGGCAATATTGCTAAGCATATGAGCCTAGAGGAGTGAACTATGTATAGTAAATGTACAATGGACAAAAGAATTCCAGTTTCCAAAGTGTTATGAGCTGATATTTTTTCACTCTCTCCATTTCTTGTTTTCGCTTCCTCTCCTCTCACTGTTATCTAACACCTCTGTAGTCTGTTTAATGACCTCATCATTCATCTGAAACTGTTCTTTCCAAAATTATCAATGATCTCTTAATTGCCAAATGCAATGGCCTTTTCTCAGTCCTTATCCCTTGATCTCTATGCAGTATTGAATGCTGTTTGTTTGTTGTTCTTTCCTCTGGGTTACTCTTTCCTCTCTGGGTTTTCATGGTACTACTCTTTCTTGGTTTTCCTCTTCCCTGTCTGGCTGCTCCTTTTTTGCCTCCTTTGCTGCATTATCATTCATGCCACACCCCTTAACAAGGCTTTGTTCTGGTCCCTCTTATCTTTTTTCTCTATACTTTCTTATGTGGTGACCTCTTCATTTACCATGGATAATAATCATTTCTATGAAGATGATTCCCAGTTCTATATATCCAACCCTAGTCTCTCTCCTGAGTTCTAGTCCTTCAGAACTGTCTGTTGGACATTTTAAATAGGGTGTCTCATAGGTATCTCAAATTTAACATGTCCAAAACTAAACTCATTGCCTTCCTCCCACCCTACCCAAACCAATTCATCTTTTGAATTTGTCATTACTATTGAGGGTACCATCATCCTTCAAGACACTCAGGTTTTCAACTCTGTTGTCAACCTCAACTCCTTACTTACCCTCCATATTCCATAAGGTGCAAAATCATGCCTACCTCTACATCTCTCACATCTGTCTCCTTCTTTCTACTTATAAAACCAAGGTAAAGATTTAAGAAAGAGGTGGAAAACACTATTCAACAAAATTAACCTCCAAACCAGCCTAGAGACAATGCTCCCCATTCACAGTCCCCCACCTCTGCAGAAGGGAAGGTAATATACTTTCTCATCTCCCTGAGGCCAAGCTTTGCAAACATAATTACAGAAACATTCAGTTTCATTTTATTTTTCTTTCCTTTTACATTGTTTGTTCTCCTGCTTTTACTTCTTTCACTTTGCATCCTTTCATAAATGTCTCTTCATGCTTCTCTGAATCCTTCATATTCAACATTTCTTAGAGGCAGAACCTGTGATTTCATAGGAACTCCCAGATGAGGAAACTCCCTCTACCAATGCAGGTCTGTACCTTCTAGTCCTAGAGGAAGAACTGAGAGATTGAGTAAATATTCCCAAGGTCACAAAGCAGGTACATGGAGGAGGTGGGACTAGAACCCAAATTCAAGACCAGCTCTCCATCCACTATGCAATGCTTCATTTCCTTGTCTTCCAGTGCAATAATATTTCATTATATTCATGGACCACACTTTCTTTTAGCCATTCTCCAATCAACAAACATCTACCTTGTTTCCATTTCCTATATATGGCCTGACCATATCTTGAAATGTTTGTGAACTCTTTGTAATCATCAGCTCTTTTCCTAGATACTCTCTAACCATCTCTTCAATCCATTCTAGAATTTTCCCAGGTATAGAGGTCAGGGTTACTGGCATAAAGTTGGTGATCAATCAACAAATATTTAATAAATACCTAATATGTGGCAAGGACTATGCTAAGAACTGGACACAGAAAATCAAAAGTGAAACAATCCTTGCCCTTGAGGATCTTGTGGTCTAGTAAGGGGAACTAACATATTCATACATAAATATATACAAAATACATGCAAAACAGATACAAGATAATGATGCGGGTAATATCTAGCAGCTGGAATACGTAGAAAGCTTCCCACAGGGAAGAGAAGAAAGGGAAAGACATTGATATAGCACCTACTGTGTGCCTGGCACTATACTAAACTCTTTTTACAAATATCTCATTTGAGCCTCACAACAATCCTTTAAGCTAGATGTTATTATCCCCATTTTACAATTGAAGGAACTGAGACAGAGAGGTTAAGAAACCTGCCCAGGGTCACATAGCTAGCGTCTAAGGCCACATTTTGAACTCAGGTTTTCTTGACTCCACACCCAGGCAGCCCACTCACTGAGCTGAGCACTGAGGGAATTATAAGGAGTGAAGTGGATGAAGGGGAGAACATTCCAGGCATGAGGGACAGCCAGTCAAGTATATAGCAATGGCGTTTGGTAAGGGAAGAAATTTATAATAAGAATGGAAGGTAGGACAGAGCTATGCTGTAAAGCTCTGGAGAGCTACATTGTGATTAGTGCAAATAATGATCTGAAATGGCTGCATTTTAAAAAATTATCACAGCATATTTCCTGAATATAGCGTAAATATATATAATATAATATATAGCTGTATATAACTGGCTGTAATCAGTTACTATATTTATATAATTATACTTTCAAATACTGCAAATTAGAATATATGCAACTGCTTCAGTGATTATTTGCACTAATCAGGACCTACCTATAAATGCTAAATAGATTAATTTATAGTTGATTCTTCAGGTGAGAGGGAGTCACTGAAATTTCTTGTAGAGGGAATTACATGGTCAGATTTGTCCTTTAGGAAAATCATATTGGCAGTATAGAAGATGGATTGTAGTTGGGGAAGAGATTTGAGGCAGGACACCAACTGAGAAGCTATATTGCAGTAGTCCAGGTGAAAAGTGGTAGTTGTAAGTTGAGAGGTCAGAGGGGAAAGATTGTGGAGGTAGGTAAGGCAGGACTTGGCAACAAATTGGATACTGAAGGAAGAATTAAGAGTTGAAAATAACACCATGATTGTCAACTTGGGTGACTAGAACAATGGTGGTGCTCTTAAAATGAAAAATGGAAATCTGAAAGAAAGGTGGGTTTAGGGGAAAGAAATTGAGTTTAGAGTAGGTTCCACCCATCCGTACCTCCACCCCCACCCCCTGAGATGCTTGTGAAATTTAACAGTTTAAAATATCTAATAGGTAGTTCATGATTCATCACTGAAGTTTTCCTTCTGTTCTTTTTTTGTTGTTGTTGAAAATAAAGACATTTGCTCCTCTCTAGTCCTAAGGTCTCATTTCCCACAATCTTTCAAAGAAAACTGACAATGGCTCAGCAATGGCTGGTCCTAATTCCTCCTTCTTTCACTAATGAGTCTTTAGGAGAAGAAGAAAGCATTACAAGGAAAGGTTTGAATTAAAGAGCAGAGTAGGAAATAAGGAGTGTATTCAAAAGATACAGCTCTTACTCCAAGGGACACATTTTATTTTTACTTTAGTTTTTCTCTTTAGATTATTTCATCAAACTACAGAAGTTGGTAGCCCAAAAGTTGTATCATAAGAACTAATTACACATAACCAGTTGTGGAATCGCAATGATATAATTATAAGTTATGTTTCTGGCTCCAAATTTCTCTTCTAAAAATAGAATCCAGTAAACAGTTCTTAGAATAAAACCATCTGTAACTATCCTTTTCCTTTAACTTACCTCAGTAGTCAGTCACAATTAGATATACTCTGGAACATGGGGAGTAAAATGGATTCACTTTCTTCAAGTTGCTTATTTGAGACAGTGGTAATCTAGCACCAAGAATAATGAATAAACAAAGTCAGGAAAGCATTCTATAGAATGGCTACAACAAAGTCAAAGCAGGGAAAACAACAAAAGAAACTGAAATCAGCATAATTATAATGGTCAAGTTTGGTCACAAAGCAGAGAGAAGAAAAAGCACCTCCCTCCTTTATAGGCATGAGAGCTCTGGTCTACTGATATATTGCTTAGGTTTGAGAAACTGTTTGGGTTTTTTTCCTCCTCTCTTTTATTCTTTGTTATAAGGGACTGGTTTCTGGCATGAGGGAGAGATATATGTGGAAATAAAGATTAAAGATACAAAACCAAAAAAATGGCAATACAAGTTTTTAAAACATGAAGATCACTAAGACCACACCCAGTATTGTTTCCACCTCTTTCTATCACTAGCTGCATGACCTTGAGCACCAGGTTGCCTCAGTTGCTGCAAATCAAGTGCCTGACTGAGAGGTAGAGGGTGGGGCTGTAGACGGCCTCAGAGCATCTAACAGCTATTTTTACTGTTCTGTCCTTTCAGTCATATCTGACTCTTTGTGACCCCTTTGGGGTTTTCACTCTTCTCAACGCCATTTGGAGTTTTCTTGGCAAAGATACTGAATACTCCGGATCATTTTATAGATAAGGAAACTGAGACAAATGGGGTTAAGTGACTTGCTAGGGTCACACAGCTAGTGAGTGTCTGAAGCCAAATTTGAACTCAGGAAGATAAGTCTTCCTGACTCCAGGCCTGGTACTCTGTCCACTATACCATCTAGCTGCCTAGCATATCATATACATCAGTGAATATAATTTTGTTTGTTTTTGTTTTGGGTTATTTTTTGCTTTTTGGAGGGAGGAAGGCAGGGCAATTGCGGTTAAGTGACTTGCCCAAGGTCACATTAGAAGCCACATTAGAACTCAGGTCGTCCTGACTCCAGGGCCGGTGCTCTACTCACTGCACCGTCCAGCCACCCAAATCAACATAATCTAACAAATATTTATTGAACTTATGGCTAGCAGCTCTCTCTGTGCAAAACACGGTGCTAGGTACTGAGGATAATGGAAATAATCCTTGCACTCATGAGACTCACATTCTGCTGATGGGATACGATATATACACATATAAATAAATACAAAGTAATTTGGGGAAGAAGTGAGCATTAACAACTGGAAGGTATCAAGGAAGGCTTTGCAGAGATGGGAAGACCTTGAAGAGAAATGAAGCAGAGGAGGGAGAGCATTCCAGACACAGGAAACCACTTGGGTAAATGCTGCGTTTGAGAAACATTCAGCCAGTTTGGCAGGAATGTGGAATACGTGAGGAAAGGTGAAAAAAAGATGGAGTTAGGAAGGAAGCTGGACTATATATGTCATTAAACACCAGACCTGGGTGTCTGACTTTTATCCAAGAAGGTACAGGGAAGAAAAGAGGGAGGGAAGGCGGGAAGGCAGGAAGAAAGGAAGGAAACATTTATATGGCATTTATTACGTGCCAGGCTCTGTGCTAAGCCCTTTACAAATATTATCTCTTTTCATCTTCACAACTCAAGAGGCAGGTGCTGTTATTATTCTCATTTTGCAGTTGAGGAAACGGAGACAGGCAGAAATTACATGACTTGCCCAAGGTCACACAGGAAGTTATCTGAGACCAGATTTGATTTCAGGTCTTCTGACTCCGGGTTTAGTGCTCCATAGATTGTGCCTCCAGCTGCCTCTAAAAGGCTTCAGAAGAGGTTAATATCATAATCAGAACTGTGTTTATAAAGACTTTTTTGGTGTGAAGGATGGATTAAAAAGGGGAGAGTCTGGGGCAGCTAGGTGGTGCAGTGAATAGAGCACTGGCCCTGGAGTCAGGAGGACCTGAGTTCAAATCAGACACTTAACATAAAAACTAGCTGTGTGACCTTGGGCAAGTCACTTAACCCACAAGTGCCCTACCTTTCCCCCTCCAAAAAAAAGGGAAAAAAAGGGGGGGAGGGGAGTGTGATTGCCCTAATATAGTAAAAACCCAAAAGATACTCTGAATCATGTCAACCACTCACATTTTCTCCCCCATTCCTTTCCCCCTTGCCTTTATGAAAGCTAGTCAACATGGCAGCTATAAAATGGAGTTGGTTTCACAGGTCCAAACTGACACTCTTGAGGAGATTTCCAATGTAGTCCAAGTCAGAGGGTAGTAAAGATGTGGGCAAGGGAGAAAGGATATGCCAGATGCTCCCAGTGACAAAGCTATGGCACTTAGTATGGCAAAGTTTATTAAAAGGCAAGCTCTAAGTATGCTCCCATTAGAATTTGTATTGTAGTCTAGGACTTCTTGGTTTTTATATCATTAATTTAATACATATATTCCCTTGAATTGTGGAGTCTTGTCTTCTTTCTTCAACTAGCTAATAAGCTCCTTGAAGGTAGGGAGGGTGGGAAGTATATCTTAATACTTGTATCTCCTACAATACTTAAAAGTATGTTTGACATAGTAGTCCAAAACTGTCAATAAATTAGATTTGTGCACACCTCTGGAAGATTTAGTGTTTTAAAAACCTCATTCAATATGCATTAAAAAATATTTCTTAAATAAGTAAGGCACGTAAGGATGTTAGAAAAAATGCACTTTTTTTTTTTGTATTTTAGTTATTGTGTTCTGTTGGAAAGAAAATTGGCCCTTGAGTCAAAGGACTTATTTCTGATGCTTCCTACATGACTCTGGCAAATCAGTTAACCAACCTGGCTTTCAGTTTCCTTACCTATAAGATGAGGGTGTTTGGCCTAGAAGATTCCTTTCAGGTCTAAATATTTGTATCTACAAATAAGATATAATTCCTGACCTCAAATACAGCCTGGAGCTGAATAGCTGTACCTAGTATGGCCTCCTTTACTTCCTGCCACTGTCTGATGACCCATGCACCAGCCTTATCCACCATTATGACATAATTACCTGCCCAATCTTTATTATTATGTCCCCTATCAGTTCCTTCTTGCAATTATCTTTGCCTCTTCTCTTTTGCCTTAATTCTAACCTCCCAAATTTAGAAAATTAGAAGATGGTTTGGGTGAGGATCTGGTAACTTCAGAAAACCATAGCAAAAAGAAAAAGTGATGTATTATTATTCTTCACTTCTTTGTTGAAATCCAACCACACTTATATATAACCGGAAAGTTTTTGATAAGGGTAAAGTTAGAGTTCCAGAAATCCTGAGAAAATTCAATTCAATATAACATGTCAATAGATTAGACCACTAGAAATCCAGAGACCTTGACCTAGGTCACTTAATCCACTCAATTTTGATACTCCTGCCCAGCAAATCAGCTATCCTGCTGGGTGAACAACTAACTAAGCAAATTTACTTGCCCCACTATATCTAGCCAGCCTAATTTATATTCTATTCCACTCAACTATTTTTGTTGCCTCCATCTCTACCACCTTGGACCTACTGACAGTCTAAATTCCAGAGATGGGCTCTGAAGGAGTTAATCCATCCAGTTTTAGAACTCCTTGCCATAGGGCTCAACCATCCTGATTGGTAACTAAATGATAATTTACCTGGGGAGGAAGTGGGAAGCCCAAAGAAAGAGGTTGAATCAGGACGTGGATTTAATTACTATCAGTCTGACCCTAAATAAGGTATTCAGCCTTTCTAGGGCTTCAGTCCCTGTTCTGTAAAATGAGGGAGTTGAACTAGATGATCTCTAAAATCCTTTCTAGTCCTAATCCTGTGATCTAATCAGACCCAGCCATATTTCACCTACCATCTACCCCCGTCATCTTCTTTCTATTTTAAAAAGTCAATTTTATTTTCAGTTCCAAACTCTCTTTCTTCTACTTTTCCCACACATTAATGACAAGAAAAACAAAACCCATCACAAATACGTATAGCCATGGAAAACAAATTGCTACATTAGTCATGTTCTTTGCTGCCACCCCTACCCCCACCCCCCAAAAAGAGGTGAAAAAGGAAAGAATTATGATTTAATCTACACTCTGAGTTCATCAGTTCTCTTTCTGGAAGTGGACAGCATGTTTCATCATTAGTCTTTTGGAATTATGATTTGTCATTGTGTTGAACAGAATAATTGAGTCTTTCAAAGTTAATACCTTTATAATATTGCTGTTACTATATAATGTGTTCTCCTGGTCCGGCTCACTCCACTTTGTATCAGTTCATACAAGTCTTCTCAAATTTTTCTGAAAACATTTCCATTTTTTCTTACAGCACAATAGTATTCCATCACCTTTATATAACATAATTTATTGAGCCATTCCACAAATTACAGGTATCTTTTCAGTTTCCAGTTCTTTGCCACACAAAAAAGAATGACTATAAATATTTTTCTATCTATTGGTCCTTGAGGGAAAAACTTTCTAATTAGAACTACATAATAAAAGAATGAGCTGCCTCAGGAGGTTCATCACCACTCAATGGAGGTCTTTATGTATAGGCCAGATGACAGTCAAGTATGTTTAGGATATATTTCTGTTAAAGTAATATTTGGAAGAGATGATATATCACCAATAGTACCCATAGCAGCCACTATGAATATGCATGTGTATTTCCAGGGTAAATTCACAAAATATAATAACTCTCTTTCTCAAAGGCAAAGTCAAAATATTTATTCAGATACTAGAAAGCCAATTCCACCATAGTAACAAAGAAGTTTATACACATCAGTAATTCAGGAAGCACCAATATCCCCAAACCTTCTTTGCCTAGGGAATCTAACAAGGTCTCCTCACAAACAAGGTTCCCTATGCAAAATTCTTCCTTCTCTCACTCACACTAGCTGCTCTGCCTCACTCTCTCATCCTGCTCCACCTGTTCAGCAAGCTCCTCCTACCATGTGAATCAAGTTCCATGTGACTCAGGCTCCATGACAGCAGTCAGCTAGGCCCAAGCTCAAAGCAGGTGTAATAGGCCTATTAACGGATGGGAAAGATCTTCCCATTCTATTTACACTACAGATAGTCTCTGATATCCCTTCTAATTGTAAGATCCTGAGGAATGAGAAGAAATGCTAGAGAAGTAAACTGGAACCAGACTGGATAGCTAAGAAAAAAAAATTTTTTTTTTTTTTGCTTTTTGGAGGGCAGTTGGGGGTTAAGTGACTTGCCCAAGGTCACACGGCTAGTTTTTGTGTTAAGTGTCTGAGGCCAGATTTGAACTCAGGCCCTCCTGAGTCCAGGGCCAGTGTTCTATTCACTGCGCCACCTAGCTGCCCCTTTTTTTTGGTGTTTTTTTTTTTTTTTGCTTTTTGGAGGGCAGTTGGGGTTAAGTGACTTGCCCAAGGTCACACGGCTAGTTTTTGTGTTAAGTGTCTGAGGCTGGATTTGAACTCAGGTCCTCCTGAGTCCAGGGCCGGTGCTCTACTCACTGCGCCACCTAGCCGCCCCCTAAAATTTTTTAATCTTACAGAAAACAATTGAAAATTTTTAAGCAGGGCAGATTCCTCTGGTAGCTTTCTGAAAAATAAGCTGTAAAAAGAAGAGAATAGAGGTAGGAGCAATAGTTAATTGGGAGGCTATTACAATAATCGAGACAAAAGCTGATATAGGTCTGAACTCTAATGGTGGCAATTTGAAGAGAAAGGAAAGCTGGGATTCAACAGATTTGACAAGAGTAGGACTTGAGAAAAAGAAATTTTAAATATTTTAAAAATTTAGAATATTTTTTTTAAAGTAAAAATAAAATGTATCCCTTAGAGTAAAAGATATATCTTTCAAACACAATCTCCTCATTTCATATTCTGCTCTTTAATTCAAACTCTATGGTACTCCTTAGGAAAATGTAGTTTTTCTGCTTAGCCCTAATTTTTAAATTAGATCTATTTTTACTTTTACTTTGTTTGAGATCATGACTGCCACATCTTCCTTTTCTGCTTTAGCCAACACATGAGATTCTACTCCAGTCTTTCATTTAAATATATATGCATCTTTTTGTTTCAAGTGTGTTTCATGAAAACAACATACTGGGATTCTTGTTTCTACTTCACCATCTTATAGGTGAGTTTATCCCATTCACATTCACAGTTATAATTGTTAAATATGTATTTCTTGCCATTCTATTCTATTTTTTTTTAACTCGGTCCCCTCTTTAAGAGTCTGTTTTGTTTCAGAGCAGTACCTGTAGCCAACTGTATGTGTATGTGAATTCTTCCCTTCTTGAGTCAGTTCAGATGAAAGTGAGGTTCAAGTATCTTTCTCTCCCCACTTGCCATTATTCCCTCTATTGCATAAACTTTTTTGTGCACCCCATTTATGTGAGATCATTTTTTTCCATTCTTCTCCCTTCTCCCCTTCCCAGGGCATTTCTCTTTTCCACCCTTCCATTTTTCCCCCCTTTTTTATAGATCATCTAAACAAAACGGAATCACACTCAGGGTCTCTGTCTAGTGAGATTTCCTTCAAGATTCCTGGTGCTGAGAAAGTTCTGAGGGATTAAATGTATCATCTCCCCGTATACTAATGTAAATAGTTTAGTCTTTTTTTAATCTCTTATGATTTTTCATTCATATTTACCTTTCTACACTTCCTTTGAGTTCTACATCTGAATATAAAATTTCCTATTTATCTCCAGTCTTTTCATCAAGAATGGTTGAAAGTCTTCTATTTTACTAAATATCTACTTATTGCCCTGTAGGATTACACTTGATTTTGGGGGGTAGGTTGTAATCCTAGATCTTTTGCCTTCTGGAATATAATTTTCCATGCCCTCTGATTCTTTACAGTGGTAGCTGCTAAATCTCTTTCAAGAGGTGACTGGTAGATTCTTCTCATTTCTACTATACCTTCTGGTTCTAAGATATTTAGGCAAGTCTCCTTTTTTTGTTCATGGCTTTCACATAGAGCAATGATTCTTAAATTATTTTTCCTTGATCTATTTTCTAGGTAGGTTGTTTTTCTTTTTTTTCTTTTTTTTTCTAATGTAATAAATTTTATTTGTGTTCTTGTTTACATCATTCATTTTTATGAGACTTTTGAGTCACAAATTTTCTCCCCATCTTTCCCCTACCCCACCCCCCAAAACAGTGATCCCACTGTGGAGCCCCTCCCCTGGTCTGCTCTCTAACTTTCTGGTAGGGCAGGGAGGGT
>CM053593.1:278849733-278874268 GCA_028646575.1 Pseudocheirus occidentalis
ATTTTCTTCTAAGGTATAGTACCTCTTTTCATAACTTTTTTGGATGGCTCTCATTTATTTTCCCACTTCTCCCTCTACCACTCTTATAATCATGTTTTTGCTTTTAAAAAAATCTTTCTTTAGCTTTTTTTAACCCTTCCATGAAATCTTGTTGGATTTCTGTCCAATTTGCATTTTTCTTTGTGGCTTTGTTTGCAGATATTTTCAAATTAGCATCATCTTCTGTGTTTATGACTTGAACATCCCTATCACAATAGGACTTTACGGTTGGGCTATTTTATTTATTTATTTATTTTTGCCTTCTCATTCTTCCAGCCTATTTCTTGACTTTAGATGGTACTGTTAGTCTTTGGCTCTGTTCATTTCTCTGGTCAGGGGATGTATTTCCTGAGATTCTACTGCTTTTACAACAGAGTTTTCAGTGCTTCCAAAGTGGTGTGATCTGAAGAAAAGGTCTGTTTACTGCTTGTCTGAGCTCTGCAAGTTCCCAACTCAGATTTGGGTCTATTGGCTTATATGTGGTTTGGTTTTACTAGATGACTTCTGGACTCAGTCACTGTTAGCCTTCTAGGAAGTTCTGCACATTCAAAACAAATGAACTTTTTGGCTCCCCTTTGGGCTTGGTCTCCTACTCTGGTTTCTCCACTGTAGGCTTATGTGATAAGCTAAAGGTTAGAAGTGAGTCACTACTCTGTTCCTGGACTCAGAGACACTCAGCTAAGTTTCTAGAGTTTATTTTGTACTCAATACTCAGCTACAGCCCTGTGATTGCTTATAGTCACTATTCTCTACCCTGAATCTGTGACCTAGAACTGAGTAATAGAGTTGCCAGATGGCCCCTTTTCCTGTTCCCAGTATTAGTTCAAAGGTCCCCAGGATCTCTTTCTACCCTATTGCTTGATCTCAATTCTCTTCCTCTTCCTGAGCACTGCTACTCTTGTGTCCACAGACAGCTCTGTATGTCTTCTTAAGTTGCCTTTGATTGGAAAAATGACTAAGACTTTTTCTTGACTTTCCTGATGAAAATTTACTCTGGCATGTTTTCTAGCTTGTTGTAGAGGAGATGGAAGAGGCAGGCAAAAATATTTCCTCTCATTCTGCCATCTTGATTCTGCCTCCCTAGTCATTTTCCTTCTGTCCACACTGCCATATCAATCCCATTATGATTCCACTCAACATTCTTATGAAACACCCCTCTATTTCTATTGTACCCATTCTCTTCCTATGCCTGATTTCCCAAAAATTCCATATTATACTCTAAAACTTAGAAGAGTGCTTGGTACATAATAAACATTTTTAAAATCCTTTTTCACTCATTCATTCAAAGAGCAAAGAATGAGATACAGAAGAGATTTTTGAGGTTATGTGGGTCAGTGGATCAAGAGTACTAGGCCTGAAGTTAGTGTTGAGGTTTGGGGTTTAGGGTGCTCAACACCCCAAAACACTAACACATCAGGTCCACATCAGGTCCTGCTAAACGAATTCAGCTCAAGCCTTCTCTCAGCCAAAGTAAAACAAAGTTTATTAAAGATTTGCCATAATGGGTAGACTCTTAAGGAACCTAAGTATTTGTGATGCTTGTATTGACAAACAGGGCCAGAACAATCTGACACACACTGAGTCTGAGCTAGATTGAATTTCAGCACCTTCATGGAGGCAAGATGGATCTTAATACACAGAAAGATTGTGGGAGGGATATGGGGTGGTCTAGGAGTTTGGGGAAGGTCTTACAGAGGACTTAAAGAGGAGAGTCTAAAGAGGATCTTGCTAGAACTGAGGTCAGACTCCAGGAATGGGATTAAGGTTTGAGAAATATCTGAAGGCTACCTAGAGATGACAGACATTGGAGGGCTAGGTTAGTTTAAAAGTAACAGATTGGGGTATAGATATTTTGATAGGAACAAGGGTGATAAAGGATAGGCTAGATTAAGAGTAACAAAGATTTGTGCCTACTGATAATGAAAGGTTTGTGGCCTCTGGCAAATGCCTCATCAAATGAGAAGATTCAAGGGATTCTTAGAGCCTAAATCCCATCATTGGGAAGACATGAGTACAAATCTAGCCTCAGACACTAGCTATGTGACCTTGGGCAAGTCATTTAACTTCTGTCTGCCACGGTTTCCTCAAATGTAAAATGAGGCTAATAATAGCACCGACCTCCTAGGGTTGACTGTGAGGATCAGATAAGATAATAATTATAAATAAAACACTAAGCACAGTGCCTGGCACATAGTAGGTATTTTTAGTAAATATTTGTTTTCTTCCTTGCCTTATTTTACAGATGAGGTGACTGAAGCCCAAAGTCACATAGGCAATAAACAACAGAACTGAAATTTGAATCCAGGATCTCTCTTTCCTGAGGAAGGTGAAAACCCTGAAAAACAGAGTTTCTGGGTAATTGATCATCAATTAATTAATCAGACTAGCCGGCAATCTGCAAATTGACGGTCAGTAGTTTCTCTTGGTAACCAAAGACACCAATGCCTTTCATCTCTTCTGAAAGGGAACTCCCCTGACAAGTGAAGATCGACTCTGACTGAGAAATATTTAATGAAGTGGGTTAAAAGTTTTTCAGGTCCTCCTGCTGAGAAAGGGACTGGATCATGAGACTCAGCAGTTTCAAGGCATCTGGGCAGGGGAAGCTGTTTCCATCTGGACCTCTCTGGCTAGTTTTCTTCTTCAGGAATTGGATTGCCCTAAACTCTAATGGAGGGGACCAGGGTAGAGGGATTCTTTCCCCAGGCAAAGGCTCAGCCAAAATGGATTCTGTTTGTAAACTAAAGGGAAATTAGGCCTCCCAGTTGGGTGGGGCCCAGCCCCACCAAAGAGCATATGCCCTGAAGGCTAGGAGCAAATCTCATCACTCAACCCCTAGCTACAGAAGTTGATTGAACTTTTCCGGAGTTGGGTTTTTAACAGAAATAAAAGGAAAAAGGTAGATTGTAAATTAATAATTAGTTATTAATGGAATAGTATAATATTAATTCCTCTTATTCTAATTTACTGCTCTTCACATTGTACTATGCTGACATTTCTATCAGGAAACTTCTTTCAAAATAAAGTTATAGGATCTTCAGATACTATAGAAAGCTCTTTAGAGGTAATTGAGTTCCACCTTCCATAATTCTGCAGATGAACTCCCTGAGACCAAGAGAGGTAAAGCATCTTGTCCAAGGTCATACAAGTAGTGAGGACAGTGCTGGGATTTAAGCTCAGGTCCTCTGACTTCAAGTCCAGTGATGATTCCACTATACCATGTACATATAACTGCTACATACAAAGCAATGTGAAAAGGCAGAGAATGATTTCTGATTGGTAATAACTGGACAGTTATTTTGTGGCACCATCATTCATGGCTGCTTTAAAAAAAGGGACAGGGAACTGGAAGGCAAACTTCTAAATGGCTCTATAGGAATTGAGACAAACAGTAAGTCAAGCATAGGGACTGTGTGGGGCAGTGTGGGGCAAAATAACTTTATTAAACTGGACAGCTCCCAAATTTCTCAGTGATGTAATAGAGGATAGGAAAAAAAAAAAAGCATAGGAAATCATTGTTCAAAACAGAGTTCTTTTTAAATACCTTTTCCTGTTTATTCCCATTTTCAGATGTTATGGAAAATTTGGTTTTCATGTTAATTGGCTACTTCTTTATCTGGCTTGGTTTACTCCGGGTGGTCAGATCATTGGTTTCTAGAGAAACCACCTCTTTGCTTAGCTCAACGTTCTTCTAAGATCGTTTAATATCCAGGAATCATGTTTCTGTCCAAAAGATCTAACTTTCCAAAGTAAACAAGTTTTAAGAGTGAAATTATACAAACATAAGGAGTTTTCAGACTTGGGCTAGATATATCTAGCCAATACTGTCATTGTTATGAGATCTCTTTAAGAAGTTATTACTGTATCCAGTCAAAATGACCTACAAAATTGAAACAGTAAACCCCCAAAAATGTGAGAGTAAGCAATACCATCTAAGAAACAGACTGAACAGTCACTACAACTCCAGAAGGAGCAGCTGTTCCTTTCCCTCCAAAAAAAAAAAAATCCCACCCTACCAATGGCTTTTCATTTTGCTTACAAGCTTAAATCTGCTTTGTTGGAGTAACACAAATGTGTACAGGCCCTGGGGATGCTAAAGAACCCTAAAAGACAAAAGCAGAACTCATCTAGTCAGGGCCTGACGTCTCCAGGTTCCCTTCATCTGTGGCTGCTTCCACCTTCCTTATGTCTTTCCATCCATTTGTTCCTCCAAGTAGTTGGTTCTTAGTTAGCTTAAACCTGGGAATACTATACAGCAGCAGTGAGATATACTAGCATCCTTTTTTTTTCATTGTAGGGAAGTTCATAAACATTTTTATTGGAAACCTATTTCCAAGGTTTTACCACAATCTATGTAAATTATTTTCTTATTGACCAAATGTAGGCTAATCTAAAATCTGAGTTCCATTTTTTTATATAAATTTCTCTAACTAGATCTTTCTTTTAAAAAATTTCAAATAGAATCTGACTTTAGAGTGTGACCTGCATTCAGCCAGTTGTGTGCTGGAGCCAGTTCCAGTCCACTGTTGAATTTGGAGTGTGAGCTTTTACACGCTGGAAATCAGCAAATGCTACAAATTAGAGTTTGATTTATTGTCTTGTTTAGACTTAATAAAGTGATGGAGAAAATGTTAATAATGGAGATTAAATTTGAAAATTGCTGTGGATTTATTTTCAGAAACCTGGTTGTAAAACATTTACCAGGAGGACATTGGTTTGAACACTGGTTCTTTTATTTACTGTTTATGCAACCCTCTTTAGGATTGTTGGTTTCATCCTCTGTAAAATGAGATGGTTGAACCAGATGACCCCTAAAGTTCCTTCCAAATCTAAAACTGTGGCTTTGGCTCTGGAGACAAAATTCCTGAGTTCAAATCTGATATCTATCACTGCCTGTGGGATCCTCTAATTTTAGTACTGACAGAATGCACATTTTCCATCAGTCCCCATCTTTCCAGTTGTGCATAGTATTTTCACATGTCTTGCTAAAACAAGCAATTCAATGTTATTACTATAATATAAAGTCTTCTATCTCCAGTGAGTATTATTTGTAAAGCACTTGAAAGAAGAATCTAAATTATTAATTTATATTATTATAAATCCACCATTAGTACAAACCTTAAGTCTAGAAGCTATCTACATTCCAGGAACAGGTAACATGGGATTGAGGCAGAATGATATGAGATCTTGTAAATGTGATCCTGAGTACCTCTCTGAAATGAAAAAATTTACAATGAGATGCAAAATTCTGTTTTGAATTCTGGCTAGAATTTAGACTAGGTTTTAAAGAGGCAATTTCCTTTTTTCTCCCCCAACACCCTTCCCTGCCCCGTCTCCCCCAGCTAAAAGAGACTAAATGACTATGTGGGCACCATCCCTGCAAATCTGGGATAAAGTTCACAAAGCGAATATTTCCACCACTATTGCTGTATTGCTGTACCTTTTAAAGGAGTCATCACTGAACTCCAACAACCTAGATACCAGGAAACCTGAGTGTTACTTGACTAATTTATATACAGATTTTTTCAAGTTTGTCAAATGAGAAAAGGACAGCATCACAATATTTCCAGCAAGGAATTTACTTTTATAATAAACTTCTAGCAAAATATAATCACTAGATCAAAATGGATAATTAACATCTGTATAGGCGGATTCCGGATTGAAGAGCCGGCTGGCAGCTAGCTCCGCCTGAATCTCAGTGAGTGCTCACCTGTCTGCCGGTCTTCTCCATCCCCGCTGCCCTGAGCTTCTGCCCTGCCAT
Organism: Pseudocheirus occidentalis; assembly: GCA_028646575.1. Taxonomy (NCBI): domain Eukaryota; kingdom Metazoa; phylum Chordata; class Mammalia; order Diprotodontia; family Pseudocheiridae; genus Pseudocheirus; species Pseudocheirus occidentalis. The sequence goes on from CM053593.1 coordinate 278,855,531, forward strand.
GGCCGCCTACAAGCTGGTGCTGATTCGGCATGGAGAGAGCGCCTGGAACCTGGAGAACCGCTTCAGCGGCTGGTACGACGCAGACCTGAGCCCCACCGGGCACAAGGAGGCCAAGCGCGGCGGCCGAGTGCTGCGAGATGCTGGCTATGAATTTGATATTTGCTTCACCTTTGTCAAGAAGAGAGCAATTCATACCCTTTGGACAGTACTAGATGCCATTGACCAGATGTGGTTGCCTGTAGTGAGGACTTGGCCCCTCAATGAGCGGCACTATGGAGGTCTGACAGGCCTCAACAAAGCAGAGACAGCTGCTAAGCATGGTGAGGCCGAGGTGAAGATCTGGAGACGATCCTATGACATCCCACCACCTCCAATGGAGCCTGACCACCCCTTCTACAGCAACATCAGCAAGGACTGGCTATGCAGATCTGACTGAGGGATCAGCTGCCTTCCTGTGAGAGCCTGAAAGACACCATTGCCCGGGCTCTACCCTTCTGGAATGAGGAAATTGTTCCCCAGATCAAGGAAGGAAAACGTGTTCTGATTGCAGCCCATGGCAATAGTCTTCGAAGAATTGTCAAACATCTTTAGGGTCTGTCTGAAGAAGCGATCATGGAGCTGAATTTGCCCACTGGCATTCCCATCGTGTATGAATTGGACAAGAATCTGAAACCCATCAAGCCCATGCAGTTCCTCGGGGGATGAAGAAACCGTTTGCAAAGCCATGGAGGCTGTGGCTGCCCAAGGCAAGGCCAAGAAGTGAAAGCTGGCTACCAGCATGTGCCAGCAGTAGCCAGGTCCTTCCCTTCTCACTGTTCTACCACATCTCTCCCCTGCCTGCTCCACACACTGACCATCGCCTTAGGGAACACAACACATAGTTGCAGGTGGGGGACTGATGGTTCCTCTTCTCATTTCCTCCCTGTTTCAGACCAGTTCTTTTCTCTCTTGTTGCCCTTCCCCTCAACCATATCAGTCAGAATGCCTACTGGGTAGTTTGGCTCAGTAAGGACCTGGTTAGGGGTTAACGATGGGGACATAGTGACCAACTATGGTGACCAATGTGGGGAGTTGAAAGATGCCATCGGTCCAGTTATTTCTTCGGTCCAGTTATTTCTATGAGCCAGTCCTGCAAGTAGGGCAGCCCTCTCAGGGACTGTTGTAGGAAGCCACCTATAACTCAGGTGGTTATTTAACAAATCATGAAAGTCTTATTTCTTCCCTAATCCAAGAAAAATGGATCTGGGAGGTTGGGATTATGTCCCAGTGTGTACTTGTCACATTTAATTTTACAAAAGACCCTTCTAGGTCAGTTATTAGTGACTTTTGAAATTAAATTGTCCCTCTTGGTAGTCATCAGAGACCTCAAGCCATGTCAGAGAAGGGAGAGTTCTTTGATTTCTAAGGGGTGGACGAGTACATCTCATTGTGTGTTTTATAGCTCCCACTCTCTTTTGTGGCAGTGAAATGCCCCTAGATCATGTTGAAGTGTCAGTGTCCAGTTGCCTTCCACCTTATGTCCAGCCACCTAGGTTCTCATCAGTTTTAGCATAACTGTACTAACCCCCCCCCGCCCTTTTTTGTTCTTCACTATAATAAAGGAGTGATGTGCAATAAAAAAAAAAAACACATCTGTATAGCCCTTTAAAGTTTGCAATGTGCCTTTAACAAATGTAACTTATTTTCTCTTCATGTAAGTCCTTTCCTTTCAAACTAAAGTACTAGTAAAGCCTTAAAGTTTTTTTTGGAAGCCTTAAAGCACTATATAAATGGTTATTTATCATGACTAAGATTATGATTATGATATATAGTTGGTTCTTCCTACACTTGGGCAGCTAATGCTTCTAAGTTCCTAGAACTTGAAAAGGTGAGACAGAGACAATACTAAACCCACATAATCTTCAGTTAAGGATTATCTAATAAATAATTAAATGGGATTCTTCCAGAGTAGGCTGGTAGAAAAAGTATTTCAGGAAAAGTATACAGTAATAATAATATTAGATTTTACTTATATCACCCTATATAGTTAATAGCACCTTACCTCCCTCACTTTGTTTAATCCTCCTAAAAATGCTATGAGATAGGCAGTATGGGAAAGATTTCTACCACACCTAAAAGATGGGGAAACTGAGATTCACAGAGGTCAAGTCATTTGTTGAAAATCATGACTACTGGGGAAGTAGAGAGAACCAGTACTTGAACCCAAGGTCTTCTGACACTAAGTGCAATGATTATTCCCCCTTCTCCATATTGCCAAACAATATTAGCCTTCTTCTCATCTCAAGTCATTATACTGTTTTTCCCTGATGGTTGATGGTTGTAGTGTTTCAGAAATGCCATTAGCATTCGGTATGAACTCTAAATATTTAAAATGAAAACTTAGATTTGTGATTTGTTGCCTGGTCATAAAACTGATGGAATATTTTCTTAATAAAGTATATATCAACAATGAAGTGGTCCTGAGATCCATCCGTCTTATGGATGGATAGAAAAAATTAAATCATCTAGTTTTGCATAGCCAGGTCTTGGAAATACTATGATTCAACCAACATAATAAAGACACTTTGAGACAGCTCTGAAAATTCTTGGTTCAAATTATGCAGTAGCACAGGGAAGAAGGGTAGGGCCTGGTGTGATGGAACTTGTTTTTATACCCACAACAGACCTTTTGTGCATATGACATTTAGTTGGAGAAATGAATGCTGACCTGGCAGTAAACAAGAGCACAGTCTATGGTGAAGTGGCTTCAGTGAGGTTCTGGGCTCTCTTCAACACAGAGCAGTACAGTATGGATGAAACACACATTTTAAATTTAAATGCCCCCAGTTGTTGGCTCATTTATTTATTTGTGTGAAAGCCTACAATAGGATACAGTCCTTATAAATAAAAGCTACCCATTCACAGAATATAAATGAGAAGACTTTGGGAATAGAGTCCAAATTTCATTTAAAAGAATTGTGTTTTATTTTCATTTGGGGCATATTGTATATTATAGAGAAGGTAATCTTAGGTCACTCCACAGATTAATGAATGAGAATAGAAGAAATGAACAGTAGGGGTTAGGTAGGTTCGAGATAAAGTCTAGGGGTCTGACATTAAAAGCAAATAAACAGCATATGTATACAATAACAGAAACCAGATTTTATCTTCAATTCTCAGAGAATTTAAGTTTAGAAAAGTTCAAATTATTTACACTGTTATGTGCTTTCCCATTAAGTTTTTAATGTTTGCCTTGTTTTTCTGTTGTGAGTTTTTTTTATTTTATTCTGTTTTATGTCTCCAGTCTATCAGCAAACACATCTTTGCTAAGGTTGGAGAAACGGCAAACCAAGACAACTCTAGTTTTAAATATAAGCTCACTTACATTTAAAAAGCACTAAGGAAGAAGAGGATGGAAGACTGATTATAAACTGTGTGGCCACATGAAAGTGAAAAATGGTTGAGAGGAAAATGAACCTGCAGATAGCTTGGCATGGGAACCAGCTAAAGGAGATTATCTGAGAGTATTTGTAGATAAAACCAAGAAGGAGGGTAACAAACAGACATGAAATGGAACAGATCTGCCAGTGTTTTAAGTGCAATCTCATATATCTATCATCTAAGAACCTATGAGAACTAACCTATCAAAGTCTGGTTTATCATCAAATCAGTCACAAGGTGATGATTTTTTCCATCCAATGTAATTCTCAAACATTACTTAGCCAGTTCAGAAGAACTCAAATATGTCAGTGGAAGAAGCATACATGTCAATAAAATAAATAATTATAATATAGTGAAACATATATATCTTCCTTGAAAATAAAGGCAATATTTGTACTCCTACCACATTGGTACCCAATGTACTGTATAAAAAAGTGAAAATAACACTTAAGAAGGAAAAGCTATTGGACTTTACCAAGTACACAGAAAAAATCCAGGGTGGAAGCAACATTATTTTATGGATACTCAGGTTATTATATATATATATATATATATATATTCTCTAGTTATTTCAAAGAGAAAATTCCAAAGGCCTAGGAAAGATTACAAAGGCTGCTTTTATCTAGAGAAATGAGTGAAAAGTCAGGAAACAGAGAGGTCAAATTCTCAATTATATAAATTTCTAATAAGCGTGATCAATGTAAGTATTGAGGGTATTCTTAATGAAAACATGAAAAAAGAAGAGTCAGACTTTAGTAGGTAATTTTAAATTGCAGACCACACCTTCATTTAGTATCCTGTTAACTCTTTAAAACGTATGAATGCCACTTTTTGGCTGAGCCAGAAGAGAATAATGTCAACTGGATAAACAATGATAGAACACGGTCCTTCAGGGCTTTACATAGCTAAACCTGGGAAACAGTCAGAATTTCAAGCAATAGATGAGATGGATAGAAGTTGGAGAAGCACCTGGCTCTCTTCAGCTCTTGGCACATATATTTTGCTTTGTATATATTTGTTTGCATGTTGTCTCCCTCATTAGACTGAAAGCGCCTTTTGTATTCCCAGTACTCAGCCCAGTGTCTGACACATAATAAATGCTTAATAAATGTTAAATGATTAATTTGTTGACTATATTCAAACATCACATATTCATAGTTTGTTAGAGGTAGAAGGGACTTCAGAGAATAACCAACTAACTTATAAGGTCTGTTATAAGTCAAGCTTGTGTTTGACTTATAACAAGGACTGCTGATAACTGGTTATTCCCACTTCAAACATTCAGAGTTTTTATTTTTTTTAAAGCTAACATAAATCATATATATTTGTGTGTGTGTGTGTATACACACATATATATATAGTTTATCTGTTTTTATCCACTATAATCTTGCTAGTAACATTTCTTCCTTGATTCTTTCCCTACTTCCTACAATTAGTACATTAATGAATGCTGCTTAGTCCCTGAAATAACACCACTTATTAGAATACAGACTAAGATAAACACCAAAGCCAGTAGGTGAACATGACTGGATGATTTCCACAAAGTAGGCCAGGAACATTCCATGATGTCAGGGAACTGGACCAACAAAACATTCAGGTCCCTCTCTACCTCTTGGAAGTATGTGATAAGTTCAGCTCCCAATGCTACCCACTCCCACTTCCATAGGGGATTGTTCTTCTTTAGCAATTGAAATCTGCAGGCTAGGTTTCAGTGAAAAAAAAACATATATTAAACACCTACCATTAACCAAGGAAGGGGAGGTATAATGAGAAATAAAGTACAGCCCCTGCTCTTAAGAAACTAACAATTTAATAGGAGAATTGAGATATACATACAAATGATTATAACACAAAATGAAATAACCAGGGGAACACTTTTAGAAAGAAGTAGTATTTGAGCTGAGCCTTAAATGGCAATTAGGCTATCAACAGATAGGCATCAGAAGGACATAGTATTCCAACACAAAACAAAATGAGAAAAAAGGCAAGAAGACATTGTGAGTTCATCAACAAGCATGTGTTCTGTAATCGTACAGAGTTCAGTTTGGTTGGAACACTGAATACGTGGGGAAGAGGAGGAGGAGATAAAGCTGAAAAGGAAAGTTGGTGCCAGATTACAGTAAGCCTTAAAAGCTAGAAAAGAAGCATGGTGTAGTGGACAGAGAGTTAGTCTCAGAGCCAGGAAAACCTGGTTTCATAGCCTGGCTTTAACGCATGCAGGCTGTATAACCCTTGGCAAGCCATTAAGCACCAATATACTCTATGTAATTCTAAGACTGGGTTAAGTAACAGAGAAGCTGCTGGCCTGTATTGGTAGAGGGCTTTTCCTCATTTGGGAAATCCCAAAACCCATGAAATCATGAGTTGGATCTCATCCCCATTCCCTTAAAAGCTAAGTCAAAGAGTCTTAACTTCGTTTAGTAAATAATTTAGCCAGATTTTTCAACAGTTGAATGGGCAAATCAACAAGCATGTAAATACTTACAATGTGCCAGGCGTGGGGCAGTTAGGTGATATAGTGAATAGAGTGCCCAGGCCTGAAGGCAAGAAAACTCATCTTTGTGAGTTCAAATCTGGCCTCAGACACTAGCTGTGTGACCCTGGACAAGTTACTTAACCCTGTTTGCCTCAGTTCCCTCATATGTAAAATGAGCTAGAGAAGGAAATGGATAGCAAACTGATGAAGTATAGGCTCTGGGACCTCCCTTGAATCTTTGAGGTACAGGCTCTGGGAAACCCCTTGAAGTCTGATTGAATCTTCCCACTTGATGAGGCATTTGCAGAGGCCATAAGTATTTCATTGTGGCTGGGCCCAAACCTCTGTTACTAGCCTGGCCCTCCACTGTCCATCTGCTTCCCACCCTTGAGCCTATCAAAATATCAATCCACTCTCGCATTGACCTCACTGACTTCTCCTGAAGACCCTCCCCAAACTCCTCCTCTAGACCACCCCTACATTCTTCTGTATATAAGAATCCCATCTTCCCTCCATGTGGTGTGAGAGCACCACAGAATGCCCTAGCTCAGACTTGCTCTTTCCTGCTTGCCCAATGCAAACATCAGATACGTAGGCTCCTTAAGAGTCTACTCAGTATGGCAAACTTTCAATAAATTTTGTTTTTCTTTGGCTGAGAAGACTTGAATCGGAATTCTTTCAGCAGGATCCAGCATGTTGGTATTTTGGGGTCTCAGGCAACCCTAACCCTCTTTGGGTACCTCTTCAAAAGGACTGAACAACAAAAATGGGCCAGGTGTAGTACTAAGTGCCAGAGATACAAAGGAGACCAAAAAACAGTCCCTGTTTACAAAGAGTTTCAGTCTAATGGGGGAGATAATATGCCAACAACTATGTAAAAACAAGATATATACAGGACAAACTGGAGATAATCTCATAGGCAAGACAGTAAGATTATGAAGTACTAGGAAAGACTACTTTCAGAAGAAGGGACTTTAGCTGAGACGTAAAGGAAGCCAAGGAAGCTGGGAGATGAGAAGGTAAAGAGTTTCAGACCCAGGGAACAGCTATGGAAATGCTCAGTCAGAGGTGCAGTGTCTTTGAGGAATAGCAAGGAAGTTAACATCAATAAATTGTGAAGTATGTGAGTAGGTGGGGAGGAAGGTGTAAGGTATAAGAAGGGGGCTGTGCAGAAGGGGTAGGTTACAAAAGACTTTGAATATCAGAGAATTTTATATTTGATCCTGGTGGTAATGAAGAGGTTATCCATAAAGAGGGTTAGGGTTGTTCTGGAGATCCCAAAGTATCAACACACCATGTCCTGTCGAAATAATTCAACTCGTCTTCTCAGCCAAAGAAAAACAAAGTTTATTGAAAGTTCACCATATTGGGTAGACTCTTAAGGAGCCTAGGTATCTGTGATACTTGCATTGGGCAAGCAGGACAGAGCAAGTCTGACAGAGAGCAAGTCTGTGCTAAGCCATTCTATGGCGCTCTCACACCATATGGAGGGAAGATGGGTCTTATGTACAGAGGAATCTTGGGGTGATTGAGAGGAGGAGTTTGGGGAAGGTCTTCAGGAGGAGTTAATGAGGTCAATACAAGGGTGGACTGATATTTTGATAGGCTCAAGGATGTGAAGTAGAGGGATGATGGAGGGCTAAGCTAGTTAACAAAGGTTTGGGCCCAGCCACAATGAAAAACTTATGGCCTCTGCAAATGCCTCAAGAAGTAGGAAGATTTAATCAGACTTCAAGGGGTTTCCAAAGATTCAAGGAGAGCTCAAGAGCCTGCACCTCATCAGTAATAGGGAATCACTGGAGTTTACTGAGTAGAGGAAATGTCATGGTCAGACTTGTACTTTAGGAAGTTCTTGATAGTTAAGTTGAGCATAGACTGGAGTGAGGAGAGAGTTTGGGCAGGGAAACCAACCAGATGGCTATTCCAATAGTCCAGGCTTGAGGTGATGAAGGATTGCTGGAGGGCGATTAGCATCAGAGGACAGAAAAGGATATATGAGAAAGATTATTACGAAGTTAAAATCAACAGGTCTTGACAACAGATTAGCTATGAAAAGTGAGAGTAAAAAGTTGAGAATAATACCTACATTGTAAGCCTGGGTAACTGGGAAGATACGGTGCCTCAACAACAATAGTTAGAAAAGGGGAGGGTTTGAGGGAAAGAAAAGTACTTCTGTTTTGGACATGTTAAGTTTAAGATGTCTACTGAACATCTGATTTTAAATATCTAATAAGGTATTGGAGATGCAAGGCTAGAAGGCAGAAGTGAGTCAAAGGCTAGGATAAGTAGCTTTGAGAATCATTAGGATAGAGATGGTAGTTAAACTCATGGAAGATGATGAGGTCATCAAGTGAAACAATATGGAGAGAGAAGAGAAGAGGGCCTAGAACAGAGCCCTGTGAGACACCCAATGTTAGGGAGCAGAATATGGATAAAGATCTAGCAAAGGACAAATAGGGCTAAAATTATACAAATAAGTAGGAGAAGAATGAGAGAATAGTGTCACAAGAATCTTTAGTGAGGAATTCAACATTTTCTGTACACAAATGACTGGTTTAAGATTATTTACCATTTTCCCCAAGAATTTTTTTTCACAAGAATTGTGAACTATATAGCAAAAGAATTCTCATGCCATCAAGAGGAAATAAAATCAGATCTTTTAAAATGATCATCAGAAAAACCAGGAAAGACTTAGATGAACTGATACAGAGTGAAGTGAGCAGAACCAGAAGAACATTGTACACAGTAAAAGCAACACTGAGATAACCAACTTTGATAGACTTAGCTCTTCTCAGCAAATGCAATGATTCAGGATAATCCCAAAAGACTCGTGATGAAAACTACTATTTACCTCTAGAGAAAGAAATCTGATTAACTCTGAATGCCGACCAAAGGATACTGTTTTTTTACTTTCTTTTCTTTTCTTTTGGTTTGCAATTACTTCCACAAAATGACCAATATGGAAATATGCGTTACTTGCCTGCACACGTGTAGCCTATATCAGATTGCTTACTGTTTTAGGGAGAATGGAAGAAAGGAAGAAAGGGAGAGAATTTGAAACTCAAAAAATTTTTTTAAATGTTTAAAAAAGTCTTTTTACATGTAATTGGGGGAAAATAAAATATTATTAAAAATAATAATAATAAAATGACCATCAAAGCTTAAGATCTTATATAGACACATAGACTGCAACTTAATTTTCATTCCCAGTAAATAGTACAGAAAGCATCTAAGCATATTTTTCCATATCCATGTGTCTTTTCAAAGGAAACAATGACAAACATACCTAGGGACTCTTAGGGAATAGGGAAATGCATATATTCACCATGGCTATATCCCTACAACGTGGCTATATCAAGTCTCCTCACCTTAATGAAGTGCTCTAGCAGACAGGAGCATTCCATAATCAGCAGAATACAAAACTCCAATTCAATCAACCAACATATATTTCTTAATTACCTAATATGTCCATGACACAATTTAAGGTTTTAAAAGGAGTAGACAGAAAAAGACATGGTCTCCAAACTCAAGTAGCTTACACCCTAGTTTCGGAGGAATATTGTTAAGAAGGAAAGTCTTCACCAAATACCTAAGAAACATACGTGGGAGGGAATGCTTTGGAGTCCCCAGTGGCACAGCTAATGTTGCAAAGAGCATAAGGAAACCCAGGATCCCTCCATTGAATAAGCTGGTATACATTTCTTGGCTTATGTTTCAGGCAGAGTTGTGTGAAGTATCAAATGCCATTGAGTCTGAAAAATTGCAAACTAAAAAAAAAAGGCCCTCCTCTAACCCACACTAATCACAAACCCGCTTTCCCTCCAGGTATTTTTTTAATCAATTAAACTGATTAAAAATAGCTCTGACTTTTACATTAAAAAGAATTCTAGAGCTTGGATGTGTGACCCTCTTTAATATAGGATAATGTTTATAACCACAGGGACAAGGGGAGCAGAATAAGGTTGGACAAGATAAAATAAAATAAGAGTTTAAATTACAGCAAGAGAGATTTTAGTTGGGTATACATAAGGAAGAATTTCTTGTTCGGAAGAGGTCTAGACCTTTGGAGTATGCTGCCAGAACTTGTAGAACTGAAATCACTGGAGACCTACAAGAGGAGGTTTGCCCTGTATCATTCAGACTTTCACTACCCTGGAGAGATAAAGCTAGTTGATCTTTTAAAATTCCTTTGAACATTGTGATTCTATACTTCTAATAATTCATAATCATTCAAAATCATAATCAGTTCATAACATGTGGTGCTTATATAGTCTGTTTTTAAGTCATCTTAGTCTGATAGGTAAGATCATAGCAACTTGTGTTCCTTTTGAAAGTAGTCTCAGATTTCAAGGAAGGATCTGCTTCTCTCTCATATCAAATTCTGCATTTTTTAACTTTGTTAAAGATATGCTATTTATAGGTACCACAAGAATGTCTCATCCTTTCTCTTCATTTTCATTGTGCACATTCCTCAAAAATGTTTGAGTGATATCTGAAAGTCAGTTCATCAATATGGTGCACCATCAATTGTTTTATAACCACATATCAATTCAATTAATATTTTCTCAGGTTAAATGAGGCTTAAACAATTAAAGGACTTCATCTGTGTCAGTAGTTCATCTACTAATGCAGATCACAACCCTTTCAAGCCTTAATAGACAGTATTAATAAATTGCTAGAGCCAAAAATATTCCAACCTTCTACTGTCAAACTCCTTGGCACTTAGTTATGTTTGATCCTTAGATGACCTGCATACTGTTTTAATCTGGGCCTTTTATGGCACAGTAAAACCTATTGGAATGTGTGCTTTCCTACCACTGCTTTCAAGAACCTCACAATTATATTCAGAAGCAATAAGGTAACCAACAGGAAGACCTGAGTTGGCATCCTACCTCAGAACTTACTAGCTATGAGACCTTTGTCAAGTCACTTAGCCTCCCTCTGTCTCAATTTCGTCTTTAAAATGGGGAAAATGGGGGCAGGTAAGTAGTGCAGTTAATAGAGCACTGGCCCTGGAGTCAGGAGGACCTGGGTTCAAATTTGACCTCAAACACTTAACACTTACTAGCTGTGTGACCTTGGGCAAGTCATTTAACCGCAACTGCCCTGCCTTCCCCCCTCCAAGAAAGAAAATAAAATGAACACAATATCACATATGTCACAGACTGTTTTGAGGAGCAAATGAATTAACATATGTAATGCATTTTGCAAATCTTAACACACTATATTAATGCTATTATACCTATGATGAATCATTAGAGGAGAATTTTGGTGGAAGAACACCTACTGTGTGCAAGGAAATGAGTGACTCTGACTCATGAGGGTACAGTCCCTATCATCATGATGCTTGTAATCTAATAATAATCTTTTGTCCAAAAATAATAATCTAGCAAGCAGGTAGGAAGAGGATTATGAACACTGGCATATTTTTGTGATTTTCTTTTGGACTGAAATAATAACCTGTTGAAGAAAGATTTTAAAGCATAGTTGTAAACTACATATTAATGTAACTGAGTCATAGAAAACATATGCCTGATAAATTATGATTCCCAAGCATCACTAACTACTGAAAGATTGAACCTCTGTCTCAATAAAACTCTTTCATACAAACTATAAATCCCTCCTCTGTAGGAGATGTATGTAAGTCATCTGGGATTTATTCTCAGGGGTATTTATGCAGAAGAAAGGATCCTTCTGAATATACTTTTCGTGTTTGGGGGTTTTGTTTGTTTTTTATCCATCCTGACTAACTGATCCCATTTTCAATGATCTAGGTGGAGAGTTAACTTCATTGTTTCATGTTCCACAGTTCTGTTTTTCTCTTTGTTTCGTTTCACCCAATGACTTCACATCTATATTTAATACTCTTCCCAAGTGACCTACACAGGAAGGGAGACAAAAAGCCAAACATACACACCCTCTCCCATGTTGACATACTTTAAAAATAATCAGTTGAAAATAGACTCCAGGAGGGACATCCACCCTCCAGTCATTGGAGTCTTGCCATTAATTATCTTACTCTTCATTCCTGTGGGTTAGCTAGTACAGGTAAGACTGCAAGATGTTTTAAAGATAAAGTGAAATCTCATCAATTATGAGTAAATGGATGGAGCACAAAGCAGCTCAGCAACATCTTTTTTCTAACAACACTCCCTGTAGATCTGGACGGTTATTTTACATCTGTGTGTAGTCTATGACAACATTTCTATGTACATATATCTTCTCTGTGACAAGGCACACATGCAACCTCTGATCTAATCACACTTGAGAAACTGTTTTGCTTTGTAGACCTAGTTGCTTCTTTTATGCCAACTTGGAAAGGATTTTTGATGTTCATGTTTTATGTTTTCATTATCAAGAAATGAACTGACAGTGTCATGACAAGCTTGCTCATTGATACAATAAACAAACAGATTCATAGGCTGACAATGGTGTTCTAATTTTACAGATAAGGAAAGAAAAGGAAGGATATACCAAATATGGAAAAATAGATTGGTTAAGTTTCATTTTTAATCTTCCTTCAAATTAAAGAAATAGTCATTAAAAAGTAACTGTAATTAGGTAGTATGGTACAGGGAAAAGAATGGCAACATGGCATAGAAGATAGGCACTGGACTAAGTCAAGAAACTCATTTCAAATCCCATCTCAGATAGTAGCTGTGTGACCCTGGACACATCATTTTACCTCTCTATGCCTGTTATTTCATTTGTGGAATAAGAGGGCTGGACCTGATGACTTCTCATGTCCCTTCTAGCTTCAAATCTATGATGCCAAAGTGCTAGATTTGGAATCCAAAGACTTGAGTTCAAATCCTGACTGTCATTGTGTGGCTCTGGGCAGTCATTTTACCACTTGGTGCTTCAGTTCCCTCATATGTAAAATAAAGAGGTTGAGTCAAATGGCCCCTAAGAGCCTTCCCAGTTTCAAATCTATGATTCTTCAAACTGAGTAAAATAAAATAAGTCAGTGGTGTAGAAGAGGGTAACCAAAAAAATGTCATAACAAATGATATAAAAAAAAAGTAGTTACTTGAGCAGCGAGGTGGCGAGTGTAGCTATGTGACCCTAGGTATGTCACTTAACCCTGACTGCCTCACACACACACACACACACACATACACCCTCAAAAAAAAAAAAGTAGTTTTTTAAAATCAAGAAAGTACAGACATTTTTCCAATTTACACAAACACTGTTTCCCCAAAAGTGTGCTTGCTTATAAAAGTCATGTGTTTGGAACTTGTTTTCCATTTTTATTGTAAATGCACACTTTCCCATAGAAATAAAGTTATAAATGGTGGTGGTAGAGTGCCCAGACTAGTTCTCAAAGGCTTATTTATTTCTGAACTGGCTAAAAATACATTTACAATGAAAAATAGTAAACAATATTAAAACATAGCTATTTGGGGCATAAAGTAGTAAAACAGAATAAGAAAGATGTTAAAAATCTTTAATACTAATGCTTAAGAGGTCATTCTCTCTCATTTCTCTAGGAGTTCAATATCTGACTCAGTTTTCCTCTCCATCCCAACTCCTACCCTCGTATGTGGGGCTTTGTTGTTCCCTCAAATACTCTGGACTTCTACTTCCTCAATGTCTTCAATTCCCATGACCTATACCAGAGGTTTCTACAAGCTATAAATGTTTTTTATATTTTTTTAATTTAATAAAACTTTATTTCAAAATGTAGAAACTATTCTTAGCTCCTAACCTACAAAAACAGGCAGGCTACAAACTAGTTTACTGACTCCTGCTGCATACTTTCAATTCACTTCAGCCATACACCTTCATCTTGCCATCACTCACAAGGGTTCTACTTCCATAATCAAAAATTCTGAAATTAGTCTTATCTTTCATTTCTCATTGCACTTCACTCTTCCAAAACCTATCTTTTTCTTCACTTGTCCTCCTTCCATATCTCAGAGCTCTAGCAGACCATCATACCAGCTCTGACTTCACTTTCCTCCCTTCCCAGACTTGATTCACAGTTACTGGCTCAACTCTGCATTGTTCTCTACATTCAAATCACTTACTCCCTTACTTGGTTTGCCATCATACTTTACCAAACTCAAACCCTGAATCACTCTCACTATCTCTTTCTTGCCTTTTACTCATGGGTTGCTGTATGGCAAAGGATGAAACCACACAACCATACTGTCTGAAGTCAATACAAATCAATGTTATCTTATCTCAAATGGGCTCTCAATAATGTAAGCCGGGGTTCAAGTCCACTTTTTAAAGACTCTCCTCATTGGTGAAAAATGATTACTCAGTCCTCTATGCCTGTAGAGGCAGAGTTCTTGAAAGCTTGAGAAAATAAAGAGTTACTTGTTTTTCTGTCTTTCAGCTTTGGGAGTGGATACATACAATTCCAGGTTCTCTTCTGAGAAGGGTCCCTGGAGGGAGAGAAAGATTCCAGGAAGATGCTAACATGTAGAGGAGCTGGTACTTCAAATATGTTCTTGTTCCCAGCTTACATCTCTAGAGATTTTGAGGAATTTCTCTTTTGGTGAGATCTCTCTCTCTCTCTCTCTGCCTCCCCACGCCCCCCTCTCTTTTTCTGTGTGTGTCTCTGTCTCTCTTTTGCCCCTCTTCTCCCCCCACTCTCCTTCTCTTGGTTGATCTGTGAAACTTCCCTCAGTGGTAAGGCACATTCACTCTGTATGTATTGTCTGATATATTCTAATTGTTTAATCTTGTATCTGTTTGCTACTGGCTTAGATAAACGAGTTTATTTATTATTCACTCTGTGTGATAGTTTTTGTATAACTGGAATTTACTGGGGAACTTCTCCCTAGTTAAAGGGACAGAAATCAGGAAAGTGGTTAGAAATTATTATTATTTGCATTTTTTTTGGAGGGGGAGCACAGGACAATTGGAGTTAAGTGACTTGGACAAAGTCACACCACTAGTAAGTGTGTTAAGTGTCTGAGGCCAAATTTGAACTCAGGTCCTCCTGCTCCAGGGTATGTGCTCTATTCACTGTGCCACCTAGCCACCCTGCTAAAAAATTATTTCCCACAGACTTAACAATATTTAGTGGGAGAGAGCTACAACTCTAGCCTAGCACTACCTCCCAATTCCAATAAGAATAAAATGGCCAGTCCTGTAGCCACAATCTCCTGCTCCCTACTAGAAAGGAATCAAAATCTCCCTTGAAAAAAGGTGGTTGGAGTACACACACACACACACATATATGTGTATATATGTAGATATTCATACTTTTCTATGAACTGCATGTAGACAAACGCATGTGGACACCCATAACCTCTACGGGCACATGTGCACACCTATTAATCTCTTTTCATTGATTTTTCTATTGCCGTTTCAAACCTTTTCTTCTCTTTTCAAATCTCTTACATCACTACTTCCCTCCTCACTCCCCAGCAGAAGCCTTTAATTCATATTTTACTAAGGAAATAGAAGCCACGAACATGTCCAAAACAGAACTTTCCCCTCAAAAGTCTTTTCTCCTCTATCATTTCCCACTCCTTCCTCCTTTGCTTCAGTCTGATGAAGAGTTAGCCCTTCTATTCATTACAACCAACTTTCCTTTATCATTCTCTCCTTCTTGGGTTTTCCTGACACTGATCTTTTTTGGTTTTTCTTCTACATGTCTACCCTTTCCTTCTGTCTCTTTATGTGCATCATGTATGTCTTGCCTCCTAACCACAGGTAGCCCTCAAGGATCTGTACTAGTACTTCTTTCCTTCTTTCTCCGTTTGGGAGACTCCAAAGGAAAGTGTGGGAGAGTAGGCTGCCTACCAAACTGAAGGTCTACAGAGCTATTGTACTGCCTTCATTGTTATATGCCTGTGAAACCTAGATAGCATGTTAGGAAACTGAATTGCTTCCATTTGAATTGCCTTAGGAAGATTCTGAGGATCACCTGGCAGGATAAGGTACCTGACACTGAGGTCCCTTCTTGAGCTAAATTACCAAGTCTTTATACCTTATCACAGAGAGTACCTCTCCAATGGGCTGGCCACATGGTTGGAATGCCAAATGCACATTTACATAAAAGACTGTTTTCCTGAGAACTCACACAAAGCAAGCACTCATAAGGAGGTCAAAAGAAGTGATACAGGGACACTCTGAAGTTCTGTCTGAATAACTTTGGAATTAATGACACAACATGACAGTTACTGGCAAAAGGCCTACCTCCATTCCAAATGTTCATGAGGACTATTTGTGCCCAACCTGTGGTAGAGCCTTCTGAGTTCATATTGGTTTGATCAGTCACAGTTGGACATACTGTACACTGGCTCCAACACAGTAATGTCATTTTGGTCCTCTTTGAGATGAAGGACAATAACCAACTAACAAATATCTGTTTGATGGTTTTGATGGTTCTGGATTTTATACACACACACATACACATGTATATATACACATACATGTGTATATATGTATGTATGTATGTATGTATTGTGTATATATCTCCAACCCTAGTCTCTTGTCTGAGCTCCAGCCTATATCACTGCCCATTGAACATTTCAGATTGGATGTCCTGCAGTCATCTCAAACCTAACACATCTAAAACAGAATTCATCTTTCCCCTCAAAAGCCTCCTCTCTTCCTAACTGACCTGACCTGTTTATGTGGAGAACACAATTCTCCTTCTAGTCACCACAGTTCACGTCCTCCTCAACTCTTTTTCTCCCTCATTTCTCATATCCTATCAATTGCCATTCTAACTCTACAATATCCAATCACATCTATCTCCTTCAAACTACTCACACAGTCTTAATCCTACCTTGGGCCCCCATTACTTTTTGCCTAGACTATGTAATTACCTTCCTTAATTGGTCTCCCAGCCTCAAGTCTCACCTTTACAATACATCCTTCACAGAGGTCCCAAATTGATACTCCTAAAGAAAAGATCTGAATATGTTTCTCCACCACTCAAGAAGTTCTAGTGGCTCCTTATTGCTTCCAAGATAAAATACAAACTCTTCTGTCGACCATTTAAAGCCCCTGTACTTTTTGTATCTTCACAGGTTTAGTTCAAATTCTCCATCTTGCTTAAGGTATATTCTGATAGTCCCCCAGTTGCTAGTATCCTTCCTCCTCAACAAAATAATCTTGTATAGATTTTGTTTTTACTTATGAATATCCATGTTGTCCTTTCAAACAGCTCCCCTTCCCCAGAAGTAAGCCCTGAAAACAGGGACTTTCATCATTTTCTTTCTAGCCCTAATGTTTATTAGCACATTGCCCAGCACACATTAGGCCTTTAAGAAATAGGAAGAGGATGTGGAAGTTTTGGGAGGATTCTAAAGGAGAATAATGGGTAATTCTAATGATGGTAGAGACAGATGCAAGGTTTCTTACACCTTTCCTTTTCTGCGGACAATTCAAAAGGATCATCAGTATTACTCAAGATTAGCATATTAATATGTCATTTTCCATTTACAAGTAGAAGGAATGCAAAAAGAGGAGAAAAAGATGGAGAGAATACCAGAAGGATAAGAAAAGGAAAGAGAGATGGAAAGATACTTTCTTGCAGTACTGGAGTAAGAGTTAAGAAAAGAGGGGGAATAAGGGGAAGAGAAGGGAAGAAAAGCGTTCAAGAGGATACATGTGTGAACACTGAGGAGATTTTCTGAGGAGGAATCAGCTAAACTGAGTGGTGAAAAGAAAAGATGGGGGAATAGGGTATATATGCCTATATATGCCTATATGCATGAATTTTGTACCAATGGGGCTCCATGGAATATTTCAGTATATCCTGTTTATACCTTGCTTATATGTAGCTGTTTACATGTTGTCTTCCCTATTAGACTCTGAGCTCACTGACAGAAGGATTGTCTTTAACATTTTTTTTTCATATCCTCAGTGCGTAGTAGGTACTTTATTGACTAACATGTAAGTATATAACAGGGAGATTCATAAGGGGATCCTTAATTAAATTCTACCTCAGTTCATTTGATGAAATTATAGTAGAGAAATTACAGAGACAATAAAGTCTAACAAATAATTTAGGTGGATCATTTTGCACCTTTTAAAGTATGTGAGACTTGCATAATTTTCTAACTTGTTAAGAATGTCAGACTTCAAGAGGCTTACACTCTGACTCACCTATTAACAGACTGCAAAGGGTATAAGCTGAGACTGACCTATTTACTACTTTTTTTTAAAAAGTATTAAAAAAGTACTTCTATTTCCTTACCCCTTTAGGAGTTAAGAAGTTCTTTAATCAAACTTGAAGGAATTATAGGGCAGTTTGCCATTGACTGACTAAAGGATTAGTCAAGGTAGGACCAAGGGAAGGTTTTATAAGAATGGGTATGCTAGTAGGCAGCAGGGAAGGAACCAATAGTTAGGTCAAGATTGAAGATTAGAGAGGATAAAGATGCTGGGGGTAGGGGGAGGTGTTGGGGGAGGAGGAGAAAATAGGAAAGGGTGGGAGAAATGGTGTAAGGGTTTGTTTGTCTCAGCAGAACAAGGGTCATCTCTTCTTTTTTTTAACTTTATTTTTGTTTTCTTGTTTACATTATTCATTTTCATTACATTTTTGAATTACAAATTTTCTCCCCATCTTGCCCCTGCCCCACCCCTAAAACAGCAATCCCACTGTAAAGCCCCTCCCCTGCTCTATTCTCTTATTTTCTGGTAGGGCAGGGAGGCTCTCCCTATCCCAGCCCCTGTATATCTTATTTCCTAATTGCAGGTATTACAGAACTTTAAATTCTAGATTCTTTCAAATCCTCCCTTGTCCCCAACCCCAACTGGAAGGACACTCAATTCAATACAGGCTATGGAAGTATGATTATACAGAGCATCTTCATAGTGGATATATTGTGACAGTGATCCTCTGTCTCTCCTTCCTATCCTTCCTCCCC
>CM053593.1:278874768-278910677 GCA_028646575.1 Pseudocheirus occidentalis
TGATCCTTTTTGTCCACAAAAAAGGATTCTAGAGTTTTATTGCTGTTCTCATTTTGCTTTCTTTTCCTCATGTTGGCCAGTCAATTAATTGGTTGGTTTTTTTAGCTCTGTGAAACTCTGCTTCCAGGGGGGAAAGCTCTGTTCCAAATCGCTGGGGTTTTCCCAGCAGCCGGAGCTATTAGGGGGGTGTTGCAAGTCCCCCCAGCTTTGGCTTGCTGAAAGCACAATCCAGGAACACCACCCAAGACCACTATCCAGATCCAGGCCACTCAATGCAAGAGCACTTGGCCCTGATCAATCGATTCAGCCCCCCTGCAGAGTCCACAGGCCTGGGGCTCTGAAGCAGCCCAGTAGGGGCCACCAGTTCCAGCAGTTCCCTTCCCCCACTGCTTCCTTGCCCCAGGCGCAGATTGGCCAACCTGCTTTTCCTACCCCAAATTAAGTTTCAAATTTCACTTTCACTGACCATCTCTGATCCTGGTTTGCTGGATTTGAAGATCCCCTCAGGTGCTTTAGATCTTCTCGATCTTCTCTGAACTAGACTCAAGCTGCGGCTTGGGAGGTTTGGATCCTCCTGGCCGCCCTGGGACCTGGCCACTTTTTGGGCTAGGCTGGTCTCAGCTCCCGGCCTGCTGGACTGCTGGATGAGCCCCTCCTGCCGAGCTGCCCCTCTCCAATCCCTGTTTTTCACACCTTGGTAGATGTGGAGGTGCTGGAGGCTATAGATCTTCTCTCCAGTAGACTGGCTGCTGAGTGGCTCCACTTGGCTCAGCTCGGCTCCTTCCCACTGCCCCGGGCCTGGCCCTGGTCTTGGCTTCAGGCTGGGCTGGCCTCGGCTCCTGGCCTACCGCTATGAGTCCCTGCTGCCAAGCTGCCTTCTGCGAGAAATGTGTTTTCTGTATTTTTTGAGTCTGAGAGTCCTAGACTTGGTCTGGGGTCATATTTTATGGGTGTTTAGGGTGGTTGTGTAGGAGGTGCAGAGCCTTGCTGCTCCAATGCCGCCATATTGGCTCTGCCCCCATAATGGCCAGTTCTAATGGCCTTTTTTCCATCATCTTTCTGTACTTCTCTGTACCGGTTGACTCTATTGACCACATTCTCTTCCTAGATAATTTTTTCCTCCCTGGGTTTTCCTGGCAATTTTCCATTGTCTTTTTAGCTACATCATAACTTGAGATCAACCCTCAAGTTGTGTGTGCACCCCAAGGTTCTGTCCTGGACACCTCTCTGTATATTCACTAGCTTAGTGATCTCATTAGCTCCCATTGGTTCAATGATCATTTCTAAGCAAATGACTTCTAGTTGTCTATATAAAACTCTAATCTCTCATTTCCCACTGGGGATGTCACATAGAAGTGTCAATCTCAACACATCCAAAACAGAACTCATTATGCTTTTCCCCATATCTTCTCCTTTTCTAATTTTTTCTCTTTGAGTTAAGAGTGCTGCACTTAATGATGCTGCCTCCTATTTCCTAGAGCACTTTTTTCTGAAACACCCTGCCTGTGTGAGACTAACCTGTGTACATGTTCTCATCACTCCTCATAAGGATTTATTAGTAGGCCAAAAATGTCCTTGCCCTCGAAGAGCTTATATTGTATAAAGGAACAAGCAACCAACCATATGCTTAGAAGACATCTACAATGTAAATGAGAAATGATTCCATAGGGAGATTAGAAAATAGGAAGGGGGGGGGCAGCTAGGTGGCCCAGTGAATAAAGCACTGGCCTTAGAGTCAGGAGGACCTGAATTCAAATCCAACCTCAGCCACTTGACACTTAACTAGTTGTGTGACCTTGGGCAAATCACTGAACCCCAATTACTTTGCCTTCCCCATTTAAAAAAAAATAGGAAAGAGCCAGGTTGTAAAAAACTTTCAATGCCGAACAGAACAGTTTCTATTTCATTGGGAACCATTAGAGAGATTCCCCTTTGTAGGATATAAGCTTTTCTAGGGGTAGAAATTATATCATTTTAAAAATTGTTGTATCCCTAGCACTCAGCACAATTCCCTTATACATAGTAGTAGGCCCTTAATAGTATTGAATCAAATTTTCAGCACCCAAAAGTCTCACAGAACTGTGTCATTGCTTGCATCACTAATATTTTACTTGCCTTGAAACATATGTAGACTAGCTGGATTAAGTGACCCAAATCTAACAAGGACTCTGCTATCGATGTCATTTAACTCACATCCTTTTAAAATAATACAGACTTTCTATTTGCAGCAAAACACTACATACAGCTATTCCCTTTCTGTCATATGAAGGTTAATAGGAAAAACATCTGCATAAAGATCAAGGAAACTGATTGGGAAGATGGGAATCCTAAGAAGAAAACAAGCCCACATACAGTATTGGCATGTAACCCAAATCAGGGAATCCAGTTTCTTGGCTGAAATTTTAGTAGCAAAACTCCTCCTTGCTTTCCTAGGCCCTCTCCCCTATTGTGGCCTCCTTTTCCTCCCTTTGAAATCCCAACTCTAAATTTAACCAGTCCAACTATACACTGCTCCCAACTCTCAAGTCCCTTGCCCCTTTATCCGATCATAGTGTATTCCTCTGCAAAACTCCACCATGGATTACTTCTTTCATCTGCCTTCTCCTTTGAAGTTGGGGGAAGTTGCACAAACATAGGTTGGATCTGCTATAGATTTATGTTATCTAATCTCACCTAGGTCCTCACAGCTACACAGCAAGTCTTTTACTATTTCTATATCATATGCTCCAAACTTTCTCTTCTCTCTTGAAATCATCTACAATATCCTCTCCCTCTCAGCAGAGGACCTTCACTTATACTTTGATGTAAGAACTGAGGCCATAAATTTTACTTTCTCTTCTCTTTATTTTAATCTAAAATCTCAACATTCTCCATTCCCTAATCTCTAACTCCAATCCAATCTTAATTCTGTTTTTTAAGATTTTTTTTTTACTTCTAGTTTTGAACTATCTACCTTTGATTTAGTGAAATCCATCAGCAGTTGTTTTTTTAAAAAAATCAGAAAGACGATCAGTTTTTTTCCAACAATTTTCTTCCAGGAATTGCATTCCTGATTAGTTGAGGACCATATGCTGGTCAAAATCCAATTTGTGCTGCTCCCTCAACCTCTTCTTTTTCTCTGTTGAAGAAAAGGACTATTGGTCTGGGAGGTATTGCCATAGTGGGGGAAAAAATGAGGCCCTATTTTTGCTGAAGTCAATCCCTCCAGTCATGTCCTTGACCTACACACATACCTGGCTTATTGTAGGTGCTTAATTTTTAAATTTAATTAATTAGTTTATTGACTGACTGACTATTCTGTTATGTCTCCTTCTGGAGCTTGCCTCCTCCGATCATCCCTCTTTCCTTAATTCTCCATCTTGTCTTTCCCCTTGGCATCTTCCCTGATGGTTACAAATATGTTTAAATCCCCTCTATTTTGGAGAATCTTCACTTTACCCTACTATTACCTCAGGCCATTATCCTATATCTCTTTTCCTTTTCATAGCCAAACTGTTAGTGAAAAAAAAAAACAACTGTCTACCCTGCCTACCCTTTCTCACCTACCAGTCACATATCAAATTCTTACAACTTGACTTCAGACTTCACCATTGCTTCATTCACCAAAATCACTAATCTCTTTATTTCTCAGTGCAATGAATGGTCTTTTCACAGGGTTCATACTTCTTGACCTCTCTATGGTTAAGCTGGACTAAGCTAAAACAGCAGGGCAGCCGGAGGGAGAAACAGAAAGTAGTACATGACCATCACTACTTTGACCACTATTTCCCCTCAGATCCTAATGGAGACAATGCAGGACCCTGATCCTAAAAGCCTTAGGAATATCAGGGCCCCTTTTCCTCACCAAACCACTAGACTTGTTTCCAGCCTGGCCCCAACAACCATCACTGAGGAAAGAAATAATTGTGGAGAGAGCACACAGTCTCACATCTCAGCAGCCTGAGGGAGCATCACTGTCATTTGGTTCAGTACAATCAGAACTAAACCTGTGTTGTGAAGAAAAGGATGAAATATGCCCAATATCATCTGTTCAAGAAAATAGGAAAGTATATAATATATTTTAGACATTTTCATTAGAAATCATTGAAATATATTTCAGGTGATGATACTTTAAAACAGATAATCTGACTTATGTGGTATGCTCCATTCACTAACAGTGGTGAAAAATGAGGCATCATTGTATTTTTTGGGGGGGCCTCTTATTTTTTTGGCGGGGGGAAGGTAGGGCAATTGGGGATAAGTGACTTGCCCAAGGTCACACAGCTAGTAAGTGTTAAGTGTCTGAGGCTGGATTTGAACTCAGGTTCTCCTGACTTCAGGGCAGGTGCTCTATTCACTGTGCCCCCTACCCACCCCTATCATTGTATTTCTATGTGAAAATAAGTTAATTAGGATAATATAAAGAAATTTAATAGACTGTGGTAAGAATTTGAGGAAAAACTGAGAGAAAGATTCCAAGAGCTGTCAGGTGAGATGTAATTCCAGTAGTTGTTTTTGACCACCTCAAATGGACAATCATTTTATTTGTAAGAATGAATACATTTTACTCCATCTTATTCAACCACTTGGATGATTTTTCATGGCTTCATAACGTCACTGGATGACTCATGATGCTGGAGGGGTGAGGGCAGGAGGGGAAGGGGAGAAGAGAAGAAAGGCTATTGGATAGGAGCCATATGTAACAGCTGTTTTGGTTACAGTGACTCACGTAAGCTGATGTCCTTCACTCAACACCCTGAAACTTCTGTACCTACCCCACCTACCTCTTTGGGCCATAGAGGAGTTATCCCTTATTTGCTCTCATTTGATGCCTTTTTTAATTAGGAAGTTTCATGAGGTAGTTGGGTTGATCAAGGATTACCATCTCCCCCAGACATCCATGTGTAGCAGGCATCTTTCCTCAGGTTATCTGCATCGAGTTCACAGTTATCGTGAATTAATGTTTATTGAACATTAAGTGTATAGGATAGTCTAGCTTCCTTAGGGAATGGAGAGAGGCTAAGGGGGTAATAAGACCAAACAGGAACAGCTAATGAAATTTAGAGAGAGTGGTCAATAAGTTAGCAGAGTGTATTTACTGGTGACACACCAAGTAGGCTTATAACTAAAATAGATGCGACTTTCAAGCAAGAACCTTGATTTTTAATTAAAAAAAAAATCAGCTGACACTAAAGTTCTTTCTCCCTTTAACTTTCTAGAGAGACATCATAAGAGAAGAAACTATCTCTTAATCTCCTATTTCCATCAAACTTTTGACAGCCCTCAGATCCCTTGTGGGACAGAAGGACTCCTACACAAAGTTAACCCTTCCTTCTACCTCTTATGGTAAGGATAAGGCTTATAGGACAAAGATCTGAAATTCTCACCTATTCTAACATCTACTTGGTATAACTGAAAGTACACTGAATTTTGAGTTAGAGGACCTGGGTTTGAATCCTGATTCTGGTACTTTCTATTAAACTCTGTAAAACTCATTGGGTCTCAGTTTCCTCATTTGTAAAAGGTGGTTACGTTGAATTGGGAGATAGGGAAAAGAGCTCTGGCACTTCAGTCAGAAACCCTGGATTCAAATCTTGTCCCTAAGGTTTATTGCCTGTGTAACATTAGGCAAGTGATTCATCCTTTCTGACATTCTATAATGTTATCAACCCTTGTCCTTTCTAAGGGCATATGGACAAGCTCTTAATTAAACTTTTGTACATGCGAAGTTGTATGTCAAGCCCCTTAAAAAGCAGAGTCCTGGATGGCAGGCATTATGGTGTATTATAATGGAGTTCAATGTGTTGACAAAAGCAGTCTGACTGCCTAACGTGTACTGACCTAAGAGACAGACCAAACCTAGAAATCTATGTCACGGCAGCAGAGTCCCTCTACCTCCCCATCCATACCACTCATACCAGTCTCTCCCTATCATTTTCCCTGCGTGGTTTTTGTTTTAGCCCAGAGCAGAGCCAAGGGGAAGCTTGGACTCCTCGTTGCTCCGAAGCCCACAGACATCCAGGCAATGGCAGGGGTAATCCTTTGTCTGACCCAGCCTCTGATCCTGCCAGCTGTGGTATGTTAGCACGCCCTCATCACATGTTTCAGCAGCAGAGTCTGGAGGCTGGAACAATCAGCCCGGCAGCTGCAAGACAGGGATTCACAGGACCAACAGTACTTGGTTTCTCCCAGTTTATCTTCCTAGTGGCTTTCTGGTCTGGCTCCTCTGCTTTTGTCTCTAAGCAGATGGGACTATACACTGAAACAGACTTCTTGATGCTATTTTCTCTCAATTCTCCCTCTTTTTGTTGTTGTTGTTGAGTAGATTTCAGTCATGTCCAGCTCTTCATTCCCCAGTTTGGGGTTTTCTAGGCAAAGATACGGGAGTGGTTTGTCATTCCCTTCTCCAGCTCATTTTACAAAGAGGAAACTGAGGCAGACCGGGATAAGTGACTTGTCCAGGCTCACATGGCTGGTAAGGGTCTGAGGCCAGATCTGAACTTGGGAAGATGCATCTTCCTGACTCCAGGCCTGTCTCTCTGTCCACTGCACCACCTAGCTGTCTCTTCCATTCCTCTATGCTTACTTATTTTCCCTCTACAATTCTCATGTTCTTTTTCACTCACCCTTTTATTCTCTCTCTATCCTTCCAGTGTGCACCTTTCTCCATTTTAAAAGTCTAGTTCTTAAGTAGTTTCTTGAATCTGTTTGCTTCAGCTGGGATGGAGGCACCCTTTTGTGATATTAGGCTTGCCTCTTCCTCTCTTTTTTCTTACCCCATAAACCTTTGGTGTGGGAAAAGTATAGCTCACCTGCTCTTTGTGTGAATAATTTTTCCTTCTTTTCTTTCCTTTTCTAGATCGAGTTTAAGTGACTTGCCCAGGGTCATACAACTAGTAAGTGTCTGCGGCTGGATTTGAACTCAGGTCCTCCTCTTGACTCCAGAGCCAATGCTCTATGTATGGTGCTACCTAGCTGCGGTGTGCTGCCTGTTGCCGTTCTCCCCCTCCCTCCCCTTTTCCTCAAATGAATAAGAAACATAATATGGTGTTATGGAAAGAATACTGATTCAAGAGTTAAAAGTCCCAGGTTCAGATCCCTCCCTTATGGTTACTACCTGTGTGGCTTTGGTCAAGTCACTTAACCTTGTTGGGCCTTAAGTTTTCTTATCTATAAAATGAGGGGATTGGACTAGATTAATTTTGAGGTCCCTCCCTGGTCTAGATCAATGGTTCTAAAATTAGAAGGGAGAATTCAGTTTTTTGTACACATCAGAGGTAAGACCAAAAAAAGATATCCACCCTCTGGGAAAAAGTCAAATTGCAAGGTTGGGTATTTGGGCAATGGATTGCTAACGCACCTTATAAACCCTACAGCACTGTGTAAATATGGAATGTTATTGGGTTTAGGTTTAGCAAGAGCTGGAAATGGACACTCAGGTGTCTAGGGAGGACATTTTTAAATGACATCCACCCTTTCATCTTCAAAAATGAGCCTTTTGGGTTGCTTCCCGGGGGAGGTTCTGAGCTTTCATTGTAATGCATGACATCTGATTTAGTGCAAAGTAAATGTCAATGAGCTATGGAGAATTTTCTAATATTAAAATATGTGCATTTATACAAGTAGTGAGTAGCTGAGTGACACAGAGCAAGTCATTTAACCACTCAATTCCCTCGGCTCCTTTCTAAGACTAAAAATTGCAGAGCAGTTGCCAATGTGTATTAGCAGATAATTGGTGTAGAATATAGAAAACTGGAGTCAAGAGGACCTGAGTTCAAATCCTGCCTCACACATTTATTAACTGTGTGACCCTGGGCAAGTCACTTAGCTTTTGTCTGCCTAAGTCCCATCAATTATAAAATGAAGATAACAATAACACCTACCTCCAATGCTTGTTATGAGGATAAAATGAGATAATATTTGTAAAGCACTTTGTAAACCTTAAAATGATAAATAAATGCTACTTATTCCAATTATGACTTTAGAGGGAGTTTCCTAGACAAATGAAATGACAAAGCCCAATAGAGACAAATAGGTAGAAAGAGAGAGAGGGAGAGAGAGAAAGAGAGAGAGAAAGGGAGAGAGAGAGAGAGACAGAGACAGAGACAGAGAGAGGGAGAGAGAGACAGAGAGAGACAGAGAGAGAGAGAGAGGGAGAGGGAGAGGGAGAGGGAGAGGGAGAGGGAGAGGGAGAGATAGAAAAAGTGTTCCTTGTTCTTTACTCCCTACCATGTGTTGTACATTATTTTTTAAAAAGAGTCACAATCCACAATAAGAGTATCCCTGGCTCCTGTGATAAAAGCAGTCAAATACTGACTTTTGGTAAGCTTGATCTTTAGTTCTAGGTTTGCAGGAAGCCAGCATCAGGGTTAGGTGAGGTTTAAAGGAGGCTGCCTTTTACAGGGCATGGTGACGTGTGTTTGTCATAAATTCCTTTGGGATAGATACTTTCTTTTAATTCCTCTCTAATCCATGATATACCAAGTCTATTGACACGGTCACAGCCAGTGCCTAAAAAAGACTTCACGTGACTGTGTGAGGCTTTTATTTTGGAGGTGTATCTTTTTCTGCTGTGAAGTCTGGGATTCTGTGCCAATTTTTCTTCACAATTGCCTTGACTTAAGGATCTATGACAGCTATTGACATTAAAATATTAAATGAAATATTCCAATTCTGTCTGTGGATCAGATACTGTGGGCTACAGCCTCTTCCTTCATTCTCTCCCTCCTCTCTCTCAAGACCACATGACAGACCGATTGAATCAGAGTGGAACATTTTGCAGGACTTTCCCTCCTGCCCCCTGGCACATTTCTCTGAATGCTTCTTCCAAAGGGGGTCGGACCTTAGTTACACAATATGTTCATCATTTCTAGTAGGGTCTGTGACCTTGTCTAGCATTCTGTACACTTCACAAATAGCTTCTTTGTGATTCTGAGGCTGCTAAGAAATACAGAACCACTACACCAGTTTCTAAAATGGCGACGTCTCTGTGTATTCCGGTAGTCTGCGGACTTGCAGGGGATTTTCACAGAATAAACAGGCCAGTCAGTGATGCCTAAAGCAAAAGGCTTTCATCGCAGTGCGTCCTAACTCACCCAACAAATATGAGGCATGAAATGAGACATGAAGGGACAGGGCACACAAGGCATGAGACATGCAAGAGATAAGGAAGAAGGATGCACGGCAAAGGATATCATTCAGTCTTTGTCAAGAAGTATGGGGATGGGAAGATAGGGGGACCATAGAAGGCTTTAGGGGAATAGCCTTTAGCAAGAGGATAGGGTACATGGGATGATCCTGTGGAAAAGTTGTTTTTGGACATGGCAAAAGCATCCTCATTGGCCTTCTTGTCTCTCCTCCTGATAGGTAACAGCAGAATTCTGTCCTCCTCCACTCTAGGACAGCTGGGTGTTAGAATCAGAGGGCATAGGTTTGATGTACGTAAGAGAGAAGAGTTGTTCTTGCTCAGATGCCTCTGATTGGTTTCCCATCTCTGATGTCACAGGCAGAGAGATGCTAGGTTTTGACTGGCAAGGTCTTGGATGTATAGCTATGGGTTATACAGAGTATGTCCCAGACAGAAAGAAGCTAGGGCTTGGCTGCTGAGATCCTTTGATAGACAAGCCCTGGGCACTGGTGCAGAGCCTATTTCCAGAAAGGGGCCAGAAGAGTGAGTGAGACCAGAGTAGAAGCTGTCTGCCACAAGAGCTTAAATATCCTCCCCTTCCTTCCCCCCCCCCCCAAATATATACCTCAGTCTCTAGGATCAAAAATATGGCTTTGCATTCCTTTATTATGAGCATGAGTAATGGATACCTCAGCAATTTGGGAAAATCTTATTAGAACGAAAATCTAATTAGGAAAGGAACTCTTGGAATGCAGTAGTAGGCACAGTCAACAAGGTTTGGATGGTGGTCAATATTTAAGACCATTACTTGGTGGGGAATTTTTCTTCCTGCAAAGAGTACAAAAATGAGAGACTTCTGCCTGAACAGCTGTCAGGAGTTTGTCGCTAATAAGGCCAACAGGGGAAGGAAAATGCAGGTTTTGCCCTTTCCTCCCACCTTTCACCATTGCAAGGACAGTCAAAAAAGGAATAGAGTGAATGCTGCCCCCAGGAAACATTTAAGGGCATCAGAAGGTAAAGAGGATATTGGTGTAGGTTGTCGTTGTTGATGCTGAGTTGTGTCCTATTCTTTGTGACTCTATTTGGGGTTTTCTTGGCAAAGAT
Organism: Pseudocheirus occidentalis; assembly: GCA_028646575.1. NCBI lineage: Eukaryota > Metazoa > Chordata > Mammalia > Diprotodontia > Pseudocheiridae > Pseudocheirus > Pseudocheirus occidentalis. Next base: position 278,884,979 of record CM053593.1, read on the forward strand.
ACTACAGTGGTTTGCTATTCCTTCTTCAAACCATTTTACAGATGAGAAAAATGAGGTGAACAATGTTAAGTGGCTTGCCCACGGTCACATAGCTGGAAAGTTTCTGAGGTCAGACTTGAACTCAGGTCCATCCTGACTCCAGGCCCAGCACTCCATCCATTGCACCATATAGCTGCCCCTTGGTATAAGTTAGGAATTTTTAACTTGGAGTCTAAGAACTGTATTTCAATGTAATAAGCTCCCTATGTATTTTATTTTATGCATTTAAACATGATTCTAAGCAGATGTTCACAGCCTTCTGCCAAAGGGTACAATGGCACTGAAACAATTAGGTGGCACTGGGTCTGGAGTCAGGAATACCTGAATTCAAATCTAGCCTCAGACATTAACTAGCTATGTGAACTTGGGCAAGTCACTTTACCTCTGTTTTCCTCTGTTTATTCAACTATAAAATCTGGATAATAACAGCACCTACCTCCCAGGGTTGTAGTGAGGATCAAATGAGAAAATATCTGTAAAGTGCCTGGCACGGTGCCTGGCACATAGGAGGTGCCCACTTAACGCTTTCTCCTTCCCCTTTCCTTCCCAAGAACCCCTGGTGCTGGTGGTTTTGAGAAGATTGAGGTCAGACTAGGTGCTTTAAGTGTGGCATAAAAATCACCAGAATAGCTGACATTTATGTAGCACTTTAAGAAGGACAGGCAGCCTGGAACAGTGGATAAAGAGCCAGTCTAGGAGTGAGGAGACCTGGCTTCACATCCTTCCTCAGACCAAATACCGGCTTGTGACTCTGGGCAAGTCATCTAACCTCTAAGCTATCTACGACTATAGGGAGCAAAGTAGTTGTGATATAACACTTTAAAGACGCCTGTTCATTGGTAGAAGAAATGTCTCTGTTTGCCTTACCTATACCAAGGAAATCACAGGTCTTGATGAAGTGATCATTTGTAGATGTTCTCTTATTCGGGAAGAGAAGCAGTAGTTGCCATACTTGTGCATTTGAGGTATGGTATGATGAGTGGAAAGGAGAGTGGTTGAGTATAGAATTTAAATTATAGAAGTGATGCAGCATGCCCTGATAGAGACAGTGGGTTCAGGTAAGTACTGAGCAGAGGTCCTGGGCCTCAACAGGATAGGAGAGGAGAAGAGAAGTGAGGGTGAGTGAGAGCCCTTGGCACCAATGAGACTTGTCATAAAACTCTGCCTTTATGGGCGTTGGCATGTGCCCTGGTGTGGTGCTTTTACCCTGATTGTTAGTGTAGAATGAACAATGATGGCATAAACAGGAGGAGATAGGATAGAGGGAAATACAGTTAGTAATCATAACTGTGAGAAAAATTTTGAAACAAGTTTCTTTGCTAAAGGCCTGATCTTTCAAATATATAGAAAAATGAATCTAATTTATAAAAGTAAAAGCCATTCCCCAATTGATAAATGAAAAAAAAATACAAACCCTTCTCAGATGAAGTAATCAAAGCTATCTATAGCCATATGAAAAAAATGCTCTAAATCACTATTGATGGGGAAAATACAGATGAAAACAAATTCAAGGAATTGTGATGGAACACTATTGTGGTATAAGAAATGATGAGCTGGATGCTTTCAGAAAAAACTTACAGGAATGATGGTAAGGTATGAAATCAGTTGTTTTTTTTTTTTTTTGTTCTACTATACCATATCTAAACCACTCGTATAGCTGAGCTTAATTATGGGAAGAGGCTGGTTAAAAAAAAAACAAACAATAGGAAACAAAGTTCTACTGTTTTACAAGCCAACATGTTCTTCCCTCCCAAGAAAGCTCAGAAATGTCAAGTAGGAATAAATTTCCATCCTTTATTAGGTAGGATCATAGGACAGAAAAGAAGAATGACAAATGTTGGAGCAGATGTGGGAAAATTGAGACACTAATGCACCATTGGTGGAGTTGTGAACTGATTCAACTATTATGTAGAACACTTTGGAGCTATTCCCAAAAATTTATAGCAGCTCTTTTCTGGTGACAAAAAATTGAAAATAGAAGTGATTCCCATCAATTTGGGAATGGTTGAACAATTTGTGTTCAACAAATTGAACAAATTCAAGGGATTGTGATGGAACACTATTGTGATATAAGAAATGATGAGCTGGATGCTTTCAGAAAAAACTTACAAGAATGATGGTAAGGTACGAAATCAGTTTTTTTTTTTTGTTCTACTATACCATATCTAAACCACTAGTATAGCTGAGCTTAATTATGGGAAGAGGCTGGTTAAAAACAAACAAACAAACAATAGGAAACAAAGTTCTACTGTTTTACCAGCCAACATGTTCTTCCCTCCCAAGAAAGCTCAGAAATGTCAATTAGGAATAAATTTCCATCCTTTCAAGGGGCTGAAACAAAGCAAGATGAGGGTGACTGTGCACCCATCCAAATGAACATAATGTTCAAATGATATGCCATCACCTCTTTGTCCACACTATTTTCCAACTACCACCTCCCCTTTCTAAATTAGTTCTGGCTTCAGGCAAAGTTTTTTCATTCTTCTAAGTGTAAAAGTAACCATGCGAATAAGAACAACTTAAATTATGCCAAATTGACCCATCAGTGACAAGTAAAGAAAAATAGAAAAGTAGAAGGGGCTAATATGAAATTTCATTTATTTTATTTTAATAATATTTATATCAAATTACTTCTCTTAGTGTTTCCTCATGCCTATCTTTAGTACTGAGGGAAATGATTATTAATAACTAATGATTTGGGAGATTCAGAGTTCCCTTTCCTCTATCCTCATTTCAGAACCTTGGTCTCTGAAGGTTGAGTTAATCTTCTCCTCTATCCAACCCCACCCACTCTTACAATAAATCTCTAGTCTAAGGTGAATTCCATTCAATCAAGCTTGGCTGGAGACAGATCCTTTTGTCTAAATTGCTCAAGATTGGGGGTGGACTAGGTATAGAGACAGTCTTTCTGTCTGAGGGTGACATGATGTCACTTTCAGTCCTTCATTGTAATATTCATTCTCTCACTAATTGCTAACCAACCAGAGTTGATTGCCATCTTTTTGAACACTCCTCTTCCAAAAGAACATAAAAGCCACCATAGTTGTTTTTGGTCTAAGAGAGATATAGCCAATTAACCATTCTTTTATTAAAATGCTGGCATTATTTTTTTTATTGACTTGTTTGTTTACTTTTAGTCTACAAGATTCAGTTCCAGAAAAATGCTGGCATTATTAATAAAATGATTAGATTATGTATCTAGAACCTTTTTAAACATCACAGATACCCTAAATAGCAATACTCTAGAGTGAGATAAAATAAATTAAAACATAATTGGGAAACATTTAGCAAAATAAAGAAAAATACAATAGAACATAGATAATGTCGATATGTGGTTTTCAAAGTCAATATGATGCTGGCAGGAATCCTTAGGTGTGGTTTAGTGGCTCCTATTTCTCTTTGATTTCGATACTAGGACCCAAAACAATTAAGTTTTTTCACCCTAGTACAATAGTATTATAGGATTTAGTAAGATGTGAGATTTCCAAATGAAAATTTTGATTTATTGTGTACCTCAAACCAAAACCTCTTCTGAGAGTCTTAATAAGAGCGAATTGATTCTTTATGAGGCAAAAAAAAAATTTTTTAATGCTTTTTGATACTTCTTTGTTTGTTTTTTTTTGTTTTTTTACCACAGTCTCATTTCTAGATATATCCCTATCCCCATTGAACCTTCCCTTTATAATGAAAAAATTAAGTAAAACCAACCTACAGAGAGACTAACAGTTTGAGGAAATCTAAGAACAGTTCTCATCACAGTATGCTACTTCTGTACTGAGAGGAGGAAGATAGGTTCCATCCTCTGATCTTTGGGACCAAGACTGGTCATTATAATGAATAATAATTCAAATACTTTTAAATATTTTTTATGTTACTTCAATTATCACTCACATTGTTTTCTTGGTTTTGCTTATTTCACCATCTATTCATACGATTATAGGGTAGTTTCTTTATCTAACAATAACCTCCTGTCTGTCTACCTCTCCCTATGCCTCATCCCTATTCTCTTGGTTGAGATTCTAAAAAGGATCCTCATTGCCTACTGCACAGTCTTGTCTATTTTTAGAAAATCTGGCCCCACCCTATCTGCAAAATCTATTTCCTACTAACTCCTCAATAAGCACCATGCTCTAGTCAGTCTGGATTTCTTGCAATATTTAATACGTCATAGGGAGGTTATATATGGGTCAAATGAAATAGTGACTATAAAAGAGTTAGCATAGTGCCTGAAGCACTTTATAAATTTTAGCTATTAATAATATTTAGCTTACCTGAAGTCTATATTCCCTTCTAATATTAATGGCTTCTTATTGGTTTACCTGCTTCTTTTTAAGGTCTTCAACTGAGGGTGGCCAGGTGGGGCAGTGAATAGAGCACCGGCCCTGGAGTCAGCAGCACCTGAGTTCAAATCTGGCCTCAGACACTTAACACAAAAAACTAGCCGTGTGACCTTGGGCAAGTCACTTAACCCCAACTGCCCTCCAAAAAGCAAAAAAAAAAAAAAAAAAAGGTCTTCAACTGAGTTTTCTTCTTCCTGGGACCTTTAGTAATTTCAGTGATAAGTTTTTTTTTCTTATATTTTCTATTTTTTCCCTTATATTTTCCCTATTACTCTCTTTCTGACACCTTCCTCTTTGTAGTTTCCCTAAGAACTGGAGCTCAAAGCCATTTCTGTCTTCTCACATTTTATTGGCCTTAGTTCCTACCCCAAGTGACCACTGTGGGGAATAGGATTGATCCCAGCTGGATACTCGAGCTTAGCAGAGTCTACACATTCTGTTCCACAGTACTTTGGTTGTGCTTTATTGCAACAGAGCACTGCCATACTACAGTCCCAGCCAGAGCAAGTTCCTGCTTTTTGGCTTTCTGGTAGCATTGCGAAACTGTTGGGGAGGGGACAGAGTTGAGTTTTATTTCAAGCCTGTGGGTCAGTTTATGCACCTTCCCAAAGAAGCAGCTGATGGAGGAAGGGTACGGAGTGAGGGTACTATTATTAGTCTTCTTGACTGTTAGTACACCGTGAACTGTCATTAGAGATTCTTGGTATCTTGGTATCTGGAGACAACTAAAATCGTTTTATTTTTTGTACACTGTTCCTATTTTTGAGAGGTTTAAGGGATTGTAAGGATTTGGGAAAATGTTTAGGTCTCCATTTTGATAGTCACATCATCAGCCTGGTTTTCTACCTGTCCTTAGAAGATCCACACTACGTGCCCCACCACCTCTGTGACTTTGTTCCTCCCATCTAGAGTGCTATCTCTCCTCTGCTCACTCAGTCCTAACCACCCAGATTGGTCCAGTGCTGTCCCCATCTCCTTTATGATGCTTTCTTAGATTAGTCCAGCCCTCTTCTCCATATTCCAGTCACACTTATAGTAGATATAATGTGTTTGAACAATTAATTTCTATTTTATGATATATTGAATTTTACCTTTTCAGCTAGACCAGGGGTGGGGAACTGTAATACCATACATGAAGAATGCTACCGTGAATAGCTTTTAAAGTTCTGCTCACACAGCATAGTGAGCACTCTATTTATTCCATAACAAATCAAAGCAAAACATTCACAGAAAATCAAGGTACAGCATTCACAATATTACAACTTATCACAGAAAATCACAATATAGTATTCACAAAAGCTTATCATTAAAATGGCCACATAGTTTTCACCAAAGTGGTCACAATATTTAGAACAGAGAATAATCATCTGGTATCCCCAAGGAAGTTTGCCTCACACAGTCATTCAGTCATCTCAAAGTACATTAGTCAAAATCTTCCACTCTTTGGGCAACTAAGTTAACTCAATCAGCACTTATCCAGCAATCAATTATTAAGTATTATTAACCACTAGATACAATCATTAAAAAAATACACAAACCTTCCAACCCTAGGTCACTAGTAAACCACGTTATCATCACAACATTCAATACCCAAGGAGAGGTCTTTTCTTCATCTTGACTGAGGCAAGTTCTCAGCCATCTCTGTTCCTGGGGAGACACAGCTTAACAAAGCCACAATATTCATTGCCAGTGTCCACATCATTTCACTCTCTGCCTGCAGAACAGTCCCAGGACCTCTGAAAACATCAGCAAGACCCTCTTCTAGGATTTCTGTAAACATACAACAAGAAAATCCTTCTTCAGGGCTTCTGAGCCAACAGCAAGGTTCCCAGACCTCTGCAACAACAGCACTGTCCTTCACCAGCAGACAAATCTGGCAAAACAACATCAAAACAGACAGACAGGATACTGCCACCACAGCCATGCTTCCTCAGTCATCCAGCAGTTTGGCTAGTCCTAGGACCCAGAAGAAATCTCAACTGGCTCCCAGAACCTAAATCACTCCTCCCAGGTTTTCAAAACCAAAATAATTTTCTCCAGCCTGGGGTGGGAGGGGGTGGGGGTGTGTGGCTTTCCTCTTCAGCCTTCCCAGCAGCAGCAACTTCAGCCTCCAGATTCCTGAACCGAGGAATTCTGACTCAGTTCTTAATTCTCAGTCCAGCAGTAGCAGCCCAGCCTCCAGATGCTGCTAAGAGAAACTCTCTTCTCCCCAGCAGAACAGATTCTGCCACCATATTCTGTTCTCACAAAATTCTGACTGTGCCTCTCTGGGACTTTTCTTACATACACACAGCATTGGCTTCCTTTTCAGCCAACCCCTTCCTCTTATGCTAGCAATAGGAGAGAGGAGTTAATATCTTCTCTTTCTTTCACAGAGGTTTGATTAGTTACTAAGGCCTAAGTACCTGCTTACTTTCCAATACAAAAAGTGGTCTTCAAACTCAAATTAATTGCCATTACAGAAACCTTTGGCCTCAAGATGACATGTGGCCCTCTAGGTCCTCTTAATAAAAGGATTTGTTCTGTAAAACTTGGACTCAATAAAAAAGCCGTACCCAAGGACCTAGAAGGCCACACGTGGCCTTGAGGCTGTAGGTTCCTCACTCCTGAACTAGACATGAGCCTCAACTTTAAGGAACTCAGCAGGTTAATGCCCCTGTCAGGGTTCAGTGTGGACCGTGTCTCTACAATAAACCTTCACTAACCTTGTCTATTTTCAGAACACCTAGCACAGAGTGGGCACTCAGTATATACCTCCTGTCCGATTTCCTTTTATTATTTTGTCTCCAGTGAGGCTTCAGATCTGCTGTTTGTTATGGCTTATACTAGTTGGGCACTTGCTACTTAAATTATTTTGCTATTCAAGACTGAGTTAAAAACACCTAAAGAAGAGATTGACCTATTGAGAAACACAGAGTAGAAATTAATTTTAAAATGGGATTTAGAAAAAATTAAACTTATTGGTACTCAGATTTATGACTAAAAGTCTGAATCTTATTCTGATTGGTTTGTCCTTTTCTCATTATGGAAACACTGACACAAGACATACGCTGTTGTAACTATGTTGAGGTGACCTAGGCTTTGCCCAAGGCGCCAAAATAAAGAGGATCTTGAGAGAAAGCAGACTAATCTTAATGTCTAGTTAGCAAGAATAATTAGTTTGATTAGGAAGGTACCCGATGCTCTTTTCTACCAAGCCCTGCCTGGTCCCCTACCTCTTTCCTGAGTATATCTTCCCCAAAAGGGGACTAATATCATCCCTCTCATAGATATCTGAGGGTCTTCTCTGCCACCCAACCAACTAATTTGCCTGAGGCATCAGCTAGTTACAACCTTGAAAGCAAAATGTGAGGTAGTGAATTGCACATTAAATTTGGAGTCAGAAAAACCTAGGTTAAAATCCTGTCCTTGATACTTACTAACTGTATTATCAAGCTATTTAACTGCTCTGAGTCTCAACTTTGGTCATTTGTAAAAAATAAATGCCATAATAATTATAGTATTCCCTTCACAGGGTTAACATGAGACTCAAATAAGTTATTTATAAAGCACTTTTCTAATTCTACAAATGTCAGTTATTATTATCCTTATTATTCTTAGTGATGGCAATTCTTTTAAATTAAAAGAGGTCCCTAATTCATTATCTTTTTTCTCAGAAAGTCACTAGTAGGGCTTCTTGGGCAGGTGACAGATACCTTTGACATTTGAGCAGCACACAAATAATGAATTTCCCTCTATGCTCAAAACTTGATGATTGTTTCACTTTTGTTTTTGGAACAGCATAAAAAGAACAAAAGAAATTGAACACAGAAGAATCTGTTCGGGCAGGATGTAAAATGACAGAATGAGACCACAGATGAGAGGGTGGCAGTGCTGGGCCCATCTTCCTTTCTTATCACCCACAGCTTCATAAAGGTAGCTCAGACAGAAGGCCCTACCACACTGCTCCTCGTCTAGTCTTAGGTCTTCAGACCTTCTCCCAAACCCTGAACAGAATATGATTGATTAGGGCATGGTTTATGTAACGGATCAAGCCTATTAAACTCAGAACTCACCTTGGTATACAGGAGCAAAACCAGTAACAACATCTGTCATTTTCTGCCTTGATTCATTCATCTCCATTTATGGACTGGAACTTCTCTATGTAGCAGAAGAAATCAAGGTCATTCTCCATACATAAAGTAGGTTCTTTTACAAGGGTAGAGTGGTGAAGTAGAAAGACCTCTGGGTTAGATGTCGGGAAACATGTATTCTAGACATTAATTAGCTATTCAAGAGAAGGAAAGTCATTTGACCTCTCTGAACCTTAGTTTCCTTTTTTTTCCAAATGAGGATAAAAATCTCTATTTCACTGGCTTTTATAAGAATCAAATAAGATGATGTATATGATAAACACTTCAAAAAACATTTCAAAAACTGTTAAGGGCTCCATCAGTGCAAAGGGGTGGGAATCCAGAACATAAACTGCTGTTGATTTTAATTTGGTTGTTATTTTACCTTTAACCCATTCTCTTCCCTCTCAGCTGAACAGGAGATAGAGTAGCACAAAACAAAAGACAGATTTCAATCTTCTTAGATTATAATTTATAGCCAGGGCCTTGGATTTCCCTATAATCACCTGAAGCTGGAGTGGTGTGGTCTACCATCACTCAGCCCCGACCTGACTCAGAGTAGGAATTTAATCAATGCTTGTTTTATCAATTGATACATGAAGGGAGGAGTATGATCAGAATGGTAAGGAGGCTAAAGACTTTGCCATCTGAGGATCATTCAAAAGAAGCTGCATCGTTCAGCCTGGATTAAAGAAGAGTTAAGGGGGACCTTAGGGACATCTTCAAATATTTAAGGGCAGACTTGCAGAAGTGGGATCTGACTTATTCTTTTTGTTTCTAGATCACAAAAAGAGGAACAAGTAGAAATTGAAGAGAGGTAGATTTAAATGTAATATAGAGGAAAACTTCATTCTAGTGTCTTCCCCTGTTGGCAATTTCCAAGTTATCCTGTATATAGCTTGTATGTGCATACCTGTCTGCATGTTGTCTCTCCCCATTAGATTACAAGCTTCTCGAGGGCAGGGACTGTCTTTTGCCTTTCTTTGTATCTCCAGTGCTTGGAAAATAGTAGGTGCTTAATAAATGTTTCTCGACTGAAAATTAGAGGTGACCCCAGTTAATGGACTGTCTTCACTGTCATCACCAAAGATCTTTTAAGCAGAGGTTATTGGAGCCCTTGTCAGGGATTTCCTAGCCACACATGGGTTACGCTAGGAGATGATCTTGGAGCTTTACGAACCCTTAAATTCTGGGATTCTGGGAAGAGGAATCTCCTCTTTAGCACCCCTGATATACAGTGGTAGGTCTACTGATTCCAAGTTCAGAAGCTGTTCTGTTTCACCAAAAGTACACATTCTCCCTAAACCAGTTCCATTGATCCTATACCATCTTGTATTGTTTAGTGATTGCTTAATGTGTGCTAAACTTCATTCCCTACTGAGATTGGAAACTCCTTCAGGGCAGGGACTTTTACTAGTTTGAGACCTCTCCCTGGGGTTGGTATCATCAGTGCCTGGCCAGTGCCAGGCACTCCATGACCTCTTGGGTGATTATTGGATGAAAGTTGAGAATGACTAATTGAAGTTTTGTTTTGTTTTGTATTTTTGTTTTTATCCAAAACCACACATGCAGTGAGGTGTAGGATAAAGGGTGCTGGGTTTGGAGACAAAGTCTTACATTTAATATTTGCATGAGAAATTTAGGTCACTTAACTTCTTTATTCCTCAGAGTCTTCATCTGTAAAATGAAAGATCTGGCCTAGATGACCTTCTAATTCTTTCTCAATGATCCAATGATTCTTAAAAAGTTAGAATTAGGTGATATCCCAAATAATCTACTGAAGAAAAGACTAATTGAAAAGCTTAATAGGTCGTTTAGGGACTGGCATTACAGTTCCTAATCAAGTAAGGGGAGTTCTGTAGAGGGGGTATGCACCCCTTTATGCATCAGGCACTAGCTTTTCCTGTGTATGTCAAAATTAATACAGCTTGAAAGTTGAATAATAGCTGTGCACTCAAGTAGAAGAAGGCTCAAGCCTGCCTATAGTTGTTAATTAGGCATGACTAGAAAACTATCCCCAGGGCACATGTGACAGTGTGTCTGAAGTTATTGAGGGTACAGAGATCAGTGGCATGGTTCTGAGTGTCAAATGAATAATAGTAGGAGTCTGTGAGGAAAGAGATAAAAGAGTGATATAGCATCCCCTCTGGGTTACTTCTTTGTAGTCTGGCAGCTAATCTCCTGGGTTCTTAGGTACCCTGTGGTTAGCTACTCCTAAAATTTTAGCTCTGACCATCTCCACCCCCACCCACCCACATATGCTGGTATGTGCTTTCCCTTAACAGTCGTAAGACAAATAGCTCTTAGCAAAGGTATTTACTAAGATGGTGGAATAGGAACAGTAACAAAATATCGCCCCTCTAAACTTGGTGTACACACTCCCTCAAATACATACAGTTTATGGGAAAAGTAGGTAAAACCCCACACCCACCTCTTTGTTGGTAAAATTGCTCAGTTGGGCTCTCAGGGTCTGCTCCTTACAAGGCACAGCGATTCTCCTGAAATTCAGAGAGTCAACACACATTTATTAAGTACCTCTCTGGTTCCTCCCTGGGGAGTATGAGCTATTCAGGGAGGTCTAGCACCTTTGGTGGGAGGGTTTCCTAAGCCCTTTCAGGGCTGTTCATCCATGGTGTCCACCTTTCACCCAACTCTCATCTGTGTATCTAAGAAGCTGTTGCACAGGGAACAGCCACACCCCAGTAAAACTACCTTCACAGACGATTGAATCAGATTGAGTGTAACCAACGGGCCTCAAACCTGTTGGTGAGATGCGGGAATGTCTACCCCAAACATGTGAAAATATCCCCCAGCAGAATGGGGAGATGAGAACAATTTATTCAGCCACAAAGATGGCTTCGAGCTTGGTTAGACATCAGAGATTCCAAGGTGATCCACTGCATCCGTGGCTATCACCAGTCATCCTGATTTTCTTCTTACCTCTGGATTTCAGCGACTCCAAAAGAATGAGGCTTATGATTTTGTGCAACTCTGCCTTACTTATATCCAATTCACACACAAGTCAAGACATCACCCTGTTCTGTCATTGGTCTTCTTTGAAAAACAAAGGACAAACCCAACAACATTAAGCACCTACTCTGTGCCAGGCACTAAGGATATGAAAAAAATCACTTTGAGTCCATAGCTCACTCTCTGCTCTGTTATCAGGGGTCATGGTCATTGAAACTGCTTCTCCACAACTGTTTCTCAGATTTCTTCTTCAACTGCTGTATAGGGTGTTTTGTGGGTGAATGATTCTTTTGCTAGGCTCTGTTATTATGGGTTGAGGGAAAGAGAAAAACCCCTCCTGTTCCTCTAAAAGAAAAGAGTTCTTTCCAGATGACTATCTCTCTCTTCAACTCTCTAGAACCAACAAATTTTCAAAATGCTTGGCCAACTCCAGGACTTGGTTCTTTAGAGCCATAAGGGGTGTGGTTGATTTTCAGCACAGTCAATGATTCTCATCCTGCAACTAAACTAGGGAAATGTTCATATTTATAAAAGGGATAACACTGTTAACACCTTGTTAATACAGGTTATCTATGATGATATCAATTGAGAATGTCCCTCTCCCTGTTTTCCAGTATGTAGATGAGTTTGAGTGCAGAATCTGGTAGATGAGTTTGTCTATGTGGTAATTTAGAGAGTGTAAAGTGAAAGTAGCATTAAGGTGATTTGTAAAGGCTGTCCAGTACCCTACACCTAGCAGCTAGTCATTTAAATTTAATTCATGGTGAGTCCTAGTGCTCTACCTTTTCCCCAAATCTAATATTTTAGGCACAGTAATGAAAAAGCCTATTCAGTTATAGTATATTGGAATGGCATGGCTCTAAGCAAGACCCCAGTAATTTTGGCATAGGATAATAAAAAACTCTGGGGTATGGGAGTAGGATAGATGAGCACCAAGAGAATCCAGAGCCCAGAGCCACAAAGCAAAAACAGAATGTGAATATGATTGTGTCAGGGACAACCTTCTATATAAAATAAGTTCTTATTGTTCATTCTAACAAAATTTCCATTGTATTCAATGGTGACTTAATCGGTATGGAAATAAACAAAAATTCTAAAATTTGGACTATTAATTAAAGAGTGTATTCTGAATTCCTGAGAGGTAAAGCCAGTCTAGGGATCAGAATGACTTGGATATATTATCTGTGATAGATACCAGCTGTGTGACCCTGGGCAAGTTACCAAACTTCTCAGTACCCCCAAGCAACTTGGTAAAACTGTAAATTATAGAGCTAGAGCTGATCTGCCTTGGTATAGGGAATTTCCTTATGGGCCATTGCTTATGCCAATGAAATAACAAATCTAGTCTTAAAAACTGGAAATTTTCCACTACGTGAGAAATGTTGATGTGAAATCCAGGAATATTTTAACAAATAACCTGAGATGGAATTGATTTATCAAACATTTCTGTCAAATGAAGAGAGTAACAGATAGAAAGCCATTCTTGGTGTAAGGAAGAACTGAATTCAAGTCCCTCCTTGGACAGGTATGAACCGCCTGACTAGGGACAAGTCATTTTATTCTCTCAGTGCCCCTGGCAACTCTCTTGAGGCTAAATTGTAGTAGAGGTAGATTTCTTCATCTAAAGTTCCCTGTACCAATGCAATCTCCAGTTCCATCCAATTCTATCAAACTGTGGTTGTACTGACTCTCCTGTGTTTGTGAAGAAATAAAAAACAATGCAGTTTCTAACAATAATACGTGACATTTGTACTACATTTAGTAATGATGGTAGTTAACAATAGTTCATATTTACTAAGGTATTTAAGATTTGAAAAGCACTTTCCTTACAACAAGCCTTTGAGGTATGTAGAAGTATTGTTCTACCCATACTCCAGATGAAGAAAATGAAGCTCAGATGAATTCTTCTAAAGTCACACAGTTAGTAAGCTGTGGGGCTGGGGCTAAAACTCATGTTTTCTTACTTTCCCTTACACCAAGATGCTAAGCATCAATTTCAGAATAAGAGGGATGGTTAAGAACTAAAAAGCATTGGATGTAGTACTCTCTGATCTAGACTGTCAATTTCATGACATCTATTTACTGAAACTTTCTGTGTATGATGACTTTGTACTCCTTATTTTACTGGAGTAAAGTGAACTGAGAGGAGGTATAGACATCACAGAATGGGGTAAGTAAACTCGTAGTTGAGAACAGCTAAAAAAAATTCACTGTAGAATCATTTAATTAGCATTCATAACTAAGACAAATGTTCCAGAGGCAAGTTACACATAGCAACTACTGTGTTAACAATCTTCTCCAGAAAAAGACTAGAACACCGTGTCCCTGTTGAGCCCCACAGTAGACAACTAACAAGCGTTATTAAGCTTTTGTTATGTGCTCAACTCCCTACGAAGCAATGAGGATACAAATACAAGCAAAGGGGGAAAAAAAAGGTAACCCCTGCATTCAAGGAGCTTTCGTTCTAGTGGAGGAAGGCAACACATAAAAGGCTGATGAGAAGCTGAGGGGAGAAGGAAGGTACCCACAGAAGGAGGTAGAGAGGATGGTAGCAGTGACTTTGCTTTCTTAAAACATAGAGTTAATCACTTCAAAGACATACTCGAGATCCTGTGACCCAAAGTATTCTGATAAATGAGGAGAAAGAAAAATCAAAATCAATAAATAAAGCCAGAAAGGAAACAAGGAAAAGAAACAGCTGATTACTTAATAAGCTGTCTGTCTTGTTAGCATCTTGGGTAACCCTGCCTGTCTCTCATGCACGACTTCTCTTATCTGGCAATGATGTCAGTCAGAAGTTGGGGTTATTTTCTATGCTTTAAGACGACTGGCAACAAGCCTGACAATCTGGCTCGGTTTTGTTTTTTTTTTCTGGCTCTACAGTTAGTTAATGAGGATATCATCTCACAAGTGTTACTGCCAGGCAATCAATCAAGAACTGCTTGTTGAGAGGTGGCTGGGGTGGGGGATGGAGGGTGAGGGGATTCTAAAGGAGAGGAAGGAAGACAGGATCCTTGTCATATTTCAGCTAAACTAGGGCTTCATACGTTTTTCCTTTAGCTTCCATTCATTGGGTCAAAGGATCTTAGATATCATTTAGTCCAACTTCCTCAATTTCTGGATTCGGAAACTGAGACCCAGCAAGGTTAAGTAACTTGCCCAAGGTCATGGAGGTTTCAAGCAGCTGAGTTGGGATTCAAAACCAGATTTTTGACTCCATATTCAGTACTATTTTCCAATATGCCACATTGCCTTCATTCATTCTTTTTGTTTTTCCGTTCAATCCTTTCCTCTCCGTGCTCACATCCTAGCCCCTACTACAGCATTATCCTTCAAGCAGAAAGGAGACAGGGTTGTCAGAGTGCAAAAATAGGTGACTTTTAAGGTTCAGTAGCTTATTTGGGGGCTGAGGATAAAAGGGAAGCTTTGCTATACTCCCACCCTTCCATAATCATCGCCTATGTTTCCAAGAGTAAAAGAGTAAAAGCCCAACCTAGAGTGTCAGAAAGGGCACCCAGAGGATGTCAGCTTTGCTTTGACAAAGCTCGTATTCATGCCCTCTGAAGCAGGAACTACCCATCTATGCTATGATGAAAAAAGGAATGGCCATAGTGTCTGGTTATTTCACTAAGCTATACTTTATTACAAGGGTACTACTGGGCTCTGTTGGGTTAAAAAAAACAACACAATAAACCAAAGCAACCCTACTCAGGCAAAGTGCTCTAGACAAAGTACCCCACTGTGGGGACCAGTCTATGATCTCATCCTCTCTAAGGGAACAGAAGACATGGCAAGGTTTTCTCTAATGTAGCTTTCCTTAGGGCTGTGCAGAGCTCCCTGGCTTCTAGGATTGGAATAGTAAACTTTTTAGGTTGACATTCTATAGAAAAGAAAAAAGATAGAGCAGCAGGTCATTATTTCCCCCATCTCGCTGCTCACTGCCTCCACATCGTACCTCATCAATATCTGTTCGTTGGATTATCAAAGGACTTCGTTCTCCAGTTTATGTTTTATAAATAAGCCGAGGGGTAAAGCAACACTACTTCTGCGGCAGGCAGGCTCTGTGGACACTCTGCCCAGGAGAGTTATGGTTTCAAAAAGCATCTTTTCCAGGTTTTGTGATGCTCTGCTCTACAGAACAGACAGTTTGGAGACATATAATCTCCACCTCTATCTCACACGCACATAACCCCTGCCATACTCACCCTCCTCCCAAAACCACACAGAGATTGCTCATTGAAGTTTTCAGTTTGTCAAACATGCCAATTATTGGATTTTTCTGGGCACGTTTGTACAGAGCTTCCCTCCCTGAAACAGTAGGCAGAACACACCCCAGTTCCCTGGTTTGTCATCCTCTCCCTTTATCCCTGGGGGCAAAGCTCACTTCCGAAAACTTTGAGATTCAGTCTGAAAGAAAACAGAAAGCCAGGCCCCAGGTGGGTTTTAGGATCAATAAAAAAGAAAATCATGAAACAAGAAACCAGATCTTCCTGGGGTGTATACAT
Source organism: Pseudocheirus occidentalis (assembly GCA_028646575.1). Taxonomy (NCBI): domain Eukaryota; kingdom Metazoa; phylum Chordata; class Mammalia; order Diprotodontia; family Pseudocheiridae; genus Pseudocheirus; species Pseudocheirus occidentalis. The sequence continues at coordinate 278,900,945 of CM053593.1, forward strand.
TCATTTACATACACAAGAAAGCACTCAACAAAAATTATTAAGGGTCTTCAAGCCATTGTGGTAGATGGGGGTGAGGAGTGGGGTGAAGAGACACACTCCAAGACAGCAAATTTACTCTAAATGGGTTCCACAAAACAATTTTTCTCTATCAATGCTTGCTGTAGTCACACCCCTCAGCTCCCACCCGAAGGAGACATCTGTGCTTTTAAAAAATAATGGAGAATTGAATGAAAATGAGAGACGCTGACTTGAAATGTATACAGTTGTGGTTTTCATACAGTTTGTTTACCATATTACTAGACATTGTCAGAAGGCGACCAATCTGGGAAGAAAATCTGCTGTGGTGACGCGTGAATAAACCCAGTTAGAAGGCTAAGCATTTTTATTCTTAGGAGCCTGAGAACTGGGAAAGGTCTCTCATTCCAAGTGGTGATTGGATGTGTTAGAGCCACTGAAGCTTCAGGTCCCTGGAGATCCAATACCCCATCAGCTGCAGGCAAAAGAAGAGCAGCTAATTTGATATCTAATCCATTAATATTAATCTTTTTCACTACAGCTTCAACCCCTTTGACCTATCATCCTTCCCTCCCTGCTGTGTAGAGTTTCAGTGGGAGACAATACGACTGACAAGGTTGTTTCTGTTTCTTCTCTAATGCCACTAAGAAAATCATTAGGGGTTGTCTTTGAGAGGATTCTGAGTAACCTGAGCTAATAGCAGAAGTACATTAATGGTTTGCTGTAAGCTCTTTAGTCATTTTGATCTGAATTTTTTTTTTAAGCGTCAAGAGCATTTTTTTTTTAAAGTAAACTGCCCCAGACTGGTGGTGATTAAAAGAAAGAGTAATGGAATATTTTTTTTTGTATCAACCTTAATAAAAAGGAAAATCCTCTACTGTACATCGAAACCATACTAGGTGAAAGTTTGATTAGCAGCTTTTAAAGGACTATGTTAAGTTAGAAAGTAAATTACCACTTTGTTCCTCCTATTAATCATCCAAAAGCAGGCTCTAAGTGTCTGTTTGCACATGATGCTGAGTAAAAGGAGCTCCAGACAGTCTCTGCTCTTTGGAAACTCTGAGAACAAGAAAGATTGACCTATACAGACCTGCCTAGGATATAGACACAGCAGAATAGAATTATTAAGTGAATGAAGGAAAGTTAATGAAGTGTTAGATCATATACAATGTATATTGTATATTTTAGGGACAGAGGCTTGTCCAGGGTCACACTGTACAAAAGGTCAGACATAAATCCAGGTGTTCCTGACTCCAAGGCTAGCATCTCCACCCTATAGACCAAAGGTTCCCATTTAATGGCTTGATGCAGGCTGGCTATGATGGTCTAAGGACTTGAGATAAAAATTCTTTAATGGTGCCATAAGCAGCACACAATTTCTTATGAATATTACCAATAGTGTATTAAATTATCCTGTGGGTTTGCAACAGACTTTTATTGTTGTGATTGAATGAAAGGGAATTGTAGAACAAAAAAGGTGGGAATCAGTACTGTCATACTTCTTCCCTCCTGTATTTGCTAGCTTTTGAAAGTAGTCTTAAAATCTGGAAATACAAGACCAAAAATAAAGCAGCTCCTTCCTTCAGTGAGCTTATATTTTATCAAGAAAAAAGCCATGTAGCCAGATAAGTAAAATACAAGGTAAGATGTGATGGAAATGGATGGGATGAGTAAAAACTTCTCAATTTGGGGTTGTTAACTTTCCTTTCCCCCTCCCCCCCATTGCTGCTGTCAATCACTTTTATCTTCCTTTGTTTTCCCACCTTGGTGGGACCTTCCCCCCCCCCCCCCCCCCTCTTTTCTTGCTGTCCTATTTGGGGAAGAATTTGGTGAACTATGCCTCTCCACCAGTGAGAGAGGAGACAGTTGGGAAGAGGGCTTGACTACATTAGATTATAAATTCTTGCATTGTCTTTTGTAACACGCCTCTTCTCCATGATGAGTCATGGGGAAGACTGCCCTCTTCCCCCAGGGGAAGAGAATAAACTCCTGTTCTTATCCTAAGAGATCTCTGTGTTTATTTTTTCACTAAATTAAGGATGAAGGGTATTTTTCATCCCAAACAGAAACAAAGGATAGTTAGTTCTCAATGAAACACACTATAAAAAACTGAGAAAAAAAATACTTTTTGTTAGAGCAACGGGTAAGGAAGGTTTCATGGAGGAGTTAACCTGAGCTAAACCTCACATGAAGAGAAGGATTTTAAAAGGATAAAAAAGAGGAAGATTGGAGATGGTTTTTGCAAATACATGGAGAAAGGGTCAATTTCTATTTTATTCTAGAATCAAAAGAGAGCTATCAAAATCTTTGAATAGACATGTAAGGTGCTCAGATCTATACGTGAGGAAGACTGCTGCCTTGGCAGTTATGTGGCATGGACTGGGGAAGAGAGGGAGCAAAGGAAGAGAAAATAGTTAACAGCCTATTAGGATGGTTCGTTTGAAAAATTATGAAGACTAAGAGTATGAGAGGAGGAAATAGACTCAAAAGTCATAATCGTTCAGCGAGATAGATGCTAGATAGATAGATAGATAGATAGATAGATAGATAGATAGATAGGGAGATAGATAGATAGATAGATAGATAGATAGATAGGTAGATAGATATACACACACAAACACATAGGCTTTCCCAGTTCTTTCTGAAAAAAGCAGAAATCCTTGTCAAGGAACCAGCAAACAACAACAACAAAACAAAACACTGACTGAAAGGCTTTTTCTTCTCCTGGACTAAGAAAGGAGTCCAAAGAAAAGAATAACCTTAATGGCATTAGATGCAGAGTTGAACTGCTTTTTGTTGTAAAGATCTTGGAGTCTCAGGCTTCAGATGTTCTACCATGGAGAAAAAAAGCGTTGGTAGCCAGATTGGTGTTTGGTTTTGTCGTTGTTTGCTGTTTTCTTGATACCGGGGCCTTTCCTCTGAGCTTATTTCTGATTTAGCCTGTGTATACCTTGAGAGCATGTAATATTTTGCATGTAGTTTTCCACATTAGACTGTGAGTCCCTTGAGGGCAGGGACTGCTTTTTTGCTTTTCTTTGTATGCCCAGTGTCAGTGCTTAGGGTCAGGTACATGGCTGTTGTTCAGTCATTTAGTTGAGCCTAACTCTTAATGACCCTATATGAGGTTTTCTTCGCAAAGATGCTGGAGTGGTTTGCCATTATCTTTTCCAGGGGATTAAGGCAAACAGAGGGTAAGTGACTAGCCCAGGGTCATATAGTTAGTGAGTGGACTCACATGTGAACTCAGGTCTTCCTAACTGCAAGCCTGGCACACTATCCACTGAGCCATCTACCTACCTCTAGCACATAGCAGGTTCATAATAAATGCTTGTTGACTTTAACAGGAGTAGGCCAAAGGTTAGTATCTCCTGTCAATGTGGTACCAATTCTCCAGTATGATAGAGGAAAACTGGTTTAACTTTCTATTGTCTAAGACTGCTCTATCTCCACATAAAGTCATAGGATCATGGAGTTAAAGTTAGTAGAACCCTTAAAGGCCATCAGGTCCGGCCTCCTCATTTTAGAGATTAGGAAGCTGAGGCCCAGAGTTAAGTGTCCCCAAGGTCAGAAAGGTAGTAAATGCCTGAACTGGGATTTGAAGCCTGTTTGTTTTTTTTTTCCTGACTCTAAGTGAAAGGCACTATTCAACATACCATACTATCTCACTACTGCTCATGTCTCATTGTGGTAAAGAAGTGACCTTTTGTTCCTGAAAAAAGATCTACCAAGATGGAAAGGCTTGAACACCGGCCCAGCAACAGACTTTAATCTAAGAACTACCAATCTAAAGACGACTGACCATAGGAATATTTCTTCAAACTCAGCAGAAAAAATGAGAGCTGTGAAAAGACCATCTGTCACAAGAAGTAAAGTAAGAAAGGCATGAAAAAAGACCTCCTGAGTATAGACTAGGAAGGTTTCGAACTAATTTTTTCATTTGAAATCTGGCTTCTAAGGCACTTGACTTTCATTGAAAAAAGTGGTATATAAAAAAAAGTGGTATCTTTTTAGGGTTTGGTGATCTCCAAGGAAGAAGGTCCAATTCTGTAATAAAAGAGGAGAGAATCTCATTTTCCAAGTGTCTTGCTTCAAAAGTAATTAGGCAAAAGTTGGGACATTTTCCAAATAATGTGCAAATTGCATAAAGATTGGAATGGGGCTAGGATTTGAATCCCTACTTCTGTCCTCCCCTGACTTTTGTTCCTAAAATCTCAGTATCTATTCTCAAAATCAAACAGATTTTATTTGGGGGAACTATGGGTAAATGCAACAAAATTTCTGTAGTTTTGTTGGTCAGGATCTTAGCTACAGTGATAGGATTCTGCCTCAGAGGAAAAAAGCCCAGGCACTATCCTGGGAAGCCTTCCATTGACCCTTTAAGCTCTGGCACACAGCCCTTCCCTTCTCTTGTTTTCCTCCACTGCACTCTGCTCTCATGGTCACTGTTTCTAGGAGGATGCTTTGCTGTTTCCCATTTTTAATGACTTCATTCACAGTCCAGTGGGCAAGCCAGCTTACAGCTAACATTGGGTCCCAGCCACCCTGTGGAGTTATTGAGAAGTTCACCACAGCTGGGCTAGGGAAATTTCCTAAAGCCCACTGGATAGAAGCTCTGCCAAAGGACTCTGATGAGAACATTTATGTCCCACAGCCAGCCCCAAGAACTAGGGAAAGGGACAGGACAGGAAAGGGAGCACAGATGAAAGGGGAAGAAGCCTGGTGATTATATTTCTGCCCAAGACAAACAGTAGCAGTCAAAGAGTGCCTGAGCCCTGGGGATTCATCTGCCTTCTGCTCTGGTGATATGTTTCTCATTTTCATGTTCAGACCTTCTTCTCTGATGATATCTGTGCTTTCTCAGAACCCTGTGCTTGGGCCAAGTGCTCGGGTTGGCCAGTTGTGAATTCTGTATACCAAAAATGATCCCATCTTCAAAGAATGTGAAGCAGCAGCAGCGCTTAGAGCCTCAAACAAGGGTTGATAAATAGGTCAGTGAATAGAATGTTAGACTGAGTCAGGAAGATCTTAGTTCAAATCCAGCTTCAGACACTTACTAGATCCTGGTCTAATCCTTTAACCTCTGTTTGCCTCATCTGTAAAATGTGAGTAATAATTTCCTAGGGTTCCTGTGAGGATTAAATAAATTAATACTTATAATATATTGATGTATCCTATATGATATAGATAAATTTCATTTCCTATAATATATGTTTATAATATATAATATAAATAAAACCATATATTTTATATAGAACAAGCTATATATATATAATATGATAAATAAGCTATATCTACTTCTATATTATTTTTGCAAGGCAGGCATGGAGTCTGGAAGGGAAAATAGGCAGCAGCCCCAGTATTCCAGAGGAGAATGTAAACCCCAGTCTCGTTTTTGTACTTGTGTTCCCAGCCTAGCAACACCTGATACATGGTCAATTCTTGCAGATTGCTTGGTTGCTTGATTAGGCTTTGGGCCCGATTGTATTACATTTATCTTTCACTTTAGAAGATTTCTGATTTCATATCTGTGCGTATCCCCTCCACTGCTCATCTCAACTTCCGTATGCATTAGCAGACATCTCATTTCATTCAATTCCACCAGAACTTATTATGTGTTTACACCAGACATTGTGCCCCAAAAAAAAACTCCAACCCAAAATATATTCTTCTACCAAACAGCTTAATTCTAGTGGGGGAACTAACATGTACCTAACAGATTTAGCAGCTAAAAAATATACCCAAAGTAAAATCAATATCATTTCTTTTGGGGGAAGTGGTAATGATGCACTGGGGCATGGGTGAAGAAGGAGGATAAAGAAAGACCTGGTATGGGAAGATCTGAGGTAGGGAGGAAGTATATTTCTTTTTTTTTCTTTTTTTTCCTTTCTAAAAAAAATTGACTTGTTTACTTTTAGTTTACAAGATTCAGTTCCATAATCCCTTGAATTTCAAGTTTTCTCCTCTCCCTTCCCCCCTAGAGCAGCATGCAATCAAGTATATAGGATCTACAAATACTTTCACAGTGGACATTAGTCTGGTTGCAAAGAAGGGTTATAACTGATGGAATGAACAATGGGAAAGAGGAAACAAAACCAAACATGGAAAAGAAATAGAGCATGTAGTTTGCTTCAGTCTCCATTTAAACTCTGTTCTTTCTAGTTCTTTCTCTGAATGTAGACATCTCCTTCCATCCTGAGTCTTTTAGAGTTGTCTTATTACCTTGTGTTGCTGAGAAGAGTCCAGTTTATCAAAGGTGATTGTCGTACATATGTTGTATCTGTGATTGTGTACAAATTTCTCCTGGTTTTGCTGTTCTCACTTAGCATCGGTTTGTATAAGCCTCTCCAGGTAAATATGAAGTCCATCTCCTCCTCATTTCTTATAGCACAATAGTATTCCATTACATTCATATACCACAACTTGTTTAGTCATTCCTCAATTGATGGGCATCCCCTTAATTTCCAATTTTTTGCCACCACAAAGAGAGCTGCAAAAAATATTTTGGTACATATGGGTCTTCCTCCCACTTCTATGATTTCTTTGGGATACAACCCCAGAAGTGGTACTACTGGGTCAAAAGGTATGAAATTATTTATAGCCTTTGGGCATAGTTCCAGATTGCTCTCCAGAATGGTTGAATCAGTCCACAACTCCACCAACAATGCATTAGTGTTCCAATTTTTCCACATCCTCTCCAACATCTGTCATTTTCCTGTTTTGTCATCTTAGCCAATCTGGCGAGATTTGGTACCTTAGAGTTGTTTTGATTTGCATTTCTTGAATCAATAGTGATTTAGAGCATTTTTTCATATGCTTATAGATATCTTTAATTTCTTCCTCTGAAAACTGCCTGTTCATATCCTTTGACCATTTATCCATTGGGGAATGACTTGTATTCTTATAGATTTGATTCAATTCCCTGCATATTTTAGAAATGAGGCCTTTATAAGAGACACTGATCATAAAAATTCTTTCCCAGTTTCCCTCTTCCCTCTTAATCTTGGTTACATTGGCTTTGTTTGTACAGAAACTTTTCAATTTAATGTAATAAAGATTATCCATTTTGCATTTTATAATGCTCTCTAACTCTTGTTTGGTCATGAAGTCTTCCCTTCTCCATAAATCTGACAGGTAAACTATTCCTTGCTTTCCCAGATTGCTTACAGTATCAGCCTTTATACCTAGATCATGCATCCATTTAGATTTGATTTTGGTATATGGAGTTAGATGATGGTCTATGCCCAGTTTCTGCCATACTATATTCCAGTTTTCCCAGGAGTTTTTGTCAAATAGTGAGTTCTTATCCCCAAGACTGGGGTCTTTGGGTTTATCAAACAGTGTATTACTATAGTCATTGACTACTGAGTCTTCTGTACCCAGTCTATTCCACTGATCCACTACATTCCTCAGCCAGTACCAGGCAGTTTTGATGACTGCTGCTTTATAATACAGATTAAAATCTGGTAGGGTTAGGCCACCTTCCCTAGCATTTCTTTTCATTAACTGCCTTGATATTCTGGACCTTTTGTTCTTCCAAATGAATTTTGTTACCATTTTTTTCTAGTTCTATAAAGTAATTTTTTGGTAGGTTGATTGGCATGGCACTAAATGTGTAATTTAATTTAGGTAAAATTGTCATTTTTATTATATTAGCTTTACGCAGCCATGAGCAGTTGATGTTTTTCCAATTAGTTAGGTCTGACTTTATTTGTGTGAAAAGCGTTTTGTAGTTGTGTTCATATAGGTACTGGGTTTGTTTTTGCAGGTAGATTCCCAAATATTTTATAATGTCTATAGTAATTTTAAATGGGATTTCTCTTTTTAGCTCTTGCTGTTGGATTTCATTAGAAATATATAGGAATGCCGAGTATTTATGTGGGTTTATTTTATATCCTGCAACTTTGCCAAACATTTATTGTCTCAAGAAGTTTTTTTTACTTGTATATCATCATATCATCTGCAAAGAGTGATAACTTATTCTCTTCTTTGCCTAATTTGATTTCTTTTTCTTCTCTAATTGCTACTGTTAACATTTCTAGTACCAGACTGAACAAAAGGGGTGATAGTGGACACTCTTGTTTCGCCCCTGATTTTACTGGAAATGCTACTAGTTTGTCCCCATTATATATAATACTTGCTGATGGCTTTAAATAGATGCTACCTATTATTTTAAGGAAGACTCCATTTATTTCTATACTTTCTAATGTTTTTAATAAGAATGGATGTTGTATTTTGTCAAAAGCTTTTTCTGCATCTATTGAGATAATAATATAGTTTCTGCTAGTTTTGTTGTTGATATGATCAATTATACTGATGGTTTTCCTAATATTGAACCATCCTTGCATTCCTGGAACAAATCCTACCTGATCGAATTTATTATTCTTGAGATAAGTTGCTATAGTCTTTTTGCTAATATTTTATTTAAAATTTTTGCATCTATATTCATGAGGGACAGAGGTCTATAATTTTCTTTCTCCATTTTGTCTCTTCCTAATTTAGATATCAGTACCATATTTGTGTCATAAAAAGAATTTGGTAGGACTCCTTCACCAATTTTCCCAAATAGTTTGTAGAGTATTGGAATCAATTGTTCTTTAAATGTTTGACAGAATTCACTGGCCCTCGCAATTTTTTCCTAGGGAATTCACTGATGGCTTGTTCAGTTTCTTTTGCTGAGATGGGGTTATTTAAGTAATTTATTTCCTCTTCAGTCAATCTGGGCAACTTATATTTTTGTAAATATTCATCTGTTGTAGGCCAAGACTTTCAGGGTCCCTGGCCACATTAGCTCCCCAGTTCTACAAAGGTCATTAGGCAGATATACAAGGAGAGTATAATCTTGTTGGGTGAATGCTCTCATTGGTTTCATGAATATCTAAAGAAAGTACTGAGTTAATTTGCAAGTCTTGATTGTAACACCCTGTTTGTGCTTATGCACATGGTCCTAGGATAAAGAGCTTAAGGAGTGATTGGCTTTGGACTGGGGTAGAGAAAGATCAAGATCAAGGGTGGTTCCTTGCATTCTGCTAAGGGTATATAAACCTTGTATCTTCCATGTATCTTTGGCTCTGTATGAAATAGTTCTGCAATAAACAGACTATGGAATACATCCCCGTCTCTCTCCCTCTTTCCTTTATTCAGCTAGAAGCTCTTTCTCTCTGTCCTTTTATTTCACTCAGCTGGTAGCTAGGCCCAGACTGTGCTAGCAGCAGCATTCATCCATTTCACCGATTGTCAAATTTATGTGCATACAATTGGACAAAATAATTCATAATTATTGTTTTAATTTCATCTTCATTGAAAATAGATACACCATTTTCATTTTTGATACTTGAAATTTGGTTTTCTTTTTTTTTTTATCATATTGACTAAAGGTCTACCAGCTTTATTGTTTTTTTCATAAAAATAATTCAACAATTTTAATTTCAATTTTCTTAATCTTTTTGGTTTTAATTATTTCTAATTTAGTATTTAATTAGGGATTTTGCATTTGTTCTTTTTCTAGCTTTTTTAATTGCAAGCCCAAATCGTTAACTTCTATTTTCTCTAATTTATTCATGTATGCATTCAGGGATATAAAACTTCTCCTAAGAACTGCCTTTGCTGCAACCTGCAAGTTTTGGTATGATGTCTCATTGTCATTCTCTTGAATGAAGTTACTGATTGTTTCTATAATTTCTTGTTTGACCCACTCATTCTTTAGGATTAAATTATTTAG
>CM053593.1:278911177-278921449 GCA_028646575.1 Pseudocheirus occidentalis
CTCCTTGAAAAAACCACTGACCTGGAAAACAGATCCAGGAGAGACAATTTGAAAATTATAGGACTACCTAAAAGCCATGATCAAAAAAAAAAAAACGTGGAAAGCATCCTTCAAGAAATTCTCAAGGAAAATTACCCTGATGTTGTAGAATCAGAGGGCAAAATAGAACTTGAAAGAATTCACCGATCACCTCTTGAAAAAGATTCCCAAAAGAGAACCTTGTTTGTGACAAGTCTTAACTGTGGTTAAGGGAATTTCAGAAGAGGAGGTCAAAATGATGTAATGTCAATTCTGACTCTGTCATCCATTTGGGGTTTTCTTGGCAAAGATAATGGAGTTTCTTGCCATTTCCTTCATCTCATTTTATAGATGAGGAACTAAGGCAAAGTTAAATTACTTGCCCAGGGTCACACGACTAGTATGTGTCAGAGGCCAAATGGAGGCCAAGTTTGAAATCTTGAAGATGAGGCTTCTTGACTCCAGGCCCTGCACTCTATGGATTGCACCACCTAGCTGCTGTCATGCCCCATATGAAAGACAGTACCATGGGTCTGTGTTCTTAGCTTGTGCCTATGTAACATGAAATAAATAGAACTCTTGCAGTTAGTCTGTTCATTTGATCTTGTTAATTAGCCTATTAATTTGATTAGGATCAGCCATAGGCAAACCTATAAGGTTAATGAAGTTTGTCATCAATGACCCTGAAATCCCCTTTTCTGTTACCTCTCCCCACCCTACCACAACTTTGGTGGTACCTATCCACTTATTCAATTACCCACTTTCCTTGGGTCCCTCTCTACTTATTCCACTGTCAGAACCTACTGTCCAAAAGGATCTCATTGTAAATTGAAGTGAAGGGATTTACTCCTTCTGGTACTTTTATTTTCAAATATTTTTCTCTAATAAAATGGATAGAGTACTAGGCCTGGAGTCAGCAAGACCCGAGTTCAAATCCAACCTCAGATATTGTTAATTGTGTGATCACAGTCACTTAACCTCTTTTTGACTTAGTTTCATCATCAGTAAAATGGCAATAATAATAGCACAAACCTTGCAGAACTGTTGTAAGAATCAAATGAGATAATATTTATAAATCTTTTAGCACAGCGCCTGGCACATAATAGTGACAGGGTATAGGTTCAAGCTGAGACCTTTTCCCCAAGAATTTGAGTCCCTTTTCTCCTTAGACCCAGGAAAACTGCGCCTTGAACTTTCCTCAAATCTTCCCACTTGATCTGACTTTTCATGCCTAAATCCTTAGCCTAGCCTAGCCCTCCAGTTTGTCTCTGGCTACTTCCCACCCTTAATCCCATAAAAATCTCATTTTCTTGGTTCCTGGTGTCTGACCTCTAATTACCTCAGCTACTGGTTACTCCCATCAAGACCCTCCTCTAGTCACCCCAGACTATTTGACCACCCCTAGATCTCTCGCACAGTCTTTCTGTATATAAGATCTATCTTCTTGCTTCCATGAATGTGCTCAGATTCAATCTGGCCCGCTTGTCAATACAAGCATCACAGATGCTCAGATTCTTTAAGAGTCTAGCCCAATGGTTCTCAACCTTCCTAATGCTGTGACCCTTTAATAGTGGTATATGGGTGTTTCTGTATGTGGGCAGACCTGCCTGGAAACAGATAGAGGAGGTTCCTAAGAAAATGTGTTTTCCCATGGTCTTAGGTGACCCCTGTGACCCCTGTGAAATGGTTGTTCAACCCCGACCCACTAGAACCACTGGTCTAGTCAATGGTAAGATTTCTTAAGAGTCTGGCCAATATGGTGGATCTTTAATAAACTTTGTTTTCCTTTTTTCTTTTTTTTTGCTTTTTAGAGGGGGGAAGGTAGGATAATTGGGGTTAAGTGACTTGCCCAAGGTCACATGGCTAGTTTTTTGTGTTACATGTATGAGGTCAGATTTGAACTCAGGTCCTCCTGACTTCAGGGTCAGTGCTGTATTCACTGTGCCACCTAGCCACCCCCAAACTTTGTTTTCCTTTGGCTGAAAGAAGGCTTGAGGTGAATTCATTCAGGCAGGACCTGGTATGTCACAATTTCAGGGTCCTGAGCTCCCCTAAACCTCAACAGTGGGTGTTATATAAGTAGCAGCTATTAATCAATCATTAAACATTTATTAGATGCTCACTATGTGTCAGACATTGTGCTAAGCACTACGGATACAAAAATAGGCAAAAGACAGTCCCTGCCCTCAAGAAACCTACAATCTAATAGGGGAGACAATATACAAATATATACAAAGCGAACTCTATATTGGATAAATAAGAGGAGATGGACCTGGAATCTGGCCCTGACATTTATGCTACTTTTGTGACCTTGAACAAATTATCGGATAAGTAAGAAACAATTAGCAGAAGAAGGTACTGGAATGAAGAGGAATTGAGGAAGGCTTCCTGTAGAAGGTAAGATTTAAGTTGGGATTTAAAAGAAGCCAGGGAAGTCAGTAATTGTAATGGAGAAGGGAGAATGTTCCAGGCATGTGGGACAACCAGAGAATGCTTAGAGCTTGCCTGAGAGATGAAGTGTCTTGTTTGCACAAGAGCCAGGAGGCTAGTGTCACTGGCAAATGACAAGCCCTCTTGTTAAAGGGCTTTCATTTCTTAGTGGTAAAGAAACCTTCTTTTCCCCAAGTCATACCAACTGGATAGAGCTCTGTTGGTTTACTATGTAAGGCCCACCTAGAATTTCATTGATAGAGAAAACTAAAAAATGAATCCCTTGAAGTGTTTGTTTGGATTCAAAGTACTTTACCTAGGTATCTCCACTGACAAAATTGCCACAAATGACCCAATAATGTTTTGTTAATGGAATTCGAAGATCTTTTCCCCATTAATAGGTCTTTGTAAACTGCTTTCACCCTGAGTTACATGGAAGCCTGTGGTAGGAGGAGTTTGTCAAACACGTGGATAGCAGCTAGCAGGATAGTCCCTCAGAGAGGGGCATTTTACTTAAGGGAGCTTGTTTGTGGGGAGACCTGATGGAGAGAAGGCTTGGGGTTGATGCTGCTCCCTGCATTGGTACTGTATATCACCTTCTCATAGTGGATTTGGTTTTCTGGTATATGAATGAATATCTTGGTTTTGTCTTTGAAGAAGAAAGTCTGTTATATCTTTCAATTCAAACCTGGAAATATGCCTGGATATTCATAGTAGCCCCTGTGGATATTGCATTGTTGATATAACTAGAGACTTGATTGGTTCAAAGGACTGAAGACTCAAGCTGTTGATATCACTTGCTTGAGTACAAAACCTTCCAGGGGCTTTTTGATGCTTAGCTAATGGATCACGGTGGGCAAGAGAACTTCCTCTGAATCAGTTCAAAGTGTTCTCCATATCTAATCCTTGACTAAGTAAGTCTCCTTTTGTTAACTGTTGAATGACCTATAAATATATAATTTTGTCCCAGAATTGCACCTACACTAACTACAAGGGGGATTTATCTGAAGCAGACCCAGACTAGAACAATACGTAATCTTGGGAAAACCATTCAACCACTCTTGGAACTCTAGACCTCATTGGCAAAATGAAGGGTTTTTACTTCAGGGTCACTAAGATCTTTCCTGCTCTGATTAAATCTATGATCCCTTTGGCTTACCATAGTTTACATATGTTGAATTTCACACACACATATTTCTTATACAGCCTTAAATTTTTATTTTTGTTTTCATTTCCAAATTCTCTACCCATTGAGATGGCAAGAAATGTGATAACCTTTTGAGTAAACTTTTAAACTCTTGACATCTTTTGACGGTGATAGTAAAGGTATAGGTTTGCCCTGGCTATAAGGTATGTGTTTTCAATGTTATTAATACTCTTCAGCAGATGAGATTTCCACATTATTTCTGCTTTGCTATGCCTAAATTTGGATTATTATATTTAGACCTCAGATACTTACTAGCTGTTTGACCCTGGGCAAATAAGAGAAAATATTATGCTGTCATATTAATAACTAATTATTAATTTGTGATCCAGGCTTCTCTCCTATTTCCTCATTAAGGCCCAGTTCTTATTAAAGTCAGTATCCGATGGACATGTGTGATAGAAAAAATTATTCCTAGTCCTCAAGGAATATGCTTATCAGTCTTGGGCAGGATCCCACCCAACTAGGAGACCATATTGATACAGTATACAGTATTGATACAGTATAAACAGATACAGTATAAACAGAATCCAGTCTGAAGGAGTCTGTACCTTGGAGTAAGCAGTCCTCCTACCCTTCTATTAGAGTTTAGGATGACCCAGTTCATGAAGAAGAAAACCAGTCAGAGAGGTCTGGTTGGAAACCGATTTCTCTGTCCAAATTGCTAGAGGCTTCTGAGTCTCACGATCAAGTCACAGTATCCGAAGGAAGAGCTGAAGACATGGAAACAACTCATTAAATGTCTACCTATCAGAATAGCTTTTCACTTGTTGGGGGCATTCCCTTTTGGAAAGGTATTTAAGGCTCTCAGGGTCTCCATTTGGGGTCTTTGGTTACTGAGAGAAACTATTAACCATCGATTCATTGGTTGCTGGGCTAGCCTAATTAATAAATTGATTATTAATTACCCAGAAATTCTGTCTTAGGGTTTTCATTCATCTCACAAGTCACTTGACTTCTGTTTGCCTCAATTTCTTTTTTTTTTTTTTTGGCTTTTTGGAGGGCAATTGGGATTAAGTGACCTGCCCAAAGTCACACGGCTAGTAAGTGTGTCAAGTGTCTGAGGCCAGATTTGAACGCAGGTCGTCCTGACTCCAGGGCCGGTGCTCTACTCACTGCGCCACCTAGCCACCCCTTACCTCAGTTTCTTTAACTGCAAAATAGGGGATAATAACAACCCCTAGCTCCTGGTGTTGTATTGAGACTCAAATGAGATAATGTTTGTACAATGCTTGGCACAGGACCTGCCACACAACAGGTACTTATTTAATGTTTCCTTCCTTCAGTTCTGGGTGCCATGTGCAAGGAAACACCCATGAAAGGAAAATTCTTTGTTCAGGCTTTTGCCCTGATTAACAAGGCAAAACTCAGGAAAAAGAGAATTAAAAGGAGCTTGCTAAAAACACAACATGTTGACTCGATAATCAGAGATTAATTAGAGATCACCAGGGGATTCAAGATGGAACCAACTTTTATTGATAACTTGTGTACTTCAATAAGGATACTTCATATGGGTCAGATAGTGAAAATTGATGGGTCATTATGACTCAGCTCCTCCCCAGTTTCAGGTGGATGGTGACAAAACGAGTAGGTAGTGAGTGACCTGCTACTTGATGGGACTGCAGGTAATACAAAAACTGCAGAGTAGGTGGTAACTCCCTTAACATTGATTAATAAACAAGACTGGGAACAATGGTGCCACTGAGTCAGCCCAACTTTCAACAAGACACTGATGATCTGGAACCTATCTGTCCAGAGAAGGTTATAATGAGTCAATTAGGAAACAAGCATTTATTAAGAGCAAATTATGTGCCAGGCACTGTTCTAAGTATTAGAAATACAACTACAAGCAAAAAGAAAAGTAGCTGCTGCCTCCAGGAGTTTATATTCTAGCACATTAGAGAAAGTTGAGGTATAGCCTGGAGAGGAAGGAGACATGACTGGGATGGCTGCCCTCCAGAGATACTAGAGGAGCCATCCACAGAGAGAGAGGGGTTGAGGATACTTCTGAGGCATGAATTCCAGGACTGGAGTAAGCTTCAGGAGAAAAAGAATTTCCGAGACATGATAAAAGAAGTAGAGAGGAATGAAGCTCTCCATAAGAATGCTAAGGAAGGATAGAGTTCATTCCTTAGGGTTTAACAGTTGAGGGACCTAGAAATATTTATCTTGAAAAAGATTGGACAGATGGGGCATAATATATTTCTCCAAGTATTTGAAAGACTGCACTTAAAAGAGGAATTGGACTTGTCCTGTTTATACTTCAGAGACAAGAACTGGAAACAACAGGTAGAAGAGGAAGAGAAATAAGCTTAGGTGATGTAGCAGAAAAATTTCCAACAATTAGAGCTGTCCAAAAGTGGAAAGGACAACTCAGTCAGGTAATGAGTTCTTCCCGTTTCAAGTATGCAAGTGGGTTTGGGACCACTTGTCAGAGGTAAGGTAGAAGAGATTCATGTTTCACATATTTCTTCGGCAGTCTCTTCCAAATCGGAGAGTTTATCATTATCTTTGCTAATTCAGAAACACTGAATGTTTAGATTCTCATATGATGGAAAGGGAAGAGTTTATGAGGAAAGTATGGAAAACATCAGGTAAGGATCACATCTCAGTGTTGTCTTTAACAGTACCTTGGTGTAGCTGGCCACTGTTAGTATTTCTGACTGCAAGTTGATTTCAGACCACCAGAGGGTGCTCTGAAGACCCTTCTACCAGTTGATTTTGTTCTATAGAATTCTTAAAAAGAGTGTGTGAATTGTGATTTGTCCTGTTGAAACTAGTTTTTGTTTTGTTTTGTCTTGTCTCGTTTTTCAGAAATTTTTGCCTATTATGTGGCCTCTCACAACAGTGAGCTATGGATAGAAAAAGCTGGAAGCAATTTTTTTTCACGTACATTAGATGTTTCTTCTCAAGCCAGGAATTACTCTTTTAAATTTCATGAAAAATGGAGACCTGCAAATTTGACTTTACAGGGTGATAGAAGTATTCTGGCTTATACCTATACATCAGTATAGACATACATCAAAGAGGTAATTACATCAAATAATTGTGGTTATTTAACACTGTTAAGTGAGGGTTTTCATGTTGTTAATTATCCTATCTAGACTCTTTGCCTAGATATGAAGAATTAACTGGACAATTATCCAATACTTTATTTAATTTTTCCTGTGTAGACACAATTTGATTGCAAAGTCTCCTCCATCCCTTTTACTTGAAACAAAGCCAAAGTTGACTTTGGGCCAAAGCAGTAGTGTTAGGACCTTGAAGCACCCTCTGGTGGTTGGAAAGGAACCTGCTGAGAAAAAGTTTCCTTTAAGCCCCAGAGAGGTCAAGTTCTTTATCTTTCTGGACCCAGAAGCTGATAAGCCTTCTTGTCTCCCACTGGACAGCCCACAGTAAAGACAATTTCATTTTTGTCTTTGTATTCTAGAAATATTCTAGAAATATTTATCTTGAAAAAGATTGGACAGATGGGGCATAATATCTTTCTCCAAGTATTTGAAAGACTGCACTTAAAAGAGGAATTGGACTTGTCCTGTTTATACTTCAGAGACAAGAACTGGAAACAACAGGTAGAAGAGGAAGAGAAATAAGCTTAGGTGATGTAGCAGAAAAATATGTTGATCGAGCTCTTCTAAACTTAAGTTACGCGCTATTTGGGGGAAAGTCAAGTAGCTCTACCCTTATGTGGGGTCAGATGCTAGAGTTATTGAAGCGACTTGTAATAATAATGACTTTTTTTGTTTATATATTATGTATATATAATGTTTATATAACATTGCTGTGTGCCAGGCACCGTGCTTTACTTGATTTTTTCACTTGATCATTATAACAATCCTGGGAGGGAGGTGCTTTGTTTTACAGGTGAGGAAACTGAGGTCAAGACAAACTAAGTCATTTTCCCAGGATGACACAGCTAGGTAGGTGTGATATTTTTTAAAAGTTGGAAAGACCTAATCTCTGGGTAATTAAGAATTTTATTACTCATACTAACATATAACTAATATAAAGGGTCAATGACACTATTAAATGCCAAAGATCCTTCATGGAACCCACTCAATGCTTATATGCCCTTGGAAGGACGGGTGTTCCTGAGAGTGGCAACCAACTCTAATTGGTTAACAGGTAATGAGAGTGGGGTGGCTAGATGGCTCAGTGAATAGAGTGCCAGCCCTGGAGTCAGGAGGACTTGAGTTCAAAATCTGGCCTCAGACACTTAACACTTACTAGCCCTGTGACCTTGGGCAAGTCATTTAACCTCAATTGTCCTGCCCTCCCCCCTTAACAAAAGAAAATTAAAAAAAAAAAAACAGGTAATGAGAAAGAATGAATATGGACCTATTCTAATGAAGGGCTGAGGGTAGTGACTTTGATCCTGCCTCCTGTCCTTCTAAACCACCCCTAGCCTTGGGCAATCTAATCAGAGTTTATCCCCACCTAAACCTGAGTAGAACACAAAGAATTTCCTCATCTGGAAGGGGCCTGAAAATGATTGAGGAGAAAATTAATCTAATCTCATTATCGGCAATGTCTCTTAGATGGTGGTTTGGCCTAGTAGAGAATAAGATTTCAGAAAGGGATAAATCCTGGGTCTTCTAAATATCAGCAATTAGTTATTTCATAATAGTTTCTCTCATAAGTCTCTGAGGCTAGATTTGAACTCAGGTCTATCCTGACTTCAAGCCTGGTACTCAATTCACTTCAGTACCTAGATGGCCTAGTACATGCTCTGGTCTAGACCATACCATTTATGATGGTCATTAGAATGTCTGGGTGTGTTCATATGGAAATAGCGCTCACCTGGTAGAAAATAGTCCTGGGTTATAATCTTGGTTCTGCTATTAATCAGCTGTGTACCCATAGGGCAACCTCTTTGTGTCTCAAATTCCTCATCTGCCTAATGGGGAAAATAACCTTCCAGAGTTGTTCCAAGTATTGAGTTTTGGGTGTGTTTGAGACCCCAAAATACCAATATGCCAGTTCCTACCAAATAAATTCGACTCAAGTCTTCTCTCAGTCAATGTAAAACAAAGTTTATTAAAGATTCCCCATAATGGCTAGACTCTTAAGGAGCCTAAATATTTGTGATGCTTGTGTTGACAAACAGGGCCAGAACAATCTGACACAGATTGAATCTGAGCTAGACTGAATCTCAGCACCTTCAAGTGATGAGGTGTAGGCTCTGGGACCCCTCCCCCCTTTTTGAGCTCTCCTTGATTCTTTGGCTCTGGGAAAGTAAACCTTCCCAGGGAAGACATTTGCTTTGTTCCAATAGTTTCCCACCCTTGAATTGGCCTGGCCCACCATTGTCTACGGTCTCCAGGTAGCCTCCAGCAACTTCCCAGTCTGAACCACTCATTACTGGAGTCTGACCTCATCTGACTCCTCCTGAAGACCCTCCCCAACCTCCTCTTCTGGACCACCCCTAGATTCTTCCCACAACCTTATTGTATATAGAACCCCACCTTCCCTCCATGTGTGTGAGAGCGCTGTAGAATAGCTTAGCAGAGACTTTGCTCTGTGAGAGCACCATGGAATAGCTTGGCATAGACCTGCTCAGTGAGAGCGCCTTAGAGAATGCCTTAGCAGAGACTTGCTCTATGAGAGCACCTTTAAATGGCCTAACACCCCACGTGGCGAACTTGAACTTTCAATAAACTTTACTTTTTCCTTGGCTGAGAAGACTTGAGTGGAATTCTTTCAGCAGGACCCGGCATGTTGGTATTTTGGGGTCTCAGGCAGCCCTAACCGTCTTTGGGCTCCTCTTCACAAGGAGGCAAGATGGATCTTATATACAAAAAAGACTTTGGGAAGGATCTAGGGGTGATCTAGAGGAGGAGTTTGGGGAGAGGCTTGAGGAGGAGTCTAAGGAGGATCTTTGATGGAACTGAGGTCAGACTACTGTAATGAGATTAAGGGTGGGAAATAGCTGAAGGTTACCAGGGGCCAGTTTAAGGCTAACTGATTTGAGTTTAGATATTTTGATAGGATCAAGGGTGGGAAGTAGCTGGACAAAGGGAGGGCTAAATTAGGTTACAAGTAACCGAGGTTTGGGCCTAGGATAATGAAAAGCTTATGGCCTCAGGCAAATGTCTCATCAGCTGTGAAGATTCAAGGGGGTGCCCAGAGCCTATACCCCATCACAAGGACCAAGTTCAGGATGTGTTAAGGTATTTGAAAGTACTTTGAAAGATAATGAGTGCTATGTTAGAACTATTATTAGGATAGCACTATCCTTGTTTGGTGATATGTGGAAAAAAGTATCGTTCTCCTTCCTATCTCATGAGTGTCTTGGTCATCAGAGAGGACCAGGGATTGGTCATCTCCCTCCTCCTTCCCATTTGACTACCTCTTGCTTAAAGGTGAATAATCAAGTTGATGAGGTGTAGACTCTGGGACCCCCCTTAAGCTCCTTGAATCTTGGAAGTACAGGCTCTGGGAAAGTAAACTTTCCCAGGGAAGACAGTTGCCTGAGGTCATGAGCCTTAAGTTGCGGCTCTGCCCAAGTCTTTAGACCTCCTTTGTTCCAATAGTTTCCCACCCTTAATGTTCCTGTTCCCACCCTTGAGCTGGCCCACCATTGTCCACGTAGCCTCCAGCAACTTCCCACCCTCATTACT
>CM053593.1:278921549-278936435 GCA_028646575.1 Pseudocheirus occidentalis
TTGGAAGTACAGGCTCTGGGAAAGTAAACTTTCCCAGGGAAGACAGTTGCCTGAGGTCATGAGCCTTAAGTTGCGGCTCTGCCCAAGTCTTTAGACCTCCTTTGTTCCAATAGTTTCCCACCCTTAATGTTCCTGTTCCCACCCTTGAGCTGGCCCACCATTGTCCACGTAGCCTCCAGCAACTTCCCACCCTCATTACCGGAGTCTAACCTCATCTGACTCCTCCTGAAGATCCTTGACTCCTCCTGAAGACCCTCCCCAATCTCCTCCTCTGGACCACCCCTAGATTCTTCCCACAATCTTTGTGGTTAAGTACATAGAATCCCATCTTCCCTCCATGTGGTGTGAGAGCACTGTAGAATGCCCTAGCACACAGACTTGCTCTGTGAGAGCGCCATAGGATAGCTGAGCACAGACTTGCTCTGTGTGAGAGCACCATAGAATAGCTTGGCAGAGACTTGCTCTGTGAGAGCACCATGAAATGGCCTAGCACCCCACATGGCGAACTTGAACTTTCAATAAACTTAACTTTTTCTTTGGCTGAGAAGACTTCAGTGGAATTCATTCCGCAGGACCCAGCATGTTGGTATTTGGGGGTCTCAGGCAACCCTAACCCTCTTTGGGCACCCTCTTCAAAGTCACTGCTTTTGTGAATGATTTGACAATCTACTAGAACTCAGCTTCCTTCAGAATTTCCAAGATTCTGAGTCTTAAGCTGCCTATTTCAAACTCCTTTTTTCTAGACAGCTTTGTTCATCCTCATCTACCTCAGACTCACAACCTCCCAAACCCATTCTCTACCTTCTCTTTCCATTTCATACTTTGGAAGCCCCATTCTGTTATTAAAAAAAAAAAATTGCCCCTTATTAGACCTGTGCCCTCCCCCTGGAAATGATTTTGTATATGTTTTGTATTTAATTTTCTATGTACATGTTGTCTCCCCTCTCCCTACCCCAAAATGTTAGCACCTCAAGGACAAGAGTTGCTTGGTTTTTGTCTTTGCATCCTCAGTGACTCAGTTTTCTCAACTGTAAAATGGGAATAACATAATAGCACATACCTTGCAGGGCTGTTGTAAGGATCAAATGAGATGAATTTGTGTAAAACACTCGTTGCAATGACTGGCACATATTAAGTGCCATAAAAATGCTTTTCCCTTCCCTTTCCAGCCAACTTAATACTTACATACATGATCCAGAAGGAGCAATACAATTCCCTAGCCAATTAGAACAAACCTCTTATCTAGACTCATTTCACTTCATCAAATGGCTTTAAAGACTTATTGCACTTAGTTCAAGGCCTATGATTGAATTTGATTGATTGGTCATTTTATCATCCACTTCAAGTGAGATGGGAGTGATTTGATGGAGTAAAATCAATCAGCCACATCCTTACATCTCTATTCTGTACCCAATAAGTGATTGTCTAGCAGCCTTTCTTGAAGATCTCCAAGGAAGAGGAAAGCCCCAGCTCATCACCTCTTGAGCTAGGTCATTCCACTCTTGGACAGCTATAATGGTGAGAATGCTTCTCCTTATGTAAAACCTAAATTTGCCTCTGCAAATTCTACGAATTGGTTCAGCTTGTGGGAGCAAAAAGAAAAGTTCACTTCCTCCTCTGAATGACGAGCCTTTCAGATAACTGCAGGCCCCTCTCACAGCCTCCTGAGTGGTTCTTTTTCCTTCAGGATAAGCCTGCCCGCTTTCTTTAAGTGATCCTCAAGTCACAGACTTCTAGCTCTTTATTACTCTGGTCACCCTCTTCCTGAAACTTGTCAAATCCCTTCTTAAACTGAGGTCCCCAGAACTGAAACACTGTACTCCAGATGAGGTCTGGAGAGGGCAGAATGTAATGGAACTATCACTTCTCTATTCCTGCAAGTAAAGTGATCTAAACACGGGAGCTATTATTATTTTAGTAGGGCCTTAATAAGCATTTACTGAGTTCATTGTTGAATCTGGATATCAGTAATAGTTTACATTTTCATGGCAATATATCTATATTTTGACATATCAAAGAGCTATGATTTCATTAGTGTGGGAACTCTCTCCACTGATATAAATTTAACCTCTCTATGAACTCATATATAAAGTCCTTCCCTTCCTTCCCTTTCCTTCCCCGTACTCCTACCCTTTGAGAGTTGCAGTGGCCCAAAGCCAGCCTGGTGATGAGGTTATCTACATTTCACTTGACTGGTCTTTGGACAATAGACAATCACTTCTTTCCCTGTCCCATTCTTTTTTTTTTTTTTTTCCTATTTGGAGGGCAATTGGGGTTAAGTGATTTGCCCAAAGTCACACTGCTAATAAGTGTGTTAAGTGTCTGAGGCTGGATTTGAACTCAGGTCCTCCTGACTCCAGGGCCAATGCTCTATTCACTGGGCCACCTAGCTGCCCTGGCCTCCCTTTCCCCCTCTCCCAGCCCCCTCCCTTGCCCATTCTTAAGACCTTTCTAACTTGGTAGGACCTCCTGGAGCTTGTGCACTGCTGGTATAACTTTTGAAAATCAAGAATCATCTCCACACCACCATGAGACACTAGAGGAAGAATTTAGTGTGGTGAGTAAAATAATTTATTGTAGAGGGTATGCTACTAGTATATTGTAAAGGTTAAAGGATGAGACCTTTATTGAATGTATCTCCCAATCGCAGGAATAAACATCTCCACTGACACCAAATTTGGGCCCTTGATAACCTCTCCTTAATGGGATGTGAATGAACACCCTTACCCTGGGTACCTGACCCATTAATAATCAATTGTCATTGACCACCAAAGATGATTAATGCAGAGCTATTGTGTACCTGGGCCAAACACGTAGACTTGGCCTTTAAGAGAAAGTAGACATAGATCTATATCTAAGAGGCAGCTAGAAAGTAAATGAAGTACCAGGTTTAGTCTGAAAGACCTGTTATTTTACAGTTGAGGAAACTGAAACAGAAATGAATCAAACATCAGGTGAGTGTCTGAGGCTGGATTTGAACTCAGGTTTTCTTCACCTGGGACCCATTGCTCTATCCCTAGTACTACCTTGCTGTCATAAAAGCAGAAACAAAACAGCCCTAGTTCTGATGTTCTCAGGGGAAACCATGGTTTGGGGTACAATCTAGACAGTGATTTGAGAGGAGTCCCCAATATTGAACCTACTCTGAATAAAATCATAGTTACCTAGAGCTTCAGTACTAGGTCACTGGTCTCATTACTATGTTTCCTTAATTTGGCATCTAACTTACAGGCTCTTAGAATTTTAGTCTTAAAGAGTCTTCTGAGATCTTTTATTTCATGGCTTATTTTTAATGTAGAATTACTCTTTACTAGAAATTGACCCCCTTTCCTGGGTGTTCCTCTTTCAGGCATGTGATATTTAGTGGTCCCAAGAATCATTCTGCTTGAAGGCTTTCCAAGGGCCTCAAGGCCATGGCTAGTATGTACTCACATCCTGCAAAACAAAGCAAATGGCTCTTTACAGATAAAGGAGACATTTTGGTGTTTCTGGGACAACTTGCTATTTATTTGCAGCCTACTTAAAACCCATTGGCTGCCCCCATTTCCTATGGATGAATGAAATGGAACAGACATGCAACCAGAGCCATTTGACATCCAGCATCCTTTTCTTACATACAGGGGCCACATCTTATTCAATTCTGTCTTCTTGTCACTTTCCCTCTTCTTACACAGCCATTGTGCAGAGTACAATGCTTTGAAAATCCTCATTGATCTACAGTTTCATCGATGTGGATACCACAGATGCAGAATGCATCCCATATCTTAGGAGATAGTTTAATGAGGGGCTGTGGCCAGAAGAATCCATCACTTTCTGACTAGCATCCTAGGACAAACCTCCTGCACATGACAAGACAAGGTCCATCATCACTCTTGCTAGAACCAGCTGAAATTTGCAGTAGTCTTCCATATTCTTTGAGAACCTGGGGGGAATAATGAGATCTCTTCCCAGAAGAGGGAATGAGGGTGGGAAACCTCTGGCCCCAGATTTAAGCACCTAGATTAATCCTAGAGGCAACCTGATCCTGAAGAGAAGGGAATAAAGGTCTTATCAAACTCTATGGTTTATTATTGCTTCTACCTCCAGAGTTCTAGAGAAAAATCCCTACAACAAAGCTTAGATATGGCTCAAATCCAGGGTTTTCCCTAAAATAGATTTCTAGGGTCCCTCCTAGAAAAGGTAGTTGATGTATAAAAAATAGATATAGGTTTAGGACAGCAATTTATTTTCTCCACCACAGAAGAAATACTTTAACATACAAAGACTCATAATCACACAAATAATGACCCATCACTCTCACTATGATTCTGGGAAAGTTAAAAGTACTTTATGAGATTACTAAATAGATGTCCTGCAATTGCACTAAATGCCTTTGCTCATGGGCTACCAGTTTGAATGAATGTAGACACACAAAATACTTTAAATCTGGTGTAGCTCCATAAGCTTGCTTTTTACAGATTACTTCTCCTTCTTTGCTCTTCCCTAGGTATGGGGCTTCATCATAGCTGAGTCCTTAGTCTGTTCAGTTATAGTACAGTTCTTTAGTTAAAGCTACCATGTCCAGCTAACAAAAACGAGACAGAATCACCCCCCTTTCTCTCTGTAAAGCTGAGGTTAGGTCTGTGCTGGAGAGTAAAGCCTTCTGTTACAGATAACAACCTCACTTACTCTGGAGGCTGAAGGATCTCGAATGACACAGGTTTAAATCTGGACTGCCTATAACATTGCTGGGGAACTTGACGGAAACAGGAAAGTCTGAAAGAGGAATAGGCTTTGAGAGAAGGATAAGGGGTTCAATTTTGGACCCATTGAGAGTGAGATGTCTATGTAACATTAAAATTAAAACCTCACAAATTTAGTCAATTGTTCGATCTTTTCATTTCTGCTTTTACAAAATCTCTTCAATCTGTATCCTCTCCGCTCATATAGATAGATACCACCGTCATCACTTTAATAGAAAGAACTAGCAGTTGCATGAGAGGGATTAGGAAAACCTTCATGTAGAAGGTGGCACTAACACTAACTCCTAAAGAAAACTAGGGATTATAAGAGAGGAAGATGAGGGAAAAGTGCAGTCCAACCGTGAGGGACAGCCACTGGGAAAGCACAGTGTGGCAGCAGCAAGGCCAGTCTGGCAGTACCCCCAGCATGCATGGAGCAGGGAAGTAAGGTTTCATGTATCTGAAAAGGTCAGTTTCAGCAGGCTGTTTTGTTTTTGTTGTTTCAGTCGAGTTCAACCCTTCGTGGTTGCTAGAGAAGTTTATATCGGCTCCTAGAGGCACCATGAAGCCACTGAAGTTTATTGGATAGAGAAATGACTTGGTGAGATCTTTTTTTTTAAGAAAATCATTTTAGCAGGAAAATCAGTTTAGAAAATCATTTTAAAGAGGACAGATGGGAGCTGAGAAAAATTTGGGCAGGGACATCAATTTTAAAGGCAATAAGAAACTTTACATGCTTTAATGTTATGCTTTAATAGCTTAGCCCTAAACTAAGACTTTTGGAACATCTGTGTATGTGTATTTGTTTTCTCTCTTGTCAGAATGTAAGCTCCTTGAGAATAGGGATTATTTCATTCTTTGTGTTTGTAACCCTAAAGCCTAACACAATGTCTGGCACATAATGCCTGCACATAGTTGGAGTTTAATAAATGCTCGTCGATAGATTGTAATTTTCTGTGTTCTCAATCTATGGTCCCTTCTCTCTTCTACTATACTTGTGGGGTGTATGCGTTATCTGGCACCAAACTCTCACCTGTGGCTCCAAGAAGCTATAGCATGTGCAGCAGCCACACTCCAGCAAAACCATCTCAGCAGACAGCCTAGATCAGGTTGAGGATAACCAACAGTACTCAGACCCATCAGTGAGGGAAGGGAGTAACTTACTTGTAATGGTAATAGGAATTTGGAGATCTTCCCTGCCCCTTAATAAGTCTAAGATGAACTTGAGGACCTTTCCTGATTTGAAGAATATACTCTGCCCCCTAATAGGTTACAGATGCTCACATGGAAACTGTGGTGGGAAGCTTGTTTTTCAGGAGGCACAACTTTTGTTACTTTGTAGTCAAGTGGGTCATAAGGGTTGTGATGTTCTCTGACCCTGGAAAGGTACATATACATATGTGTGTATACACATATACACACACACACACATATATATACACACATATATATGTGTATATATACATATATACCTCTGAGATGAGGTTTTGCTTTGGGGCTGTCTTTGGGAAGAGTTGTGTGATTTGGCCAGATGAGACTCTTAATACCCAGATGTTAGTGCTTCTCTTTCTGATGACTAACTGTATGTATGTGATGGTCAGATAGCTAGTTGGTCTGCTAAATTGTGTTATTTTTGCTGTCTATATTTTTGTCTGCTTGTAACTTCTGTTTGTATTCTCTGAAGTTCAGGGTGCTGACTTTTCCCCCTGAACTAAATAATGATATATGTTTGATTAAAGTAAAATTGTTAACCCTTTTGGAGTTGCTTTCCTTTAGAAAATCAGATCAAAGAACCTGTGCTAGCAGTACCATCCTGGGTATGTGATTCACACCAAGCGCGTGAAGCTTGGTCAGATATCAGAGATGCCAAGGTCATCCAATTTAATTTGTCAAGACTTTATATCAGACTCTGATATAAAGGTCATTAAGATAAAAATATTCCAGAAAAAAAATTCGGACTTCTCAGTGAACAGCGACCATTTCAAGTTTTTTCATGTAAGCACTTTAGCTTGTAGATCCACAAAAGTTTCTAAAATTCCACTTGGAGGAATATGAAAGAAGTATTTGTCAACCACTAAGAAAATCTCATGGAAAAGTCAATTTACTAATTACAACTGCTATTTCCCTGCACTTACTTATGAAAACATGTAATCGGGGCGGCTAGGTGGCGCAGTGAATAGAGCACCGGCCCTGGAGTTAGGAGTACCTGAGTTCAAATCCAGCCTCAGACACTTAACACAAAAAACTAGCCATGTGACCTTGGGCAAGTCACTTAATCCCAACTGCCCTCCAAGAAAAATAAGAAAAAAAAAGAAAACATGTAATCTTCATTACAAAGAAAAAATAGGGCTTTTGCTGCTTTTTCTTCAATCTTTTAGCCGACATGAATATTCATATAATATAACTTTTTTTTTGTTCTGAAAGCCTGGATAAATGCATATTGGAGCATTGTGATGAATAAACCCAGGCTCTTTCTCAGAACTCGTCATAGATGTAACATTTTGAGATTCGAGATAAAGATGGGCAGTTGGTATTGTATAGAACGTGGAGTCAGAAAGAACTGGGTTCAAATCCTGCTACTGGGGAGGAAGAGACAAGATGACAGAAGAGAAAAAAGAATTGTAGCTAAGGTCCCCCAAAGAGATCTGCAAAATGCACCAAACCAAATCCTAAGGGAGAAATCCACAAAAATTCACAATGAGACATTTGTCCAGCGCAGGTCAGAATTTCTGAATGAGCCTTCTGATAAGAGTAAGAAACATTATTTCAGGATACATAATTTGTATTAGTTGGAATGCAAAGAATTCTAGGCATTGAAAGAGAACAAAGGGAATTTATGATTGTGATTTACAGAGGAAAATTTTTTGATGCATCAGAGAATGCTTTGACATCTTCTGTTTTTAAAGAATCTCCAAGGGGTGGCTAGGTGGCGCAGTAAATAGAGCAACTGCCCAGGAGTCAGGAAGACCTGAGTGCAAATATGGCCTCAGACACTTGACACACTTACTAGATGTGTGACCTTGAGTAAGTCACTTAACCCCAATTGCCCTGCTTTTCCCCCTCCAAAAAGACAAAAAAAAAAAAAAAGAATCTCCAAGGCGGATTTTCTTTTCCTCAGTGACTGAATCTGTGTCACACATTCTCAACATGTACTTCAAGACCTCTCATATCTGGATTTTTTTACTTCTTCCTTTCATATCTTCTTGGTATCTCATTCTTTCTCTCTTTCATACGCTTTTGTTGTTTAGCTAGGATTTCCTCACATCATAAACTAATTTTCTCTATGAAATTCATTATTTTTTATATGTCTCCACTGACGATGAAATAGGTTATCAAGTAAGCTGATGGTTTGATTAATTTGCAGCTTAATCTTTCATTATCCTGCCTTTCTGAACTTTAACTGGCTGCAAACATTCTTGGACATAGTTGGTACCTTGACCTACACTTACCACTATTAAGGGAGTTGCGTAGTCAGTTAATAGTGACCTCTCTTCCTTTATCAGTACATTTGCTTATGATAATTCATGCTTATTTATCCAGTGTCACTAAGGAATACCCTGTTAGAAATCCATGTATGAATAAGCAGTAGATATGCTTAATACCCTCTAATATTTTATTTGAACATTGTGATGGTTTCCTGGCTGGATAAGTCCAATGATGGATGATGATAGCATCATGTTTACTTTGGTTTAAATGGAACATATTGAATTTTATGTAAATAGTTAATATGTGGTAGCACACTTACTCCCATAATGTACTTCTCCACCGACCTTTGGGTGACTCTCAAATGTCTTCAGAAACTGTGATATGCTGTGATTCACAGCCATATAGCATCACTGAAAGAATACTGATGTTAAAAAGATGGGCCATTGATTTAAGAAATAGCTTGGGGTAGTTAAAGGACCCTGCAGTTCCAGTCTCTTGTGCTCCTCCAGTTTAATTCTGGCCTCAGTTCATTATCCATCTTTAATTTCTCCAAGGTACATTTGCTAATGGATCCCTTATGTGGGTCGTTCATCCAGCTGCATTTCATAGTCCTATGTAGATAGTTAAGCCAAACTTTTGAGTGATTATGAATCTCTTTTAGGACAACCTGTAATGTTCCAGGGTTTTATACATTTGGATCTTTCACGGGGCATCCACCATGACGTTGGCAAATAGCACCAACAATTATACGTCTCAGTAAATTGTGTGACATTAAAGACTCTGGTCTGGTGCGAGACAGAATCTGCTAAAACCTGCCTCTTCCCATCACATACCTTATATTAGAAGCCAACTGTAGTGGCCTCACTGGCACTGATGGAAAAGAGTTTATTATAAAGCTCTTGACATATGTGTGCATACACACGTCTATATGCATGTATGTACATGTGTATATATACACGTATATATGTACAGATACATTCATCTTTTCTGGTTTTTTTTCCCTATTTGTTGTTTGTCTTCCAGATTCATCCTTAAATGCCTTTGAGAGGCATTTGAGAGGTCTCTTGCCAAGCTTCGTGTAAATTTGCATTTTCTTTCTGCTGTTTTATTTTTTGAGGAAACACTTCAAAATTTCCAACTGTGTTCTTGTGTAGATTTTACAAACAAAGAAATTCCTGCTAGTCATTCAAGTGATGTTATTTAGTGATTTTAGTATCCAGTACTTCCCAGCTCTCTTCTTAAAGAAAATATTACACACACACACACATTTATAATAGCCTATGCATAGCTAGGTGGTGCAGTGGAGAGTCTCAGGCCTAGAGTCAAGAAGATTCATCTTTGTGAAATAAAATCTGACCTCAGATACTTAATAGCTATGTGACCCTGGACAAGTCACAACACTATTTGCCTCAGTTTCCTCTTCTGTAAAGGAAGAAGGAGAAGAAAAGGGCAAACCACTGCTGTATGTCTGCCAAGAAAACCCCAAATTGGGTCAAGAAGAATCTGATGACTGGACATCAACAACAATAATAGCGTATTGATCCTTGGCCTTTCTCATTTCTTCCTCCTGAACCATGTTTTCCAACACACTTTTGCTGTACTCCAGTATTTTTACCTCTTCATTAAAGTCATCAAGTATTGTAGTATTTTTATTTAATTTGGAGAATATTGTCAAAATTTTCATGGAATTTTTCCTCTTCATCCCTTGTAACAGATTTTGGTGCAAAAAAATTCAAATCTTTTCAAAGTAGTCTTTTGTAAAATATTTATCATGAGCAATATAAGATGATAAAGTAACCTCTACAATAATGTTTATTTTTGCCTTCTGATGTGTTTAAAATCAGTCAGAATCTACACTAAAAGGCAACAGAACTGAAATCAAATGCAGTGATCAATATTACCAGAGAGCTAGCTGATGAATGTTTAGGCCATTGCACCTCTCTCATACCTCAAAACCACACTGAGCCAGGGGAGGAACTTCTCTTTTCTCTTTAAGCTTCTTATATCTCCTTTTCTCTCCGCTTTTTAGCATATAGGAACTCAAATATTGCTTACCAAGATGACGTCCTCTGTGCTGGATCTTCTGTTCACCTCCCTTCTATCTATACCTCAAGGCCTCTCAGCATCATTCTCTATTCTCTCCTTCTTTGTTCCAGTTTCCAAGGAGGAGGTGGCTTTTTGTGCCAAAGTCACTACTGCCTCCCCCCGTCCCTCTACTTGTGCCCTTGATCTTATCCACTCGTGTCCTCAAGGAGTTTGCCCCATCCAAATTCTGCTCTGTTTTTCTAATCTTAACTCTCTTTATCTGGTGGTTCTTTACCTACTGCCTACAAAGATACCCAGTGCTATTCCGCCATTACAAAACACACACACACACACACACACCCCCTTCACTTGACCTTTCTCTTCTTTAGAACTTGTCCTTTAAAACTCTTCCCTTTCGTAGCCACTTCTAGAAAAGCAAGGTTTGCGCTTCTCGGTCTCCACTTGGTTATCTCCACTCACTTCCCAATCCATTGTAATCCGACTCCCAGACCCACCTGATTTAAGATGGAAACTGTTTTAGTAACTCAGGAGCTTCTAACTGCTTGGTTCGATGACCTCTTCTCAGTCCTCACCCTTGACTGCTTTATCGCTTTTAACTCTGTTGACAAACCTCTTCCTCCTGGATACTTTCTCTTCCCTGCATTGGTATGGGTTTCTCCTTATTTATCTTCTATCTAACAAACGCTAAACCTCCTCCCTTTGCGGGACTACACACTAAAGCTCTGTCCTGGGCCATTTTCTTTTCTCTCTCTACTATATTCTCTTGGGGATCTGACCAACTCTCACAAATTAAACTGTCGTCTCTATGCACATGACTCCTACATCTGTTCTCTAAAGTTCTAGCCCCATATCACTGACTAACTGCCTTAATAAATACTGATTAATTCCAAAGCCTCCAAATTCAAAACAGAACTCATTATCTTGTTCACAAAAACAATCCTTTTTCCTAATTTTCCTACTTTAATTGGTAAATTCTTAAAATTCACACAGGTTCTGGAGTCATCCTCCATTCTTTACTTACCTCCAGGTGTACACTCCCCCTACCCTCATCTTTATTTGCAATCATTTGCCAAGTCTGGCAATTCTACCTCCACCTCATCTGTTGCATTGTCCCCTTCCTTTAAGTCACGTGGTCATTGTGCTAATTAAGGTCTCTATCACCTCTCACCTGGGATATTGCGATATTCTCTATACTTGGAGCTCTTGCCTCTGCTCTCTCCCCTACAACTGCCAACTTGATATTTCTAAAGCACAGGTATGACTCGGTCGGTCGCTACTCCTTTGCCCAAAAAGCTTCAGTGATTTCTTTTCACTTCTAGGGTAAAATACAAATGCCTTTGTTTGGTATTTCAAGACCATTATAATCGAGCTCTAGCCTAATTTTCCAGGCGTGGTAAAAGCAGTATTTCCTAAAGCCCCCTCTACACAGGCTGGGCTAAAGTGTTTTGTTTTGTTTTTTCCCTTAAAAGACAGTGAAACAATACTTGAGGCCTAATTGGTCCAAGGGGTTAAGGTTTAATATAATGACTGTGTATAAGAAATTGGTGGCTTCTCATGAAGGATTCTCACGGTGAATCAGCTTGTCTAACATGAAGGCAGGGAAGCTAAGGTCAATTAAATCAATGCAATAGCCTTGCTAAGTATCATATCCATGCTCTGGCTAAGAGAATTTCCTTTTGTTGATTGTTAAATCTTCTCTGAGTTTCTCATTTTGTGCCATGACTAAACCTGTGTAAGACCCAGGCCAAAACACTAGGTTAGTTATATATGACCTGGTCTTAGTTGTTACTGCTCGTCCTTCATTCTCAAAGAGGAATAATGACATAACAGGGTGATATCATGACTTGCAATTGGATTGGATTGAAGTGAGGTACGGCAGCACAAAATCAGCTTCATGCTTTCCTCCTGAGTGATCAAAGTCCAATGGCAAGACTAAAATAAAGAGGACTGGCTGTGTCCAGGGATGTAGTGGGTCACCTTGGCCTTTCTAAATTCAGATCTTTCCCAAGTCTCAGTTTATCTGAGGCAACACCCATTCAATGACTAAGGGCTAGGTAAGAAGTGAGACAAAAGGTGGACTGATTTACCATCACAAAAAAATCAGTCTGGGAAGGGAAGACCCTCAAAGTTTCTGGCCTGAACAGAAAAAAATTGATAGGTACACTCATTCTAAGTCATCAAAATCTAAACCATGAGCCCCAGACCACTTGATCTTAGTGCTTTCCCTCTAAGATTATCTCCCATTTATTCTGTATATATCTCTTATATACATTGTTTCCATGTCATCTTCTCTATTAGAATGTTAATTGTGGGGGAGGGGGCAGGAGGGACTGGGCTGTGTGTGTGTGTGTGTGTGTGTGTGTGTGTGTGTGTGTATACTTTCTTTGTATTGTCAGCTCTTCACACAGTTCCTGGAGCATAGCAGTCATTTAATAAATGCTTGCTGACTGAATACTTCCCTTCACATACCCAGTGTAGAGTGTTGGAACACACCAGACAAAATGGCCTACTTGAAGATCCTCATACAGGACATTCCATGCTTGAAATATACTTCTTGGGGGACAGAGCCAAGATGGCAGAAAGGAAGCAGTAACTTTTCTAAGCTCCTCCAAGGCTGTTGTCACTAAACTTTAAAAAGTGAATTAGAATGGATTTTAGAGTGACAGAACCTATTGGGAGACAGAGCATGGCGGATTCTCACCCCAGAAAAAGTGCCACATAGGTTAGGGCAGGGGGCGTGTGGAGCATGCAGGAGCTGCACCAGCGAGGATCTGAGAGCAGGCTACGGCCTAGTAAGAAGGAGCCCCAACCAGCAGATTCACCCACCCAAGGGCAATTTGCAATCATCTCATTGCAGGACAAAAGATCATCGAACCTGGGTAAGAGAATGTGCAGGACCTGCAGCAATGACAGAAGATTCTCCTGGGGCTACAAGCCCACAGCCTACATGTTTAAAAATCATATACCTTAACTGCTAAGAGTGAATATGGTGGAATAAAATGTATCTGCTCCAATTCCCCCTCCCTGACTCAGAAAACCCAGAGATAAATGTCCCATCCAGAGTAAAATCCTGAATGAGTGGAAACAGCCTCAAGCTTGGGAGTCACTGAAGAAGGGGGAAGTGAGGCAGCATGGAGTCCAAGCCCAGAGAGGTGGAGCCTGCAAGCCCTAACAACACAAGCCCAGGTGTGCCTTAGCAACACCAGGGGAATCTGCAGATACCAGCTGCTGAGCCTGCCTGAGCTGTGGCCCAGAGACACAGAGTTGGAAATCTGAAGTAGCCAGACTATCCCTTACCCACAGGTTACTCTGTGAGCAGCAGGGTAACTCAGGGGAAACACAGAGTCCTGGCCTAGACATTCAGAGGTTACAGCTCACAAAGTTAACAACCAAACACCTACCTCCCAGCCTGAGAAGCACAATACATCTACACACCAAAAGCAGATATCCATTCTGATAATTCAGGAAATAGGCAATCACAATGGGCAAGAAAGAATCTGTGAGATATAGAACCATACATTCCTTCTATAGTAAGAGGGAACAGCCAAATTCAGAGGACAACATGGACTCTATACTCACACTGGAGACCACAGAAGGAAATATGAATTGGTCTCAAGCCCAAAAAGCATTCTTGGAGAAGCTCAAGAATGATTTTAAAAACCAAATTAGAGAGGTAGGAGATAAATTTAAGTCTAAAGTGACCAAATTGGAAAAAAAAAATCTCACTGAAGAAAACAAAACCTTAAAAAGTAAAATTGGTGAGAGCTTTGCAGAAGATGGCAGCGTAAAAGAAGCAAGGTCCCGCAGCTCACACACAACCACCCTAAACACCCATAAAATATGACCCCAGACAAAGTCTAGGACTCTCAGACTCACAAAAATACAGAAAACACATCTCTTGCTGAAGGCAGCTTGGCAGCAGGGGCTCATTGCGGCAGCCTGGGAGCCAAGGCCAGCCCAGCCTGAAACAGAAAAGCGGCCAGGCTAGGCCCCAGGATGGTTGGGAGGAGCTGAGCCACAGCCAGTCTACAAGAGAGAAGACCTATTGCATCTCCAGCAACTCCACATCTACCAAGGTGTGAAAAACAGGGATTGGAGAGGGGCAGCTCAGCAGGAGGGGCTTATCCAGCAGGCTGGCAGGCCAGGAGCCGAGACGAGCCCAGCCCACCCCAAAACCACAGCCGCGGCCAGGCCAGGCCCCAGGGTGGTCAGGAGGAGCCGAGCCTCCCAAGCCACAGCTTGAGTCTACTTCAGAGAAGATCTATTGCTCCTGAGGGGATCTTCACATCCAGCAAACCAGGTTTAGAGACGGTCAGTGAAAGTGAAACTTTGAAACTTAATTTGGGGAAAGAAAAGCAGTTTGGCCAATCTGCCCCCAGGACAAGGAAGCAGTGGGGGAAGGGCAGGAACTGCTGTAACTGGCGGCCCCCACTGGGCTATTTCAGAGTCCCTGGCCTGCAGACCTCGCAGGGGGGCTGAATTAAATTGATCAGGGCCAAGTGCTCTTGCATTGAGTGGCCTGGATCCGGATGGTGGTCTAGGGTGGTGATCCTCGGGTGCACTTTCAGCAAGACAAAGCCGGGGGGCCTGCAACATCCCTCTAATAGCTCCAGCAGCTGGGAAAACCCCAGCGATTTGGAACAGAGCTTTCCCCCCTGGAAGCAGAGTTTCACAGAGCTAAAAAAAAAAAAAA
>CM053593.1:278936935-278970591 GCA_028646575.1 Pseudocheirus occidentalis
TCCACTTGCTCCACTCTAATTCTGAAGAAATTATTCTCTTCAGAAAGCTTTTGAGATTCTTTTTCCATCTGGCAAATTTGACTTTTTAAGGCATTCTTCTCCTCATTGGCTTTTTGGGTCTCTTTTGCCATTTGTGTTAATTTGTTCTTTAAGGTGTTGTTTTCAGGCAAGTTGTTGACTGTCTTTTCATGATTTTCTTGCATCATTCTCATTTCTCTTCCCAATTTTTCCTCTACTTCTCTTATTTGGTTTTGAGTCCTTTTTAAGTTGATCTATGGCTTGTAGGCAATCTTCATATTTCTTGGAAGCATTTGGTGTGGGAGTTCTGACTGTGTTGTCTTCTTCCTGTTCCATGATTTGTTCCTTTTTGTCCCAAAAAAAGGATTCTTGAGTTTTATTGCTATTCTTATTTTGCTTCCTTTTCCTCATGTTGGCCAGTCAATTAATTGATTGATTTTTTTAGTTCTGTGGAACTCTGCTTCCAGGGGGGAAAGCTCTGTCCCAAATTGCTGGGGTGTTCACAACTGCTGGAGCTATTAGGGGGGTGCTGCAGCCCCCACTAGCTTTGGCTCACTGAAAGGGCACCCCAGGACCACCCAAGACCACAATCCAGATTCAGGCTGTTCAATGCAAGAGCCCGTTGGCCCTGATCAATTGCCTTGGCCCCCTGCTATCTGCAGGCCAGGAGCTCTGAAGCAGCCCAGTGGAGGCAGTTGCTGCTTGCAGTCCTTCCTGCCACTTCCCTGCTGCTTCCTTGCTCTGGAGGCAGTTTGGTCAAACAGCTTTTCTCCCTCAAATTAAGCCAAATTCCACTGACCTTTCTCTTAGCCTTATTTCTTCTGGCTTGATAAATGTGGGAACTGCCCCAGCTGCCACAGATCCACTCTCCTGAGGACTCCAGCTGTGGCTCCTCTCAACCACCCTGGGGCCAGGCCGTAGTTTCAGGCTGGTCTGGTTTTTGCTCTGAGCCTGCTCTGATGAGCCCCACCTGCCGAGGTGCCTTTAGCAAGAGATGTGTTTTTTGTATTTTTGTGAGTTTTGGAGCCCTAAAATTTGTTTAGAGTCATATTTTATGGGTCTTTAAGGTGGCTGTGTGGGAGCTGCAAAACTTTGTTGCTTCTACGCCACCATCTTGGCTCCACTCCACTTGGACTGTCACAAAACAAGGTTCTCAGGTGAAAGAAGTTGTTGTTACCATAGTTTAACTTATTGAGATTTTACCTTTTTTAGGTTAAGTTTTCTGCAAAGTGGATGATAGGTGGGATAAAGGTAAAGACAAAAGCTTGACCTTTAGATAAGTTTCTTTGGCATGTGAATGGTAGGTGAAGCTTACTAGGCTAAAGGGCAATGAAAGGGAATATTAAATCTGGCTTGATTAAGTCTTAGCAAAATAAAATTAAAGTCAATTTTCAATTTTACAAACAACAACAACAAAAAACCCAAATCAACCCAGATCTTTGAATGCCTTATATTGATCTGTTATTATTGTTTAGTTGTTTCAGTTGTGTTGGACACTTCTTGACCCCATTTGGTTTGTGTAACAGCAATCAATCTAGCAGATACTTAGCACTTAGTAACTTAGGGCTAAGTGTGGAAGGTGTGAGCTCTGTCCCTTGTTGAGAGGGCATGAACTCCCTCTTCCTGACATGGCAGCAGGGGATTGGCTGAGGCAGGAGGCCAGTGTCTATATATAACAAGAGTTCTAGAGACAGAGAGACAGAATTGGAATGTTCTTCCTGGTGGCTTCTGATGGAGGAAGAATCGAGAGAGAGACAGAGAAAGAGAGAGAAAGAGAGAGAGAGAAAGAGACAGAGACAGAGAGAGAGAGAGAGAGAGAGAGAGAGAGAGAGAGAGAGAGAGAGTGATAGAGACAGAGACAGAGACACAGAAAGAGAAACTTTCTTTCCCAGCATCTGGAAGCTGAAGAACTGAGTTGGAGTTTTTCTTGAGACCAGAATCTGGTGAAGGCTGCAGTGACTGTTGCTGCCACCTGGAAGGCCAGTGTTGCTACTGCTGCCTGGAAAGCTGAGTTTTCTACTGGGTCCTAGGGCCAAGCAAACTGCTGGAAGACTGAAGAAGCATGACCAGGATAAGACTGTTTGTGGCCTGTCTGATCCTTGAGTTCCCAGCAACAGAAGTGGTGAGGGGTTTGAGATGTGCTGGACCCTGTGAACTTCAATGTGTGCCAGGGACTGCCTTGAGGACTGGACAAGGACCTGGGAGCTGTCTGCCCCTGAATCCAGGTGACTGTTTGGTGGATTCAGGAAGGATCTGGAACCATGGAAGGGGATCCAGGGAATCAGAGAGAACACCCAGAATCAAGATGAAGAAAAGACCTCTCCTTGGATGAAACTGAGGTGTGTTTGACACCAAAGGGTAGAGGGTTTGTGTGGTTTTCTAATGACTGTAGTTGTGATCAATGATATTTAGTAATTATGAATCTAGATTAGTGACTGACTAAGTTAATGGTTGCCCCATGAGTGGAAGATTGATTATTGTATTGTGAATTGATTAAATGATTCAGTAAGAAGGGTTCCCCCCTGTTCCCCTTTAGGGAAACCAGGTAATTATTCTTCTATTCTTTGTTCCAAATACTGTGGCCACTGTAGTGAAAACTGCATGGCCATTCTAATGTTAAGCTGTTATGAACACTATATTGTGATTTTCTGTGATAAGATATAATGTTGTGAATATTATATTATGATATGTTGTGAATATTTGCCTTGATTTGTAATGGAGTGAATGGAGTGTTCACTATACTGTGTAATCTGAACCTTAAAAGCTGTTCACAGTGGCATTCTTTTGGGAATCTGCTTGTGGATGGTGTTACAGGTTGGGGTTTTTTGGGGGGGGACCTCACATAAAGAGATACTAGAGAAGTTTTCCATTTCCTTCTCCAGCTTATTTTACAGATGAGGAAACTGAGGCAAACAGAGTTAAGTGATTTGCCCAGGGTCACACAGCTAGTAAGTGTCTGAAGCTGGATTTGAAGTTAGGTCTCCCTGACTCCAGGTCTGGCACTCTGTCATTATCTATGCTGTATTGTATTTTTATCTATTTTGTCAAATAGTTCCTAGTTACACTCTGGAGTCTGGGCCCTGAGTTTGACATTTCCACTGGAGAATTCTTTTGGGGAACAAAGGTTGGACAAAGATGGCCCTTGAGGTCCAAATCTGAACTTCTCTGAATTTGAAATTCTGTGACACATCAATGTTGTGGGTAAGCTGGGGCAGTTGGGGAGTCCTAGATATTTTTGCTTGTTAAGAGTCATCCTGTAAATCTTAAGGGATCCAGCTGTATCAGTAAGACAGTTGACATAACTGGTTTTGCTCTTGCAGCTGGTCTTGTAGTTTTAGATTAAAGTTAAACATGTGTTTTAAAAAATGCACTAAATGTTTTAACATGTTCTAATGACAGGAAGAATTGATGAGGATTGGATCTGAATCCCCAAAAGGAAAAGATCACATCTTTGGGATCTGGACTCCAGAAAGGAAAGGCCTCTGGACTTTTTCATGTGGTCCAGGTCCCTGGTGTTGGTCTGGGGCAATTAGCACTTCCCAGTTAATTAACTGCCCTTTTCTTGTCTACACCGGGTATCACCCTAGATTACGATTCCTTTAATTCCATCTAGATCTCTTCTCTGTTTCCACAGTCTTCTGTGTAAGAGATCCATCTTGCCTCCATGAAAGTACTTAGATTCAATCTGGCCTGCTTGCTGATACAAGAATCACAAATGCTCATATTCCTTAAGAGTCTAGCCAGTGCTCAGATTCCTTAAGACTCTGGCCAACACAGTGGATTTTTAGAATCGTGCTTTCTAATGATGTTCTAATAAACCTTGTCTTTAATTGAAAGAAGGCTTGAGTCGAATTCATTCAGGCAGGACCTGCATGTCGCTATTTCAGGGTCCCAACACCCCTATATCTCAACAAAATGATTAGACTAGCAGTCAAGTAACCTGAGTCACTTAACTGTGCCACTCACTGTGTAACTTTGGATAAACCCCTTCACCTTTTTAAGACTCAAGTTTCCTTTTGACACTCAAATACAAGAAGGATAAGAAGGTAAACATGGAAAAGAAATCATAAGGAAGCTATCAAAGTTGAACTATTTACATGCCAACATCTAAAAATGATAAAACTTTTCCCAGTAGGAGGATAGGTGAAGGGAATACAAACGTATATATATATGTATACATACGCATATGTCTATATAGGAGGGTTTATATATATATCTGAGTATGTGTATATATGAGCACATAGAGGGCACAGGATCAATTGAATAGGAAGGGATGATACTCTAAAAGGTGAAATTCTGAGGTGGGAGAGGATTAGAATGAGAGGAGAGAGGGAGAAACAGAATGGGGTTAATCATCTCATATAGAAGAGGCAAGGGATAGATAATTCTTACAATGGAGGGGAAGAACAGGAAGACAAAAGGGAATGGATCAACCTTACTCTCATTAAATTCAGCTTAGGGAAGGAATGACATCCATTCTAAATTCAGTATCTTGCCACACAGGAGAGTAGGGGGGATGAGGATAAGAGGTGGGATGATGGAAGGGAGGGCAGGGTCTGGGGGAGAGTTGCTGGAAGTACATACTTCTGTAAAGGGACAGGGACAGGGTAGAGAATAGAACAAGGGGAAGGGGTGGGATAGGAAGGAGGGACATATAAGCAGTCTCTCACAATAGGCCCACTGTGGAGATGTTCTTCGTAATTGCACATGTACAGCTTGTATTTAATTGCTTGTCCTTCCAGTGGGGGTGGGTGATGAGGGAGGAAGGGAAAGAATCTAGAATTTAAAGTTCTATAATCAAATGTTAAAAACATATATGTATATACATATATTATTATTATTATTATTAACTACATCCAACTGGGAACTAAGATATACAGGCACTGTGGTAGGGAGATCCATCTTGACCTACCGGAAAGTCAGAGGGGCGAGGGGGAGGACATAGGAGAGAAAATATTGGGGGGAGGGGTTAGACAGTGGGATAGGGCTGTTTTGAGGTGTTGGGTAGGGGAAGGATGGGGAGAAAATTTTAAACTCAAAATCTCATGGAAATGAATGATATAAACAAGAAAATAAATAAATTAATATTAAAAAAAAAAAAGAAAACAAAAAGAACAAAAGACTCAAGTTTCCTGATCTATATAACTAAGAATTGAGACCTGATTAATTCTAAGAACCTTTCAGCTTTGACATCTGGCAATGTGATGATTCTCTTGCAAAGTTACTACAAAGGCAGCATAAAAACAAATGTTGATTTATAAACTGTATTTTGTTCCTGTCTTTTGACAAATGCCGTTCAATTGAATTATTCAAGATGAGACTACACAGCTTTGGTTGTGAAACTGCCTGCTGTAAGAATCACAAAGCAATGGCACTATCCTAATGTGGGAGCTTCGGGTAGCTCCCTTATGTTTCCTCTCAACTGAGAAGTGAGATGGCTGCTAGACTACTTGTATGTGTGAAAATTACTGGGTTTTCTGCTTAACCAAGTGAGAAATAAAGAATATTCACTGAATATTGGTCTATGAATCCTGCAGCTGTTAAAAAATATTCTTGAGTATATCAGGCTGTAAAATCATACATTTATTTATTGATTGATTTATTCATCTTTAATGAATACCTACAATACATTAATTTGATAAATAATATAGTTCTTTAGGACTTTGCATAAATAACATGTTAACTAATGAGAGAAATGATTATTAAATAACAAATTATTGGGGAGATCCCTGACCTTTCCCAAAAAATTACCCCCACTTAGACTATCTTATCTAGGTAGAGTTGCTGTCTCACCCAACTAGAAAACCTTACAAAGAATTTATCCTCATGTGAATTCTGGCCCATTATGTTCTATTCCACAGGTTTGGGCAGGAGGATAGAGCCTTTGTTTATATTGCCTAAGGCTCATCAGAATAGGTCTACCTCTCATTATAATATTCATTTTTTTATTTGTTAACCAATCAGAATCTATTGCTATCCTTAGGAACACCCACTTTTAAAAGGAGATATAAGCATTGAGTGGGTTCAATGAGGATGTCTTTGACATTCAAGAGTATCACTGACCCCTTTTATTGATTATACACTAGCATGATTAATAAAATTATTAATTACCCAGAAAATGTGTCTCTTGGACTTTTTAGTACCTCACAGTCATTTGATTTTCAAAACAACCTTTTAAGATGAGTGCTATTATTATCTCCATTTTACAGATGAGGAAACTGAGACAAAAATTTTACCATTTGCTTAGGGCCACAGACTTAATAAGAATCTGAGGCAGGGTTTGCACTTAGGTTTTCTGGGTTCTAAGTCTAACATTCTATCCAGGACAGAACCAAGATGGCAATGTAGAAGCAGGAAAACTCTGTGACCTCCCCCCATAACCACCAAATATACCTATAAAATATGACTCTAAACAAATTTTAGAGCTACAAAACCCACAAAGTGACAGAGAGAAACAAGTCTCCCACTGAAGGCAGCCCTGCAGGCCCACAGGAAGGGTATATCACAGAGCACTGGGAGCGGAGCCCAGCCCCAAGTGAGCCAGCAGTTTTAGCTCCAGGGTGGTCCCAACCAGCAGTGGCGGGAGTGAACTTTGGGAAAGGGGATAACCAGCAACTGTGGCAGTTTCCAGAATTAT
The DNA here is from genome assembly GCA_028646575.1 of Pseudocheirus occidentalis. Taxonomy (NCBI): domain Eukaryota; kingdom Metazoa; phylum Chordata; class Mammalia; order Diprotodontia; family Pseudocheiridae; genus Pseudocheirus; species Pseudocheirus occidentalis. The sequence goes on from CM053593.1 coordinate 278,943,591, forward strand.
CAACCCATAAATGCCAAAGACAAAGTAAAAGGTCAGTGTGGAACTCTGTTGGAACTGAGAGGGACTGAGAGCATGGTCCAGCATCTGCCCCCTGGGTGACAAGATAAGAAGAGGTGGAGGCACTGCAGTCATGCAGTTGCCTCCATGTTGCTGCTTCAGAGCTCCTGGCTTGCAGATTGTGGGGGGAACCAAGCAACCATTCTGAGGATAATCATTCTTGCTTTAACCTGCTTGGATCTGGATTGCTGTTTTGGGTGGAGGTCCTAAGGTGTGTGACTAGTGAGCCAGCGCTTGTAGAAGATGTAGAGAGGGCACCCAACTAATAGCTCTAGCAGCTGCAAAAACCCCAATGATTTGGTATAAAGCTCTCCTCTTTGGAAGCAGAGTTCTACTGTGGCAAAGAGCTCAAAAGTCAAGTAATTGAGTGGCAACATGAGGAAGCAAAGCAAGTACAGCAATCAAACCTTAGATTCCTTTTTGGGGGACAAAAAGGATCAAAGCATTGCACGAGAGGAAGACAACACAGTCAGAACTCCTGTGCCAAAAGCTTCCAAGAAAAATATAAATTGGTTACAGGCCATGGAGGAGCTCAAGAAGGATTTTGAAAATCAAGTAAGAGAAGTAGAGTAAAAATTGGGAAGAGAAATGATGATGATGCAAGAAAATCATGAAAAGAGAGTCAACAACCCAACTGAAGAAAATAACACCTTAAAAAATATAGTAACTCGGGGGTGCCTAGGTGGTGCAGTGAATAGAGAGCACCAGCCCCAGAGTCAGGAGGACCTGAGGGCCTCAGACACTTAACACTTAATAGGCGTGTGACCTTGGGCAAGCCATTTAACCCCAATTCCCCTGACCTTCCTTCTCCAAAAAGAAAAAAAAAAGATGAACTCAAAAGGCAAAAGAGGCCCAAAAAACCAATGAGGAGAAGAATATCTTTAAAAGTCAAATTAGTCAGATGGAAAAAGAATTTCAAAAGCTCAGTGAAGAGAATAATTCCTTCAGAATTATATTGGAGGAAATGGAAGCTAATGACTTTATGAAAAATCCAGATACTTATTAAACAGATCCAAACAAATGAAAAAATAGTAGCCAATGTGAAATATCTCATCGGAAAAACCACTGACCTAATATTCTATCCACTGTGCCACCTACCTGTTTAATAAGAACAACCACTATCAGGTACCTTTTATGTATAAGGCAAAAATATCAGACATTTATAGAATGCCTTAAGGTTTATAGAGGGCTTTTCCTTCGTGATGTCATTTAATAATCACAACAACCCCTATGATAAGGGTTCTAGATATTATTATATCTGTATTATAGATGAGGAAAAATCTGAGCTGTTCAGTGACTTGCCCATGATTACATGGGTACACAACCAGTAAGTGTAGGAAGCCTGATTCAAACCTAGGTCTCTTCTGATTCTACATCCAGCAGTCTCTTCACTACACTACATTGTACTGTTCTAGACCTGTGGGGAGGGAAATGATGCAAAGATATATAAGGCAGTTTTTGCCTCACATTCTCCATACCTCAAAATCTATGCAAAACTATTCCATAAAAAGAACCCCAAAATCAAGGTTGCTTTTCTTTCTTTTTTTTCTCCCAAGGTTGTTTTTCTTTAAAAAAAAAAAAAGTGCTCCCCAAACAACAGTGAGAGCAAACCAAGGATGAATTTCACTGACCTTTCAAATTTGGAGATACATTTTGTGTTCTAGGAAGAGGTAGGAAGCATCCCTTAAGCGATCACAGGGTCACTGCAAGATTGTAGAGATTCCAACCTTAAGTACTTTAAAGCCAACATTTTTGTTTGTTTTCTAAAATGATGCAGGGAGTTCCATTGTTTATTCTCTAGCAAAGTTAATTCTACTATGCATACCAAAAAATCACAGAGGTTGCTGACTCCCCTCTCCTTAGTGAAGAGAATTTTGGGAATGGAATGGGGGGGGAGAGAGAAAATACTTTTTTTTTAGTTTAATTTTATTTTTTTCAATGAACAGAAATCTATTTTCTCTGTCCTACTCTCTCCTCATTGAAAAACAAAATAAAAGTGGGGAATATTTTAGGGGTAATGTATAAGCTTACACAATTTTCCCTTAGCACAGGACAATGGGATCTGTGCCCAGTCATGGTGTCAATGGGCTCCTTGGAGCCTCTGAAACTTTCCATTCACATAGATTGGTTCACTCTAGGGAAGACCTACAAGCATAGCCTCTATTCTAATGGGGAGTTGGCCCTCTTGGCTCATATCTCTGAACCTTGAAACATTGCCCAGGTTAGAGAAACAAGACATTGAGAGACAGAGCTGAAACTAACAAATTTGGCCCCTATGACAAGCTACACAAAATATGGAGTAGGGATAGGGGCCTTGGATCTCAGGATACAAGGCCCCATTAGAAGAGAGAACAAAGGATATCACCTTGGCAGGGAGGTGGTTTGCCCCAAGGCCACTGGTGGAGAGGTCACCACTGAGGGAAAGGAATAGAGTAGGGCCAAGCATATTGTGAATAGGGAAAGAGCTGTAAGCTTCCATCAGTCTGTTTCTAGTCTGTTTCTTCCTATTATTATCTGTTGATATTGATCCAATTTTAGAGGTACTTGGATAGTTGGTACAAATACCCCCCTAAAAGTCTGTGACACACTTTTACTAAAACATGGATTCCAAGATAAAAGGGTCACTCACAGTTCCTGGTTGCTAGAAGCCTTTTTCTCCCCTTGTATGGTATTCATGCCCCTTGAGCATGTTATATCTTTCCTGCTGAATTTTCCTTTCCTAATGGCATGCAGTCCATTCTCAGATCCCTATCACATACATTGCTGGAACCACTGCTGTTCTTTTGGCACCACTAGGATGGTGATGGAAAAGGCCAGATCCTCTAGACTTTTAAAGCCCTCAGAATCCTCTTATAACCAAGATGGGGAGGGAGAGGCAAGAAGACATGCTCCAACACAACAATATAATAAGCCTTGAATTGCAGTGTTTGCATATTTCTGAAGTGTAAATGCTCATGCTGAAAATTTAACAGTAGGCTCTGGAGCTGGTTGGAACAGGCTCCAGCACACCCAAGTACAGTCTTCTTCATGCCTAGTGAACAGTCAAGATGTGTTCTCACCTAAAAAATGTATTAGGGCTATCCCAGTAGGGTGGGATGACTTAAACCCCATCCTTACAGAGGTATATTGCCAGCTCCATCCAAGTAGGGCTGTCCCCAAGTAGCTAATTCCTAGGCTGTTGACAAATCACACTATGGACTCCTTCCCATTTTTACACCTTTTAAAAGAATGGACAGCTTTGAAAAGGAAAAAGAAGTCACAAATGAGAAAGCTTTCTGGATTTGCATGAGATGACAAAGTGCTAGTATGTGGTTAAATCTCTTTTAATGCCCAGGACCTGAGCTGTTTCCTTCTCTCTGAGAATCATTGCACCATAGCTCCCCCTACTGTAGATATACGGCATTTCCCAAAGCTCAAGTCCGCACACTTGTTCCCAGTATCCTGTGCTCTCAAAGGATGTCTGGGCTTTAAGAGAAGACAGAGACGTGCTCTCTGGGGTCAGAATTTCTTTAAACTCATTGGCCCAGGCAGTACTCCAAGGTCATTATGGAAATAATGTCCCTAAGGAAGAACTAGGCTGGTGATTTTTTTTTTTCTGAATGAAATGCAGGATTAGTCATTCCAGTGGTCTAGCACTTTAAAGAATTTTATTTAAAAGATGATCCCTTCCTATTAACTCAGTGAAATCCTCTATAAAGTCAGAAATGATCAAAGCTGCTGATCTGTTTTTTTCTAATTAACTAATTCCGAATTCTGTAAGCTATTTCCTTTTGAATGGGGCAAAGATTCCTTGGAGGCTAATTGGAAGTCCTAGATTTTGCATAAAAGCTCCTAGTGCTTGTTAAGGAATCTTTTGTGGGATAAGAACTAGAGTCCTTGTGTCACTTAATAATAGTGAATAACCTGCTGTGACTAGGAGGGGGAGATCTATTCATCTGGCTCATAATTAAGTAATAATATTATCCCTAGTGGGACCAATAGAATTTTGGGCATTGATTCCTCCAGTTTAAGGTTTGCTTTGGGACATCAGTTTCATTGATCCAATAAACATGTTGATCAAAATATTCTTCCTCATCAAAGTGTCTCCATCCTAGTCTTGTCTCCTGCTGTCTTTTCATCTCTGGGTATTTGAGGGTGGAAATTACAAGAAATTCAAATAATCTACAGGAGTTTCTCTCAAATTGGAGAAGAAGGAAAAGTTTGGTTAGGGGATTAGTCTCAAATACTTTCTCTAAGAATGGGTCTCATGGTGTGTGCATACTGTAATTGTAATGGGAATTTGAAGATCTTCCCTGCCCCTTCAGGCCCGATGTAATCACATGGAGCCTGTGGTGAGAGGAGTTTGCTGAAAGAGTGGAGCATGAAGGGTGGAGCAGAGCTGAGAGGAAGCTGGGAGTCAGAGCAGTTAGAAGGGAGGGAAGAGAAGGTACAGGCAGGGAGACAGCTAGGATCCTGAGTGTTTGTGGGAAGGCCTGAGCAGGGGGAAGGCTTTGGGATTGTGTTGTCCTGTACATAGTTATTATGTTTAGATTTCTTTGTTGCTATGATGGATTTGGTTTTCTGATGTTGGGATTTGGCTTTCTGGTGTCAGAATAAATGTTTTGCTTCTGTCTTCTACATGGAGAATCTCTTACTTTTGATTCAGAACTCCTCCCGCATAGTCATAGTTGCTGTAGGTACTGTGAATATTGCCTTGGTGATACACATACTTGCCTTTTTTCTTTTCTGTCTTCCTATCTTCTCTTTGTCTTCTTCAATGGGAGTACTAGTAGTATAAGGGAGTCTGGTATAATGGGAGAGTTTGGGGCTTCTTAATGAGTCCCCCAGAATCCCCAGCCTAGTTGCAACCCAGTATGCATAATACATGATCACTGGTAACGTCAGTGGAGTTTTAGAAAAATGGCAGCTGTTTGGTTACATGAGCAGCAAGGATCATAAGCATAACAACTTCTGCTCAAATGATGACTTCCCTTCTCTTCCTTAATTTATGAATCCCCATTCCTTTTTTCATCCCATCCTCCACTATTATAGTCATCATCCTATTGCCTTCCCTATCATTGTCTCTTCTTTGCTGGATGAACAAAGGGACAATGTTAACATCATTCTTTTCTTAATAGCATAGGTATCTGGGCTTTGCCTGAGTATGAATGTATTTGTGTGAGTGGGTCATATGGCTAAAATGAGGAATAACTCATGAATAGCTTGCAGATTCTGTTGGCATTCATACAATTCTGTATTAGGACACCTAGAGGAAGTGCTTGAGCATTTTAGTTGGATCCCCTATGCAAAAAAATGGGAAGATATGGACAAGAGAGGCACATAAAGAGACAGCATGGATGAGTTATGATCTGCATATTTGGAGGGAATACTCATGACAATGAGACAACATATCTGTCGGAGCATTGGGTATTGGAGTATATGTGCATAATGCATGTGAATTTTAAACCTGGAGTATTTGCACAAGGCTCTCCTCATTGGTGAAGAAAGCAATGACTCAGAACTTCCTTCCTACATGAAGTTCAGAGCTATTGAAAGAGTTTGGAGGAGAGTTTGGAGCTTTTCTTCCTTACTCCTCTGGGTGATGGGTTCCAGACTCTAGGGAGAGAAAAGGTAATGAAAGAAAAACAGGTGAAAGCTGATATCTCATGGACCTCACTTCTAGTTTACCTTCCTAGATACTCTGGGATATTTCCCCTTGGGTGATATCTGAGATTCTCTCTCTTCGTTGAGCTGAGATATCAGAACTTGTCCACTCTGTATGTTGTCTGCTATATTCTGATCTGCATAATTTCTCTCTTTGCTCTCTGCTTGATTAAATGGGGTTACTTACTATTCACTATTTGTGATGGTCTTTTGTTTAACTAGTATTTTGTGGGAAGATACAAGCTTGGGACACCCCCTATTCTTTAAGGGATAATGATAAAAAAAAGTGGTTTGGACCTAAGGAAAAATTCATTTATCCTAGACTAGGAACATTAAAGGAGGCAGATAGATATAATTCTAGGTTGGTTGTCCTTTCTGAGGACAGCAGAGTAGCTAGCCTCATGGCACCTGTTCCTTCTCTCATCCAGTCAAAAATCAAAGAATTCCTTGGAGAGTGGTGGGAAAGATTTCCAAGATATGTTATCTATGCCCTCCCTATGATCTACATTTAAACAAGTCCTAAGGACATATAAATAACCTATATGTGCAGCAAATACGTTATACATCTATGTGTAGAATGTGTATAAATGTTTAATATGTATATTTTGTAAATATGTAAGCTCCTTGACAGTTAGGATTATTTATTCTTATTTGTGTCTCCAGTGCATAGCACAGTGTCTGGTACACAGTAGGTTTGTTAATTGATTGATATGTCTTCCTATGAAGGTGATATGAGGTATTGGTATGTACATGATCTGATTCTGCTGAATAGAGAGTGAATATATTTGGTGCCTATGAGAAATGAATTCATGCCCCCAATCTGCTTTTTGTGGAGCTTAAATTGTGTCTATTGGAAATCTGAGGTCAGAGTTCACTTCCTGCCTGGACTAGCCTGAGACATGGCTGCTGTCCAACATGTATTTCCAATATATTAGATTTAATTGCTCCTTGTGGTGTTAAAACTTTTTTTTTAGGTCATTTAAGTGTTTCCTAAAAGGAAATGGCTAGTGAAAGAAAAGCTAAATAAGAAGGGAGTAGACAGTCATCTCTGTTTCTGTTTTTTTTTTATGGCCTGATTCCTGCTCAGAGTATGGACCAACTTGTTCTAAAATCCCAAAGGTGACATGAGCAGAACTGGAAGCATCTGCTGACTCAGCTGCCACCTTCTAGACTTTCATGCTCTGTTGAAAACCTCCATCCCAGCACAGAGAATGGGAAATAAATAGTGTGTTTGGAGAGATCCCTCCCCAAGCCCAGACCACTTGTGATAATGCTATAAATTACTCAAAATAGCTGTCCAGCTAACTTTAATTAGCTCCATTCTTCTGGCATCAGTACTATCCTAAAATACATTAACAAGCCTGGGAATACTGTTTAAATTATTACCAGAGTGACGTCAGGTTAAGAGAACTCATGAAGCCTTAGATTTAGATCTGGAAGGGTCCTTAGAGGCCATTAAGTCCAACTGTCTCATTTTATAGATGAGGAAAGTGAGGCAGAGAGAGATTAAGTAACTTGTCCAGGGTCACGCAGTCAGTATGCGTCTGGGACAGGATCTGAATCCAAGTCTTTCCAACTTGAACTACAGAGCTTTGTCTACTCCTCTGAGCTATTTTTCAAAGGTGAGCCTCTAGGTGAGAATGTCTGTACAAGCAAAAGCTATCACCTACCTAACTGACCCCTAATTTCTTCAGAAAATGGAATCTAATGTTCAGTATCAGTTAAATATGGAAAGAAAGGTATTTTAAGTGTTTCCCATTCTGCCCAGACATTGGGCCCTAAAGGATTATTGTGGCTTCATGTTAATAAAGATTGTAAATGCTTGGGTAGTGCCTAATAAGCCCCAGAACCAAGACAGGCAAAATGCCTTTTGGCAGGGAATCTTACAGAAACTCCACCAAGAAGAAAGGGTAGCTATTAGGATTTTCCTAACCATTTATTCCCACCTGGACTCTTATTATTATTGATTTGTCTGTGGACAGTTCAGTAGGGACCTGAAGAGCTGCATCTGTTTAAATTTAGTGAAAGACTTCTAAAAAGTGATTTATCTCCTTGATTCCATTTATTCAGGGGGCCAGCGTGTACTAGCCTAAGACAAAAGGGCTTCTGAAAATATGGTGAGCTGGGAAAACTTGTACTTCTTTGAAAACCTTCATGTAAGGCCACGTTTTAAAAAAATTTCTTTCCTATATTTTTTGTTTTTACACCACCTACGTTTCCCAAAGTAGCACTCCCCCTCCTCTTCTAGGACAGTCAAATTTTTTAACAAAGAATTTAAAAAGGGGTTTGGGGAGCGGAGAGTTTAAGATACAATGGAAAGAATACTCACTATCTCTGGAGTTAGAGGACCTGGCTCAAATCCCAGCTCTGTCATCTCTTACTCACTGGGTAATCTCGGTCAAGTCAAATAACAACTCAGGCTTCTATTTTTTCATCTGTAAAAAATGAAGGGGTTAGGCTAGATGTCTGCTGAGGTACCTTCTAAATCTCGATCCATGATTCTAAAACTAACCAAAATATCAAGAAAGGTTGATATATGCATATTCCAGCCCTAAAGTCCAGTCCCCATTATTGTAAAGAAGATGGAGGGGGTAGAGAGAGATCAAGAGAGAAGCATTATTTTATTACATTCCTATACCATGATCTATTTAGCAGTTAGAATGGAGGAAAAAGTGGGGTTTGGGAGCCTAAAAATGATGCTGGCTTGAACTCAATAACCCCAATTCATCTGCCGCTTTAAACAGGAACAATGTAGATCCGTCGAGACATTGTGACTCTTAGGTCATCATAGTAATTATGAAAAAATAGGCAACATTCAGTTTATGCTCAAGAGGGAAAGCAGGGTGGTTTTATTCAAACTTGAACCACAGAGCTTTGTCTACTCTGGATTTTCATTCAAATGCTGCCCTTAAATGTTTACTACTTGTGTGACCTTGGGTAAGTCACTTACTTTGCTAGGCCTTACTTATTTACAACCATATTTCCATTTGAAAAGTGAGAGGGTTTTGCCAGACGGCTGTGTAGGTCTCTTCTAGTTTTAAATCTATAATTCTGTAAGCTTTTTTTTTTTTTTTTTTTTTTTTTGGAAAGTAGTATTTTTCCTTGAAATGAAGGTTGGGCTTTTGTACTTCCTAAAATATTCCCACTTGGCCCCTAACTGGAAGGCCCCATGCTTAATAGCAATAATTCAGGTGTTTGTGGGTATCCCAGAGGCATAGGAAAAGACATAATTTATAATTTATCAAAGTCCTGCCACCTCTAAGGAAAAGCACTTAATACTCAGTTTACCTCATCTTTCCATCCATAAACACATGTTCTTGGTGATGTTATTCTATATCATATGGGTGGGTCATGCATACAATGAATGATTTTTCTAATTGCTGATAGACTTCGGTCTTCCTTAGGCTGGCTTTTCCTGCCTTTAATTACACATGTGTTTCTTTTGCAAATGACATCATTTCATATTTTTTCCTCACACCAGCCAAAGTGCCCTGAATGCAGCCTAGAGTTTTATTTGGTTCAATACTGGGACAAATCTGAATCCTTGTGTAATTATGTTCTAAAATACAGCATAATTAGGCTTCATCAATTTTATAGAAGGCATAGACCCACTCATACCATATGTTCCATTATGAGAAAATGTAGCAAATTCATTTAGGAATATTAACAGCCATCCTATTCTTGGCCTTTTAATAAACAGGTAAAATTTAAAGACACTCATTTATCTAGTTTGGGTTTGTGAAATTTCTAAGGACTTAAAAAGTTTTCAATGCATTCTTTTCCCCCTTTTTCTATAGTCTTATGGGGGAAAAATGATGTGTCAATATACTGTGGAAAATGAGAAAACAAAATAGCTCCTAGTGGCATCAGTGAATCTAAATGATTCTTTTTCAAATTTCAGTGGTTTGATACTTTAAAATTCTTTTTCATACATAAGGTACATTACAGCCTTTATATCAGAGAATAAAAAGAATATGAACCATATGTGGTAGAGCTCAGAGGAGGAAATGGCTGCCCATCATCGTCCCTGTCTCCCCAACACCCTCATCCATTCTATTTCACTGTCACCAAAGGCAAATTTCATTTCTGTCAAGACCTGGACTTTGGTCAAACCCAGAGAGATCCTGGGCTGCCTTTGATGAACATCAAGCAACTTAACAGTAAAGTGACCTTCACCCTGTCATAGAGAAGAAGTAATACTTTCCACTAATTGTGGCACTGAGATAGCCTTCTCAGGATCCTCCCCTCCTAACTCTGCTTCTAGATTTTGCCACCATACTTTGAGAGGTGTAGTCTTATCTGAGAACTTCATAGCACTTGGTGCCTCCTCTGCTTAGAATATGTAACTCCCTGGCTTCCTTTAAGTCTTAACTAAAATCCTATCTATTACTGCAGAGGTTCCTGAACTTATTTGTCCTACCACCCCCTTTTTAAAAAAAAATTATTGAGCACCCCCTGAAAATCTACTTTCTTTAACTCTTTTTTTTAGGGCAATTGGGGTTAAGTGACTTGCCAAAGGTCACATGGCTAGTTTTTGTGTTAAGTGTCTGAAGATGGATTTGAACTCAGGTTCTCCTGACTCCAGGGCCCGTGCTCTATGCACTGCAGCACCTAGCTGCTCCTCTTTAACTCTTTAATTTTTTAAAAAAAATTTACATCATTTTAAAAAATAAAAATTTTAAAACAAAATGATGCATCTTAAATTTAATAATTTACTGTAAATTTTTGAGGTTTTTTCCTGCATTGAAAATGTGATGATACAATATTGCATCATATAGACATATAGTATCATATTGTAAATAAGTCATCATACCCACATATTCCTGCAGATGCACACTGGACTTCCCGACAATGAGAGTGACATATATGCCTGCCAACATTAGCTTGTTAAGACCTGTCAGCAGATTTGACCACTAATTGGTTATAACTTGCACTTTATGTGTTTATTTGGAAAACAGTGTAATCAGGAGCCAAGATGGTAGAGTAGAAGCAAAAACTTGGTGCGGCTCCCACTTCAATCACTTCTAATGCATGTAAAAAAATGACTCCAAACAAACTTTAGACTTATAGAACCCACAAAGAGACAAAGAGAAACAAAGCTCCCACTGAAGGAAGCCTGGCAGGCCAACAGGAAAGAGCCCAGCCCCATGTGAGTCATGTGGTTCCCTGGCCCCAGGGTGGACCTGACCAGTGGTGGGCCAGAGCAGACTTTAGGAGAGAGAAACACCAGCAGCTGTGGCAATCTCCACACTTATCAACCCATGAACGCCACAAAGAAAGTAAAAGTGTGGAACTCTGTGGGAACTCAGGAGGACCAAGAACACAGGCAGGCCCCTGCCCCACAGGGTAAGAAGAGCAGCAGCTGCGCAGCTGCTGCTGTCTGACTGCCTCAGGAGCTCCTGGCTTGCAGATTGCAGGGAGATCAAGTGACCACTCAGAGGGAAATAGCTCTTGTTTTAACCTGCTTATATCTGGATCACTGTCATGGATGGCAGTCCTGGGGTGTGTGGCCAGTGAGCCAGAGGTTGTGGTATTTGTAGAGACACCTAATAGCTCCGGCATCTGTGAAAACCCCAGTGATTTGGAACAAAGCTCTCTCCATTCTGGAAGCAGAGTTCTACTGTGGCAAAGAGCTCAAAAGTCAAGTAATTGACTGGCAAGATGAGAAAACCCAGGAAATGTAATCAAATCATAGATTCCTTTTTTGGGAGGACAAAAAGGATCAAGGCATGGAGCAGAAGGAAGACATCGAAGTCAGAAGCCCTGCATCAAAAGCATCCAAGAAAAATATAAACTGGTTACAGACCATGGAGAAGCTCAAGAAGGATTTTGAAAATCAAGTAAGAGAAGTGGAGAAAAAAATGGGAAGAGAAATGAGAATGATGCAAGAAAATAATGAAAAGAGAGTCAACAGCCTGCTAAGGAAACCCAAAAATACAATGAAGAAAATAACAACTTAAAAAAATAGACTAACTCAAATGGCAAAAGAGGCTCAAAAAACCAGTGAGGAGAAGAATGCCTTTAAAAGCAGAATTTGCCAGATGGAAAAGGAATTTAAAAATTTTATTGAAGAGAACAACTCCTTCAAAATTAGACTGGAGCAATTGGAAGCTACTGACTTTATGAGAAATCAAGATACTATAAAACAGATCCAAACACATAAAAAAAAACAGAAGGCAATGTGAAATAGCTCATTGGAAAAACCATTGACCTGGAAAATAGATCCAGGAGAGATAATTTAAAAATTATTGGTCTCCCTAAAAGCCATGATCAAAAAAAGAGCCTACACACCACCTATCAAGAAATTATCAAGCAAAATTGTCCTGATATTCTAGAACCAGAGAGCAAAATAGAAAGAATTCACCAATCACTTCTTGAAAAAGATCCCAAAAAGAAAACTCCTAGAAACATTATAGCCAAATTCCAGAGTTCCCAGATCAAGGAGAAAATACTCCAAGCAGTCAGGAAGAAACAATTTGAGTGTTGTGGAAACACAATCAGAATAACACAAGACCTATCAGCTTCTACATTAAGGGATAAAAGGGCTTGGAATATGATATTCTAGAGGTCAAAGGAACTAGGGTTAAAACCAAGAGTCACCTACCAAGCAAAACTGAGTATAATGCTACAGGGGAAAATATGGTCATTCAATGGAATAGAGGCTTTTCAAGCATTCTTGATGAAAAAACCAGAGGTGAACAGAAAATTTGACTTTAAATATAAGAAGCAAGAGAAGCATGAGAAGGTAAACAGGAAAAAGAAATCATAAAGAACTTATTAAAGTTGAACTATTTATATCCCTACATGGAAAAATGATCATTGTAACTCATAAGACTTTTCTCAGTATGAGGATAGTTGAAGGGAACATATGTGTGTGTGTACACAGACACACACACACATGTATGTATAGGAGGGTATGTGTTTATATAAATATATATGAGAGTGTGGGCATATGTATGTTTATCTATACATAGAGGGCACAGCATGAGTTGAATATGAAAGGATGATATCTAAAAAATAAAATTAAGAGGTGAGAGAAGAATTTATTGGGAGAAGGAGAAAGGGAGAGATAGATTAGGGTAAATTATCTCATATAAAAGAGGCAAGAGAAAACTGTTACAATGGAGGGGAAGAACAGGAAGGTGAAAGGGAATGGGTTAACCTTATTCTCATTGAATTTGGCTTAAGGAGGGAATAACATGCACACTCAATTGGGTATCTTACCCTACAGGAAAATAGGGGGAAAGGGGATAAGAGGGGGGATGATAGAAGGGAGGACAGACTGGATAGTTGGAAGCAAACATTTTTGAAAAGGGATAGGGTGAAAAGAGAAAACAGAATAAGTGGGGGGCGAGATAGGATATGTAACTACTATGGAAATGACTTGGGTAACTACATATGTACAACCTGTATTGAATTGACTATCTTCCCAGTGGGGGCAGGTAAGGAGGGAAGAAGGGAAAAAATCTGGAACTCAAAGTTTTAAAAACAAATGCTTAAATTTTTTTTTTACATGAAACTGGGAAATAAGATACACAGGCACTGGGGTACAGAAATCCATCTTGCCCTACTAGAAATTTAGGGGGGTTATGGGGGAAGATATAAGAGAGAATAGATTGGGGGAAGGAGTGAATTCAGTAGGCTTGCTATTCTGGGGTGGGGGATAGAGGAAAGACAGGGAGAAAAAATTGTAACTCAAAATCTTGTGGAAATTAATGTTGAAAACTAAAAGTAAATAAATAAATTTATTTTTAAAAAAAGAAAAAGAAAAAGAAAGAGGAAGAAAAAGGGAAGAAGGGAAAGCAGGAAAGCAAGAAGGAAGGAATGAAAAAAGAAAAGGAAAGAAAAGAAAGGCAGACTCAGAGAAAGAGAGAGATACAGAGACAAAGACAGAGAGACAGAGAGACAGAAAGGAAAAGAAACACCTAAAGCCTTCTCTGCTTTCACAGAACCTAGCACATAGCAGGTGCTCCATAAATAATTGATTAGCTTTCTCTCATACCCTTTTCTGCTACAGAATTCCTAAGAAATAAAATAACCAAATTACCCACCAAAAAAAAATGTAATCGTTATGACTAACTCTGTTACAAGCAGATGAAACATGCAAGTACAGATTTTCAAAATTTTCTTCTTTTCTTTCCTTATGCTTCCACTGCCCCCTTATTTTTATTCAACTTCCAATTGCACCCGAGGTTACTACCACCCTCCTGGATCATTCCAGTGCCACCCAGGGGGAACCCTATGAATTCTATGGCTTTCACTAGGTTAATTATAGGGCAGCTAGATGAGGCAGTGGATAGAGTGTCTGGTCTGGAGTCAGGAAGACTCATCTTCCCAGGTTCAAATCTGACCTCAGATATTTACTAGCTGTGTGATCCTGGTCAAATCACTTAACTGCTTGCCTCAGTTTCCTCATTTGTAAAATGAGCTGGAGAAAGAAATGGCAAAGCATTCCAATACCTTTGCCAAGAAAACCCCAATGTGTTTAGGAAAAGTTGGACACAACTGAAAAAAACAAAAACTAAACAGCAATACTCTTAATCATTTCCTATTTATTCTGTATAATTTGCTTTGTATATATTTGTACATATATCCCTTAAGGACTCTGCTTACTGATCGTAATGTTATCCTGTCCCCTGAAAGGGCCCATTATTTCTAGAGATAAGAATACCAAGAACAAATCAGCTGATAAGAGATTTCCCTAAAACACATTTGGAGATTCTGGATCCCTCTTAATGTTCACCCTTCTCATTTAAAGGCCAAAGATCCCTTGGTCAATCATAGAGTTCTACAGAATCTAGAAGCAGACACCTCACCAAATGGAACCCGTGGATTACATTTGTTTACTTCCAGATTCTAGGTTACAAAACTGATGATGCCTAAACATCACAGTGAAAGACAGTTCTGGAGGGACTCCAAGCACCGTCTGCTCCTTCTTTCCTTAGGCATCCATTTTCATCACCTAGACAGGACAGAAGGGTCTTATCTAATGATCTGCTTCACATGACTCATGTGGATTCATCACTTGTCATCTGACTCAGACTTAGTAGTTACCTGTGCTCTCCCAGGAAGTGTCCGTGAGTGACCGAGCCATGAAAAAATATTTTGATCTTGAAAGATCAACGCTCTGTCTTTTGACTGTCACCTCATAAACTACTCTATAGTCTTTTTAGTTTATCCATCAGAGACGTTAAATATTATTGTACTGATGTAGTACAAAGCCAAGGCTTGACCTAATTCTATTTTTTATGCTGCAGGCTATTTCCTGGCTAGGGAAATAACGGATCAAGAAACAAAAGTAAAGATAGCTCCTCTTAGGATGATTCTTTAGGGACTGGTTACTGGAAATTCCTTAAGAAGAACACATTCTTTATAGGAACAAGAGAAAATAAGACCCCCAAATTTGAACGCTACTAAAAAATCAAAGGGAACCTTTAAGAAGGTCTTACTGTTTTCCCAGATTATATAATAATGGCTCACATTTATATAGCTTTGTGACTTATAGCCCTTTCCTCACCACCCAATGAAGTAAGTAGTGAGTGTTACCCTGCACATTTTATGCAGTCATAAGAACAAGAGATGGAAAAAACCTCAGAAACAAATGAGTCTGTTTTTTTTTTTATTTAACAGATCCTAGGATCATAGAGTTGGAGCTGGAAAAGGCCTTTAGATGTCATCTAATTCAACCTGTTCATTTTTCAGATGAGAATACTGAGATCTACATAAGTCATTTGCCCAAGGTCACACAGCTAAGTAAGTGTCAAAGCCAGTATTTGAATCCCCATCTTCTGAGTCTTTTGACCAGTGTTCTTTCCATTCTGCCAGTTAGAGCAGGTCAACGATTATGAACTTCCTTCCCTACTATGGACACTTAAACATAGCATCTGAGTGTCTATATTTAGTCTACTTTCTTATACTATTCTTGTAGAGGAGATAGAAAGATGTGGACTCTATGTTATTAGTTTGAAAGGCTGGACTTAAAGAGTTGTTTTCAATGATTCATTTTCAATTTGGCAGGAAGTTTCTAGTAAAGTATCCCAGGGATTTGAATCATTCATATCCAAATATTTATTTGGACAAAAAATGTATTTAATTTACTTGGATAAATAAATATTTGTATCAATGTCTTGGATCATCACATTTACAAATAACACATTTCTGAGAAAAATTGCTAGCACACTGGATGAGAGCATCTGGAAAGATACTGAGAAGTTGGAGCATTAGGCAGAATCTAAGAAGATGAAAGAAATTTAATAGGAATAAATGCAATATCTTTGGCAAATGTGAAAAAAAAGCTCACAGGTTCAAGATGAGGAAGGTGGTTAAATAGCAGTTTGTTTGAAAAAAAGATCACGGGGTTTTAGTGGACGGCAAACTCTCTATGAGTCAGTTGTTTGATGTGGCAGACAAAAAAAAACTAATGCAATCTTGGGTTTCGTTAACAAAGGCATAGCTTACAGGAATAAGAAGCTGAGAGCCCCAGGCTCTGCCCTCCCTAGACCTCATCTGGATTATTGTGTTTAATTCTGCATGGCATAGCTTAAAGACAATGGTAAACTGGAGAGTGCCCAGAGAAGGACAACCAGGTTGGTGAAGGGACTTTCAGTCCACATTAGTTGAAGGAATTGGGGATGTTTAGACTGGAGAAGAGAAGACTTAGGGGCAACTAGGTAAGGATGAGTGGTAACATGATACCTGTCAAAATATTTGGAGAAGTGTAAGAAGAAAGATTTGACTTGTTCCTTTTGTCCTCAGTGAAGGATCCAGGAGCAACAGGTAGAAGTTGCAGGGACAAATTTAGGCTTGATGTCAGAAGAAACTTTCTAACAATTAGAGCTGTCCAAAAGTGTAATGGATAACCTTGAGAGGTGGAGACCTTCCTTGGAGGGCTTTAATCAGAAGTCTACTTATCTTGGAGGAGACTCCTTTTGGGTATTGTAGGCATAGTGGATAGAGTTCCAGGCCTAGAGTCAGGAAGACTTATCTTCCTGCATTCAAATTTGGCCTCAGAGACTTTCAAGCTGTGTGGCCCTGGCAAGTCACTTAACCCAGTTTGCCTCAGTTTTCACATCTGTTTTTTTTGTTTGTTTGTTTTTTGCTTTTTGGAGGAGAGAAGGTAGGGCACTTGGGATTAAGTGACTTGCCCAAGGTCAGACAGCTAGTTTTGCAGTTTTCACATCTGTAAAATGAGCTGGAGAAGGAAATGGGAAAACACTGTATTATCTTTGCCAAGAAAACCCCAAATGGGGTCATGAGGAGTTGGACATGACTGAAAGAACTCATCAACAACACAACAAATGACTTGATTACCACTGAGGCCCCTTCCAACTCCCAATCCTGTGATTCTGTTGCTGGAGGGGAGAAACTGTATGGCCTACTGACTACTTGAGAAGAAAAATGGGCAGGTCTTGTTTCATGATGTTCCTCTTTCTGACATTCCCAAGGGGATTTGGGAGATGAGCATAATGCCTTTTACTTTGTGTCTGACTATGTATGTCTAGTCAAAAACAGCTCTGTCCCCTTTCACTTTATGAATTGTTCCTGGTACGGAAATGAGTCTCATCCTTCCTAAATAAGGACCCTGTCTACATCCCTTTTGACAAAATGCTCTTGTTTAAAGGACAAAAGAATCAAATTCAATCCACATAACTCTGAAATCTTTATTGAGGCTAAACTACTGTTTGTATTTTGTTGAATATGTTATTTCTGGTCTCTGAAATTTATTTACTTAGTTGTTTTTACCATATTAGGTCTACTATACAAAGGGCTAAATTTTCTTCTTTGAAGGTTCAAGGGTAGTTCTAACTGCCTATACTTTCTTAGTTCAGGTTTGTTGTTGGGATGAAATGAGGTACTTGCAAGCCATTGAAAACTTAACGTGAAGAGGTTTACTTTGCCTTAACATAGTAAGGACATGCAACAAGGATATAGTGGTTTCTCTAAACACACCCTCCTGGTTCTCCTCAAATGGAAATGCATCTAGATATCAAGGCAAGATGTGGTAAAAGGCAGAATGACTTACATGGTCTGAAGAAATCTACCATATCAGAGGGGCCATGACTGCCCTTGTTGTTGTTCAGTCGTTTTAGTCATGTCCAACTCTTCATGACCCCATTTGGGGTTTTCTTGGCAAAGATAATGGAGTAGTTTGTCATTCCCTTCTCCAACTCATTTTACAGATGAGGAAGAGGCAAACAGGGTTAAGTGAGTTGCCCAGGGTCACACAGCTGGTATATGTCTGAGGTCAGATTTGAACTCATGAAGATGTCTTCCTGACTCCAAGCCTGCCACTCTATCCACTGATCCTATGATTCCCAAAAGGAGTTCCATCCACAACAAAGAGACATCCAGCTTTCTGATTAAAGCTCTCCAAAGAAGGTCTCCCATCACCACTCAAGGCTATCCATTATATTTTTGGACAGCTCTAATTGTTAGGAAGTGCCAATTAGTTGTCCCTTGTCTGTTTTTAGGTGACCATAAAGTTGTGTTGGAGAAGCTAGGCCTTGGGGACAGTTTTGTCTCATTTTAAGAAAAACTAATCCCTGTCCGAGGAGGGAAGGAGGAAAGTTCCATAGTGACCTGTTCCATAGTGTGTGTGTGTGTGTGTGTGTGTGTGTGTGTGTGTGTGTGTGTGTGTGTGAGAATTAGACCTGGAAGAGAGGAAAGAAGTTGCGTCAGGGAAACACTGGTAAACATTAATACCATGGTAAACATTAGTACTATCACAGGAGGACATGGTGTACCTTTTCAAGAATGGACAGGACACATCTCTAGTATACATCGAAAATGTCCTGAAACCAACACTCACCTAAGTTACCTCTGCTGCTCACACTACCATGTAGGAAATTGCACTGGCCAGTCAGTGTGTGTGTGTGTGTGTGTGTGTGTGTGTGTGTGTGTGTGTGTGTGTGTGTGTGTGTTATTGGTTGGGTCACTGAACAGTCAAACCCCCCAAATAGTTATTAATCTTAGCCCTGTCCTATTTGGTAACCAATCTAATAGCTGTAAATCTCAGTCTTTAATATCTTTGTTCTCTCTATAGCTTTTGTCACTGCCAACTTAGGTAACTGCCAACTATGGCTCTCTTTCCTCCTTGGTTTCCTTTGTTCTCCTATCATGTATCTGACCACTCTTTCTCAGTCTTCTTTTGATGCATCCTCCTTTACTCTCACCCATCAAATCTGTGCCTTCCCTGAAGACTCTGCTTTGATCTCTGGTCCCTCTACTTATGCTATTTTGTGGTGATGTCATCAGTTTCTATGGGTTCCATTTATACAGATGACTGACAAATCTAAAAATTCAACCCTCTCCAGAGTTTTAGGTACACATTAAAAATTGTATGTTGGTCTTTTCTGGTGGCAAAGAATTGGAAATTGAGGGGATGCTCATCAGATGGGGAATGTATGATGAAAATGCTACCTGTTCCCAGAGGAAGAACTAATGCTGTTTGAATACAGATTGAAGCATACTTTTTCTACTTTCTATTTTTCTTGAGAGTTTGTGTAAATCTATGTTTTCTTTCACAACATGACTATTATGGAAATGTTTTGCATGCTTGCACATATATAACCTTCTTGCTTTCTCAAAGTATGGGTGGGGGGGTGAGAAAGAGAGAATTTGGAACTCAAAGTCTTAAAAATGAATGTTTTTACATGTAACTGGGCAAAAATAAAATACTAAATAAATCTCATTATTGCCATCATTATCATAAGAATAATTGTCTCCTGGAAATCACCACGTAGATGTTTAGTAGGCACCACAAAATGAACAAATCCAAAACAATTCATTATCTTTTACCCCAAATTCATTCCTTCTTTAAACTTCCCTATTTCTGTTGTAAGGACCATCATCCTTTCAATCACCCAGGTTCACAACCTAGGAGCCATTTTTCTCTCTTCCCTCTCCCTCAACCCCCATATTAGTTGTCATGTTTTGCTGATTTTACTTCCAAAAAAAATCTCTTCACTCACCATTTTAATTCATGTCCTTATTATCTCCCATTTGGTCTATTACAATAGCCTCTTTAACTGGTCTTTCTGCTTTCAGTTTTTCCCTCTCCATCTTTCATGTAGCTGCCAAGTTGATAATTCTTTTTTAAAAATGACTGCTATATTTATTTTTTACATCACTTACACTTTTCAGAATATTTCTTAGTCTTCCTCTCCCAGAGAGCCATTTGTTATACCAAAGAATAAAAAACAGTGGGAAAACAGTTCAGCAAATGTAGTCCACACCTTGAAAGAGTTTGATGTTACATTCAATGTTCCTTCTCTTTTCTCTTCTTTGGGGCCAAGGTTGGTCATTGTATTTCACACAGTATTCAGATTTTAGTATTTTGAATTTTTATTTACATTGTTCCAGTCATTGTGTATATTGTTTCTTATTTCTGCCTTTTCCACTTGGCTGCAATTCAAGTATTTAAAGGGTTGTCACAAGAAAAGGGGACTAGAAGGCAGAACTAGGAGCAATGGTTGTAGTTAGGCAGATTTAAACTTGATATAAAGAAAAACTTCCCAACAACCAGAATAAACCAGGAATAAGGAGTAGAATTGGCTCTGGAGGTATTGGGTACCCCTCACTGGAAGTCTTCAAGCAATAACCAGACAACCAGTAGAGCATCCCGTAGAAAGGATTCTTGTTCAGATATGACTTAGCCTATGTGACCAATATGGTCCCTTCTAACTCCAAGATTCTGAGTCTTTGATATATTCTAGTGACCTTGGTCATTCACATGTTCTCAGGGGCTATGCAGCAGTTTCATAAGGGGACACAATATGCTGGTATAGTTCCACTAGATCCAAAATACATCATACTGAACTCTACTCTTGTATACCAATGGACTATTTCTGTCAGAAGTTTTAGTGAATTTCATGCATTTCAGAAAAACCTGGAAAGATTTACGTGAACTAATGCTGAGTGAAGTGAGCGGAACCAGAAGACTGTACACAGGAACAGCAACATTGTATGATGACTTTGATATACTTAGCTCTTTTCAGCAATACCATGATCTAATTCCAAAAGACTCATGATGGAAAATACTATCCACTTTTCAAAGAAAGAACTATGGAGTCTGAATGCAAATTGAAGCACAGTACTGTCTCTCTTCTTTCTTTCTCATGGTTCTTCCCTTTTGTTCTGATTCTTCCTTCACAACATGACTAATGTGGAAACATCTTTATAGGATTGTACATGTATAATCTACATCAGATTGTTAGCTGTCTTGGGGGGAAGGGAGGGAAAGGAGAAGAAAATTGGAACTAAAAGTAAATGTTGAAAACTATGTAATTTGAAAAAATAAAATACTATTAAGTGGGGAAAAAAGGGAAGAGGAGAAAAAGGAGGAGAAAGAGGAGGAGGAGGAGGAGAAGTTGTTGTTTTAGTATAGCCTCCCATTTGTGTCAGATGGAGTGTTTGGTACTAGATATTTAGCACTGACTTTTTTTAAGCTTCACTTGTGGGAGGGGAGACCATTCAATCAATCTTAACAGAGGTGGCACCTAAGAAAAAACTTTGAAGGAAGCTGAAGATATTGGGAGGCAGAGATGAGGGAATATATTCAAGCCATGAGAAAATCTGAGCAAATGTAGGCAGGTGGGAGCTCTGAGGTTGAGTTCAGGGAACACAAAACTCATGGAGGAAAACAATGTGAAATGAGACTAAGAAGGCAGATCAGAGTTAGACATGGAAAGACTTAAATACCAGGTTGATGAGTTTGTATCTTATTCTACAAGCAATAAAGAGCTGAGCAGGGGAGTGATATCATCAAACCTATGCCATGGGAAGATTTTTTTTCTTTGTTTTTTTTGTTTTGTTTTGTTTTTTGGAGGGCAGTTGGGGTTAAGTGACTTGCCCAAGGTCACATGGCTAGTTTTTGTGTGTGTGTGTGTGTGTGTGTGTTAAGTGTCTGAGGCCGGATTTGAACTCAGGTACTCCTGACTCCAGGGCCAGTGCTCTAGTCACTGCACCACCTAGCTGCCCTGGGAAGATTTTATTTACAACGTGAATGGATGGTAGAATGGATATCAGGAAGACATTTAGGAATGGATAAATGAAGGAATGAAAAAAAAAACCTTATTAAATGCTTCCTAAGAGCAAAGTGCTGTGCTGAGCACTGAGGATATGAGAAGTTCGCATTCTCATGTGAAGGTGAAGATGACACATATTTGAGCTTGACGTCAAGAGAAACTTCCTAAGATTTAGAGTCGTAATAAAGCAGAATAAGTAGCCTTTAAAGGAGGTACCCCACCTCCTCCTTTGAGACTTTTAAGCAGACACTGGGGCACTCACTATTGTGAGGGCCAGAAATAGGGTGATGTGTGGCCAGGAGACAGATGTGAGAAATACTGTAGAGGGAGAATTGTTCAGTTGTTTCAATCATGTCAAACTCTTTATGATGCCATTTGGGGTATTCTTGGCAATGATACTGGAGTGGTTGGCCATTTTCTTCTCTGGTTAATTTTACAGCTGAGGAAACTGAGACAAACAGGGTTAAATGACTTACCCAAGGTCACACAACTAGTAAGTACCTGAGGCTATCCTAAAATTAAAATACCAAAAATCAGTTCAAATAGTGAGATTTGATTGGTCTCTATGGGAAATTTGAAAAAAAATGTTACTTTTTGGGGTCAGTCTTATGATTTCACTGTTAAAAAAGAACTTGTAGTGAGGAACCCCTCTCTACCAATGCAGGTCTGTAGCTGCTCTGCAGTTTATAGTCTTAGAAGGTTGCTTGAAACACTGAAAGGTTTAGTGAATGGCCTAGGGTTATGTAGCCAGTATGTGCCAGAAGTGAGCTGGGAACCCAGGTCTTCCTAACTCAGAGTCCAACACTCTATCCACTACCCCATACCACTTCTTAGAAGAAATTTTTGTTGGTACTAACTTGATTCAGGTAAAAAATAGTAATAGCTTTTGCACTATATGTTTTACAACATTTACATTATCTCTTACTGTGCATGGGGTATTGTGCTAAGTGCATTACAGTTCTCTCATTTGATCCTCACATAGGAGTAGGGGGCTATAATTATCCCTATTTTACAGATGAGGAGTGACTTTCCCAGGGTCACAGAGCTAGTACTTGAGGCTGGATTTTGAACTCAGGTCTTCCTGATTCCATGCCTGGTGCTCTAGCCATTGCAATATCTGGCTCTTTTATTTTAAAATTTTTGATAAGTCAATATAGCTGCATTTGGTCTAGATTGAACTGACATATTATGGATGATGCATCTAATTCAACTGAAGTTATAATTCCACCTCTGTTACAGAATTCACAGAGCAAATAATGGCACCAGGTAAAAAAAAAAAACACCCAAGTGGTTTTTTGTGGATGCCTTCCTCCTCAGTAATAGGTCATGTCGTGCAAATACACAGTTCTTCCACCTTTACAAGTCCTCAGGGAAACTATCTTTGTGCACCTAAGTCTCTCTAAGGACTTGCTGTGCTGCTGGCAACAGACCATTTTCCATTCCCTATGAAGGCAACATAAATTGAATACCTTTGAGAAAAGGTGACTACAAAGTTCTTGAGATCTAACAAACCTTCCAAGGTAGTTTTAAGTTACAATCTCTTAGATTCATTAGCAATTTAATTTCCTAGAGGATGATAAAAAATCATTGAGGATAAATTTTATATTATTAGATAAGCTAAAAATATTTTGAGCTACCATTTTTATTTTTATTTTAAGCAAGAATGGAAATACGAGGACTAAGATATCGATGTATTTTTAATATATTTTTTCTTAAGCTAACTGTAAAATTGAAAATTTGAAATAATGTGGTACTTTTATACAAATAATATCTTGACTGCAAAGATGGATTTTTTTCCCCAATGAGTATAAATTCCAGACATGTCAGAATTAAAGTAAACAAATAGACTTCTTTGCATTTCCCTTTCATATAAGAATTTTTGAGAATTACAGTACAAAGTACTTAGGATTCCCATTTTACACAAGGGAAAAGAGAAACATGAAGAACAAATTGCTTTAAATGCCATAGTAAGTTATTCCTGACTCTCTATGTTCACAGTTATAGAACTGTAGATCTAGAAGAGATTATAATATCATAGAAGTTATAGTTGAAAAGGACCTTAGAGATCCCTGAATCTAAGAGTTGGAATGGACCTGAGACCTATTATTCTTATAATTAAATTTTAATTATCATTTCTGGATTCTCTTCCACCATTGAGAAGGCAAGAACAACAAAACTCATTACAAATATATAGTCAAGCAAAAGAGATTCCTACATTAGCCATGTCTTTAAAAAAAAGTGCTTCAAGCTGTACTCTGCACCATCTTTCTATTTGGAGGTGACTAGTGTGTTTCATCATGAGTCTTTGGGAATTAAGGTTAGATACACCTACTCTATTAATGCATGAAGAAGAATTCCTTCTATAATATCCTCAATAAATGGTTATTCCCTTTCCTGGCTGGGATGGTATTCAGGAGGGTGTCAACATGGGAGTAGACATCTCCCACAAGGACTAGAAAGTATGGGTCAGGGATACTAAGAGCCAGAACATCTACCTATGGCTGCTAGTGAAGCTGCACTGGTTCCTGGCCCACAGAGCCAACTTGACTTTCAACAAGGTTGTGCTGAAAAGGTTATTCATGAGCCAGACTGATTGCCTTCCCACTCCCCATCTTCCCTCTCTCTCTCTGTCCCAGATGATCAGGAAAATGGAACTGCTGGGCAGGGAAAACAAGACAGCTGTGGTTGCTGGGACTGTGACAGATGATATGAGGATCTAGGATGTCCCTAAGCTGAAGATTTGTGGCCTTCATGTTACTAGCAATGCCCATAATTGCACCCCAAGGCTGATGGTCACTTTTGATCTGCTGGCCATAAATGGATAAGGAAACTAAGGCAAATAGGGTGTGACTTGCCCAGGGTAACATACCTTAGTCCTCATATTTCCTTCTTGCTCAAAATTAAGTTAGTCTTCCTGATTCCAAGTTCTACACCCTTATCCACTGTGCCTCCTAGCTGCCCAATGTAATACTATTGTGTGGTAAAAAATTAAAAAGGGGCCAAGATGGTGGCGTAGAAGCAGGAAAACTACAGCTTCCCCCATAATCACCTCAAATACCTACAAAATATGACTCTAAACAAATTTTAGAGCTCCAGAACCCACAAAAGTACAGAGAAACAAAGATCCCACTGAAGGCAGCCTGGCAGGCAGGACAGAAGGGCTCATTACAGCATGCTGGGAGCCAAAACCAGCCTGGCCTGAAACTGCAGCTTGGCTCCAGAGAAGCCAGGACAAGCTGTGGCTGCAGCTTTTAGCAGAGTGGATCACTGGCAGCTGTGGCAGTTTCCAGAATTATAAACTCATAAGAAACAAGGACAAAGTGAAAGGTCAGTAGAACTTGGCTAAATTTGGGGGAGAAAAGTGGGTCCAGCTGCCTGCCCCCAGGGCAAGAAAGCAGCAGATTTAGTGGTCCTGCAGCTACCTCCATGTGACTGCTTCAGAGCTCTTGGCCTGCAGAGGGGGCAAGTGATCATTCAGAGGCTAAGTACTCTTGCTTTAAGCTGCCTGGATTGGGATTGTGGTCTTGGGTGGTGGTCCTGAGGTGCGTGACCAGTGAGCCAAAGCTGGTGGGGGCTGAAGAAATCCCAGCCTCCTAATAGCTCCGGCAGCTGCAAAAACCCCACGGATTTGGGACAAAGCTCTCCTCTTTTGGAAGCAGAATTCCACAGAGCTAAAAAGTTAAGTAATTGACTGGCAACATAAGCAGGCAAAGGAAGCAAAGAAAGCTCAGCAACCCAACTTTAGATTCTTTTTGGGGGGACAAAAAGGATCAAAGCATGAAACAGGAGGAAGACAATGCAGTCAGAACTCCTGTACCAAAAGCTTTCAAGAAAAATGTAAACTAGTTACAGGCCACAGAGGAGCTTAAGAAGGATTTTGAAAACCAAATAAGAGAAGTTGAGGAAAAAATGGGGAGAGAAATGAGAATGATGCAAGAAAATCATGAAAAGAGAGTTGACAACCTGACTGAAGAAAATAACACCTTAAAAAACAGACTAACTCAAATGGCAAAAGAGGCCCAAAAAGTCAATGAGGAGAAGAATGCCTTCAAAAGTTGAATTTGTCAGATGGAAAAAGAATCTCAAAAGCTTTGTGAAGAGAATAATTCCTTCAGAATTAGAGTGGAGCAAATGGAAGCAAATGACTTTATGAGAAATCAAGATACTATTAAACAGATCCAAACAAATGAAAAAATAGAAGACAATGTGAAATATCTCCTTGAAAAAAACCACTGACCTGGAAAATAGATTCAGGAGAGACAATTTTAAAATGATTAGATTACCTGAAAGCCATGATCAAAAAAAGAACCTAGAAAGCATCCTTCAAGAAATCTCAAGGAAAATTGTCCAGATATTTTAGAACCAGAGGGCAAAATAGAACTTGAAAGACTTCACTGATCACCTCTTGAAAAAGATCCCCAAAAGAAAACTCCTAGGAATGTTATAGCCAGGTTCCAGAGTTCCCAGATCAAGGAGAAAATATTACAAGCTGCCAAGAAGAAAAAATTTGAATACTGTGGAAACATAATCAGGATAACCCAGGATCTGGCAGCTTCTTTACTGAGGGATTGAAGGGCCTGGAATATGATATTCCAGAGATCAAAGGAGCTAGGATTAAAACCAAGAATCAGCTACCCAGCAAATTGAGTATAATGTTCCAGGGGAAAATATGGTCATTCAATGAGGTGGAAGACTTCCTAGCATTCTTGAGGAAAAAACCAGAACTGAATAGAAAACTTGACATTCAAATACAAGAAGCAAGAGAAGGTAAACGTTGAAAAGAATCCATAAGGAACTTATCAAAGTTGAACTATTTACATGCCAGTGTGGAAAAACGATAACTGTACTTTATGAAACTTTTCTCAGTATGACAATAGTTGAAGGGATATAAATTTATATTTATGTATACATACACATATGTCTGTATAGGAGGGTATATATGCATTTGAATATATATGTGAATGTGTTTATATATGTGTAAGACAGAAGGCACAGGATCAATTGAATAGGATGGGATAATATTTTAAAAGGTGAAATTGAGAGGTGGGAGAGAAATAGAATGAGAGGAGACAGGGAGAGACAGAATGGGGTTAATCATTTCATATAGAAGAGGCAAGGGATAACTGTTACAATGGAGGGGAAGAACAGGAAGGCAAAAGGGAATGGGTGAACCTTACTCTACTGAATTTGGCTTAGGGAAGGAATGATATATACTCTAAATTGGGTATCTTGACCTACAAGAGAGTAGGGAGGAAGGGGATGAGAGGGGGGATGAA
>CM053593.1:278971091-278987971 GCA_028646575.1 Pseudocheirus occidentalis
GAGGCGGCGGGGGCTGCACCGCGGAGCTGCAGCGCCTCGGCCAAAGGCTCCAGGAGCTGGAGCGGCAGCTGGGGGAGAGCCACGGGACGGCCGTAGAGGCAGCCACCGACTACTGCCAGCAGCTGTGCCAGAAGAGGAGAGGAACCTGGAGCCAGAGGCTAGTGAAGAGAGTCATCTGAAAGCCCATTCATTATCTGAAGAATTCATGGTGATCCACAACCCAAAGAAGAGGCTTCATCCATTAAGTTGCTTGTTATAGCATTAATAAGATCATAGTGTAACACTCCAGAATCAACTTTCTGCAGCACCAACAGAAAAGATTATTCCCACCTTTAGGGTTTTCTGGAAAAGGTTAAAGAGGAGTAACTTTTAGGGGGGCAAAGTAGTTTTGACAGTACAATGATAATGACTAGAAAAGGCCAATAGCTGTTTTGTATTAAGAAAGGAACAAGGAAGAGGTTATTTAGGATTGTAAGAATTCAATTTAAAATCATTTTTCTTATTTGTTTTCTCTAAAACTTGGCAGAATTATAATGATCAGAATACTTTGACATTCTAAGTCCTTTCTAGGATAATAGCACTTAAGATCAAACTTGTTGCAGCATACTAGTTGAGTTATCTTCAGTGAGAGAGGATTATATTATTTGTTAAACTCTGCTTCTTAGTTGAGAAACGACTACTTTTGTGATATTGGGGAAATGGCATCCATTCCATAAAAAAACTTTTTTCACATGCCTCATTTATTTTGTCTTTCAATAAAGCATTAATTTACAAATAATAATAAAAAAAAGAAATTATACCACGGAGGTATAATGGACTTAACTAGCAGGGATGGAGTTCAGACTAGAAGGAAGATTTCCTGACTCCTCATTCTGTGGTCCATTCCCCCTTTAGCATGCTGTTGTCACTTTGTGTCAGTAGGCACTTAAAAAAACAACCAAACAAAATACTCATACTGTATGTGTAATATCTTGACTTACTTGGGTTACTGCAGAGACAGTAAGTTCTAATAAAGGGCTTAGTGCAAACTAATTGCCTCTTGGGAGCCCATTCATTTTTCTAGACTATTAGGATAACACTTAGGAACTTACAACTATAGAGAGTCATATGGAATGAAATAATGGTTTGCTTCCACAAGATAAATAATTTCTTCTCTACTTCTTGGTAAAATTAAGACCAAGTTAGATGCACTAGAGACACAGTGGGTAGAATATTGGCATTAGAATAAAGAATACCGCCTCTTCAAGCTCCAGCCCCAGTGCTGCTAACATGGCTAAAAGAACCAAGAAGGTTGGAATTGTTGGTAAATATAGAACACGTTATGGTGCGTCCCTCAGAAAAATGGTGAAGAAAATTGAAATTAGCCAGCATGCCAAGTATACCTGCTCCTTCTGTGGCAGGACCAAAATGAAGAGACAGGCTGTGGGTATCTGGCATTGTGGATCCTGTACGAAAACAGTAGCTGGTGGTGCATGGACCTACAATACCACCTCTGCAGTGACAGTCAAATCTGCCATCAGAAGACTGAAGGAATTGAAAGACCAGTAAAATCTTATCAAATCTCTGTAGCCCACAGTCCAACAATAAATGGGTTAATTTATGGAATAATAAAAAAAAAAGAATAAAAATACCTGGATCCAAGTCCCACCTTTGGCACACAATGGCTGTGTGATTCTGAACATGTCACTGCCTCTCAGTGCCTCAGGCAACTCTCTTAAAACTTTAAGCTGAGAACAGCTGTTGATCTGCATTGGCATGGGGATTTCTTTGCTCGGAGTTTCCTATACCAATTAAATCACAGGTCTGGTTAGAAATATCAATTTTTCCTTTTTTAATATGTTTTTATTTTTAAGTTTACATTTTATTTTATAGCTACAATAATTTCAAGTCATCAGAGACAAATAATTCCCTATTATAAACATCTTCATTGGGTACTCTCCATAAGCATCCTAGGCAGAAAATGGAGAGTAGGACTGAGGTACGAGAAAGGAGAGGAATAACTTGAGAGTCAGCTCACAAAACTCCAATCTTCCCTAATGAATAATCTGGGTGGTTGTATGCCACCAACAGGCCTTCTCTTTTTATATGATAAGGAGTTTATAGACCCTATTGCCAGAGAGAGGCACAATGCAGGCCAGTTGCCTGCTTTATCCTAGGTACATGTATGTAACAGGGATCCTCTGGGCTCTTTAGCTGAGCAGGCCCAGGGTTACTGACAACCCAACACATCAGCAATGAAACACATGAGATAAGGTCAAAGTGCTTTGTAACTTTAAAGTGTTAAATAGTATTAATCTATTAAATTCAAATTCTTCTTATCTTCCCATTTTTGCAAGGTATTCTACTTAGGGGCATCACCAAATTTCTAGTGCAATGTGGCCTCTGGCAGATTTTCTAGTTTTAGGGCAGAATTAAGATTTCCTTAAAGTTATAGATCCATTTGAGTATTGGTCTAGGGATTCTTCTGATGGGTGGATATTTATTTACTCTGTCACTGGTCTCTAAGTCATTCTATCAAGTGGGCAGAAAGTACTGTACTATAAGAAAGGATATATCTTAAATACAAAAATAAAGAGTATTTTACAAAGAGATTTAACACAAAGTTAGTGCTGAAAAGTTATTTTCTTCCTATGTTTGTTAGAATGGAAAGTTACTCTTATTCAACTAATAATGGGCTTATGCTATTCCAAAATTAGGTATGTCTTTAGCAAACAACAACAACAACACCAATAACAACAGTATATTTTAGCTGACATGGATAAAAAAACAACAATTTCATAATATTTATACCTTCTTTTATTTCTCAAAAATATGGAAGGAAAGGCAAGAACAAGAAGGAAGGAAATCCAGAAGGCAGGAAGAGAAGAAGGAAATTCTCCCATGCCACTGCACCTTTACAGAATGGCACATGGACATATCTTCATCAGGAGACAGTAGCATTCACAATATTATCCAGTCAATGCTTCAGCACAACCACATTAGAACTGAATCTGGTGCAGTACAGTGTGAGAAACAGAAGATGGTGTAACTTTTAGTGTTTAAATGTTCTGACACTATGAAAGTGTTTGCAATGAGATCATAGGTTTCATATAAAAACTGTCTGACAAGCTGATTCGGACTTAAGGAATAATTCTTAAATCTTTTTTCCTTCAATATATATTGCTGGTCCTTTATACTATATGGTTTTTATTTTTCTCCCAGATGGCTTGGGTAAGCACAAAAAATGAAAATTCATTTTTTAGATGAGAAAAAAATCATGATGATGGATTCCTGTGAAGCACTAAAAATGTACATGGGGACAC
Source organism: Pseudocheirus occidentalis (assembly GCA_028646575.1). Lineage (NCBI taxonomy): Eukaryota > Metazoa > Chordata > Mammalia > Diprotodontia > Pseudocheiridae > Pseudocheirus > Pseudocheirus occidentalis. The sequence continues at coordinate 278,974,394 of CM053593.1, forward strand.
AAAGGAAGAATTTGTTTGAAAATAGCTAAGAAAAATAGCTTAAGTTACCTCTTGACACTAAAGATGCATTGGAGCAAATGAATCACTCAAGAAGGACTCACAATTCCATTTTGTCTATCTGGTTAGCAGACGTATGAATGTGTGATTTAGCCCTATCTCACATCCTTTTCTTCTCCCTTCCCATCCCAGAAAACAAACTGAATAAAAGGTATATCCTAAGATAGAAAATGGCAGCCTTTAAATGAGATGAAAACCCCAAAAACGTTTAACTGGAGGCCAACATAATACAAAGCTAATAAAGAACAGCAATTGGATGTTTTAGTCATTACCATGGAATGAGTAAGGCAAATTCATTAAAAAAAAAAACATTTCAGACAAATCTAAATCAGATATGTGACAAGAAACACGAAAATAACAGGCAAAGAAAGTCACATGATATTTGCAAAACACACATCTCTAATGGCAGTAATTTCACTATGATATAACCGAAAGAATCAAAATGTAGGCAGATAAAAATTAAGGTTCATTTGCTTTTTTTCCTGGTCTCAGCTCTTGTTAACAAGTGATTGAAACAAGGAATCCAGGAGAGACCAACTCAGCAGAAAGCATTGGCAGGAACACAAGTGATTTGTTAACAGAATTAAGAACAAGGTCACTCACTGAGTTATTTCTTACGAGCAGAAGTCACTAGACTGACTTAAAATGACCACACAACTTAAAAATTGTGTAGAAGCACACAGGTGCTCAAAGTGAAAATCACAAAACCTGATGAAGTGTTCTGTCTCTCCTTCACTGGAGACTTTACTGCTAGTCACAGGAGAGCATATCACCAATACCCTGAAGCTGCTCTACTGAAGGAAGAATGGTGTAACTACAATTTCGAATTCTTCCTCATTTCTTCCTCCCAATCAAAATCTAATGCATCATCATCATCATCTAGTTCTGTTAAGGTAAAGAGAGATTTTCCTGAAATGACAGCTTTTTCTCCAGCCCCCTGCAATTGAAAAGTTTTCCTTCTGCCAAGGGCTACAGCTGGGCCTGTAGGAGGGTGGCTCAGGCCTCCCTTGCTAGAGTTTGTGTTGCCAGGAGTGGGTGGGGTTCCTGGTTTGGATTCAGAAGGGCCAGTAAAGGAGAAGCTTGCTAGTTTAGCTAATGTGCAAGCTTGAACCTTGCTTTTAGGATTGGATGAATCCTCCTTTTTCTCTCTCTCACCAGCAAAGAGGCAATGGTCAGCCTGGTCTTCAATTGCAGATTTAGTATGAGTGACCAGACCAGATTTTCTTGCCTCATTTTTTTGGGGGGGCTGCTGTGCCACCTCCCTAGTCTCACTGTGCATTAGTTCCATCAACTTTCTCTTCTCGGAAACAGACACTGGCCTTTCTGGATGCTTCCTGGGGCACGTTTCTTCTTTGTTTGGCTGTCTTTCATTTGTTCTATGGCTAGAAGTCCTACGAAGTGTCACTGAAGCTTTACAGGTGGCAGGAAGAGAAGTGTGATTGTTGTTTCCAGAAGAGTGGGTCAGCTTTGACTTATGTTTGAATGTAAACTTGGCCAGCTTTGCCAATGGGGGACCTGGAACCTCATCACTCTCAAGGTCAGGGGATCTTCTTGTTGTCCTTTCTACCTCATCCTTAGTTTTCTGTATTTTTCTCATGACTGATTCCAGTCTTTCCTCTGAAGGAGTCTTCTCTAAAGGAGTAAGGTGAGGATGATGAGGGACAGTTAAACCAGATTCTGAATTTAATACTTCCCCAGTTACCCCAGCAGGAGGAAGAGGCAAAATGATCTGAGAGTCTGGTGCCTTTACAGAGAACTCCTGGGATTTCTGCCGTCTCTTAGGGACAAGCTGAGTAATCACAGAGTAAGGCCCTTCTGGAGACACTGCTTCCTCAGTAACTGTTTCTGACCGCTTGGTTTTTTTTTTAGCAAAATGAAAAGATCTCTCGAGTGTCAATGGGGCATCTGTATTGGCTGCTGCTGGAAGCTGGTCAGTTTCCTCTTTGCTCTTCCCTCTTTTTCCCTTGCCATGGGAATTGTCATTGGGTGCCTCTGAAGCCATGCTGTCCTTGGTCATCTTGGTAACAGGAGACAGAGCCAAGCTGTTTTCAGAATCAATGTGCTCACTTGCCATGGAGTCAAACCAGTTCAAGCTGGTGTCTCTGTCCTTCTGGTTAGGCTTAGCTGGGGGTTCTGTCCTCTTTTCACTTGTCCCCTGGTGTGATGGGGACCTGAAGGGTGCACCACTCTTGGTGTTCTCTCTAACAGAGGAGGTTTGTCCATTACAGTTGACTTCTTGTTGTTTGGAAGGGTTGGGCTGGGATACGTACTCTGGTCTTTCCATCCAATCATTCCCCAAAGACCCACAAGTAGTTTCTACTCCCTTTTCTCCAGGCTGTGACAAGAGTGAATTTTGGTTCTTTAGCCTGGGAGGAAGAAAAATGGAGAAAAAATTGTACAAAGAGGATTCATTTTGAAGTTTTAATTCCTCTTACCCTAGTGGTAACCCCTGATGTCAGGATCAGGTACTGCTTCACAAAATTAATTAAGCGTTCATCGGACAGACAGGCAAAAGAGACCTTATACATCATCCAGTCTAACCCTCATTTTATAAATGAGGAAACTGAGGCCCAGGGGGGCTAAATAACTTCCTCAATATCCCACAGAGATAGTAAGAAAGAGTTAGGATCCAAACCTAGGCACCCTAATTCCAGATTCCATGCTTTGTCACTACATCGGGAAGTGGCATCTTCCTGTGTCAATAATCTCACACAAATACACCCAGACTCGTAAAATGAATTTCTAGTTATCGTTAGCTATATCATCCTAGCTACTATTAGGATAAATTTAGGTGATCTGACACATTAGCAAAGGGGAACAAGAACAACTAAATGGCCCAAAATTCTGAGTCACTTTGGGAGCCCAGCTGAGTCACTTAAGATTACCTGAGTGTCAATGTCTAGCCTCTTCTTCCAATCAGCATTTTAATAATGATAATAATAATAATAACTAACATTTATATAACATCAACTATGTGCCAAATATCGTGTAATGTGCTTTACAAATATTAATCTCCTTTAATCCTCGCAACAATCCTGGGAGGTAGAAGCTATTATCATTGCCATTTTACAGATGAAAAAACTGAGGCAAACGGAGAATAAATAACTTTTCCAGGGTCACACAGCTAGCAAGTGTGGATTTGAATTTAGGTATTCTTGACTCCAGGCCCAGCTCTCTATCCACTAGGACAGAACACTGAGACTGTAGGGAAAAGCATTTACAGTCTTTGAATTTTAGATCTGGAAGGGGACCTCAAGGGTCATGGGGTCCAACCTTTTCACACAACAGAAGCCGGAAGCCTAGAAACATTAAGTGGCCTGGTGGGTTGGGGAGAGTCAGGGCTAGATTCTTTGTCAAGGTCTCCTTTCATTTGATCACTCTATTTTCCTGGCCAAATGTTTACTTTAATAATAAATTTTCCCTTTTACTCCTCTTTTCTTAAACAGAGGCTCTTACCATTCTTTCTTAAGAGATGATTAAAATGGCCATTATTTGCCACATAGGCATTTTTGTATTTGGGGATAAAAAGGTGCTATATAAATATAAACCATTTGATTATAATTACATAGTTTCCCCAAGGAATAAAGAATTCTTCCCCAAGGGAAAAGAGCCATCTGCTACTTGCATTTTCTTACTTTGTGAAACTAGATTATTTCTTGTTGGAATCTCTAAGCTACATCTGGTTTTGGTGCTCTGAGTGGTTGCAGCAATGTGGCTGCCTTTCAATACAAACACACAGCAGAGAAGAAAGTTTGAAGGCAGAATCATATACTTCTATTTTCTCCTATTCTTTTCTTCCTCCGGGAGGGTCCTCCTGAAGTTGGGGGGAGGAGTATAAGCCACTCTGCTGGTGTCATGCTACACAACACTCATTTTGAGCTTCACATTCTTCCTTCCTTTCCTTCCCTAGAACTTAAAAGGAACTGTTAGAACAAAAAGTAAACAACCCAAAGGAATAGCTTTGATCTTAATTCGCTTCTCTTGACCAAGAGAAGGATTCCAGCAGGTCAATCAGGGAAAAAAAAAAGGGGGTACTATTTTTTGTCTTTTTTTTGAGGGGGGAAGGCAGGGAAATTGGGGTTGTGACTTGCCTAAGGTCACACGGCTAGTATGTGTTAAGTGTCTGAGGCTGGATTTTAACTCAGGTCCTCCTGACTCCAGGTCCAGTGTTCTATTCACTATGCCACCTAGTTGCCCCTATTTTTTAAATACAAAGTGAAAATTTACTACAATTTGACGGCGTATATAAGATTATTAATTATTTCTATGAGTAAGTTTGTCATGCTTAATGTTGGAAAAACTGTTAGAAAAGAAAGTTAAAAAACAACTTCCAATCATTTTTGAGCTATAAAGATTTGGAAGAAACAGGAGTACTACTTCCTTTATGGATCTGCCCAATTTAGCCAACAAAGTGTAGAAATTCAAGATACCTGAATTTGTATGTATATTTGGGCAGGAGAGTGGTATTGGGAGAAGGAATAAAGGGGTTGGCATGGGCTAACAAGAGATATTACTGTTAATAAAAATAATAATGTTATTAATTATTTCTCTTTTTTAACTAACTGAGTTACTTTAGGCATATGAGAAAACCAGAAAACCAGTTTCAGTTTCCTACCAATACATCTGAAATAAATTTAGTTTTTCTTATTGGGATAACATAAAATTAATTATCATTTGTTTAAAAAATTTGTACCTTAGAAGAATGTTTTCCATAAATGCTAAGAATGCTTTTAGATATGTTCAGTTTTTCTGCATACTGCCTGCTTAGGGTAAAGGAGTAATAATATGAATTACAATTCTTATTATTATCATCATCATCAGAATAATAGTATTTATAGCAGATATGTTTATGTGGCACTTCATATAGTCTAGTATATAATAGTATGACATATACAGATATATTATTTGGGCTTAACAGCAACCCTGTGAAATAGTTGGTATTACTATCCCTACTTTACAGACGAGAAAACTGAGACTCAGAGAGGTCACACAGCTAATAATTATCTGAGGTAGAATCTGAACTTAAATACTTCTTGGCTCCAGACCAACACTCTTGTCTGACATGCCATGCTGTATCTCTAGTAGAACCTGCCAAAATATATTTTTCTTGGGTAGGGCTAGGAAGGGTTACTCTAATCTCTCCCTTTTCCCCATAACATCTTCCTTCTCCAAATGGCACAAAGCAGATTTGTCATCTAATAAATTCTTGTAGGACGGGACTAGATTAGATTAGATTGCTAAAGTACCCTGGCTCACCAGGTAGCCATATAATACTTCTAAATTGATTTGAACTCTGAATTTTTTGTTTCTTAAATGGGACAATAATAGAATAGAGAATTAATTTTTTTTAGCAATCCAGAAAATTAATTATTCAGCAAATTATGGCATACTGTAGTATGCAGAATTTACAGGCTTTTTCCATTTAATATACTAATTCTTATTACAGTTCTTGTCAGATTACCAGTACTTTTTAAAGTCTTCTCTGGCTTTTCTTTTCTCACCTATCAAGTCTTCTTAGTTCCTCATTCAGAAGGCTCTGAAGCTCCAGCTTTTCCAGAATCATTTCACACTGCATTTGGTACTGCTCCAGGGGATTTTCAGGAAAGGATGTATGGAGTGCATTCACACCTCCCAGAAGAGCACCTCCCTAAAAGGGCCAAAAAGTCATGATGTTAACAAAATGCTTCCCAGTGTCTTTAGGTGAGCTTGCCTATCGACACAAGGGTTTTAGCAATCCCAGTAAAATCCCATTAGAGATTCCAAGGCCAGACAGCAGTAACTCCAAGGGCTCAGGTAACATTGTACTCATTTGGGCTGACTCTTTCCTCCAAATCTTCTGTCTCATATCTTCTCTGGGCCCATAGCATTGCCTTTTGAGAAAGACTCTACAGATCCCTGGGCTAAAGAAGATGAAGATGATATCCCAGTAAAAGAACCAAGCTCTCTAGGACTCCATTACTGATGGGACGAGCATCTGCTATTCGAGAGAATGCTCAGAAAGTCCAGAGCCTCTCAGTGAAAAAAGGGGCACCTGGCACTAGCCTGACATCTCAACCTGTTCTTCTGTGAGAAATCTTGTCAATTTCTTCTGACCTTGAGTTAGTCCATGCCTTACCACCCGACCTCTTTGCTTCTCTTAGTCTCAACCAGTTTGAAGATCACCAAGAGCAACACTGGCCATTTATGATCTTCCCTACTCTCACCGCACTGGAGTTTACTACTCTGTAGCATGAAGTTCCTACTTCTTCCCTGCCTTTACCTCTTCTGGCCCCTAACCTCAGCTCAGATTTCCTGACATCAATATCCAAATCATCCAGATTAATTACCTTCCCAGCCTCATTCTAAATTGCTAGTCTAGATAATAACACCAACCCTAACAGCTAGTTTTCTTCTTTCATATCCACTCACAAACCTGAAGGATCCAACCTCCACCTGGAGGGAAAGTATCCTAAGGGTACACTCATCTCAGCTCCTCTCAGGTGAATGGCGAAATTCTCCCTCCCTATCTAATTAGGTAAAAGGTAAAAAAAATAAAAAACATGATGACAACTGTTTGTAAACTAATAAAAACCCTTTAATCTTTAGAAAATAGAAAATGTTATTTATTCTTAGCCAAAGAAAACATTAACATTATTATTGTCCTATTTGGTAAATAAAAAACCTTAGACATAAATTAGTTTCACTTTATTGTTGAATTTTGTCATATTTCACAATTACTATAAAATGTAAGCAGGAAACTCTAATGTAAGAGTGTTCTAATTAGTAGAGGGAATTCTTCCCATCTGAGCTTCTCCCTAAGCATAAGTACACACACACACACACACAAACTGTATCTTGAATGACTTCAACAAATTCAACAACAGAATTAAACAAAATGGAACATCCATTTATGTCCAACACATTAGAAAAATAGTAATAAATCTACCCTTCCTTAATACAGCAAATACTGTCTATCTAAAACCAAGAACTAGTATTACATAAAATGGGGATCTTTTCAACAAGACTGGGACAAAACATGGATATTCATTATTAACACTAATATTTAACATAGTGTTAGAAATGCTAGTTATAGCAATAAGTTAAAAAAACAAAATTATAGTTGTTTTGATGATGTAATAATAGTAATACAAAAACCTTAGCTAAAAATTAAATGAAACAATAACTTCAGCAAAACTGTAGGGTATAAAAAAATTCAAAAACATTATCAGCATTTCTTTTTAAATTATTTATTTTTACCATTCATTAAAAAAAATTTTGAATTCCAAATTCTCTCCCTCCTTCCAGCCCCTCTACTACCCATTAAGAAAATAAGCCATATGATACCCACTATATATGTGAAGACATGCAAAGCATATTCCTATATTAGCCATGTTGCAAAAAAAAAAATAAAGTGAAAAACAGTATGCTTCATTTAGCACTCAGAGTATCCATTATCTCCACAGAAGAAGTAGCTAGTACTTTTCATCATGACTCCTTTGGAGTATTTTAGATCATCATATTGATCAGAGTACCTAAGTCTTTCACAGTTGATCACCAGCATAATATTGCTATGACTATTTACAATGTTCTTTTGGTTCTGCTCATTTCACTTTGCATCAGTTCATGAGTCTTTCCAGGTGTTTCTGAAACCATCTCTTTCATCATTTCCTATAGCACAAGAGAATTAATATACTACAACCTGTTTAACCATTCCTCAACTGATGGGCATCCTCTCAATTCCTAATTCTTTGCCACCACAGAAAAAGCTGCTATAAATATTTTTGTACAAATAGATCCAGCTTTCTTTCTAATTGTGGCTACATTGATTTTGCTTGTACAAAATCTTTTTAATTTCATGTAATCAGAATGATCCATTTTACCTCCCATGGTCCTCTCTATTTCTTGTTTGGTCATAAACTCTTCCCTTATTCATAGACCTGACAAGTAAAATTTTCCTCGGTGCTCTAATTTGCTTGTGAACCCATTATGTTTAAGTCATATACCCATTCTGACCTTATCTTGTTATACAGTGTAATATAGTGTTCTATGCCTAGTTTCTGCCAGACTGCTTTCCAGTTTTCCCAGTAATTTTTGTTAAGTAGTGACAAGTATGGATTTCCAAAGCATGGATCTTAGGGTTTATAAAACATTAGGTGACTATGGTCATTTACTAACCTATATTGTATGCCTAACTTATTCCACTGTTTAGCCACTCTATTTCTTAGCTGTAACAGACTTTGTTTTGATGATTACTCTTTTGTAATTAGTTTGAAATCTGGTACTGCTAAGCTGATTCCTTCACATTTTTTTTGCTGATTCTTTTTATATTCTTGACCTTTTGATCTTTTTTTTTTTTGACTAGGTAAAGAGGCCATTCTCTGCCTCATTTCTTATTAAGCCTTAATTACTGAATAGGTGTTGCCTCAGTCAGCCTGAGACCCATTAGCTTGAAAAAGCCTAGGTCCCCCATTGCATTTGAGCCCTTTCCAGAAGTCCTGTTCTATAGCTGGCCACTGGACCCAGATGGTTCCAGAGGAGAGAGTCAGGCTGGTGACTTTGCACAGCCCTCCTTCACTTAAATCCAATTCACCTGAATGTCATGGCATCACTTCCTTGATGTCACAGTCCTCCTGGAGAATGAAAGACAAACAACAACAACAATAACAAGAAGTCCCTGGCCCTAACCTACTTCTCTCATCTTATTTTTTTTTGACTTTCCCTCAGGAACCATACATTTCAGCCAACCTGGGCAATTAATCATTCCACAAACTCAACATACCACCTCTTGTCTCCGTGCATCTGCACAAGCTGTTATGCTTTTCTGGAACATGCTTCCTCTACAAAACTGTTTCACAGAAATTTGTCTACTCTCAAGGTTCCACTCAGGTACTGCTTCCTTTGGGATACTTTCACTGACCCCAACAGTTGATATCTCCTGCATCAATTTCCATATACTTTTTGGCACACATGTTATGCTCCTCTGGTAGAATGTAAGTTCTCTGAGAAGAGGAACTGGATTTTTTTGCCCTTTCTATCCCTGATGTCTTACACCTAGTAAATTAATCACATAGTAGTTATGTGATTAATAAATATTTGCTGAATTGAATTATACACGAAGAAATGGTTCTAGAAACCCTTATGTGAAGCTATCATATTTACTAACAAGTTCAAAGTAAAAAGAAATCTTGAATACTTAAAATACTCAGCCATGAATTATTATTTATCTAATACTAAAAAACAAGAATTGTAAAGGATAGACGGGAACAAAGTTTAAATAATCTGAAATGAACAAACAATTAAAGAAATGGGAAAAGTTAGAGAGGTAGAAATACAATATAAACTAAATTAGACAAACATTTACTGAGTGCCTACTAAATAAAAGACACTGTATTAGACTCTAAAATGGATACAAAGGTGAGAATATTAGCTTCAAATTTACAATTTAGTCATTTAATTTAAAAAATTATATCAATATATTATACCAAAGCCTTACATACTTGCCAATTTTTTTTCAAGATTTGGATCTTTGGACTTAACGATAGTTTATTTGGTTAGTGAATACTGTTTTTTTCCCACCTAAGTGTTTACCATTAATATCTTAGCATCGATACTTACCTGCATTGAGGATTCCATCACAGACACCACTGTAATAGCATCTACCAGCGTCACTGTATCTCTGAACATCAGTCGGGCATGAGCTAGGAAAATAATAAGTCATTCAGAGTCACCAGGACACAAGTCATTTGCTTCACGTGAATGAGTGGTGATGGTAAATGCAATTCCTCTGGCCTAGGAAAAAATTTATCTTCTGAATGAACTACTAATGACAAATTAATATCCCAATAACAAGCATAAAAGAGCTAAATTTAAATAGCTTTACAGATGGTTTCTATAATAATTGAAGTAATATATTCCACCTACTTCACCCACAGATATTTGGTATATTTTGATACAGCACTTTGAACTTCTTCAAAGAAATAGGTTGTATGAATATAAATTCAACACTACAAACCATTTTTAATTCCGCCTTTGTGATCTGCTATAACAGTGCATCAGTATGGAACCAGCTACACTCATATCTCTCATAAACAGAGGAGAAACTTCTGAAAACCAGTTTCAGAAGGGGTGAGGATATAGATAGTTTATTTGCCTTCTTTCCTAAAGGATTCTCTATGGACAGGTCCAAGTTGGGTTTTATGTGTATAGGCTAGAACAGGGATTATTAACCTGGGGTCCACAGACATCACAAAGCTTTCAAGGGTCCATAAACTTGAATGGGGAAGAAGTTATATCTTTATTTTCACTAACCGCTAATGGAAATTGAGCATTTCCATCAATCATGAGTGTGGGCATTAGCATTAAGGGTAACTGGGAAAGGCTTCTTACAGGAGTTGAAATTTTAGCTGAGATTTAAAGGAAGTCAGGAGGTATAGATGAAGAAAAATAAAATTCCAAGTATGGGGGACAGTCAGAAAAAAAATGCAGAACTGGGAAATAGAGTTTCTTGTTCAAGGAACAGCAAGGAGAACAGTACCACTGGATCATAAAGGAGGTGATTAAAGTATAAGAAAACTGGAAACATAGGAAGGGACTAGAAGGCTTTAAAAGATAGAGGATTTTTTATTTGATTGTGGAGGTACTAGGGAGTCACTAGAATTTACAGAATCAGGTTGGGGTGGGGAGGGGAGGATGACATAGTCAGATCTGCCCTTTAAGAAAATGACTTTGCAGCTGAATGGAGAATGGACTGAAGTGGGGACTTTGAGACATGAAGAACAACCATAAGACAATTACAAAAGTATAGGAATAAGGTGATAAAGGCCTCTACTAGGGTGATAGCAGGGTCAGAGGAGAGAAGAGGGAGTATAAAAGAGATATTGAGAAGGTAGAATCCAGAGAATCTGGCAAGACATTGGATGGGGGTAGGGTGAGAGAGAGTAAAGAACTGAGGATGACACATAGATTGAGAGTCTGAATAACTAGGAGGACAATGGTAATCTTGATAGCAATAAGAAAGTTAGGAAGAGGGAGGGTTTGGAAGGAAAGATCACAAATTCAGTTTTAGACATGTTGAGTTTAAGATATCTAAAGGACAAAAAGTTTGAGATGTTCAATAGGCAGTTGGAAACAGGAGTCTGGAAGTCAGCAGAGAGATTAGGGCTAGACAAATAGATAAGAAAATCATTTGTATAAAGATAATAATTGAAGTTATGGGAATTGATAAGATCATAAAGCAAAATAGTATAGAAAGAGAAGTCTCCCAACTGAGCCTCAAAGAACAACCACAGTTATTAGGGTGACCTAGCCCCAGCAAGGAATAGTTAGATGGGTAGGAAGAGAACCAGGAAAGAGTAGTTTCAAGAAAACTTGGAGAGAAAAAAGGATCAAGGAAAGTGATCAAAAGTGTCAAAAGGTACAGAGAGGTTAAGGAGGATGAGGATTGAGAGAAGGCCATTAGATCTTCCAATTAAGAAATTATTAGCAATTTTGAAGATGGCAGTTTCAGTTAAATAATGGGGTCAGAAGCAAGACTGCAGACAGTGAGAGAAGCAGAGGCACAGGAGCTTAGCCACAAACAGGAGGAGAGATACAGGACAATGGCTAGCAAGGATGGAAAGATCAAGTGAGGGTTTTTTAAGGATAGGAGAAACATGGACATGTCTGTTTGGAAAAAGGAATCAGTCAGTAGACACAGAGAGAGTTCCCTTTCAGGAGGAGGTTATAGGTTTCTAAGAGTGCTTCTAGGGCCCCATGTTTTTTCTTTATTTGTTTATGGACTCCTTTGAGTCCTTTGCATCTTCTGTATTTTCTATGGAGTAGAATAAAAGTTGTTCTCTACCCACAAACATTTATTACCCTGAGTGGCTGTATGTGAGCTAGGGACTCTGTTACTTACAGTTGTGGAATCCTAGATATGAACTATATTTGGAGATTTTCCTGGAGTAAGTTTTGGATGGGAGAAAATGCATTTTAAAAAATGAAATGATCCTTTTGAATCTGTGTGAGCCAAAATCTCGAGGGAGGAGTGGTTGGTTATGGGTCACATGGTGACATTATATATTACTGTTTAAGGAGGAATCTATATGCTTTATATAGTAGCATGCAAGAGGCAAATTTTATATTCTCGTAGGAAAGCTAGGAGCCTGACTTGAATATTCATTCCAATATGAAGTAGTTATTTCACTTACACATAGAGGTAAAGCATAGGGATGCCTGAAGTCAGGAACATTTTCCCTCAAAAGCTAGCTTTGCATCTTTTTTGAATATTTAAATAAATACTCAGTTGAAATTTTAGGATGATAGGATTTAAAGCCAGAAGGGACTTTAGAGATCATCTGCTTCAACATCTTTATTTTATAGATGAAGAAATTGAGTCTCAGAGAGGAAGTGACTTGCTGAGATGGGATGTGAATCCAAGTCTTCTGACTTTAACTCCAGTGTTCTTTTCATTACACCACAGAGTTGACAGCCAGTCTCCTATTCTGACTGGGAAAAATGTCAAAATTCCCTGAAGAACTGGGCCTACCAAGATGAGACAGATATGAGGTATATGGCTTTACTACCACAAAAGTAGTTAAGGATTTAACAAGGAATTGTTACTTTGAGAAATAGCTCCTTTTACTTCTCAAAGTCATCAATAAGTATAAGGTTTGTAGTCTTGTCCACTGTGGGAAACCTCTGACTTTTAAAAATAATATGGCATTTTAGAGGTACCTAAGATACTGCCTAAGACCTTTCTTGTTGTTCATCCCCCCCCTTTTTTTTTGAGGGGCATTTGGCGTTGTGACTTGCCCAAGGTCACAGGGCTGGTGTTAAGAGTTTGAGGCCGAATTTGAACTCAGGTCCTCCTGACTCCAGGGCCGGTGCTCTATTCACTGCACCACCTAGCCACCCCATGTTCATCCTTCATTCTTGAAGAGTTCCAACGACATCAAGAGAGTGATGTCTTGACTTGATTGGGAATTGGATTTAAGTGAGGCAGAGCTGTGTAAAGTTGTCACTTTTACTCTCTCCTCCAGAGTCATTTTGAAGTCTAATGGTAAGAAAGAAGTCAAGATCACTGGCAAAGGTCCAGTACGCAGTGGATGACCATGGCCTTTCTAAATTTAGATCTTTCCCAGTTTGTCTGAGGCAATGCCCATTCAATGATTAAGGGCTAGGTAAGAGTGAGACAAAAGATGGCCTAATTTACTGATATAAATTTTTTTTTAAATTTTAATTTATTTTCTTGGTTACATCATTCATTTCCAAAAGGTTTTGAGTTACAGATTTTCTCCCCTTTTTGCCCCTACCCCCCAAGCCCAGAACATTGATTCCACTGTAAGGCCCCTCCCACAATCTGTTCCCTTTTATGCCCTCCTCCAACACCCCTCTAACTTTCTAGCAGGGCAGGGAGGGGCTCCCTGCCCCTGCCCCTGTCCCTGAATGTATTATTTCCAAGTTGCATTTGATTGTATAGCTTTAAATACTAGATTCTTGCAATTCCTCCCCTGTCACCCACTCCCACTGGGTGGAGCAGCAATTCAATACAGGCTGTACCTG